>OX596012.1:15912832-17112832 GCA_951394025.1 Heteromyza rotundicornis | reverse complement strand
AGATCCGCCCACTGCCACGCCCTAAAATGTTTAAGGCTCTGTAACTTGGGTCCTATTCAAGGGATTTCGCTGAAATTTGGTGCTGGGAGGGGAATGGGAGGTGAATGGGCAGAGGGATGACTTGCAAAATCTATTTCTATTTCAGTTGCTTCAATAATACATATAACATTTCTATGTTAACATGAAATAACAAAATTATTGCGAGCGAAGCTGTGGGTATAAGCTAGTCTTTAATAAATGAAATTTCCTGCTTGTTAATAATAAGAATAACAATAAACATTCAACCAATGCAAGAATCAAGTGTAATACATTATGGCATCTTTCCCTTCCTCTGCTTTTTCATAACTTCAATTCACTTGTGGTAAAAATAAAACAAAATAATCTTAATTAATTAAAAATATTAAACACAACCACTGTTAGTTCAAATGTCCTAGTTTTGGAGCTGCATCACTTTTGAGGTTTTCTAGATTCAACTACAAATAAGCTTCTACTACAAATATCTCCGCTTCTAGACATTGGATTCGCTTAGTTTCTTTTGCATATAATAATAATAAAGGTGGGAAAAGGCTGGAAAAGCCCAAGTTTTTGGGTAACTTTTATAGACTCGGTGGGGGGCGGGGGAGTGGTTAAAAGTCTAAGTATCCAATATTTTTAGAAAGATTGAACCTTAACTAACGAAATGGTTTCTTTGTTTTTTCAAAAAAATTGTTTTTTCTATTTCTAACCATTTTTATCGCCGTAACGTTGCGCAAACGCAACTGTGGGCGGAAATGGGTTCAAGATTCTTTATTAGTTTCAGGCGAAAGTTCATTCTATCGAATGATGATATAGTAAACATAACAAAGTAATGCTCTGAACGAGGCGAGGCATCGAGTATTTTAAGTATACGACGATTACAATTCGATATTGGTTTGTCACCCGAAAGTTAATTTGAGTGTGATGTGGGCTTTAACCATAGAATCAAATGATTCATCATGATTCCTCTTTGACAAAGATAATTTTTTTCGATATTTTTGATTATTTTTTCTTTGTTTTTCTTAACCCTATTCTGTGGATGTCTCTTAAAGATTTTATCGACATGTGATATGGGTTCAAAATGTCACCAAGCAATTCAGCAACAACCAAAACAAAAAGAGACTTTTCGCGTGTTTGCTGTCTTGCCTTATTGTCATTGCTTGTGCTTGTATGCGATTCATTTAAAATCCATTCAACTGAAACAAATTTAAATACTGAGTTTAAGTACAATTTTAATTTAACAGAAAACCGCTACATTATGAGTGGGTATAAAGTAAATTTTTGTCACATTGTGCATTTGTGAATAAATTTTGTATTAAATTGACACAAATTTCAGTTATTAAAAGCAGATTTCGATGGAATATTTTTTGTAATTTAATTCATAGGAAATGTCAACGCAGCATTTCCAGTAATTAAAGTGGCGAATGAAAAGATTTAATTACAAATTGACCCCTTGGTAATTTTTAATAAGCGACATCAGCAAATATTTCAACAACACCGATTTAGTGGAAATGTTGCTCCAATTACAAAATTATTTTGCCATTTTTGGCAAAAAAAAAGCAAAAAAATTCGTTTGTTGTTACCAACCAGCTGCAGCAAGCTGGGCCGCATCAGTGCGTCTGCAAATGCACAATGAGTAAATTTAAATCTGGTGAAACAAGTGAAAAATCACCACACAAGGGAATGCAAATTAATTTTTCGCCACTGGCAAACACGCGCAATTTGCAGAAATGCTGAGCTGCATTGTGGGGACAACACTCAAGGAAATAGGGTGGCCAAACACTACTATGCACATTACAGTAGTCCAGACATTTTGTATCGATTTCGCATTGATGCAAAATCGTGCATATGTTGTATTCGGTATGAAAATGATTGTCCCAAAGTTTCATCCTAATCGGATAACTTTATACCATTTTTTTTATTTAAAGTGATCAAAAGTTCAGTACATCAGGAAGAAGCCCTGATGGGGGGCTACGCTTGGTTTCTCATCAGAGAAACAATTCCATGCTTAAGCATTCACAAAATATTTTATTTTTAACCTTTACATCGAGCCTCGCACAATGGTCGTTTCGAAATTCATTAAAATTCAGTACAAAAAAAAAAGAAAAGGAAGAGCAAACAAAGTTGAAAAAGTCATCTGCATACTTAAATTGAATTTAATTTGGTATTCATGGAAATGACTGAGATCCACACACCTCGCACACATAAACAGCCCCCCAACCACCAAATAAAAAAGTTCATTAAGTACGTAAATAAGTATGCGCTAAACTAATTTTCACATTGTTTGTTTTTGTTTGCTCTCATTTTCTTTGCTAGAGTGCGAGCAGTGGTTTGTAGAACAAAATAAACCACACAACGCATTTGAACTTTTTTCGTGTGTTGTTACTTATGTCAACTCCCCAAACAATGCCATGCTACACCACTGATCATCTCCTCCTTTCTCAGCAGACATTCCGACCGACTTAAGTAAACGTCCTTGAGGTTATGTTAAATAAGCGCCCGGTGGCAGCCGAGTGAATATTCTAAGCGGTTGGACGTTCATTCGTTACTCTGTATTTCTTGGTTTAGATTTTTGTATCCGCTCAGTCATGCCGAGCATGAGTGTCGTATATTTTGCATTGTCCCTCCTCACACTGAAATTTCGTATCGTAATTCCTATCTGTTTTCTGCGGTAATGGGCAGGATTCATTGTCTGATGTTTGTAAAAATATTGTCTACTTTTATTACTTTGCCACCCTTGTGTAATTGCGTACACTTTTTTATTTGTGTTTTTTTTTCGTGACTTTCCTTTTCGAGATTATTTTTTTCGCAAGTGCTGGTTGGAGCCTGTCAAGGAAAAATTTAAAATAACAAAAAAAGTAATTATAGATTAGGCGAATTTAAATGTTAGCCGCAGCATAATATTTTGCACTCAATGAATTGAATTACATGGCGGTGAGTTAGTGTCGACACTGTTGCTCCTTCGGGACTAAACAACAGGCAGATTGTGACTGCTGATGGATTTCAGTGAGCATGTCGATACCTTAAAGCACAACCCTCCTATGTCCGTTTTCATGAAAACCGAGTTTTTGGCATTTTTGGATTCCTGAGAAGAAGCTGCATCGAATAGGAATTGTGAAAGTTGTGAAGTTGTTAAAAAACAAGGAAATAAGAAAGTTCTATGTCCACAGTAGGATTTATTTCGTGTGCACAAATGCGCAATGTCTAAATTTTGAGTTGTTGTCTTTGCTTATTCCATAAAAATATAAAAAAAGGTTTTTGTATTAGATTTTTGACACATGAAAATTCCTTCATTTTTATTTTCAAACTGTGGAATTCGATTGTCCCGAAAATTGTATTGGACATAGCATAGTTGTGCCTCTTAATTTCAATTTCAATTTATTTAAGTGATCATTCGCAATTAAGATACAATCTTTTTTATGCTACATGGTAGATAGAATAACAACTTATAAGTATAAACAACAAGGGCTTAAAACTAAATTATAAAAAAAAATAAAAAATAATAAAAAAAAATTTAAATGAGAATAAAAAATAAAATAAGAAGAAGAAGAAGAAGAGAAAAAGACAGAAAAGTGAGATGTGTGGGGCATTAAGAGAAATGCTGAAAGATTAAACGCTTAAAGCCAGCTGTGTTGGTTATTAATTTTAAATGACTAGGCAAAGAATTCCATGATCTCGCCGCGCTAACGAAAAATAGCCTACTAGAACTTTTGAAATTGAAATTCGGTATTATAAGATTTTTGCTTCTATCAGATCTACAGAATTTAAGTTTTTCGAACAAATAGTTTGGACCCTTAGTATAAATTATTTTGTGAAGAAAGATGCAATTACGTGCTTCCAAGTAGCTCAAAATATCATGACCAAGTATACTCCTACTGTAAGCAGAAATATGATCATACTTCCTTAGACCATAGACATAGCGCGCCGCATAGTTGTATGCTACAAGTAGCTTATGCGCAGACCTCGAGTCTAGCTTACTATACACTACTTCCGAATAAGATATTATAGGAACAATCAATTGTACAACCAACTGGCGCCTTGTTTCAACGGGAACGAACGCTGCTGTCATTCTTAGGTTACGCAACGCAAAGTATATTTTACTCACCACAGAATTGATGTGATCCTCACAAGATAGTTTTGAATTGATGTGGAAACCAAGGTTAACAGCTTTGTTGACAAATTTTAACTCAGTGTCGTTGAGAAGAACAGTGGGTAAATCCGTAGAAGGGTATGTGGATTTCGATATTGGCAGGACATAAGATTTGACTCGGTTTAGTTTTAATTGATTATCACTGGCCCATTTACTAATAATAAATAAGTCTTCATTAATTCTACAACAAAGATCTTCAACTAGGCCAATAGGCCTGGACAGATGTAATTGGAGATCGTCAGCATAGGCATGCATGGTAACATGATTACATACACTAAAAATATCATTAATAAACATTGTAAATAGTAAAGGACCTAGTACTGAACCCTGGGGCACCCCAACAGTGATCGCTTTATATCTTGAGAAGCTGTTACCAATCTTGACCAATTGCGATCTTTCTTCTAAGTAACTACATATCAGATCAACCGAATTATTCCCAAAACCAAAATATTGAACTAACTTTCTGCATAACAGAGCATGATTCACACTATCAAAGGCTTTGGAGAAGTCTAGTAAACATAGCAAAGTTAGTTCGTTAAGGTCATAAGATACTCGAATATCATCCAAGATTTTAACAACAGCAGTTGAGCAACTGTGCCCTGGGCGAAAGCCAGATTGGAGAGGGGACATAAGCTCAAATTCGCTTAGGTGTCTGAAGATCTGCTCTGCCATTAGAGACTCACAGACCTTGGAAATTGATAATAGTAAACTAAAGAACTCAAAAAAAAATGAAATTTTGTATGAAAAAAAATTTCAATGTCACAGAAGAATTCCATTTAATTTAAAACCATGACGAGTTTTCACTGAAACTTTTTTTCAACACTCCAAAGATGGATTAGGCTACATACGAAAAATATTGGACCAAGAAAACAGAACTGCAATAATAACGAAAAATGAATTTCAAAACTTGTTTTTCGTTTGCTACACTTTGGGAAAAATGGACATAGGATGATTGTGCTTTAAGGTATCGAAGTTTTCATTTTGGTATGTTTTGTATGGAAATTGATTTTTATTTCCTCATTTTTCAATTACTTTCATTACGATTCCCACAAACCACTGATGCAGCTTCTTCTCAGGAATCCAAAAATGACAAAAACTCGATGGTTGTGCTTTAAGGTATCGAATATTTTCCGGAAGGAATGAAATAGTCCGAAGGTTATTTGAAGATGGCTTGGCTTATTTTAAACGTCACAGTTGAGTGTTCTTTTAAATAGAAATCATTTCTTCAGGCTGAAATCAGCATCATGCTGTCTTCTCCAAGTATTGGCCTGTCTGCCCCTTGTGGACGACTCTTTTATGCCCATTTTTAAAAATTTTTTTCAGTACAACAGTAAAGCAGTATATTCAACAGTTTCAAAGATACATACAAAGTAATTATAAACAAGATAATGTTAATGCCAATAATTGTTTATGCAAGCGGGCGCTGATGTAAGCTGCATCGCAAATTGTTCCTAGCTGATTTCTGCAATTTTGTATACAAGATTTTGTTGCAAAATATATATATATATACAAGTGAGACAACATTGCCAGAAATGGGGGACCTGCAGTGTACACTTCACTTGAACAAGCACAAGAACACAAATGCCAGATTATTTACGAGAGGAGAGAAAATCCAGATAATTTATGAAATCACAGAAGATTGGAGAATTTTACAATCAGCAAAGTGGATAAAAAGGTTATTTCTGAAAATATATGGTTTAATTTTAATTTAATTTAAAAATGCACATTGTACAAATCAACCAAGAATGAATGATTTCAATTCATCCTTTCTTTCTCTCCCAATTCTTTTGGTAAATAGTTTTTTAATATTTCAAGTATGCCACCGAGTATGTATATATACATTGTATATAAATCACCAAATGCACAATGATGTCGTGTCTTTGGTTCCTTCAGCTACTGACTGCTATGTGGAAAGTTTTTCATTTTTACAACATTATCGTTTATTGTCTGCAAACAAAATACTTACTTGATTCAACAAAAAATGTGTTTTACTTGATGTACACCAAGTGGAAGTCATCACCATTCACATTTTCTTGTAAGGTTTCAAGAATAAAAAATAATATTCCTTTAACTCGTTTACTGTGCATATCGCTTAGTCACAGGAAGATATAACTACATCCTGAATATCCTGCAAATATATGCAAATGATTCAATTATAGACAGTCAATTCGAAGTACAAGCAAACAGTTCAGGATACAAGGATGACTATTTTTGAACAATTTTCGCAAATCATTTGTAGACCTTGGGAATTCAGGAAATATTTGAGAATGCAAGACACACGTTTAACTAACCAGAAACGTGATGAGTCGCTTAAAAAGTTTCAGCAAATTGAAGACAAGACATCAAACGACACGTGATGCAGTTGTGTTTGTTGACAGTCATGTCATTTCAACGTCATTTGAATGTGCCCAAAATTATGATATTCACGAAGAGTGTATAAATGTGTGAACTTCATCACCGCTGATGACATGTCGTGCATGGCATTGTGGAAATGTGGCATGTTGTTTTCACTATGGCATGTGATGGTGGCATGTTCTCTGTTAAAGTTCAAAACTATTTCTGTTTTATTTTATCAGTTGCCAAGCAAACTTTTCGTTTATCATTATTTGTTGAAGAACATCTGTGGGAAAATGACTATTTTTTAAATTGAGAAATATTCATATTAGCTGTTAGAATCAACTGGATAGGCAGTAAAATGGTATCGAATTTTATTTATATGATATCTGTTCATTCATTGAGTAAAATTACATCATGGTTAGTTGGCAGCCGACACTAGGTCCATTGTGATAATACAGGATCGGGATCTCTTACTCCAACTCGCCAAACCAATTGAATTGAACATTTAGTAAAATTACCACATCCGTTTGCTGGTTGTTTGGCCAGTGGTAACTCGTGTGCCACCAGCACTAGAAGTTGTTCTCATTTGTTTGCGTCTTGGCGTTCGTTTGCCATTTCGAATGAAATATACACCATACGGCATAACTAGTCTTCTGCTTTAACTCGTTATTTTCTCATTTTATTATATTTCTTGGTTTCTTTTTCGTTTGTGCCTTTGGTTGAAAGGAAACGGAAAACGGAAAGGGAGCCACCAGCAGTCTAACTAGTTTGCACACACACACAATTTTCAAACTTTCTTGAGTCACTTCCATCCTCATTTCCATTTATTTACAAAACAAGTGAACTGTTGCTGTTGCTACTTGCTACTTGCTGCTGACTTGTTAAATTTTACCGCTAATGTCAGTGTTGCTACATTGCCCTGGAAAAATTTTAACAGCAACATGTTTATTAAAATGTTAGCATTTGGCACAAGACAAAGTGTTAATTAAACTAATGTCCCTGTCAGATTAGCATGTACATATAAGCGGATTTTATATGCATGTGAAGATTTAGCTTGGAACAGACACGCAAATCAAACATGCAAGCTGATGTCTGTGTGACTACTTAGACTTCACTACGTTATGCTACCAGTGAGACAACTTAACGGAAAGCTAGCGTATGTATGGAAATGAAAAATAATGTGAAATTTTATTAATATTTGAAATGTAACTAGAAGTAAGTATTATGTGCTTTGTAATAACTGCTACGTATGGTTACTTAAATTTACTTGTAAAAAAATTTACTTACTTTTTCCACTGCCATAATTAGTCAAGGAAGTTACTCTATCATCATCAAGGCCGAATTTAGGGGGGGATGTTTGTACGGGTCCGGACACACCCCCCCCCCCCGCTCCCCGAAATGTTTCACCTTACAAAAATTACTTGGGGAAAAATACAAAATACTTCTTGATATTATATTATATATTTTAATATATTTTCCCAGCGGCTCGAACAACAACCGCTTTTGTTTTCAAAAAACCCAAAAAATCTAATCAAATTGTTTGTTGCCAAAACAAAAAACAAAAGAAAAAATAATTGGAAATTCGAAATAAATTTTTACTTGTAAATTTGTAAAATGTATGTAGGTGATGTTCTCTGCAGTCTACATCAAATTTGCCTAATAAAAATTATGTAGGAGTAGGAGTAGTCTCCCACAAGGAGTGGAGACAATTGGCCAACATTATAATAAAGCATAAGAAACAATTACTAAAATAAATAAAATTTTTTTTTATGTACCTTCAAAAAAGTTACTTAATGCTTCAAATACAGCATTAAAGAAGAGCTACCTCCCAAGAACATGCAATATAAAAATGTATATTTGTATAAGTATCGCATTTGTAAAGCTTGATTTCCCGATAGGTTCTTCCATATCGACCTGAACGGAAAATCTGATAGGGAAATCTTGTATGAATATCAGGGTAATTCCGTGTCAAATCGAAAAAATTTTTGAAAAAATTACCATCTCTTCGATTTTGATGAAATTTGGAGAGTATGTAAATAACAGCAAAAAAACAATACAATTTTAAAAATTATTGACTAAAGAATTAAACAGGCAATAAGTATGCATCTTGAAATTTTATTTTATTTTCCTAATAAATTAAACTTAAATACATATCCTTCTACAGTATTTGCCATGTATATATTTCAGGGATACTCGGAGAGTGTAATTGCTAAGCCTTTTTGATTCTGAACAAAAAAGATTCTTGGAATCGGTGCTCCATCTGGTTTTTTTTTTACCTTCCGAATTTCTATAAAATCGGAGAGGTAGAGTGATTTGATATGGAATTACCAATCTTAAATTTGGTAAAATAATCTTAAAAATTTAACTAGTAGAAAAGTTCATATGAACTGATACCCTGTCTAGAAAGAAATTTTTTTGAAAAATTGTTTTAAATCATTTTACATAAGAAATTGGTGTTGGTTATCCCATTTTTTTGGCTATCAGGTAGTGTTACTTTTTTGTATTTTTTCGGTAAATTTTTTTTGGACCCCCCCGAAATAAATTCCTGGCTACGGCCCTGATTATCATACCTACTTCCCTATGTACTTTAAACACACTGCATAATATTTGAATATTTTGTGGTTGATCTCAGGTAACTCAGCTACCAGCTTTCACCTTTGCTGTGGTAACGATGATGGCTTGGGTGATATTGCACAAAACATTAAATATGAAATATTGTGTTGCGCCGTATACTTACGTCACGATATCCTCGTACCGTAACTTTCAACAAACAATTTAGCTGTCATGCTCAGCCATTAAGATTTCATGGAGAGTATTTATGATTTCGGTGGGTGGCATTTCATTCAAATTCACATAATACTTATTTTGGTCATATAAAATTTAGGCAGCGTTTATTTAACTATGCACCAATTATTCAAAAAGAAATTTAACTTTTTAACTTGTTTCCCAACAAATTACTTACAGAATATTATAAAATGTAATGAAATCTTATAGCGATATTTGTCAGCGCAGCGGCAATAAAATTATGCATTTCACCAACAACCGCTTGGCCAATCTGTGTTTGTATTTTTTATTATTGCTTTTTATTGTTTCCTTTGTTTGCCTCTTTTATGAAAACCTTGTAAATATTTAACTTTTCTGTGGTTGCACATCGTTGCCATGCAGTCTCTTGTTCCATTTTGTTTTTATATTCATATTTATGGTTTCATGAGTATGTACGATATCAGTAAAAAGTCAAATAACTTTAAGGGTCTACTTAAAAATACAAACAAGGAAACCGAAATGGGTTGGCAATTCAACGAACCAACCATCGACAACAGCATACAAAATCCGCGAGCATTAAGATTTAAGCTGCCACACAGCAACGAACTTAAAAATGTGATAGGAGAATTTAAAATTTCTTTTGTAATAGTTCTGGGTTGCTTTGGTGTTGTGCTGTTGGATATGAGAAAAAAATAAGAATATTGAAACTTTAAAGTTTAATGTAAATTTCTTTGTAACGGGTAGGTCCAAAAACTAGCCATGTTCATAATTCATCATATTTGTGCATATTTTCAAAAGGAAAATATCTTAATTTTCGGTATAAAGCTTTTTTTTGTGCTTATGAGTTATTGCATTTTGCTTTCCACGCTTAGGTCGATGAGAATGGAGAGTTATTTTCGGTTTCGGTTCCGGCGGTCCCTGCAAAAAAAAACACAGCACATGTCAAAGTTACTGAGAGTTACTAAGAGTGCTCTAATCTCTAAATTCTTGAATCATGATGCTACCCATTCATCCCCCAAAACCACATATACAAATTCGGCGAAATCGGTTTAACGCGGATTGAATTATAGCATTTTAGAATGACTGTTGCCACGCCCACCTCGAATGCCCTAAGTTAATGAAATCACATAATGTCTATGTTGAGGCCAATGAGATTACCAACATTTTGATATATGTTTCATTAAAATCGGTCAAGTTTTTTTCCATTTCGCTTCTTTGTTGTGAATGTCTGTATTTTTTTACGTGGGTAACGCCATGGGTGAATGGTAGTATGAAATAAATTCAATAATTTTTATAGTTCAGAGAATTTGTTGCAATAGCGTCTCCATAACTTTAAATTAACATCCACGAAACCTAAATATGTTGCAGTCAGCTATGCCGCCTGCGCCGTTTTCGGTTGCATTAGAGTAGTTTTGAACGTTTCCTCAACTCAATTTATTGACATGCATCTGTTTCCTAGTCAGTTGAATACACTTTATTGCAAGTTGGGATGTAAGTACTGAAACTTTCCAGAGTTTTATTATAGAAAAAAATATCCGCTTGGAAACCACTGCAATAATGCGGAATCATACAAGAAAATTCTCAATCCCCTGAATAAACCGATCCCGTGCCAATATCCATTTTCGAACCACCCCTGAAAGATGCTACACTTTATACAACGGTTTCCAATCAACTAAAAGGTACTGCAATGAGAATACCTAAAGAAAAAAAAATACCTCCGCATTTCCAAATCAGTTCATTGGAATTGAAAAAAAGAAAATATCAAAATTACGTATACGCCCCTAGTACCATAATGTTATACTCGGCCTTAAACTTATTTTCAACTTTTTTGTTTTAATTCAAACTAGCATATGAAGGAAAACATTGAGAAACGGTTAAATAAATGCATAAAAGATTTTAATAAACTCAAGCAAGAATTTTCAATTGATTGCTTTGATAACTTATTATGCGGGAGTCCCTACTGCGGTATGCATGACATCACACTCAATTTTATTCCAAACAGCGAATTCATATCCGAAACTCTCGAAACATTTTATATTTGTAGTCCTTAATCTGCTGTACCAATACAAAAAATCCAAAAGATTTAAATCTGGGAATCTGATGGCATTCAGGTTTTAGTATGGAATTGGTTAAACTGTCGGCACTTTTTCTTTTGCACATCCTTTGAATGCTGAGCAACAAATAGTTCAACAAAACCACATGTTAACGTTACTTTCACCTATGGACAAATCAACGGACAATCAAACTTACGATCTGAATGGTTTAATCCAATTTGGGTTAAAAGCAAACGTTACGGTTGACTTAACTCAAGTCCTAAGTAAGCTATAAGTGAAATGGGTAATACAACTTTTGGAGCAATTTCGTAGCAATAAAAAGAAAGTAAAAAGCAAACATTCTTTTTTTTTCTTTTCAAGTCAGCCAAAAATAATGAATGAGGAAAGGAGTGAGAGTGCTGAGGTGTTCGAATTGACCCTTTACCTTTTTGAAAGAGAAATTAAATTTTTTGTAGCATATTTTGTTAAAGTGAAATTGATTTGGAATTTCAAAAAAGAAATAAAAATTACATTAAAACAATTTCATACTAATACTAGTCAATCATGAGGATAATGATAATAGTTAACTTGAATTACAGTTGTGAAGTTAAGAAGACAATATCGACTGGTTTCTGACTCAACCTCGTAAATCAGATTTGGGCCAATTTACGTTTTTGATGCCAAAAGTTGTATTCGTGCCCTCCGCATTCAGTGAGAATTCGCCAAAAAAAAAGTTGTTGTGGGTATAAAAATATATATTTGTAGTCTAAAAAGTAAATAATCCCTACTGAAAATGTTAAGTGGAAGGCGTACTGGGTCTCAAAAGTTGCGTATTTATATCATTAAAAAATCGATTAAATTTAATTCCGATTGGATAAGTTCTTCGGCCTCTACAACGCAATTTTAGTTTTCAAGTCATAGTCTTAAACGGACTTTTTTGCTCCAATCTACAGCATATTCGGTAAATATCACAACCTCGTATATCCCAATTTCAAATATCTAAATTCAAATTTTCATAAAAGTCGCAACCTCGTAAGTTACTTACAGCGCTTTTAAAGCGTGAAATATATTACATTTCACGTGGATTATTCTTCGTGCACCAGAAGCCTGCAAATTGGTTTTTTGCATCTCCTGACAACCTAACATTTTTCCGTTACGAGGTTGAGTCAGAAACTAGTCGATATGGGAATCCCATTGATCATGAAAGTTCATAGTACATTCCTATAAGTCTTTATGTGTAAATATTTAGTATTTTTATTTGCATGCAATATAATTATTTCAATTTATATACTATTCAAGCAGAATAGTACTGCTAATCTAATGCAGCTGGGAATTACATTTAAAATTTAATTTACCGACATATGGCAATTTCTATTGCTGATCTTTTCGAGAGAGGATGGTTGTCTGAGTTGGTACGTGCATGTTTCTTGTATATGCATTGAGTTGGGTTGAGTGCCAAGCTAACTCGTTTAACAAATTATACAAATACCAATGGAACGATACAAGTTAACCATATTCCGGCAAATGGGATTTAGGTTTTTATTATGTAACACAGAAGTAGACATGAACCATCTAAGCAAAATTATTTCATGTTTTCACATTTTTGTCGAAAGGTTTTGCATAGTTTGAACGCGTGTACGTTATGCATCAAAGTCGTTAATATAAGGTATAAAATGTATAAATGATTGTCAAACCACCAACTCAAGATACTTGATAGATTTCTAGACAACCACTTGAAAACGATTTTCCCCCAAGAAGCTTAAAATATCAAACAATTCGTCGATTACTTTCGTTAAGTCATAAAATGCTGATGGTCATCTGAAGTATTCAACATTAATTTTGGTCAAAGAAAAAGGGAAGATAGCCAACATTTTAACTTCACTCGTTCCATTAACAAATTCTTCCATAAACTAAGGACAGCCATTGAGGGTAGGCTTTTTTCACAGTTCATTAAATTTACGTACTAAACATTCGCTTACTTTAGTGTAGGTTTGTACGTATTTATGTGACAGTAAAACACCACAACTCAGAACCCATAAGAGGCGTACACAAACAGCCATACATCGATTAACCCCTGCAGCACGTGCTAAAATTTTATTGTATTGGACACTTGGGAAATCCTTTTGCCAACCAAAGCAAACCACTCTAACCGTAACAAAATTTAGTGTAACGGAATGTATGTAAGAAAAAAGTTTTTTGTGGCCATCTCGAGGGGCATCCCGTTCCAAAACCACATTCTGTAAACAGTCAAGTATCAGAAGAGGGCCACAGTCATCTGTCTTGTAGAAGAGTAATGACAATGAATTCTGTTTCTCGGCCTGATTCCTAGTTTAAGTTCACTTTTCTTTGTCGTCTAGGTACGAATTTAATGGAGTCTGCATTCGAAGTCATGGTTCGCATGTCAATTGCCTCATTAATAATAGTGTTGGCTGCAGTAAATATTTTCGTTCCAGTAAGTAGTTAAGACAAATATCTAATCTTTTATTTCTATAAAATTGTTGAAAAGGAAATTTATAAAAAGGAGCTGCTTACATAGTCCTTAAATGACATCACACAGTGAACTTACCAAATTCATTTCCATTTTCCTCTTTTATGTGTCCTCAACTCAAAAAACTTCAATATAAGAAACTGCCTTCTGTTGTATATTTTCCAAGAAGCAATTTCCAATTGCAAGTTATATGTGCTTTTACATATTTTCCCACTTCCGGTGCAAATTGAAATTCATTCATGCTCGTACAATTGAAAGAGTTCTTAGAATTCATGTTCAATGAGAGATTTCTGTTGATTCGCAAATGATTATATTTTATATTTGCACCAGTGGGGGCCGATGAGAAGCAGCGGACAAGTTTAGTCATTTGTATCTGGTGTATGGTTCGCATATAAAATGTTTTCACACCAAGTCCGACACTGATCAATGATGTCAAATTCTCACCTTAACACAAAAGCAATCAAATATATAGTAGAAAGGTAGTGAAGGTGGCTCAAGTGTACTTGTGCCACCTTCACTACCATTTTATTGGAAATCCCATCTGTCGTACGCATTGCTGCCTGTCAGTTGGAGTTTTTGATGTTTTTTTTGTGCAATCACACAGACAATCATTTCACTTAATGTTACCCGAAATCCCCTATTGGTTCCTACTCAACCACCTTGCATCGAATTGTAGTGAAATTAAGTTGAGTTAATGTACATTGAGAAAAAAAATCCAAAACTGCAGGATTACGATTTGAAACGGGTATCGCTTTGAAAAAATCAGCTCTGAAATATAACGTGAAACAGTGTCAATATTTGAATGCAGATTTTTTATGTACGATTGTACTTTTTAGGTATAATCCCAATTCTACAGAATGAAGTTCTGATTTGTATGACAAACTATTCATCGAACGGCAAAATTATTTTATTTTTTTGTAAAGAATTTTTCATATAACCAAATTGCATAATTAATAAAAAATAATAAAAAAAATTAATACCATATTTATACCCCCACACTCACTGTGGTATACTCACTTTGACACAACGTTTGTAACGCCCATAAGGAGGCGTGTCCGGTATGGAAAAGTATATAGATACTTGATCAGCATCACCCCTTCAGCCGATTTAGCCATGTCCGTTTGTCTGTCCGTCCGTCTGTCCGTCTCTCCGTCTGTCTACACGATTGCGGTCGCAGTTTTGAAGATATCGACTGGAAATTTTGGGAACATGTTTTTTACTTCAAAAGTAAGAGCAAGTTCGAATACACTGGTCGACAGCACTTTTGTTAAATGATTAAGCTTAGTTGTTTCTTATGTATTTTGCCACGCTTAATCCGAAAATAATCATGAAATTTTTCCAGCACACGGAGAGAAATGTTGGCCCATGATTTACGATTATGGAGTCCATAAAATTATTGTTACTTAATTACTAACTATAATCATTAATTGTGAATATTAGTCACAAATTATGCGAATTCGTACATAAACTATGCATGTGGATTGTGAATACATTACGATAAGGGTTTATGAATTTCGTGATTTATTTTATTATTCTTGAAGAATAATGGATGATTTACTAGGTCATGAAACTGCACGTGTTATCATGAATTATGAGTAACTGGGATGATTGTCATGAATTGCTGAGCAATATACAATACATTTAGACGCTTTTACAATAATGCCATGGTAGCCGAATCGGTTAGGCGTCCGTACTGGAGAGGATGATGTCGGTTCGAATTCCGGGAAAACTGAATTTGTGAAAAGGTTATTACAAATTATTCTAAGCATGTTGGCAAATAAAAAAGTTAAATTAAATAAATAATTCAGTAAAAAACTAGCATATAAAAAAATTTTAATTTATTTAATTGGAAATATGTGCTCAAATTATTATTACGAATGATTTATTTATTCTCACTTAAGCCTAAAATTAGGAATTTTTAATCATAATTTATGATTTTTGTTTGCACAATTTATTCCATCTGGTCATTGATTATGTCAAAAGGTAAAATAACAATTCATGTTTAAGTGAAACAAATCAAGCAAACACAAATCACAAACTATGATTTTCACTTTTAACAGTTCTTATGATTAAGAATTCTTGATTATTGACATCTAATTAATGGATCAATATCGTGACTAATTTTTAATTAATTGATTCCATGATTTCAGCAAGCATTTCCCTCCGTGCACGCACCATTTTTCCGCAAACAGCATAAATGAGATTTTTGTGGGTTTCATATTGTAACTTTAAAACAGATACATTGATTCTAAAAAATTTTAAAGATTTTCAAAGAAAATTGTCAGCTCTACAGCATTGTTGAATTTAAATGTTTTGTATCTTTTACGGTTTTGAGATACGAAAGCTCAAACGCAGAATGTACAAAAAATTTTTAATTTTTTCCCTTTTAAAATTACGGAATTTTCTTTCTTACTGAAATTCATTTTGCATTTTGAGTGTCAGGCTGTTTTTAGTATATAATTTTATTGTATGCAATGAAAAGATCACTTGAACAAGCAAACAGGAAAGTAGCAACATGAAAAAAGGAAACAGTCCAAGCATGGCTTGAGTCGTATAGCTATTTCAAAATTTGCCAGATTTATCATCAGCGACTCATTTAGTTGACTGCCAATTATGTTATTTTCAAACATACGATATATACTTTCACATATACTTTCATTTTGTTGAATGAGAAACTACAACTTGTTCTTATGTATTTTATCACGCTGAATCCGAATATAAAAATTATAAATTTGTACCACGCACATTCTACGTTCTACATAACGCCATAATTGTATATAAAATTTTTAGTTACTTGTATAAGTCGAAATACATTTGTATATACATCCGTGGCCATGGATTTCTTCCCAATTGCATCGCCAGTCTATATTTTGATAAGTATTTTTATTGATGCAAATTCACTATTTAAAAAAAAATACCTTTATATAAAAATTTAATAAAATTGGGGCTCTGAAGAACTGAGAATAAATTCGATTGGAAATTTTTAGAAACGGATTTTGGACCTATAAATCAAAACAGGGTATCCAAATTTGCTTATGTCCGAGGTACTTCTAAATTCCTACTGTGTGGGGGTGGTTCCACTCTCTAGTTTTCAATAAAATTTGATTTAATAAAAAAAAAATTTGGAACAAAAACGTAGCCGTCTCAAATTATTAACATTTCAGTCACAAAATACCAAAATTTCAGTCGTGAAAAAACAACATGTCAGTCTGAATTCACCAATGGGCAGTTTCAAAAAAATTGAAGTTTTGTCCGGAAATCGACAACGCTTTTTCTTGTATTTACTAACAATTTATTAATTTCTATGTTACAATAATATTTCATCTGGTAGCAAATACCTACATTTTGCTTTTATTATACCCAATAGGACATACTTACATGAACATTTAATTTCAATCTTTCATATATGAAACAATAAGGAAAGAGGGACGTCTTCAAGTCAATAAATTGGATTACACAAGAATATATGTTTAATTTGCAATATGTATAAATATATATTGGTACGTCACTTTTTTGAGTCTGTGTGGAAATAAAAATAATATTTAATTTTCATTTAGATGGAACACATATCGCTTTGTAAAATTAAAAGAAATTGTAACAAATTACATTATTTGCACAGCCTGGCTGATAAAACAGAAGGAAAATATTCTGTCTTGCGAATGATTTGTTGCAGTAAATATGTAAGAATTGTTGTCATAAATCAATGAGCACCAAAAACAATTGGTCTCCAACGCAACTGTTTCAATTTTCTTTTAAAATTACATTTCTTGGTCGTACCTTTTCAACCATAGCAACCATAAATTACTTTTTCCATAAATTTCAAGCATGACCTGGTTGGTTATCGAAAGAACACACATAGTTACACCCAAATGCAGACAATATGTGGGTGCATATTGGGCTGCATGCTGCTGACAATAGATTCTGGTATAGTTGTTAAGCAATATTCCCAGAAATGGAAAGTTACACTCTTCAAAAAGTTGAAAAACACAAAAACCAGATTATTTATTAGAGTAGAGGAGCGAAAAGCCGAATAATTTATGAAGTAAGGCAAGCATTCAAATACTTTTAAAGGATATACTTAATAAATGGAATATCCAAAGCATATTCTCCGTAATTGTATTGAGAATTTATATTAAGTAGCAACTGATGAATTGATGTAAATATTTAAAATTTAACCCAAGAGCTTATCTAAGGCTATTTGTTCGAAGAGAATGTGTGCCATGTATATTAGACATGATGTACAGCAGTTGGAAGTCATCACCATCAATATCAACTAGAGGAGAAATGAGAGCATCACCAACTTGGAAGGTTGCAGTAATGCACATTCTTATATATCCCCTGCAATATACATCAGTTTTCCACTGGAAGATGTTGATGAATACGACACAAACATGTGCAAATGTCTTCTATGACAAAGCAAATGGTAGACAGACACACATCCGGTTGACGAACGATTATGATGAGTTGGAAGATGTTGGCTGCAATAATGAGAAAACTTTTGAAAATGCTGGAAACATTTGAGAATGCAAGACACATTTTTGACTAACTAAAAACGTGATGTGTTACACAAGAAGTTTCAGGATCAAGAAGTAAAAAATATGACAATATAATTCATTTCCCAAATGAAATTTTTATTTCACTCACACACTCACTCAATTTTACCCCCCAAAGCAATTCAAACTTCCAACGTAGCACGCGTAATTACTGTTCCTGTTGAAAAGGTCAAATGCGAACGTGACTGTGGATAATTTTGTGATTTTCTCTGTGTTCATTGTATGAGTGCTGTTCTAATGTGGTATTGTATGTAGTTATGAGTTGTGTGCTTTTCCTTCGACACGCGCATTTGGTTTAATGAACTTAAACATTCCAAATATTCTACTTGTACTAAATATTTTGGTAACTAACATTTTCTTTTATTTCGATTTACACATTCAATTGCTTCAATCTCCACTCATTCGTATTTAAGCCATGATTAAAGGCATGTTTTCAATTTCAATGCATGTTTCGTCACTCTTGTCACGAATGCCTGCTGTCAACGTGCATCATTTGTCATTTGCGGGCCGTTGTCACCACATGGCCACAGCATTAAAGCTTCAAATCCTTTTGAAATTCATTACTGTCAGCGCTATTTTTCCGTGTCACCAACATGCAAACACCCAAACTTACATACATTTTCAGCACTTAATGTATGTAATTGTAATTTACTTAATTATGTGCACATACACACTACTTTACTTGCGTAAGTATATGCTGCACACGTACTCGTGCACACACATTTCGGCCTATAAACAATTTGAGAAATTGCCTTGCCAAAGAACGACAGCCAAATTAAACGAAAACTAGAGAGTGGACTATCTTCGGCTATACCGAAGTTGAAATACCCCCACACAGTAGGAAGAAGTACCTCGAACATATAAAAATGTGGTCTCCAGACCCTATTTTGAGCTAATTATAGGTGGTTTTGGAGCCCGGACCATGTCCAAAATCCATTTCTAAAAATTTCCAATTAAATCCACAAAAAAAAAAAAATTGGTCTCAAGACCCCATTTAGACCCTTATATATGTGGCTTCGGAACCTCGGATTTTCAAAGAAAATTGTCAGCTCTACAGCATTGTTGAATTTAAATGTTTTGTATCTTTTACGGTTTTGAGATACGAAAGCTCAAACGCAGAATGTACAAAAAATTTTTAATTTTTTCCCTTTTAAAATTACGGAATTTTCTTTCTTACTGAAATTCATTTTGCATTTTGAGTGTCAGGCTGTTTTTAGTATATAATTTTATTGTATGCAATGAAAAGATCACTTGAACAAGCAAACAGGAAAGTAGCAACATGAAAAAAGGAAACAGTCCAAGCATGGCTTGAGTCGTATAGCTATTTCAAAATTTGCCAGATTTATCATCAGCGACTCATTTAGTTGACTGCCAATTATGTTATTTTCAAACATACGATATATACTTTCACATATACTTTCATTTTGTTGAATGAGAAACTACAACTTGTTCTTATGTATTTTATCACGCTGAATCCGAATATAAAAATTATAAATTTGTACCACGCACATTCTACGTTCTACATAACGCCATAATTGTATATAAAATTTTTAGTTACTTGTATAAGTCGAAATACATTTGTATATACATCCGTGGCCATGGATTTCTTCCCAATTGCATCGCCAGTCTATATTTTGATAAGTATTTTTATTGATGCAAATTCACTATTTAAAAAAAAATACCTTTATATAAAAATTTAATAAAATTGGGGCTCTGAAGAACTGAGAATAAATTCGATTGGAAATTTTTAGAAACGGATTTTGGACCTATAAATCAAAACAGGGTATCCAAATTTGCTTATGTCCGAGGTACTTCTAAATTCCTACTGTGTGGGGGTGGTTCCACTCTCTAGTTTTCAATAAAATTTGATTTAATAAAAAAAAAATTTGGAACAAAAACGTAGCCGTCTCAAATTATTAACATTTCAGTCACAAAATACCAAAATTTCAGTCGTGAAAAAACAACATGTCAGTCTGAATTCACCAATGGGCAGTTTCAAAAAAATTGAAGTTTTGTCCGGAAATCGACAACGCTTTTTCTTGTATTTACTAACAATTTATTAATTTCTATGTTACAATAATATTTCATCTGGTAGCAAATACCTACATTTTGCTTTTATTATACCCAATAGGACATACTTACATGAACATTTAATTTCAATCTTTCATATATGAAACAATAAGGAAAGAGGGACGTCTTCAAGTCAATAAATTGGATTACACAAGAATATATGTTTAATTTGCAATATGTATAAATATATATTGGTACGTCACTTTTTTGAGTCTGTGTGGAAATAAAAATAATATTTAATTTTCATTTAGATGGAACACATATCGCTTTGTAAAATTAAAAGAAATTGTAACAAATTACATTATTTGCACAGCCTGGCTGATAAAACAGAAGGAAAATATTCTGTCTTGCGAATGATTTGTTGCAGTAAATATGTAAGAATTGTTGTCATAAATCAATGAGCACCAAAAACAATTGGTCTCCAACGCAACTGTTTCAATTTTCTTTTAAAATTACATTTCTTGGTCGTACCTTTTCAACCATAGCAACCATAAATTACTTTTTCCATAAATTTCAAGCATGACCTGGTTGGTTATCGAAAGAACACACATAGTTACACCCAAATGCAGACAATATGTGGGTGCATATTGGGCTGCATGCTGCTGACAATAGATTCTGGTATAGTTGTTAAGCAATATTCCCAGAAATGGAAAGTTACACTCTTCAAAAAGTTGAAAAACACAAAAACCAGATTATTTATTAGAGTAGAGGAGCGAAAAGCCGAATAATTTATGAAGTAAGGCAAGCATTCAAATACTTTTAAAGGATATACTTAATAAATGGAATATCCAAAGCATATTCTCCGTAATTGTATTGAGAATTTATATTAAGTAGCAACTGATGAATTGATGTAAATATTTAAAATTTAACCCAAGAGCTTATCTAAGGCTATTTGTTCGAAGAGAATGTGTGCCATGTATATTAGACATGATGTACAGCAGTTGGAAGTCATCACCATCAATATCAACTAGAGGAGAAATGAGAGCATCACCAACTTGGAAGGTTGCAGTAATGCACATTCTTATATATCCCCTGCAATATACATCAGTTTTCCACTGGAAGATGTTGATGAATACGACACAAACATGTGCAAATGTCTTCTATGACAAAGCAAATGGTAGACAGACACACATCCGGTTGACGAACGATTATGATGAGTTGGAAGATGTTGGCTGCAATAATGAGAAAACTTTTGAAAATGCTGGAAACATTTGAGAATGCAAGACACATTTTTGACTAACTAAAAACGTGATGTGTTACACAAGAAGTTTCAGGATCAAGAAGTAAAAAATATGACAATATAATTCATTTCCCAAATGAAATTTTTATTTCACTCACACACTCACTCAATTTTACCCCCCAAAGCAATTCAAACTTCCAACGTAGCACGCGTAATTACTGTTCCTGTTGAAAAGGTCAAATGCGAACGTGACTGTGGATAATTTTGTGATTTTCTCTGTGTTCATTGTATGAGTGCTGTTCTAATGTGGTATTGTATGTAGTTATGAGTTGTGTGCTTTTCCTTCGACACGCGCATTTGGTTTAATGAACTTAAACATTCCAAATATTCTACTTGTACTAAATATTTTGGTAACTAACATTTTCTTTTATTTCGATTTACACATTCAATTGCTTCAATCTCCACTCATTCGTATTTAAGCCATGATTAAAGGCATGTTTTCAATTTCAATGCATGTTTCGTCACTCTTGTCACGAATGCCTGCTGTCAACGTGCATCATTTGTCATTTGCGGGCCGTTGTCACCACATGGCCACAGCATTAAAGCTTCAAATCCTTTTGAAATTCATTACTGTCAGCGCTATTTTTCCGTGTCACCAACATGCAAACACCCAAACTTACATACATTTTCAGCACTTAATGTATGTAATTGTAATTTACTTAATTATGTGCACATACACACTACTTTACTTGCGTAAGTATATGCTGCACACGTACTCGTGCACACACATTTCGGCCTATAAACAATTTGAGAAATTGCCTTGCCAAAGAACGACAGCCAAATTAAACGAAAACTAGAGAGTGGACTATCTTCGGCTATACCGAAGTTGAAATACCCCCACACAGTAGGAAGAAGTACCTCGAACATATAAAAATGTGGTCTCCAGACCCTATTTTGAGCTAATTATAGGTGGTTTTGGAGCCCGGACCATGTCCAAAATCCATTTCTAAAAATTTCCAATTAAATCCACAAAAAAAAAAAAATTGGTCTCAAGACCCCATTTAGACCCTTATATATGTGGCTTCGGAACCTCGGACCATGTCAAAAATACGTTTCTAAACATTTCCAATCGAATACAACAATAAAAAATTTTTACCTTTTTTTTCGGTGTATGGGAGCCACGCCCAGTTTTTGTCCGATTTGGCTGATTCTCGAACTTGATCTCAGTATTCACGAGAAAAACATGTACCCAAAGTTTCAAGTTGATATCTCCAAAACTGCGACCGCTATCGTGCGGACGGACAGACGGACAGACGGACAGACGGACAGACAGACGGACATCGCGAAATCGACTCAGGAGGTGATACTGATCAAGAATATATATACTTTTCCATACCGGACACGCCTCCTTATGGGCGTTACAAACGTTGTGACAAAGTGAGTATACCCTGCCACAGTGAGTGTGGGGGTATAATTATTTATTATAGTCTCTACTAATTGCAGATAGTTGGGCGGAAAGTGTGCCATTGAAGAGACAAATAGTAAATTCTAGCTAGTGAAAGAAAATAAGATAGGAAATTACTTACTTGTGCTGATAGAAAATAATTATTTGATTTATTTTTCACTTGTATGGATAATTTCGATTCCTCATAAGAGTACTCATGTGTAATCACAGAATAACTATTTCCCGAACCACATCCTCGTCTATTGAAATTCCAACAATATTTAAGCATAATTAAAAAATATTTCGCACATAAGGTCTTAGGAAAGTAGGTTAAATCTAGTAAGAGAAATATCTTCGGTCTGACCGAAGCCACTATGCACGTGCGAGTACATTAAATTCTTAGACCATTTATTGGTAATTTAGTGAAAATGTTATATCGATGTTATGTGGATATTTCATTGATAATTTTTCGGGAATTTTTCTATATTTTATCAATAATTTTTCGATTTTTTAACGATAATTTCCTTTTTCTATTTAATTTTATTCCGGTTAAATTCCATTTTATTCCAATTCCATTTCCATTTCGTTCCCGATACCGCTTCCAATCAACTACAAGAAACGGCGTCACAATCTGTTTTCTTAAGATAAAGGAAAATATATACATTTTTACGGCTACTTTGTATGGGAGGTATGATGATTTTTCGACATTTTATCGACAATTTTTCGATATCTAAACGATACTTTCTCGTAAAAAAAAAATTTTATCGAAAATTTATCGATTTTTTATCGATAATTTTTCCAAAATTTAATGATAATTTTTCAATATTTATCGATAATTTCCATTTCCATATCATTTCAAAATTTTGTTCCAATTCCATTTAGTTCCATGATACCGGGAATAAAATGGGAATGAACATTTTATTCCCGGCATCATTTCCAATCAAATAAAAAAAAACGCTTCCAAATCGGTTCAGTATTTCTCACTATAAACGAAAAACATACAAATTTGGTGGCCCTTTTTTATGGGAGGTAGCCGATGTTGCCCATTTTCAATACCGTCCAATCATTCGCTTAAAGAAGAGGAATGCCAAAATTTGGAGGCAATAGCTCAAAAGCTAAGGCAGCTATCTTGCGAATGTCAGATAGAAGGACAGACGGATATGGTCCAATAGACTCAGGAGGTGATGCTGATCAGGAATATATATAGGTTTTCATACCGGTCATGCCTCCTTATGGGCGTTAGAAAGGGTGTGACAAAAACAATATTCCCTTGGACTCTAGTGTGCAGGGTATAAAAATGCACACGTTGCTTGGAAAATACTTTAAATGTCTACGACTATGACACGAATTTAAGTGTATAAAAAAACACACTATTTTCGTCATTGCACAAACTATTGTACCTAATTTGCAAACAGAAATTCTGCAGAATATTAGCAAAAGCAACGAACATCAAAACGTTCTGCTAGAATATAACCAATTTCTACAAAACAACACCTTCATATCCACAATAACATACAGAATTCCAAACCATCCAAACTTACTCCGCCCCTAAAACATGCCCAATATCTTTCAGCTCATAATTCCAACGCAACCGAAGTAGGGAGAACCGAATGGAATTCTGGCTCAACAAACGATCTGTCATTGGATCGATCAGCCATGTCGACTACACCACAATGTGTCCTTTGACCACCCGACACAAAGCTTAGCACACCTGATTGTGGAATATCCTATACCAAGGAATTGATCTCAAAAACGCTACCACATTCGAGATCCGGTGGATCGATAACTTTAGCATCAATCTATAAACATTATGTACTGTCTGTAAGCGTTTGTTTTATTTATTTTTAGTTAATATGTACTAAATGTCATACGCTAAATAAAAGGAATTATTCGTTGCGCTCGTCCACTAACCCAGTCAGCATCATTGCTTCTGTATACTATTGAGAATTTGGCATTGAATAAAAACATTTCAAATGTCGAACATACTTTCAATTCATTGTTCCTCTAGTATTTATCTCTCAACAAGCAATGGGTGAGTAAATACACACGTTTGGGATCGAGGGAGACGTGTGTAAATAACCACACTTTTTTCTTACTTCGAAAGTGAAGGCTCAAGTGCAGTCAAGTTTTCACATGTCTGGTGAATGAACTTTACTCAAATTGTTAGGAAATAGGACCACAAAAGGACAATAATAGTGACAACGTGGAGTGTGTCTCCACAATGTGGGCTGTGCGAACAATCGCCCAACGAACAATCGCCCAAAAACCAAAAATGAACAATCGCCCAAAAAATTGCGAAAATCGCCCAAAAAATTATGAATTTTCGCCCAAAAGTTAAAATGAACAATCGCCCACAATATTGGGCTTTTGTTCATAATGAATAATAACCCAAAAACAAAATGAACAATCGCCCAAAAAAAATGTTTATTTTTTTTTAATAATAAGAAAACATTATAGATATTCATATTTCAAAAAAACAACATTTATTAACCAATTTTACTTACAAAAATACTAACATAGAATCTTGAACATTATTACGGCACATGGGACAAGGATAGGACGTTTTCCCTTCAGCAACGATTTGTGCTTGCAATTTTAAGTTGCACTCACTACAAATTTGTAAGTGTCTGCACGGAAGTAGAACCACATTTGGCCTACGTGTGTAGCAAATTATGCAGACATTTTCGTTTTGTTGTGAATTCTCAACAACTATTTCTTCTTCTTCTTTTTTTTCGAAGTTTTCGAAAATGTCTTCGAATGGCTCCATATCGGTGCAGATATTATTTTTTGGATAAAGCATTCTGTCCAAAAATTGCATAGCATTTATTGTGCCGTTTTCCAGCAAAACAGACGCCTCTAAAATTTTTTTGTCGCGTTGCAATGTTGCAAGTTTTCGAACCTTGCCACCGATTGCTCCGCCGCTTTCGATAAGAATCTGGAAGCTTCTGCTCTTAGAGAATTCTTCTTCTTGAATGGATTGGACGAATTTAAAAAAATTTCCGTTCTTGGAAATTATTCGTCCTAAAACACCATTGTACGCTTCTACTTCAGATGTCGTTCTTGACTGTTTTTTGAAAACAGAGAAATTAGCTGGCCCAATCTGTAAAATATGTAAAACAAAAATACAGTTGTTGTAGTGCTGTAATATTTAGTGCTTTAAGGTCACCTACTTCTAACATGCAATAACATTATGTTATTGTTATGTTAAGTAGGTAAAAAAAAGCGCCGCAGACGAAAAATTTTAACAAAAAATCGCGTGATTTTTTGTTAAAATTTTTCAGGTTTTAAAGTTTAATAATTTTCTACATTTGCATACCTTTTTCAACCAAAAAGCTTCGAAATAAATAAGAAATGGTTCAAATATGGTTGCTTCAGGAACAGTTCTGTTGATTTGTTGCCTTATACAAGCGAATGCTGCTTCAATGCAATGTGGCGGCAGTAAAGCTAAGGAAAACAATTTATGTAAATAAATCGATGCCGATTTACTTTTCCTTATAAGTTCCGCCAAGCTTCGGTGCTTGGTCGTCAAGTTCCGACGAAGGGCTTGACAGTAGTGACAACAACCCTGTAAAGTTGCATTTGGGTTAATTTCCTTTAAGCCATTTTTGAGTCCAGCTTCAAAGTCAGTTATAAACCCATTTGCTTCGAATTTAAAAATATTGTCATCAATATAACGAAACAAATGTTTATAAGCTTTGCTTGTCTTCTTCGTCATTAAAACAAACATAAATGGAAATATCTGCAATCAAACCGGAATAAAATAATATTTTGCACCAATCTTCAGTTAAAATCGAAATGACTTACTTTTTCGTTAAAGTAGTTGATGTGCAATATCAGCACCTGCTTAAAGCAACCTTGAGGCACGATTTTAAATGTTGCATCAACTAAATAAATGCGATTTGCTGGTGGAATGTATTCCTTAATTATATCTATAATTTTTTCCGAAGAAAAAATACAATACGCGAAATCGTCCTCCTGGATACAAACTTTAAAGAAGGGTACACTTTCTCGTGCTTCGTTACGCTTAATTTGTTCCAAATTTCCTCCTTTTGGAACGCTTCAACAACTTCCAAAGGCGTTGTTGGCGACCTAGCGAATATCTTGCTAGTCAATCTTTGAAGACCTCGCTTCATTTTGCCATAGTTTAGGTTTTTTGCTGCCTCTTGGTTACTACAATTAAATATGAAATAACCCAGTTAAAAAACCATTTAGAAATTTGTCTTTTGTCTTTAAACTTACGTTTCCAAAGTACGCTTAAATGCTGTGCGTATACCACTGATTGCACTAACCTGGCTCAAAACGCCTGCACCGGTTAGGCAATCTTCACGAATATTGTCTATGCATTTAATTTCTTTGTACAATTCTTCCTGATCTTCATGGTTGTGCTCATTTTTATTGTTTTTGGATTTGTTGCATAGACCATCAACCGTCAATTCAATCCGGGCGGGACATTTTGAATTATAACAAATATAATAAGTTTTTTTATCCGTTTTCGATTTTGATTTGAATAATTGTTTTTCAGATTTCACATATAGTAAAACACTTTTATATTTTTTGCCACGCAAGAGTTCGTATTCCAGATTTTCCATTTTTTATAATATATAATTTAGCACTTTACGTCTACGCACTTCACTTGTTGAACTTGAACTCAATGATTTTGCACGTGTCAATATAATGTGTAACTAATGAAAAAAATACGGTCGGTTTTATGAACTATTGCATATCATAAGCATCAATTATAGCACATTTGAATTAAACTTAAGAGAATCAGTTTGTAATAATAGGCAGGAGGCGAATGAAATATTGGATTAGTTTTCAATTCTGGACTGAATTTAGTAGTGTTAGTAGTGTTAAGAAAAAATATGTATAATTTCTGATGTTACAAACATATGACAGCAATTTAATGGACTCACAATTTGTGGGGTAGGGATTGTAAATTTGCATCAAAAAATGCATTGCTATTTTTTGTGTTAGAAGCTGGCTTGGTGCCATCGAAAATGCTTCGATATTATTTGATATTATTTGATGTACAAGAAGAACTAAACTTTGGGCCAACATCACAGAATTCACCACAATAAAATACCTTTTAAAAGCTAATGAATAAAATTTGCAACACCTTTTATTCAAATCAAAAAATATAAATTCTATAAAATATAAAAAGGACAAATGACAAATGACAGCAAATTTTGTACAAACAATTTTTTCTCTCCTTTCGGAATTTCGCAACTAACGCCGGCGTTTTGCACGACCGCTACGTGAGCGTCTGCTTCTGCTGCGCGGCGACGATTTAACGCGTCGTCTAACACGACTGCTTGAACGACGTCGACGCGAACGAGGCCGACCATGTGGGATTCGTGGAGCATTTGTGACCGTTAGACTTTCGGCTGTGGAAGTCGCCGGAGCTCTGCCAGTCTGGTTTTTGCCACTGAAATTGAACGGCACACGTGCATGCTCGCCGTTTACCGTTAAAATGCCCAGACTTTGTCCCTGATTGAGGGCGCATTGGACGGCCTTGCGCACATTTCCAAAATCGTTAATTTTCTCCTTTTTCAATTGCTGCCCAACTTCATGGCTTAGCACATCGATAGTTTCGCCTGCAAAGGGATTTGAATTAGTGGCTGATGGTGGGATCTGCTACAAAGATTTAAAACTTACATAATGCCGGTTTGTGGGCCAGCACCTCCAAGATATAGGGCAACAACGTCGTACAGGAATCCTCCATTGGCAATTTGAAAATTAAAAATAAAAATATGGGACAAATGACTAAAATGTTTTAGATTTGAATTGGAAATGAAAATTATTGATTGAAAATATATTCAATGCAAAGCAAAAGTGAGTGTGACCTTTTTTGAATTTGTAAAAGACAAGTACAGTATATATTTGGAGTGTTCGCAGAAGGCATCCAATAATTATTTTTGATAAACAATTCCATTAGGCTAGTGTCTTTAATTTAATAATTCAGAAGTAAAAAATGTTCATATTCATTTTTGTAATTTTATTAGTTCAATGGGGCTTCAATAAGTCCAATATGGCAACCGAATTTTAAAGATTTCAGGATTAGTATGAAACTTTGTACAGTAGATGTAGGGCTTTGTCCTAAACTTATTCACTTGATGGTTATTGAAATTTTATTTGAGTTCTCGAAATATGCTACGCATCGAGAGGCGAAACAACAAATTTGTCTCCCCAATCCCAAGCAATCACAAACAGATAATTGCCAAAGCTCTCTAAAGGTGACTTGCTCCCTGTGGTCAAAAGAAGGTGTGCCAGTATGCCTCTTTAGGAGCTCGGATGCGTGCCCTCCTCGCTTCCAACCTTTACTTCTTTATTATATGAAACGAGACAAATAAACAGGCCTACGTCTGTCGCTTCCATGCGTATGCCTGCTGGCAGGCAATACTGCATAGAAAATCCATTGACACCACCCTATCACCCTTCTAGCGCAGGCATACCGGCATGCCTCCACTAGAAGCGAGGATGGAATGTGCAATTACTTCCCATAGCAGGCGTGCTGGCATGTCAATAGCTGAAAGGCCTTGCGAAATTTACTACTGGGCGACATTATTAAATTCCCAAATGAGATTAACATGGCATATATTACTTTTTTATGCAGATTAAGAGTTGCTTTGGTGATACAAGTGTGGCTGTCATGTGACAAAACATTAAAGTTGATCTTTTGGTTTACATGATTCGTATCTTGCATATGTCACCTGAGTGCCAGTGTTCTTTCAATTTGTGTTCTTTTGTTTTTTATATTGAAACATTTTTTTATTAAAACGTGCGCCGGAATAGGGTCTTTAATATCAGAAATTTTTTTACGCATGAAATTCGCTTAAAAAATAAGATTTATAACCAAGTAACTATTAAAAATGCTGTTGGCAACAGGAACCGTACGACTTATGACAAATTGCCACTCAAGTTACCACTCACAGACTGCTTGGGATGTTATCATGTAATATATCAATTAATCAAATTGCTCCCCTAGTCCGGCCAGGAAATAAGTGCGTCATCATACTTATCAGCTTATGTGCCTTAAATTCACCTTGGCCTAATTTGTGTTTGTCTCTGGTAATTGAGCCACTAGCGTTTACTTTTCGTTTTAATGCTAATGGTGCTTTGCTGCGTCACACATTAAATATGAATAATTGCTCCATGTTGAGTCCTTATGCCATGTCTGTACGCCGAAATAAGCTGCGGGCACTACTTTGGGTGAATATTTTGAATTAAGTATTCCGTCATTAAGATTACATGGCGCATATTTATGATTTCTGTGCCAGGGAGTCGTCATAACATCATAATTGCTTGACAGAATATTTATGAGCACGTAACAGTAATGTTCGGTTGCCTCATCTAAGCTTTAGGGCGGCGCGTGTATTTTAATTATACAACAATTAAAATTTGCCAGATAAAAAAGTTTGCGGTCCCCTCCCTTTAATTTAAGCATTTTTCCTAAATGTCGGATAACCTCCTACTCCTTGCTTTGATTTATTATGATTCCGTAATCTTTTTCGATTTTGTTTATTTGATTTTACTCCAGTTTGATTTATTTGTGTTCTTTGAGCAATTTTATCGCCTTGTGACATGGGTTCAAAATGTGTCACAGAGATCCATCAACTGTAACCGAAAAAATGTCCCTTTCGACCTTCTGTTGTCATTGTGTATTCTTGTATTCATGGGGTCCATTTTGAATACCATCAAGTGAAAAAGATTTAAAATCCAATCAAAGTTGCAAACTTTTGTGGATCGAATTTAATAAAAAAAACCTCTTAAAATCATATGAAATTAATTATAATTTGCCAGATAATTTCGTTAAGTTGTGTGTACTTAGGAACAAATTAAGTTCGAATTTGATGACATTTTAATAGGATTTGTTTACATTTGTTTTTGTAATTTAATGCAGGAATTTTATGCAGCATATAAAATGGGAAAATGGCATAATGGCGTAGTGATTTAATTATGAATTAACCACTTGTTAATTTTTAATTAAATGTTTCATCCAACATTTAAACCAGAAATTTTTAATGTAAACGTTGCCTGAATGCAAAAACAATGTGTGTTGATAAATTGTGCCAACATTAAAAACAAAATATCATTTTTGTATAACCATTTCCACGGTCATTTTCAACATGAGCCGAATGTCAACAGTTGCCACCGATCAACCGCAGCCACCGGAAGCGCATCCTTGTGTCAACACATACATACATTGGGTAGATTAAAAAATGCGAAACATGTGAAAAATCGCCGCACAAAAGTATGCAAATAAATTTCAACACCACAGACACATGCACGCAATTTGCATAAATGCTGAACGCCGCTGTGGCATCAACACTCATGGAAAAGAGTATGTATACACGGTTTAATGGAACAAATGTATACAGTTAAAAAATATGCAAATTCTTCATCGGAACCATTTATAAAATTTTTTTTAAATATTGAATTCCATTGGCGATGACACGCTTTTTGCTCAATTCTGTAAATTTCTAGCCCAGTTTTTTTTTACTGACTCCTTTCTGATTTCTTCAATAGTTCTTTTGCTCCATGGACTCTAGACTGGCCGTATTTTACGTTTTTGTCTACGATTTTAAACCGCTTGACGAAATATATTTTCCTTTGGCCTAAAACCGTATCAAAGAAATTTGGAACCGATTGGATAACGCTTAGAGCCAAAGACGGGCCAAAGAGAGTTCAAATTAGTGTAGAGCAAAAAATATTTTTGTGCATTTTTGCCCGATGACCCTCGGAAAGGGTAAAAATCCTCCGTTTTATAACAATATAAGCCACTTCATAAAAATTGGAGCCGATCGGATAATATTTAGGGGGTGCTCCCATAAGCTTTATTTAGAAACAAAGGTATGGGGCCTTTTTTTTAATGGAGGTTGTCACGTTGAGTTTTTTAATCTTGGCATTTGTTTTGCAAGACTTCAGAGAATGCCACACATTTAAAAAATATTTAATTTTTTGTTTATAATTGATGCAATTTTTCCCTCTAAGGATCGCAAATATATTACACACGGAATTTCAGAATGATGTGGGCCAGTTTGAAATCGAAAAGTAAAAAATTCTAATACTGACCCTTAATTTGGCATAGATGTTTGTCACGCTTTTAGGCCAAAAGGAGACATATTCCGCCCGCCCAGTCCATTGGACACGCGCAATTTACAGGAAATCGAAGACTGGAATTCCCCAAATATAAACTTCAAACAGTCTTCAATTTGTAAAAATTCCACAAATGGTTTTTCTTGTGGCTGTAGGAAATATCGCCCAAAAATACAAATTAAAAATCGCTCAAAATTTTTTGAATTACTTGGAGTAATTTTTTGGAACAGTAAAAAGCTAAAAAGTGGCGGCCGTGGTGTAGTGGTTAAGACCTCTGCTTCACGATCGGAAGGTATCGGGTTCGACTCCCACCTGGGGCAAGGCAGAAATTGGTTTTCTGTGTAGACCGCCACTCTCTCGCAAAGTTCTGGCAATTTTGCGAGAGTAACTTTGCCATGAAAAGCTTCTTCTTTGGGAGTCCCGCTGTTCGGAACCGGCAATAAACTGTAGGTCCACAGTTATCATATACACTTGCCCATGATAATTGCATTAAGAAGCTTGGCCAAGACCCTCGAGGGTTATAGCGCCAATATATGTATGTATGTATGTATGTAAAAAGCTACACAAATGCAGGCATTGCCGAATGTAAGTTATTAAAAATGCATACTATTTAAAACAACTACAATTCGTGTATATGTATAACTATTTTATTATGAATGAACACAATTTTTCTTAATGAAAAACTAAAAAGAAAATTCGGCCTAAAATTTAGAGAAACCGCCTTTTTTTGTATGAAAAATGTTTGGGCCTTTTTTCATTTATATTTTTTGGCGATTTTTCATTATAAAAAATAAAAGGAAATTTCTCCCAAAAATTTGTAAAAATCATCTACAAATTTTGTTTTGTTTTACTTTGTGGGTGATTTTTCCATTTTAGTTTTTGGGCGATTTTTCCTTTTTTTTTTGGTGATTTTTCCTTGGGCGATATTTTCTAAAACCACATTTTGTACTTTTACTTACATGGGTGTGTACTTATTTTTGCTTGTTTGCCGTTGTTATCACATCCCATGTGTGCACAAAAAAGTCAGTATGATTTTATTTATTTTCAAAGGTGTAACTACAGGTTAACAAGCAGTCGTTAACACTACCCTTGCGAATATTTAGCGAATATACAGAGAGTTTATCAGTAACGAGAAGCATTTCAAAAAATTGTATTTTAATGTTTTCTACACATATCGGCCCTTATAGGAAGCAAAGTTATCCTTGAAAGACAGGTTATGGAAACTGACCAATCCTGGTTGCAAAACTGCTTACAGCGGGAACTGTTGAATTTTCTATGGGGTCGTTTTAGGAGAGTAGCAATTTTCAATTCATCAGAACATCTTGATTGACATGAGAACCGATTCTAAACTGAGATACATACACCGGTGCTAAACTAACATAAGAGTCTTTTTTCGTAACCAATTGACAACGTTTTGGCATATTGACTCTGGAATTTAGCCGGTCAAAACGTATTTATGTAGATCAATCGATCGAAGACAACCACATGTAAAATTAAACGGTTCTAACCATAAAAGGTTCCGAAACTTGGGATAGGTCACAGAACTAGTGTAGCACTGATTAAAGGGTTTCAGTGATTGCAGCGTTAAAAATTTAATCTTTCAAACCATGTGTTTTGACCAATCTGCTTTCGAATGGTTGTATTGTTATTTCTTTTTTTTTAATTCCTTCCTTAGCTGACATTTTTTATGAAAACCTTGTAAATATTTACATATTCAATTGTACGAAGTTTGCATTTTATATTTAATTTATTTCGTTGAAAATATTTCACAAAAATGCAAACATAGCAGCTGATACTATGTAGTACTTGGGAAAAAGGTTAAAAGGCAAATAACTTTAAAGGTGTCCACAAAAAAAGAAAATAAAATAAAAAAAAAAAGGTAAACACAAACAAACAAAACCATTTTGTGTTGAATATTAAACGAACAGGTGCCAAACATTGACAACGACAACAAACACGACAGGACTCAAAATATGTGAGCATTAAAATTTAATCTGACATCTTGGCAAATGCAACACAGAGGACAGTACTTGCACAGGAGGCTTAAAGGGCTGCAGGTCATATACGTGACCACATCACATCACAACGGAAATGAGAATTTTTAATGCATGCCACTAAAACTATGTAGAAAGAGGAAAAAGCACAACCAATGTTAAAAATGCTTAAAATAAATGTGTAAAAGGCATTGAAAGAGAAGCCACATGGAGGTAACTAGGACTGAAGTGTATATGGTGTAAAATATAAAAGTAGCAATAAAAACAAATTGCACTCAACTAGAATTAAAAATTTGGTTGCTAGCAAATGTCATTGAGGCATTTTGTATACCCTTATCCCACAAAGCTCATCTCACTTAGATTTCCTCCCTGATACTTTTGGCGAAGGAAGTGATGAGCACGTCCAGGGAAGGTTGCTGGACTCCATATTCTGATTCACCGTTAATATGTAAATTACCAGGATACATTTTGCTGTAAACTAGTTTAATTAATCAAAGAAAATTTAAAAGTAGCCTCACTTTAAAGCAATAAACTACAAAACAAAGTGCAGCTTATAATCCTGTGTGCCAAATGAGTTTGTGACTAAGAACGTATGAAAATATATCAGAGCAGAGAAACCACACATGCTCGGATTAACATTAAATCTGTTATGGAACAACATTTCAAGCATTGTGCATTAGGAACTTTTCAAGCTGTTTGTGGAATTTCAAAAGAAGAAGACTGCTGAAAATGTGGATCTATTAACCCAGAAAACAAAATCGGTTGTGCCAACAGATTTGTGACCAACCGAATGTTAGCGCTCGGTGGAACATCTACTTGCAGCTGTTGCAGCATTTACGTTCGGTTGATACATCATCAGCTTTCTGCTGTCGCCTCGCAACATCAGCTGTTAAAACTGCTACCAATATAGTAACATTAGTTTTATGTTTGGGTGTCGTGACAACAGAGAGTAGACGTTGCGATACCAGAAAGTAGATGCTGTGATATCAGTGGCGGCTGTTGTGACTGCAAAGAGTGGATACTGTGGCAGCAAAGAAAGGATGTTGTGTGGACTGAGTGTGGATGCTGCAGCAACTGAAAGAAGATAGGTTTTTTTTCAGGGTATCTTTTGTTATTTTCGTGTTGTCAGAGAAAAACAACAAACATTTTGATTGTTTGTCCTTTATGTTCTATCCGAATACGGAGAAACCAGTGTCGACTTCAGCATCGACTGGAACTACATAGGTGAGTACTTTACTTATTTTCAATGCTGCTTACTCAAGTCGGATGGAACGCCAGAGTATTATAGAAAAATTTAAATTTATTAAAAAAACGATGTATGATGTATGAGAACTTGAGCCAAGACTTTGACTACAAAATATAATCCAATTAAAGTACACAAAAGCCCAATTGTGTACTTTTTTTATTCTTAGTTTATTTTGCATGGAATTTTAATTGAGTTGGTAAAAGAATAAAATCATTAATAGAAAAAGTTACTCAAAAAAGCCAAACTTGATTTTAAATTCAAAACAAAAAAATTTCCATATTGGGGAAAACTGGTAAATGTCGCCCCTCTAGCTTATATTTAAAATGTATGTAAAAATATTAAGCTGACTTGAGCTGAATTCGGGAAATTCATTTGCAAACAGCATCCCACACGTGCACAGCTTGTGTAGTTGTTGGTTTTTCGTTCTTTTTCGTTTCACTGAAAATGTATAAAAACTTACAAAATAAAACGTGCCATATGAGAGCCCTCATGCCTTCAATATGTAGTGCAATTGTAACATTTTTCCACACAGTTTTTGGAGAAGCTTTTATATTTGGTACTTTTTTCCCCAATGAAATCTACATTTTTTCGACAGAAAAATAAAATAAAAACAAACGATAAAAAAAAATATATATATAAACAAAAACAGAAAAGTCCCCTTTGTAAGTATTAAGAAGAATGGGTTTTTTGTGCAAACGCACAGTGTTTCGTTTAGTAGAAGCTGGCTGGACAAAATAGTTTTATGACATTAAATAGTTGTTTTCTACTTTTTAAGCATAAATAAGCATCGTTATTATAATTTTTGATGTGACAAGTAGGCGTGGCACCGCCCACTCACTCATTGCAATATTCAAATGCCGTAGTTTTTGAGCTATTCCATATTCTGGAAATCCTCTTCTTTTTGCTTTTATTTCGATGGTATTAAAAATGGTGAAAATCGTACAAAAATCACGCCTACCTCCCATACAAAATGGCCGCCAAAAATTCGTTTTATTCGTTTATCTTTAGCAATACTGAACCGATTTGGACACGTTTTTTTGTATTTGGTTATAAATGATGTCTAGAATGAAATGGGAATGGAACGGAACAAAATGAAAATAGACCGAAAAAAAATGAAATTTTCTGTATTTTTTAATTTTTTTCCCTGAATATTCCATTTTTATTTCATTCCTCTCCATTTCCAACGTGTTCCCGTTTCTGTTTCACTTCCACTTCATTCCAGATCAACTTCATTCCCGATTCAAAATTTTGTTCCAATTCCACTTCGTTCCGGTCCATTTCGTTCCGTTCTATTCCCATTTCATTCCAGACACCAATTCTGACCAAATAAAGAAATGTGGATTTTCACTTTGTATGGGAGGTATGCGTGGTTATTATCCGATGTTGCCCATTTCCAATACCATTTAAATAGACGCAAAAAGTTTACAAATGACAAAATTTGGAGTCAAAGGCAGTTATCTAGAAAAACTCATATACGCTGTAACTCATAGTCCGCACGAGATCGCACTCCGGGATCTTGCATGCTGATACTACATGTAATTCTCTGTAGTACTTGCTAAGGTATTAGAGGACGCAAAAATGCAACACATAAGAAAAAGTCTAAAAAAAAACTTTTTTTAACATGCAACTTTACTACTTTTTCTACGATTTTTAAAAAAATATTGCGAAATAAATTTTTAATTATTTTCTTTTTTTAAATATAGTACATACTTTCAACACTTGCCTCCAATTGAAAACAGACCGATTTCGTGCACCATATTTTTTAAGACAAATTAATAGACCTAAACCTTTTTGGGCTTTTTTTTATTGATTTTAAAGAAAGGGCAACTTTGAGTGCTCCCCCATGCTTCCAGGGTTGCCAAATAACAAAAAAAACATACCGTTTCATTATAATTGGACAATTTCTTAAGTATTGCACCCAAACATTTATGCTATTCCCAATTTTTGATTTGTCCAGCTAGAAACACTGTGAAGCGTCGTGGAATTTTGTAAACATTTTACTAAATAATAAATTTGTTTTTTGGGTTGACTTTTGTGAAATATTTATGAGTTCCCATCACACATGCACCAGGGTGCTGTGATCGAAATATACAGAAATATGAGTAAAGCAAAATAAATGCAGTCACGTAGTCGGTTTTCCACCAGTTGTGTCCAAAATTATGCTGCTGCTTTCCTTTGTGTTTCTCCATCTCAGCCGACGGATGGATGGGATGTCATATATTTTCCACGGTTTAGTCTTCGATGAAAAGTCTTTTAAGTCAAGTTTTCGGGCGAACTATTGTAAGCGCTCTTACCTTAAATTTGGAATTTCAATATGAAGTATTCAAAATCGAAAGTAATTAAAGTTGATTGTTGAACCGATTCACTTCCAGAATGAAGCGAAGGTGTTGATAGAGATGGAAAAAGAGCTGCTGTTGATAATCTTGTTGTTAACATAATGCTCCGCTAAAGTGTCATTTATAAATTAAAATGGTATTTAAATAACGTAATAAACAGGTGGCCATTGGGTTTTCTAATGACATTTTTACCCCTCCTAAAATTGTCATTATAGTAACTGAATGTAGTGGGAAAAATACTTTCGATACGATTTTCTGTCGCTGTTGCAAATTAATTAATTGTACACTGAATATTTTGCTTATTTACAGTTAGTTGACATTTAATTTTCCCTTATCTGACAATCGTTGCCATTGGCTCAGCACCAAATCCTGTCAAACAAATTAAATCCAATGTTGACAACTGTTTTCAGCAATTACTTTATATTGTCAACAATCAAACAAATTAAAAGACTTCTAACGTTTCCTTCGCAATCTTCTTCTTAAATAAAGTGAAAAGAACCCAAATCACAGTGCGAATGTACAAAATAATTACATTTCGTATTCCGTCTGGTAAAGAGCTGGCGACGAAAGGAATGAATGACAGATGATGCCAAAAAAATAAACAGGCAAGCTTTTTGTGTATTTTGTCTCTTAACTAAGAAGGTAAATACATATTCCTTGGGGAAAAAAGTGTTAATAAATTAATTCTAACTTTACCATGACCCTTTTGGATTTTTAGAGCCCATTTTTGTCTTTTAACGGAAATATCTCAAAGCTATAAATTTGGACTTAGTGATTTTTGTTAGAACGACAACGATATCTTATGAAAATTTTTTTACTTTTTTAAGAATTAGAACAGGTGACGAACAAGTTTTTAAATCTAAGAGGTACACGTAACGAACATTTGTTCCCCCCAACCCCTATATCTGCGCATGAATGCCAGGATTCAAATATAATCTCGAACGCTGAAATTTTTTTTTATATGTTTTCCAATTCAATCAAAATAAGTTTGAGGTTACTCATACGTACCATGGATCATCAATTATTTTATTTAATTTTCCCATTTTTTTTAATACATAAAATTTTATTTTAAAAGTCAGGTGAATCTCATTAATTTGACACTTACAACAATGGAAATAGTAGCCATCATACGAAATATAAAACATGCATACATTTTCACTAGCAAAGTGTCATTATTTCCTCGCTGTTGTTGTTTTACAATAACAAACAGAAACAAACTCAATTTTTCGGTTCAACTTTTTTCTGTATTTTTCGTTGCCTCTTCCTCTTCTTTTTCTTTTCCTTTTTGTCTTGTTTTATTTTATTTTTTTACTTGCAAGTCTTTTACTTGTAAGATTTCTCAACTGTTAAAACTTTCAAAGGTCAGCAGGGGCACCCTTCAGCCGCAGGTCTAAAGTGATGATGCTTCCTTCTTTGCCATCTTTTTTTTATACACTCCTTTTTGTGTTTGGCCCTGCTAGTAGCAGTTAACCCGCCCCCAACTGCTCATTTTCAATCAATTTAAGCGCAAATTACAGTCTCAATTTGCGTTTATTATAAGACCATTTAAAAGGGGACAAAACCTGTTATTAAATTGAAACAAAAAGCATTTAACAGTTCTAAGCTTTTCTCGGTATTTTAAAGGAGTAAATTTTCTTACTGCCTCAGTTCAGTGAATGTAAACTTAGAATGTCACATTGGCTTTTAAAGCTTTTTTGTTATCCCTTGCCTATGCTGAACTTGGTCGATTGTCTTGTTTCTTTAATAACTTCCACGAAGTATTCCACTCATTCATTCATACGGATGAATGTCCCATCAAATACTCGCCGTCACTGGAAAAAAGCTAAAATCAGTTTACAAAGGTACTAGCAACTACTGCGAATAGGATATAAATCAGCGACCGAAAGTTAAATTGATAAACGGACTGTGAATCGTCTTTGTTGGTGACAACAGAAATAATTTCCACTTGATGCATTCAATTGTGATGGATCGATTTGCAGACGTTGTGGATAACATAGAAGCACTCACTGTTCAGGTCAGTATTGGCATTTTCGATACAATTGTACTGTTTTAATTTTTAAAAGTTCGTCAGTACACTGGCTCCGTTTTCAGTACACTTTTGTACAAATGCATAAATCGAATTAGGAGTTTATTTAATTTATCTTTCGATTTTGCAATTGGCAATAAAAAATTAAATGCTGAAGAAGTATATACAAGCAATCCTATAAAAATATTATAAAAATTAGTGAATTTGCATCCCATTGATATATAATCTCATTAATACTATTAAATACGAATTTTAATTAGTTTTCCTATTAAAGCCCGGTATGCAGATGAAAAATAATTTCGTGGAAAAATTACATAATGTATAGAATAAAATATTTTCAAATTGGAATTTTGTAAATAAAGTTTAATAAAAATGGTACAAAAAATAATAAAAAAATATTTTTACATTGATTTCGCTATACGGGTTGTCAAAATATCACTATAATATACTCAAAAAATACCTCCGTTGTTGCTTCTTCTGCATAGCCAACCGAAATGGATATTCCCTTTGAGATTCTCAAATGCCAACACTGGTTCAGGTACCAAATATTTTACAAGTAATTACTTTTGTAGTGGCTTTGTTTGCCCAGAATAATCGGCAATGAATTGGCAGTGATTAATAGGAAAATTAACAAGAAAACTATGACGAAGAATGGATACAGCAATAGTCACGCAATGGCAGGTAATTCGCATTTGTACCTACTCTCAACTTGAAGTATTTCCGTATGAAAATTTATTTAAGAATGAAAGGCATTTCACATTTTTCATGTATCCTTAATTTGGGGTTTGTAAATTTTTAATTAGGAAAAATTATCCAATTGAAATGTAAATAAATTTAAATTAACAAAACGATCGAGCAGACTCACAAAATTTCGCATATTGTTTACCGCGAAAATAACAATAAAAATCACAAAAATCTGTGTGCAATCACAACCTGCCTCAATGCATTTTGTACTTACAATATTTCCAAATATGTACTACCAAAATACTTAATTTATTGAAAAAGTACTACGAGCACACATTTTAGTAGCAAAGTCAACAAATTAATTTGTTGTTTGGTATTTTCCGCTGAAATGGCAAAATTTTAATTAAACTCTATATTTGCTCTTTAAATTTTATAAAGTGCCGAATGCCAGGGAATTTATTCGAATTACAAGGTAAACATAATAAAATGTATAAATAATTGTCAATTTACGAGATGAAAATTTTCTTCATTTGACCGAATGGAGAATTCACATGAAAAGCATTTAATTTAAATTCTCAATTGGCGTCATCTGTTTGGCAAGAGCCTCATCAACGTTGATGATATACTTGACATGTATTAAGTTTTACTGCAATTTATTTTTCAATACCATTTTGCTCACGTACTCCAGCATATTTACATGATTTCTCGAGAAACACATGCACACTCGTATATAATCGAGCACATGCTTCCTGAACCGACATACGTACATACTGGTATTACAGCATAATTAAAAATATTCTTCCCAATCGAAATGTGGGTTAAAATCTGGGCTAAGTACGACGTGAAGCTCTTTTTGAGAGTTTTAATTTTCATGAAAAAAAGTCATGATGAATTAACCAGGCGGTATCACGGACACGGTTGAAGTTCTTAATTAAACATCGCTTTCGCGGAAACGAGAAAAATAAATTATAAAAACGAGAAGAACGTTTTTTTGGTAATCAGTTCATCATTTTTTTTTTTCATTGATAAATTGAGGAAAAAACTTTATTATGAAAAGGGAACTGCCCAGCTGTTTGACACAGGATATGCCCAAATGTTGGACACTGAATCCAATTGTAATTTTGATGATTCCACATAAACGCAAGTCCTCTTCCAAAATACATGCTTTATTTCCATTGAAGAAATAAACATTTAACAAACTTTTGTAAACTGATGGCGACAGATTCGGCCCATTTTCAATTGCAACTCCTTCGAAAGCATAAAAAAGATAAGTTCACAGTTTGGGTGCACCAGCTTTCTTCTAGCTCATGCAATCGTGTTTACAAGGACGGACATACGGATAAGGCTGAATCAACTCAGGAGGTGACGCTGATCAAGAATATATATAGTTTACCATACCTATCACTCCTTCTTCTTAGTGTTACAAAGATTACACCAAAGTGAGTACACCAATACCTCATGACAGGGACGTAACCAGGAAAAAATTTCAGGGGGGTTTAAAAAAAATTTTTTTTTTTACTTACACTGAAGAAAAAAAACTAGAAAATGCAACCGAATAAAAATCAACAACAGATCGCTTTTTTCAAAAGAAATGTTTTAATTTTTCAATAAAAAGGTAAATTAAAAAAAATTTTTTTTAAATTTGTTAAAAACCCCGAAGGGCCGATGGGGAGTATATGAAAAAAGGATTTATTCTAAAATTGACGTATTGTGTTCATATATTTTGGAGCGGTTCGGCACCCTAAAGCCCTCCAAACCCCCTCCCCTTCATAGGTACTTCGCTGCTTTCATTTTAAAACCCTGCGAACACCCCAACTCCCCAACCCCCCAACGTCCCTGCCTCATGAGGTGTAGGGTACAACGTTCTCACTTTACTCTACTGATTTTTAAATTTTTACCCCTCTACCACGGTAGTAGATTTTCTTCTCCTTTCAAGGGTATAAAACCGAATCTAAAGTGAGAGCCCTGATAGGATATAAAAATGTATGGCTTAAAACTGAAACATTTTCAACAACTGGGCAGGCTTCCTTATGAGTAACAATTACCAGTTGAAAAATAAATATATTTAGTGCCTGGAGAAAATATATCTTTTTAGTGCATACTACACTGAAATAAAAAAATCATGTAAAATTGACATTGCCTGTCTTTCAAGTTTAATTTCAGGACAAAATTTGTTAATTTGATGAGAATTGCATCATCCCATTTGTTTTTCATGTCATATTGATGCTATTTTTGTTAAATTGGTATGAAAAACAATAAATTGATATTATCACGTTTTACACTGCATTATCAATTCACAACATCAAACTTGCAACACTACTTATCAATTAAAATACCATCAATATTAAGAAACTCACGTAAATTTACATGAAACAATTAAGTTTCGATAAGAATTTTCTATCTCTTGTGCAAAAAAATTTGAAATCGATCAAGTAGGCTCTGATTCAAAAGTTGAATCTGAGAAAAAAAGTATTCCTCATTGATCCGCGTTCTCGTGAAAGTGCAACTCGTCTAAAAAAAAGTGATAATTAAGTGAAAAAGTAAAAATAAATCAAATAAAAACTATGAGTGAGGAGGAGGAATTTTTATATTTCTACGATGTTGTGGAGGTCAATTGCTGTATGAATTGGAATTGGATATTGAAATCATTTCGAAAGTCAAAAAATTGGAATGCATGGCATCAAAATAATTTTTTTTCTTTAATTCCAATTCCTACAGCAATCTATCTCCACATCAACCCTGATTATATTGTCATATAACATGTATTTATACTTCACTGTTAATTTAAAATCACAATAAATATGTAAATATATATCACCATTCGTGTTTTAATTGAGATAAAGTTAATTTATGGTATGATTCATGTAAAATTACGTTGGTATCCTATCAATTACAATTTTTTCATAACAAGTCATTTCAAAACGGGTTCACATCAATATTAAGTTGGTATCCCATCAATTCCATTTTTTTTTCATATTAAATTCTAGTTGGTATCCCATCAATTCACCACTTTTTATATCAATTCTGCATTATTCATATCCAATTAGTTACTCATATCAAAATGATAAAGCAACAGCATCAAATTTGATATCATTCATTATTGTTTTGTAAACGAAAATTGAAGATTTTATGGTATTTTTTTCATTTTTTTGGTTCGATGTATACAGCACTAAATAGGCTCACAATAGGTTCACATCTGTAACTATGCTGCAAATTAATTGGGACCAAAATTGGGACAAATTAAATAATTATTAAGGTAATTAAATTAATTATATACTTACAATTACAATTACACAATAAACCTTTCCATTTTTTGGTTTAGTAAGTTTAGTTTCATAAAAAAAGACTCTGGCAACGCTAACTGAGACTGTATGAGTGTAATTGAGGGAAATACATTTCCGGTGGAAAAAGCTCTGGAAAGCTCTGGTTATTTGCACACTTTTTGGCGAGTGTGCGAAATGGTAAATTTTAAGCTTTCAAAAGCTTAAGTCTAGACACAAACCGTTATACAAATTTACGTTGATTTGAACTAATGCAAATACAGTTCCTAAGGTGGCCAGTCGATTTTCTGGTTATAGACAACAACAAAAATTTAATTATTTAAGATGATGTCAACAAGTTGAGTGTGTTTTCCGCTTTAATAAAAAAAAAGGCTAAGACTTAAAATATAATATAATTTATTTTAATTTAGAAAAAATTATCACAATCAAGCTTAAAATCAAATGACTAAAATGTAACTTATGGCGAACACTAATTCATAATTTCAAATATAAATATTTTGTTTTCTCTTACAACTATTTGCTATTTACACACTAAGCCCTCATGCGCCAGGCATTCTTGATATCATCGGCGGCCTTCTCGGCTATCATAAAAACAATGGCATTGGTATGGCCCGCTGGTATAGTGGGCATTATGGAGGCATCAATCACACGCAAATTGCCTATGCCATGCACCCGCAAGTGGGGATCAACAACAGCTTCCGGATCGCTGGAGGGGCCCATTTTACAAGTGCCCACCTGATGCTGCAAACTGGAACCGTAACGGCGCAAACAACACTTCCAGTAAGCCGTGCTGCCAAAGGGCACATCTTCACAGCCAATGAAGGGTTTGGCATGGAGTTGAGTGCCCAGGGTTTGCATGGCCTTCGTTTGGATAAGTTTAAGAATCTACATGGGCAAGAATTTATTATTTTTTTTTTCTTTTTGAGTGGAAAAGTTTACATACCAATTGGACACCCTCCACCATTGCTTGAATGTCATCGGGATGTTGCATGTAATTCGGTTCCATTTTGGGCCAATGAAAGGGACTCTTGCTGCGTAGAGAAATTCGACCTTTGCTTTTCGGTCGCAGGAGAACAGGCACTAGGCCAAATGTTTCCTGTACAAAAATTAAATTTATTTTATTTTAATATTTTTCAAGCACCGACTACTTACCTTATCGTGCACTCCATCGAAAACGCTGTGATAGAACTCATCTGGTATGCCCAGTAAATCACGCATCGAGCCCAAATGATCGCCACTCAAGGAACCAGCGCCAAGCACTATCTCCAGATTCGCATAGTCCTTGTCTTTAGAAAGAGTTTAAATTTTAAGTAAACATTTTAGATCCACAAATTCCATCTTACCATAAGTGGAGTTTGGGGTTCTCACAAAGGCAAATGCTTCCGCACCACCCGGTATCGTATAGGGGCCGCGACCAGCAAAGATATACTGGAAAATGTCTGCCGCATTCATAAGTCGTCGATCGTTGATGGTGGAATCGTTGATCACAAAAACCAAACCGTTGAGTGTGACATGATCCTGCATGTTATAGCCCACTTGCAGCTCCTTTATCACAGGTATATTAAATTCTTTGAGATTCTCGCGTGGACCCACGCCCGACAACATCAACAGCTGCGGTGAAGCAATCGAGCCGGCCGAAAGTATTACCTCCTTACGCGCCCTCACCAAAAATTTCCTTTTGTTCTTGACAAACTCAATGCCCATAGCCTGCTTGGTCAGCGGATCAATGATGATCCTGGTGACCCATGACTTCATTGATATATGCAAATTGCTACGCCCCATAATGGGTCTGATGAAAGCTTTGCTGGCACTACAGCGTCTACCATTGCGTATGGTGGCCTGCGAACGACTGAAGCCCATCATTTGCTCACCATTCGTATCGGTGATGTCATAACCCATCTCACGGCTGGACTTCAAGAAGGCTTTCAACAATTTCGATTTATAGTCTGTATAACGTACATCCACTGGCCCATTCCGACCATGATAGCTTGACTTGCGCAACTCCGGTATGCCTATGTTCTCGGACTTTTTAAAATAGGGCAAAACATCGCGATAACTCCAGCCTACATTGCCCAACGCAGCCCAATGATCGTAATCCTTGCGATGTCCCCTCGTGTACAGCATAAAGTTGATGAGACTTGTGCCGCCCACGCCTCGTCCTTTGGGCCAATTGCATACGCCTCCCTTCAAACCCTGACAAGCATTTGCCGTGGGCTCGGACTTATAGCCCCAATTGTAGCGTGTCATCTGCGTTAAGGCAGCTGTAAGGGGCACATCACTAAGGAAAGTCTCCTGATCGCCTGCCTCCAGTAGCAAAACCGTTGCATTGGCTATTTCACTCAAACGATTTGCCATCACACAGCCGCCCGAGCCGGCACCTACTATAATGAAATCATACTCGGGCAAGACGTGTGTAGTGTCGGGTATTTTCGTATTCAACAGAGTCGTTTCAAATTCGCGTGCCAGTTCTGCTAGACTTTGTGTGTGCACAGTGGGCACGAAGTTGTCGTGGAGGGCAAGAATAAAAATCACTAAAGCATTTAAAAACGATGATATTGACATTTTGGTATCATTCTCCAAACTGGTGACTGCTCAGCTGAAAGAAAACAATAAAATTAACTCATATTAAAAGTGGAACTAGAACAAGACCAAATAGAACAAGTCATTCCAAGTAATTAGCATTGCTTTTCTAATTTTCGGTTTCGTTTGGAAAGATTCTTTGGAAAAAGTGCTAAAATTAATGAAAAAATTAACGTAAAAATGTCAATATTGAAAATAGCAATTAACCACCACATCGAAGTAGCAAAATAGCATAATAGCACCCCAAATTATCACGTTGATGTCCATTCGTTTTGACCCTGAATTGCACATTCGTTGTCGTTGACTTGCATGCATTTTTCCTTTCATGATTTTCTTTAAACGATTTCAAGTTCAACAAGTTGCCAAAGCTTTAGTTCAATTCCATGGGTATGAGTATCTGTTATTGGCATATAAATGCCATAAATAAAGTCATGAAATAATACAAAAAAAAAAAACAACAACAAAGTGATTGCAAAAAAAACAATAAAAACAAAAGAAATTTTACAAAAGACCGGTTAAAGCGATCAAAACAAACCAAAGGTCGGTCGACATGACTTGATGCCGCATCAGACACATTTTTGCGACCCATTAAAATAGCTTCGACAGAAGTGCGGCCGAAAGTGAAGACCAAAGATGCGGATGCAAAGTCAAGTCAATAAACAGGAGGATACCAGCAGCATTGACTATTTGTGTCAAATCATATGAAGCAATTGACCATGACGGCGATCATATTTAATTTGCTTTAATGGATTACATTATCAGATGGGCCAGTTTTATTTGCAAATATTTATCCAAAGTCTTAGCCAAAGAGTTAAAAGTTAGAGCAGATTTTTTGTTGATGCTGTAGATAATTGAAATTTTCGAATTCTCTTTTAATTTATACAAAAAAAATTTTTTTAAAATGTATTTTCTCGCCTAGGAATTTTATTGTCGTATGTGATATGTTTTATCTTTACTATTATATAAAACTCTTCGTGAGAATGTATGTGTGTTTGTAACCTTCTAACTCAAGAAATACCTGACCGATTTCAAAATGTTGGATGAGTAGTTATATGGCTTATCATAAACTTTGGGCGTGGCAAATATTAATCTGAAATACTGAAATTTTATATGATGTGTTGGGTGATGAATGGGCAGAGATCTGACTTTGAAAATTTAGTGTCACAGCAGCGCCCTAACATTTTTAAAGCACTATAACTCGAATGCCATTTAAGGGATACCGGCGATACTTTGGAATTGGTGTTGGCTACTGAATGCCTAGTGGGCAAAGGGATGAATGTGAAAATGTATTTTTACTTCAGTCACTCAAAGAACACTATTGCAAAGAACACTATACACTGACATGAAAATACAAAATTAATGCGAATGAAGACGTGGTCTCATTCGAAAGGAATTAAATAGACCTTTCCAATGATACCAATATCGGTTTAATAAATTTGACTGTTAGACATTATACATTTAAAGGAATATGCAAATTACTTATGCGAATCACTGTATGAGCTTTTAAAATATTCTTCTTTCCAAGCGACATTGTTGGAGTTTCTTAAATCGTATTTTATGGTTATATCAGAATTTATTTTTTTTTATAGGCGCTTGTCAAAAATTATTGCTTAATTTAATGCAACAAATTAAGTACAGCCGAACTTCTCTATAGTGAACTTCTATATAATGAAGTGATTTTCTGGTTCCGTGTGAATTCATTACAGGGAAGTTCGACTGTATTTGACACTTGCTTAGTGCTCCTAACTTCCTTGGTGCCCACCAGATTGATTGGTGACCTAAGCAAGTGCTTAATTTGCTCAAGCGTTAGTCCAGGGCTGCATGTGAGTGTACCTTTAACCTATTTTGTTTTCTCAAATCAATGTTACGTATTAGAGCGTCATAGCTACACCGAGGGAAAAAAATCAGAACTACATGGTTATGATTTGAAACGGGTATCGTTGCGAATAATTCAACACCGCACAGTTCTAAAACACAACTGAAACAGTTTCATGCATTTTGAGTGTCAGGCTGTTTTTAGTATATAATTTTATTGTATGCAATGAAAAGATCACTTGAACAAGCAAACAGGAAAGTAGCAACATGAAAAAAGGAAACAGTCCAAGCATGGCTTGAGTCGTATAGCTATTTCAAAATTTGCCAGATTTATCATCAGCGACTCATTTAGTTGACTGCCAATTATGTTATTTTCAAACATACTATATATACTTTCACATATGCGGACGATTACTAGAGAATTGCAGACTTTTCTTTGCAATGAATGTCAAATTCTAAATGTTTGACATTACATTAACAAATCTCAGTCGCCTTCACTAGCCCCTCCCACGTATGTTTCAGTTTAGCATTTGAAAGAACAACAATTATAGCAATCCGTTAATTTCTTTCATGTGCTCCTGTTACAAGTTGCCATCCCAATAACCTTTTGTTATTGTAATGCATTTTACTTGTTTGTACGTTTTCATTTTTTGAAGATGGTATGAGTTACTGAAGCGTGGGTTCGAATCTCAGTTGGATCAAATTTTTGTTCGATTATTTTTTCTTTTTTTTTGCAAAAAAAAACCCGATCTGCATTTGCCGATTTTAATATTGTTACATTTTTGGGGTACTGGACGTCGATTTCAAGAAATCTAGAGTTAGCGCAGCAAAACAAACCCCAAAAAAAGTAATATGTTAAAAAGGAAAAAACGGGGAAAAAATTCCCCAACCAAGCAGTTAAAAAATTGCAAAATACACACAGCGGTAGGCAAGCATGCTACGGGGCGCGTTTATGAATCCGAATGGCCTGGGTTCTAATCTCGGTAAGTAAACAACAATTTATACCTTTATTTCGCAACCCCAAATTTCGAAAATTGGCAATATTTCACAAACGGCCCCAAGGAAAAAAAAATTGTGATTTTCGTGTTCAGCGACCCCAAATTAGTTTACAAAATAAAGTTGGCTGTTAACTAGTGAAATGTTGTTTAAAAAAATAATTTAGGGTACAAAAAATATAAATTGAAATTTAATTTGAAATTAAAATTTTTTAAGGTAATTCTAAAAATAGGCATTTCCTGAACCTTTTTTTTTATTTTCAATTCATGAAATCGTATACTTTTCAGTCGCAAAACAAAAATTTTCAGTCATGAAACAAAAACATTTGCGTCTCAATTCATCAATGTTCCGTTTCAAATCATTAATGGGCAGTTTCAAAAAAATTTAAACGTTTTGTTGTCAAAATCAGAACATCTAGTTTTGAAATTGACAACGTTTCGTTTAGATTTTTTTCTCAGTACAGCATATCACAAAAGGACAAAAACCAACGCTTAAAAAGTAGTTACAGAACATCACGTACACCCAGAGAAAAAATCGTGTTAAATTAACCAATTTTTAACCAATTTTGTGGTTAATATTTTTCAAACCGATCTTTCAGGTTGTTTTAACAAGATTCTATTGTTAAAAATGACACTCTCCTATATGTGTACGTGTACGTGTGAAGAGATTTGTGATTAAACTGGGAAAAATGGTAAATATGCGTTCATTCAAATCATTGCCGGTAGCTCAGGAGTTAGGCAGTCGGCCTCATAAACGGAAGTACGGGGATCGAGTCCCCGTTCCGGAAAAAGTTTTTTAAATTAAATTTTTTTTTATAAAATTGTAAACCACAGTTCCCTTCTTATTTACCATTCTTTAACTTATTTTCAAATTAACATTACCATTTCAAATAGATACCTTTTCACACTGAACTGGATTTGAACGCCGGACCTTCGGATCTTGAGTTCATCACTTTACCCTCTGTGCTACTGCGCTTCATAGACTCATGTCGTCCAAAGACCAAGCTGAATTTGAAATCTAAAAATTTGTATTTAAAAAACCTTTTCAACTCAGACGAGATTCGAACACGGGACCTAAAGTTTATAAGTTCCGCATCTACACGCTGTGCCACTGAGCTTCTTTCGTTCAGGTCGACAAAAACAAATTTGTTTTGAAATTCAAAAATTTCTTCTATTTATTTTCAAATTTTCCATTTGACAGACTGGTAGAAAAAAAAAATTTCTCATTTGTGTAAATGTGTGCGTTTTGCTTCGATTTTTGTCAATGTATTTGTAGTTTTTTGGAATTGTTTTTGTTTTGCGTACAAATGTTTTTCATATAAATATAACATGAATCGTGTTAATTAAAATAAATGAAGATTTCTCTGGGTGTAGGTGAAAAAAATATGAAATCCGTTCCGAGGTACACCAATGTCCCCTACTTTTATAATTTGAATTTTATAGTTAACACTTGAGTTAACCGAAACAATTTATTGCATGTTAATGAAAATGTAAATGGTTTTGGTTAAATGTTTTGTTATTAACCAAAAACGTTATCAATTTGAACGAATTAACAGATTGCGACCAGCTTTGCTCATATTAATTAGACTGTTTAAAAATTGTATGGACATTTTTCACAAAATGTTCTGCATAGTCCAATTGATTCATTTTTGCTCCATTCCATAAAAAAATTTGTACTCATATAAACAAATTTTTTTAAAATTTTTTATTAGAGCTTTGAATTATGCCATTGCATATTATTTTTGGCCCTTTATATCCTTCAATTACAAATTAGTTAAGGTTCCTTTAAATTTTTGCACAATGTTAACATTAAATAACATAGTTAACGACCCTTTCGATCGATCGTTAAAATACCTTACAAGTACATTGCCTTTTAAGAGCGAAGAATGGTCGACAAAGTGAAACACGAAAGACGATCCTTTGCCTGGCCTTGAAGCAGTCACTAACCTCGCCATTCACTTCATTAATTCCAACTGAATTGAATTAAAGTCAAGTTTAGCAACAAGCATTCTAGTAACTTTGGACTCACTTATGTTGACGTCTTAAACACTGTCGCACAAGGCAAATATTGAATTTACAAACTTTTCGTTGTGATTAAAACTTTTTGCAAATTATTCAATTAAACATAGCAGTGAACTTCCGCATCTTGAGGGCACTTTGGTGATATTGCAAAAAAATGACCAAACAACTTGAGTTTAAGTGCTGCTCGGGCTTTGGCTTGGACTGCGGTGACTTTTAATTGACTTTCATAAACGGTTAACATTCAAAGTGAGTCAAATGTATGTAGTTTTAGAATTAAATGCACTGTCAATTATTGTAAATCACTTTAATCTGTAATATATTTCACGTGCATATCCAATTTGTTCTCAGCGATATAGAGGAAATGCCCTTCTTAAGAATGCAACTCACAATTCAAATGAAACTCGTGTCAATCACTTTTCACACAAAACGTTCAACGATGCACAACTCGCGGCGAATTTCAATAGGGCTTCTGGAGCGTTTTGTATTTTTTATTTTCTGACCAGCTGTACGCATGCGCACCGTTTGGCGGCTAGTTTAAAATTGACAACATTGGGGCGAGCGCTTAACACCAATAGCCGACGCCAAACTGTTGATCGCTTAAGTTAACTGGCCTGGCATGTTGGCCTACATGAACGATGCGAATGCTGTGCGAAATGCTTTCATTATCACAATCATGCAAAAGGCAGAACGGAATTTCAAGTTCAAATCACACATCATTTCGCCAAGCTGGGCTGTGATGGGGAATTGACGTTCGTATTGTAATAAAAGCGAAAAGTGCGAAAAGGTGTGAGAGTGTGATAAGTTTCGGTTGACGTCAGTGTTGTGCTAATTTTTGTTTTTAAAGAAATTTCTATTCGATATACACGTAATAAGACGGACAGTATTGTATGTTCTCTTGTGAACCTTTGGCTACTTAATATTAGTAAGAAATTTCGAAAGAATTCTACACCAACTACAAAAAAATTTTATATTTTTCTACAGTGGTTTGTTTTTGAACAATGCAACTTTTTGCATTCAAAAAAAGATTCTTCGGGGGCTTTACGGGCTAAGGTGTCCTAACACCGTTCGACAAAAATCAACTATTGGTAACGCACATGATGATGACTAAAAGATTCTGTTAGAGGCGGTTAAAAAAGAGTACCCGTGTCTGCCAGTTTTTCTAGATAAATTCTTAAAAACGGTTCAATCGCGTTTTCGCATTTTGCATTTTTCCTTTGCACATAATAATTCATCAAAAATACAGTTTTTATTGAATTTTAAATGTTTAATGTTAAATTACGATGGGGTGTTAACTCGTCACGCTGGACTAGAAAGAACTCAGATCTGTCCGTCAATTGCAGTTTTTGAGCAACTGCCTCCATTGGCATACCTTTCTTTTTTGGCTAATGATTGGACGGTATTGAAAATGGGCGTTTTTGTGGCCCTATTTTCCTTATAGGAACAATGGAATAAATATATAACATCGGATAAGAGCCACGCCTACCTCCCATACAAAATAGTTGTATTATTTTCGTTTATCTTGAGAAATACTGAACCGATTCTGCCGCGGTTGTTTTTATTTGGTTGGAAATGAGGTCGGGAACGAAATGAGAATGCAACTGGAACGAAATGGAATGGGACCGGAACAAAATGAAATTGGATCGAAACTTTGAAATGGATAGAGAAATGTAAATTATCGATAAATTTTGAAAAATATCGATAAATTGTAAAAAAAATTATCTATAGAAAAATCGATAAATTTTCGAAAAGTTATGGAAAAAAAATTTAAAATGATCAATAAATAGCCGTAAAATTTATTTTTTTTCCTTTATCTTAAGAAATACTTTACCGATTTGACCGGAACTAATTTGAATAAGAAATGGAATAAAAAAAATATAGATAAATTATCGAAAAATTATCAATAAAATATCCATAAAATATCGGTAAAATATTGAAACATTTTCGATAAAAATACCAGCAAATGGTCTAAGAATGTATTGTAGGCGCATGTTCTGGGTATTTTAGCTTCGGTCAGACCGAAAATAATTCTCTTACTAGTTTTGTTTAAACTTAATTTAAGTTTTTAAGCTTCATTTCGTAAAAAAATCGAAACATAAAATGTGATACTTAGGCAGGTACTAACTATTTTACATTGATTAAATTTTAAAATGATTGAATTTGAAATTTTGTACTATTTATTCCATAACCTGATGTCACTTTCGTTTTGGCACAGCAAAAATGAAATTTTAACGCACCGCGCCAAATTATATTTGACTTACATTTGCTGTTCTAAGAATGTACCATTTGGCACAGAGCCTTAAATAGTATGGATGAAAAGAGGTTTCATTGTTTGGTATTGCTAAAAATGCACAAAGATTTGAAGGGGTGAATGGATGAAGGCGGTATGTAACATACAAATTATTTCGAGTACATCAGCTTTAAAGTTTTTCATTTAATATATTATTTCCCCTTGATAGGGTGAAAATTATTGAAACTCAAATATACCATACACCTACTCAGCTATTTTGGCTCAGCCATATTGAATTTTGCAGACGTGGCAGTAGACCGATTCCGGCCATTTTCAACACCAACTCCTTCGGGGCCGAAAATGTTAAATCCAAAATTTGGGCCCTCTAGCTGTCTCCTAGCTCCTGCAATCGCGTTCAGAAGATAAAAAGACGGACAGACGGACGGACGGACTTTTTTATACTTTTCCATACCGGGCACGCCTCCTTCTTGGTGTTAAAAACATCAGACCAAAGTGAATATACCCATACTTCATGAGGAATAGGGTATAAAAAAAATGTACATATTATCTTCAGAACTTCCAAATCTCCGACTACATTGGGAATACTTCAATTTGGGAAGAGATGAACCCAACTTTGGAATTTATGTTGCATACCGCCTTCATCCATCCACCCCTTCATTTATAAAGAAAGTTAATTTGCATCCTCTATACAGAATAGCTATACAATAGGATTGTAATAAAGGCGCAATTCGTTTTAAGAACGCTGCGCGGATTATATTTTTTTATACAAATATTAGCCAGTTTGGCCCAGTTAAGACATTGGGGGCGGCCACTAAAAGTTATCCGATATGCATTAATTTTGATTGTCAAGGTTTTTAAGCCAAAAGGGTCCATGTTCTGCCCGCAAACTGAAATCTATTTTTAGCGCCCAGTACAGTTTGGAATACATTTAGAAATGGAACGGGACGAAATGGAAATGGATCCGAACAAAATGGAATTGGAACAAAATTTTTAAATGGAATGGGAATGAAGTTGGAAATGAAAATTTTCGACTACTGAAAAAATAGTCGATATTCGAAAAAATATTCGGAAATTACCGAAAAAGTTTTTGAAGAAGTTCTCGTAGAGTATTTTAGCTTCGGTCGGACCAAACAAAATTCTCTTACTAGTTTTCTTTAAAATTAGGCATGCAATTTTCGCACTATTATCAACTTCTAACTAGTGCGTTGGTTGTACACTGAGAAAAAATCCAATTGTTATGATTTGAAACGGGTGTCGTCAATATTTTAATATTGATTTTTTATGTGTGATTGTACTTTTTTAGGAATAATCACAAATGTATGAAATTGTATGAGAAAAATCGAAAACTTCCAGCCAAAAATTGTGTAATAATATCAAAATACAAGTAAGTATCTTCTACTTCATTCAAACGTAACTTTTTTGATATCATAAAATGAAAAATATGTATCGAGAGCACTTTCAAAAGAATTGGCACATATGTGATTTGAATTGATAACATTTTTCACTTCGATCTTAATTCAAATTTTGCCCAACACCGGTGGCTATTGCGCATTAGTCACGCTCTTCTTTTGTGTCATTTGATCAATACATATTGTGGGTTTGCTTGTTTACAATCGAATCGTTATGATGGATTCGATACGATTATGATTTTGATATAAACTGAATTCAACAGTGGGGTATAATTATTTTATTAACGTATTTGTGTGAAAAGACCGAGTTATGCTTCCGGTTTTTTTCGGCGGACTTTAACTTTAACGATGTTGACAAACGATGGTGTGTGTGTGTGAGTGGCACTTGTCAATTGCTTGAACTCAACGTAGGCAACGAAGATGCTGATGAACGGCAGAAATTTCACGGTCAATGCCGTGAAATGAAAAAATAATAATAAAAGTGAAAAGGTTTAAAAATAGATTATTGGTAAAAGCTTAATTTGGTTGGTAAAAATTTGTTAATTTTTTTTACTTTTTTTCCTTTTTTAAGTTTTAAGTTTTAAAATTTTCTAATTTTTTTTAACACAATAACAAGTTTTTTGAAATAGATTTTTGGTAAAATCTTAATTTTGTTGGTAAAAATTTGTTAATTTTTTTTCCTTTTTTATTTAATTTTTTTTAAGTTTTAAATATTTTTACCACAATAACAACTTTGATGAACTTTATTTAGTCAACAACTAGAGCTCTACTTCGGCTTACCAAATTATAAAATAGCAAACACTCAGCATCGCCGCGCTCTGAAATATTTTCACAAATTTGCATAATCACTTTTGGTATGTATTTTCGTACGTCTGCCCACTAAAAAAAAAATTGAATTTACAATGGGCATTTACACTTTCACAATCTTCTCACACGACCCTGAAAATATCCCAAAAATATATCTACACCGAAAATACGAAAAAAAAATGATATTGCAAAAAATACAATTTCAAATATTTCAAATAAGCAAGTCAGAGTTCGAGAAAAAAAATTAGATTTGCAATCCATTGAAACTAAGCGTGTAAATAATATGGTTAAAATTGAAATCGACCCCGCCGTCGCTTTGAGCTGCTTGAAATTATAAATTGAAATTTTGTTTTGTGCGCGCCTAATCTGGTCTCATTCATGCCAAGCCGCTTTAATATGAAATTAACCATTTGACAGTTTGAGGCGCCACACTTCACACAAACACACACGTCACGCGAAGAGTGTGAAATGGCTTTTGTTAATGGCTTGCTGTGTTTTTTTCCACAATTAATTTCAATTCATTAAGTTAACAGCGCCAAAATGTTTTCCTTGTCTTTTGGGATGATTTGCAAGAAACTTCGGCCTTCCTCAAGTACAGTTCCGCTTTAATTGTTTATTTTTTATAATTACTTAAGAAGTGAATCAAAATCTATTTCAGTCTAATTAACAATTAAGTAAAAACTACAGTCTGGTATTTATACACTCTACTCTTCTGTGTCCAAGTACATCCAACCGACTTAAGTGCAAAATATGAACAATCATAAATTATTATTATTCGATATTATCAAAGTATTATTATCGGGCACTTAACCGTGATTTAACAGCAGTCATCCAAAAGCCATATACCTTTTCATAAACTCCTCACTTTTCTGTCAAGTGCTCCTCGTCGTTCAATTGGGTTTGTGTGTTAATAAACTTTAACTTGAAGCTGCCAGCATGAAGTTGTACATAACGTACTCATTGTTAGATTGTGTTGGCTTGTTAGTGAGTAAGAGCCTTTGTGTAGCGAGCAATAGGTACTGCAAAGATGTGGATATCATTTACATTTATTTCTGCTTACTGGGTCTCATTCAATTACAATAGTAACTTACCCACTTCTAGGCAAAACATAACCGAATGCTATGAGTTGTGGGGGGGGGGGGGGGGAACAATTTGAAATGACTTGATTATCAACTGTCGTTACAAATGAACTTGAAACTTTAATATCATAATTGTAGTTGATTGTCGGATTGTTACAAGCTGGTGACATGACAGGTGATTGTCAAGATGATTAACAGAGAGTCCAATGACTTGACAATTGTTGCCTGAGAGTCTGGCATATTTAAGCTATTTTTAGGATCCGAAATCGGTATGACGCAATCAAAACGATCTAATGAAATTATAATGTTGAACAATTGAATAGGTTGATAGATACGAAATATTTAATTGTTAATTGTAACTGACCTGCTCTTGTAGAGAATTTTTCAATAAACAACGCAATATAAATCTTTTTAAAGATGCAATTCTAGTGTTTTTTTTTTTAAATTGACCATAAAATCGATTTTTTGACTTTGAGATAATATAACTTTGTTTGTTTGGCTTAAATTGAAAAAGTAGTAGAATATAAGTTGGTGGGTATTCAATTGTCTGTCGAAAGTGCTACAGTAGAACTTCGTTGCTGCATTATTTCAAGAGTTATAGTATAGTCAAAAAACCTGACGTGATGGCTAAAAACGAGAGAACGCCATTGTGCTTAGAATGGCCTTTTTATATACAAAAACTATACGTGAATATAGAAGTAAAACCACGTCGGCCTCTGTGATTTTTCGGAAATAATATTTTTTGTACTCAGTTTCAAAATAACCATGACGAAATGACAGCGTTCTATGATGCACTTTGGTAAATTGAAAGGTAAAGCAACCTAAACAACTAATTATTCTACATAAATTAATCGAAAGTGTTTACTTCAGATATACGCAAGCAAAGCGACCGAATTTGTTAAAAGAAAGTTGTGGAAAACAGAAAATCCCAGATGAGATCCAACTTTCCGTCTCGGCCCAGGGACTGTCTACATTTTTTTTAATTGTGTGTCTTATATAAATACTCAAAATAAACTTAACTTTCTTTCCGTATTCTATAGTTGTGGGGCCAATATCAATTGGACCATTTTTAGATATTTTCCTTCGAACTCATTCAATTCAGTGCACTAGGAGACAATTGACCTGCTCCAATGACACACAATGCCTATTGTAATCAGTTTTTTGTACGGGTATGGATCAGTTTTTGGGCCAGTTTCAATAACAAGTTGAATAGTCCATTGACTACTCCTAGACTAGTCCGATTTCCTACAGGGAAGTTGATATTTATTTAGAGAAATTTGTATTTTTGAAACAAACGAATTTTCTATTTGCTATTGCAAATGCTGTATCTCTGTAATGTTTTATCGGACCATATCAATATTTTGAATATTTAAAGTGGCCCCGCCCTTTTTTTGGGGTTTGATTATATGCAAGCACATACAAACTTTCACAATCCTGTCGCTTAAATTGCCTGAACTAATCCATTTTATGTTTTTTTTTCTATGGGAGGGAGGAGATGCCCAACCTGGAATCAAATTTAGATATCAGTTTTATTTAGTCAAACTGCTGTGCGTTATGTGCAGGGTTCAACATTTATCTAAATTTACTAACATCGCATCTGATATCAAAGTAACCGGTACCAACCAGAGTAACCGGCGCAGAGCCCAGAGCATGCTCATACAGTAAACAATTTTTTATTTTAAAATGTTAGGAATTTGATTTAAACAAATTTACTGGAATGAAAAAATTCAATACGTATTTGAGTAACAGGGTTTACGCCTTTAAACATTTTTTTAAAAGACAATTTAGCCAAACGGGACCCATTTATTGTCAAACAAACTCGCTACCTACAATAAAAAGAGTAAAATTATGATATAAAACCATGGTTACTTTGAATACCGAGTAAAAAAATGACACTTCGCTGAAATTCCAACATTTCCATAGTAGTTTCCCACTTTCTCAAGCATGACACTCTGGATGACATTGTATCAATGCCACATCACTACATTTTAGCTCCCTCGCGATAGTTAGTGTTTCACATTTACTCTCATTTTGTGAAAGAATTTACCAAATGTCAGCAAAAAGTCATCGATGCTTTGGTCATGTATGAAACAATTTTCCACTGGGAATTGGCTATGAGATTTTATCTATCTAACTAGCTCTTACACACCCGGCGTTGTGCGAGTTGTATAAAATTAAAGACAGAAATATATATAGTAATTTGCGACAACTTCAATGGACGCTGCAGTTGATGGTGAAGCTTTTAAAATAAAATGGGCGGCAGCTGTAGTCCCAAAAAATGACCAAGGACGAACTTTGTTGGCAGCCATAATCCCACCCGGCAGTATTCACTCAAAAAATGTGCAAGGACGCAGTTGGAGGCATGAACCACTCAATAATCGATGGTTACTAAGTTACATTTTATTTATACTTTTTGGTTGTATGGTAGGTGCCACGCCCCGTTGTCCAAATCCAACCTAGTTCTATTATTTACACAATTTAACCAAAAAATTTCCCTATGATATGGAGTAGAAAATTGTATGGGTGGTGGCACTGCCCTTGTCCAATTATTCCCATATCCGACACAGGGAAAACATGCTATACAACTCCATGACAAATTTCATTAAAATATATTCAATACTTGCTTACTTAGCTGTTATTTAAGTTTCGTGCTGTGTGGGCGGTGCCACGATTATTGTGTAATTATGTCTATATTTAGCACAAAGCTTGGGAAAGTTATTATACAACTCCGTGCCAAATTTCGTCTATATCAGGGGAAAAAAACATAGTAAAATCAAGTACGATCGTATTTACTCCTTCATTTTTTCAACTTAATGGAAACAACTTTGAAATAAAGAGAAAAATACTTAAAATAACTGTTGTCAACTTTGAAACAAAGTTGAACGATTTTAAATCAAGGTCTGGCAAACTTAATATAAACTAGAGAGTGGACTATCTTCGGCTATACCGAAGTTGAAATACCCCCACACAGTAGGAAGAAGTACCTCGATGGAGCCCTGACCATGTCCAAAATCCATTTCTAAAAATTTCCAATTAAATCCAACAAAAAAAAAATTGGTCTCAAGACCCCATTTAGACCCTTATATATGGGGCTTCGGAACCTCGGACCATGTCCAAAATCCATTTCTAAAAATTTCCAATTAAATCCACCAAAAAAAAAAAATTGGTCTCAAGACCCCATTTAGACCTTATATATGTGGCTTCGGAACCTCGGACCATGTCAAAAATACGTTTCTAAACATTTCCAATCGAATACAACAATAAAAAAGAAATTTTTACCTTTTTTTTCGGTGTATGGGAGCCACGCCCAGTTTTTGTCCGATTTGGCTGATTCTCGAACTTGATCTCAGTATTCACGAGAAAAACATGTAAAAAAAGTTTCAAGTCGATATCTCCAAAACTGCGACCGCTATCGTGCGGACGGACAGACGGACAGACGGACAGACGGACAGACGGACAGACGGACATCGCTAAATCGACTCAGGAGGTGATACTGATCAAGAATATATATACTTTTCCATACCGGACACGCCTCCTTATGGGCGTTACAAACGTTGTGACAAAGTTAGTATACCCTGCCACAGTGAGTGTGGGGGTATAATTAGAAAATTTTTTAAATAATAGGAAAACAACTTTGAAATAAGTTTGTTTATTTTTGAATTTAAGTTTTAAAATGAAAACAAGTTTGTTCGTAGTTGTTTCTAAAATTTCCAACTTTACCAGACTTTCATTAACGTTTCTACTTGTTTTAAGGTGGTTATTTTTGATTTTCGGTTGTTTTTTCTCTGGGTGTATATATATGAAAGAGACGTTTATGTTTGGGACCAGAAGACGCGGAAACTACTGCACAGCTTATCACCAAAATTTATATATGTGTTCTATGGGTCGTGAGTCGTGTTGTGGGATAGATTTTGACAAGCCCACTTTTACCGTCCACAAGTTACAAAATACGTAATTTCTCTCACATTTTTGAGGAAACTTTTTATTTATAGCAAATACCATTTGATCAACAATTAACTTGGTTGCTCATCTGCGAATTGTTACCACTTCACTTCTAACCACCCAAACAGTGGGCTGTATGCAAAAAACGAGTGAACACTCCTTTCAGTAGTGAACTCTAGAGCACGCTACTTTTGTTGTATGTAATTTGACATTTCTATTGTGAATATTCGACTTTTTATGCATACGGGCCAGTGTTACCATATCTGCGTGTTTCAACATCGGTAAAATTTTTACCTTTGGTTTCAGGGAAAAAATTTGCTTATAGGATAAGTTTAACAGTGCAACTATAAAAGTTTTTTAGGCCCAGCAAAGCGGGTCGGGTCCTGCTGGTATTCAATATTTATTTGAACGAGTTTCAATAATACAAAATTTGAGGTACTCTCCATCGATACAGCAGATTCAACGGAATGCAATAGGAGGCAATTGAACTGATCCAATGACACGCAATGCTAATTGAATTTTGGAATAGTGCTACGCTACTCTTAAACATGTTCAAAAGGTGTTAACTGTTTAGTTAAACAAAAGTTATTTATGGAAGCGAACTAATTTTTCTGCTCAAATTCCTGTAAATATGCCCTGCTACTGAAATAATCTTTCAAGTAATTCCATAAACAATTAAAATGCATTTAAATTTTATAATTTTTTGTATTTATTTTTAATTATTTTTTTTGTGATTTAATGGTTTCTTTCTTATGCTTAAGTTATTATTGAATTAATCAAAATACATACTTTCTATAAATATAATAATATGAATTCAGTACAAAGAATACGTATCCTAAGTTACTCGTATATGGAACAAAAATTTGGTTACTTTGGAAGTTTGAAAAATATTTTTTTGATTTTATGATTATTATTTTGAAAATAATTGATTAAAGAACTTTAAGGGAACTTTGGGAAATATATTTAGATTTTCTTAAGAAATAACGTTATAGTAAAGTAAGTTTTTTTTTGTTTACTTTCAATAATTTTAATACGAAATTGCAAATAATGTCTGCTAAGGTTGAGGTTTTAATATTATTTCTAATTAAAATGTTGCCGTTTTTTGTTTTTCATTATATATTATTGAAATGAAATTGCTTTTAGATTTTACTTTTATTTAATTTGTTTGTGTGTGTGTGTGTTTGTGTGTGTAAATTGTGTAAGTATTTATAAGTAGAATATGATTTAGATAATTTCTTTTTCTTGTAACGATATTCAAGGGAAATTGTTTAGAAATTTCTACCACTAACTAACACAGAGATTTTAAATGTTTTAGTATTTTGTTTTCTTTTTCTTTGAATAATTAGCATAGTTAATGTTTGTTTGATTTTATTAAAAAAATATTTTCTCAATGTAGCATAAAATTTACAAAAACTATTCAATTTAGGTAAGTATACATATAAGATATATAAAAACTAAAATGCTTTTTTGTTAATCAGTAAAAATTCTTACAAAAATGTTAAACGTTCATTTCAAATCAGTACTTTTTTTATACTTAAACATAATCATTTTAAGAATAATATATTTATTTGATGTTGTGTGTTTTTGCATGATCGCTGATTGGAGTTATATCTACTGGTTACTTAGAAGCAGTTCTTAAACTATGTATGTGTGTATATGTGTGTATGAATTAAATAATTTTATTTTTCTCAAGTGTTCTGTTAAAGCTCAGAGCTGTGAATTTCAAAACATCCTATTGAGATCATCTTTAATGTTTTTTTGTTTTGTATCATTTTCTATTTATATGAAATGAATCATAGAGTTTGAGCACACTTGGGTTCTTTTCTTGTTGTCCTTTCGAATATGAGAATCCAAATTATGATGACTAGATTTATTCTCGAATTCACAAGTAACCAGTACCAGTAATAAGGAAAAGGGAAACACAGAAATGCATGCAAGGGGAAATAACTTTAAAAGCACTTGCTCGCCTTGAACCAGTGTTGGGCAGCACTACTTGGTAATACTACGTTAATGCTTGTGGACAGTGTAAGCCTAAAAGTATGCAGTGTTTGGAGTTGCAAGAAAAAGTATGCAAAAAGCTCTTGATTCGAAAAAAGCTCTTCTCAAAAGCTCAACAGTATTGCCTTGAATTTGAAAATGCTTGTGCTTGTGCAACATGTTTCGCCTCAACACAAAAACCCGCAACATTTCATTAAACCCCTTTTGTGCCCTCTACTAACAACGCACTCAATTCAGATCTTCTCCACCTTTTGGCCCTTCTGTTGCATTTTCTCGCGAAAATGCCTATTCTCCGGATTGGCCAGTACCGACTGTATAAACTCCGACGTCTCCAGCTGTAGCTGGGCCAGCCGGCGCTGCAGCATTTGATTGCGTTTCACCAATTTGATCGTCTTTATGGCAATGGCGAGGAGTCCTTCCGTGTTGGTGATCTCACACATATTCGAGTATGATTTGGCATTGTTGTTGTTGTTGCTACTGATGACGCTCTTACTATTATTGTGGATATTGAAGGCGCTTGAGCGTATCAGTTGCTTGTCGCTGAGTGTGGGCCCATTGAATACTGTCTCGAGTGACGAACGCAGCAATTGTTGACGCTTGCCCGCATCCAGTTCGATGTCTTGCCCATCGACGTCACCATCGTTGGCATTGTCGTTGGCGTTGTCATTGTGGCTGCATTTGCCGCTGGTTATGGAATGTACTTCTGCATCGTCCGCATCGTCATCCATGGTCTCGTCCGAATACTGATAGGGGCTGCCGCAAATCGAACTGCCCGGAGTGGTGGAAGGGGACGATGAGCGTGTGGATGAGGCATCTAAATTGCCATTAGATGTCATGCTGTTGTCGGGATTGTCCTCCACGTCGACATTCGTCGATGACGAAACTATGTCATCGGAGATCTGTCTCGACTGCTGTTGCTGAGGTGTAGCGGTATTAGTGTTTCCAATTGTGCTAGAGCTCGAGCTACTCTGCTCCAATTGTTCGCTATTGGCGGAGTGTATACGCAGCGTGGCTGCGGCCAAAGAGCCTTTGGCTACTGTAAAGAGAGAAGAGAAGGAACATTTAATATTCAATTGACTTTAGTGAATAAATGAGGGAAATGCTTTAGTCCATAGTTGGTTTTTGTGTTCCCTAATGTTTTTACTATCCAAGGCAGAGATTTGTATGTGGGTACTGTCATATTACGTAAAGGAAAATTGAGTTCTGTCCAAGAGAGAGCTTTTCGATAACTTTTTCGATAACATTTCAATAAAAGTTCGATGACTTTTCAATACAAACAAATTTCTGAGCATTGCTTTTTTGTTGTTTTTTTAGTTTTGAAACATGATTGATTACTTTTTCATTAACTTTTTTTGAGTATTTGTCGATAACTTTTTCGATAACATTTTTATAAATCTACGATAATATTTCAAAATTTTTTTCGATAACATTTAAAATAATTAATTATAACTTCCCAATACCTACAAATTTGTAAGCATCGATAACATATAAATAAATTTTCGATAATTTTTTTCAATACCTATAAACTTTTTAGTATTGATTTATTTTTAAATTTTTTGCTTAATTTTCGGTAACTTTTTTGATAATTTAATCAATACATTTTCAACAAATACGTGTTTCTAAACATGGATACCATTTCAATAATTTGTTTTCGATAACTTTTCAATACTCACATATTTCTGAGCATTGATTTTTTTTTAATTTTATAATTTATTCGATAACAGTTTAGAGAACGTTTTGATTTTTCGATATCTTTTTCGATAATTTCATCGATAACATATCAATAAATTTCCGATTAATTCTTCAATACCTCTTATTATTGATTTTTTTTTTTTAATTTGTCGATAAGTTTTCGATAACCTTTTGATTACGTATTTCTAAAAATCGATAACATTTTCATACTTTTCAGTTCCTTTTGGATACTCTAAAATATCTGAGCTGTGATTTATTCAACAAATTTTCGATAACTTTTTCGATAAGCTTTTCGATCAATTTTTCGATAACTTTTCCAATAAATTTTTCGACACCCATGTCTGTTTTCATTGATTACTTTTCAAAATGTTTACTTGATTTTCAAAACTTTTACTATAATAAAAATTTTGCACGTTTCTTTCCGAGTCTTACACACTGTGCGCAGTGAAAAAAAACGTTACATTAGAAATTTATATTGTTTCGACTATTCAGAATTTAATTGATTACAATAATTTTATCTCACATTCTAACACTGTCGCTTTCCCAACACTATCTATCATACCGCCCACTTGACATGTTCATTTAAAATTCCTCTTTTTGAGATTGATTTCTCAAGTGATTTTAAATACAAAAAGAACCCAACAAACCAGTACCACATCACATCACACCAACGTTAACGATGACAAATGCCACGGAATGAATTAACTTCCCCCTAAACAAGTACTTCAGCAATTGGCAAATAAATGCCGCCTTAATTATTCTATTAATTAAAGATAAATACAATAGTGACGGTGATATAAGTAGCATTCAGACTCGACACAGACATGCCACACATGCCACCTATATTCATATGCAAACGTCCAGATCGTTTACAACCAGTTTGGCAAATATCATCGTGCCCCTAACGAATTATTATTATTGGAACGCTATACTATGTTGTCATGAAAGGCGACCAGTGCCATAAATATATCAGCTAAGTGGAAACACGTGCGATTACGTTATTAAATGCTCGAACGAAGTTTCTCTCATGAGGACAGACATTCAAACATACTTAAATAAATAAGGCGGAATAATCAACGTACAGAATGTGACAATCGCGTAAAATAATTTCTGCAGAGAACCAAAAAAAAAAAGCGGAAAGTTAAGTGTAGAAATACACCGAACCTCAAACCCCCCAAACCCCCCAAGCCCCACTAGAATATTTCCAAGGCACTCAAAGTCATGAGTCACAGCACAGAGACATATACTGAGAATAACTACTTGCTGTAAAATTCCATTTCTATGTACTATAGTTTGGTGGAGAAGAGAGGAGCCACCATCGTCATCACTTAGCAAGACTTCAGAGACTCACTTCGAAAACAAACGGCAAGTTAGATCTCGTGTGACAAACCGTGGGTAGCAAGCAGTTGCCTGCATTTCCCAGCGTCGTCTATCTTCCTTAGCCATGTTCGGGAAATACACTGGTATGGATGGCTAATTACGTAAGTGGTGTACGTGTTGGGTGTATGGTGTGCGACACCCCAACGGTAAACATGTGCAGTATCGAATGACTTTAACAGTTGTTTTTATGGGTACTTGGCAAAAGGAAGTGAAGGAAGACGTTGTGAAATAGAAGCAGAAAATGTCAATTGCCAATTGTGACTATCTTTGTCTGTCCATATTTACTCAAGTAGTTAATGGAAAATTAAAGAAAAAGAAAAGTGGATATCAATCCATTCTTATATATCAGTGACCACAATACAAACCAGCTCCAGTTCATAAGTCCACTGAAAATATTAGCTGAAGCTGAAGCTTTTCCCCATTGGTTTCGCCTACGTCACACATGGTCATTGAATGGGCTATACGCAAATGTAGGTCACACCTTTAAATGTGAAATCAAAATTTATGTGTTCAATTCACGCCATGTTTAATTGTACATACACACACACACACACATGTGTACCACAAATCAAATTCAAGTTCAAAGCTAAATTTAAAAACAAAAACAAACAAACAAAAAACATGTGCCCATTGGAATGAGTCTAGGGCACATAACTCTTGACGCTCACACTGTGCGGCTGTGAAAAATAGTATTAACAAACACAATACTGACAGTCACGTTATTCGACTGTGAGGCACAGCAATATTTTTGAATTAGACTGAAGGGCAGACAGACTTAGCATTTGAACTTTTGGCAAGTTCAGCTTCGTTCGCTCGACAACGTTGCGGTATGAATTATGTAAATGAAAATATTTTGATGCTTTTTTTTCGTTTCATTTTTAAATAAATTAGTTTAAAAAAGCATATCGTAATAGTGGAAATCCATTTTCTATTTATCTAAGGCACACATGGCAGCGAGTGTGGCATCCGCCACCATCGCCTCACCCATTGAGTGTGGTCAGGGTCATGCGCTTGTGTATGAACATTGAACATAGTTGTAACGTTTGGCGGTGTAATAATTTCGAAACGCAAAACTGTATTTTTATAGCTAAAACAACAACAAAAATTGCATATACGTAATTTTATTTTTGTTTAAAAATAGTCACGCATCACGTGGCCTGATTGTAATTTATTTGTTTTTTTTTTCTTTTTTTCCGAGCACATTGTCAATTGCTTACACAGTGCAACAGTGGCAAGTAGAACCATTTGAGAGCATTTTTTTTTTGTCACAAAACTTTCTTTTGCAAAGTGGGGTTTCTTTTTAAATAGCGCAACTTTTTGTGTGAAAAAAAAAATTGTATAGCTTCCGGGAAAAAGTTCGAAAATCCGGTTTATTTTCGTACTTGGATACTTTAACTTTTCAAATGGTTTTACTAGTAGATTTTTCAACCCAACAAAAATAATAACTAGAGAGTGGACTATCTTCGGCTATACCGAAGTTGAAATACCCCCACACAGTAGGAAGAAGTACCTCGAACATAAAAAAATGTGGTCTCAAGACCCTATTTTGAGCCAATTATAGGTGGTTTTCGAGCCCGGACCATGTCCAAAATCCATTTCTGAAAATTTCCAATTAAATCCACCAAAAAAAAAATTGGTCTCAAGACCCCATTTAGACCCTTATATATGTGGCTTCGGAACCTCGGACCATGTCAAAAATACGTTTCTAAACATTTCCAATCGAATACAACCATAAAAAAGACTTGACAAATTTTTACCTTTTTTTCGGTGTATGGGAGCCACGCCCAGTTTTTGTCCGATTTGGCTGATTCTCGAACTTGTAACTCAGTATTCACGAGAAAAACATGTACCCAAAGTTTCAAGTCGATATCTCCAAAACTGCGACCGCTATCGTGCGGACGGACAGACGGACGGACAGACAGACGGACATCGCTAAATCGACTCAGGAGGTGATACTGATCAAGAATATATATACTTTTCCATACCGTACACGCCTGCTTATGGGCGTTACAAACGTTGTGACAAAGTTAGTATACCCTGCCACAGTGAGTGTGGGGGTATATAAATATAGGGGATTTGCACTGGTTTAACGAACCATAAACCTGTCAGTTCTTAAAAGACTTCCACCAACCCTACATCCCAAGGAATTTCAAAATTAGTAAGGGATTCGATGGGTATTGAATCGTATACCTTCGGATCGTGACACGGAAAAGGGAAACCCGCAGTACGCGTTTTCTTGTGTGGATGATTGCTCCAAAATAATGTAGTAAATTACCCGAATTATCTTCGTCCTTGTGGGAGAACCTTTACGAGTCGACGACGACCTCAATCTACAGCGACCAGTGGGGAACCCAAAAGGCTTGAAAGACAATTTTTACTTAGCCCTGTGCAAGTTTCAAGCCTATTCTGGTTATACTTGCCAAGGAGAGATTTGACCAGGTGTAGCCCAGCGTGGTCGAATATTACGTTGCGGCCACCCTTACTCTTTCTTTGATCATATCTCGAGTAGTATGCATACCTATACCGCAGAATAGCTATGGCCTAGTAAGAGGCATATCCGCTCCTTTTCTCGCAAGCTATTCTGCAGTCAAGTTCCGCACCAATGCTATGTGTTTTTGGAACCAGCAGAGCAGAACTGTGTTAGTCCCGCCAAGCCGGTTTAATTTGCCAAGACAGTCCCTCACTAGCCTGTAGGCAATTCATTATGTGATAGTCTAAAGCCGATAGTATTACAGATTCCTGCCTGCACTACTTTCAATTGCATGGGTTATCAGTTCGGAAGAGACTCGTCAATATCAAATGGCTATGTGACCCGAATAAACCAGTCCCAGTACTGTATCCATCTGTAAACCACATAACTGCAAGGTCACGGATACCATAATGTGTGTGTAACCCATCATAGTCATAGTGCGGTCTTTACAATGTATTGATAACAAATTTAAGTTACAATCCAGTATTGTCCCTTCACCACTTCTCTGCAATTGTTGCACTGTGTTATGAATGTAAAATATTGTGTGGACATGTGATGTGCCTTATGATGAGCAATCGGTAACAAGACTCTTCAGGAAATTAAAAAATTTCTTTCGTAATTGTGAAAAAAAACCCACCAACCAGCAAATTGCTTTTTGTTTTGTTTCATTGTTGCTTTATTTTTGTTGGTTTTGTTTTTTTTTTTATTTTCTAATACACGAGCGCTGAAAATGCATTTGAGTGTATTAAGTGTGGCCTCTACTTTGTTGCTGTCATTCGCTTACGTTATGAGAAATTCCCTTGACATTTTTTGGTTTTTTTTTTTTTTTGGATGATTTATCTCAGCTCGTGGGATTTTCTGATATGAATTATTTCATTGTTTTTCTACTTTGAATCAAATGGAATTCAATTTAAAGTGCTTAGTACGTCACAAATATTGCAGAGAATACTTATGTAAACTTACTGAACGTCAGCGAAACCAGTTATGAGTCTAAACATTTTGCCCATTGGATGTTTCCATTCAGTTTCTAAACCGGTTAATTACTTTGTCGATGCACTCATATAACCTTTGTGAAAAATCGAAAGTAACAATAGTTTTTAAGGTCATTACAGCTATTACAAGCTATATTTATGTTGCCATGCTTGCCGGTGTATATTGACCCTTCGTCACGATTGATTATGCATACCAAAACACTAACTTCGCTCACTCACATTTCCTCTGGACATCAATCCCTCTTCCCCCCACCAACCAAAACCATTCAGTGACTTTTGTAGACCTTGTCCCCTTTCCATTTTAGATTTATATTTCGTTTGTGTTTTTCTCACAATCGCTCGTGTTGCTAAATGTGCTAAGAGCAATTTTCGTGCCGGAACCGATTTATTAACAAGAATTTATTTTCGTGCTGTCGTTACAGTGAGAGATGTTGCTGTTGTTGTTGCTATTGTTGTTGTTATTGTTGTTGTTGCTATTGTTGTTGGCAACAAAAAGCTTTCGCTGTTCTGTTAGTATTTTCGAGGCGAGTGGAAGCGGAAGCATTTAACATGGCAGTGAGTAACGCACGTGTTGCTGTTGCTTTGACGTGAGACTTGTCGATTAGAATGGAATGGCATGGAATCGCATTGAATGAAGTGAGCATTGCGAGTAAATTCATTTGCATGTACTGAACGCGTTGGCATTATTAATAGACATTTGGAATGTTATGCTATTTTTTTGTTCCATGGAACTATAAAAGCTTCACTGATTTGAATTTTTACGTTTGCATTACGATCTCTTGGTTCTTTCAAAGACAGCGAAGGCGAATGCAAATCTAATATGCAAATGCGTTCAATGTTTTCTTATGAAATACTCAATTGATATACGCAAGTCACCGAGTATTAATGTTGCCTAATGCTAAAGCCTGAGCCACCCTTTAAGCCCAATCGAATTGAATGCACGCGATGTGGAGACCATGTCTGCGTCACTGTCCTCCTCACACATTCGAATTAATCTGTTTTCTTTTAGTCCCGTATTCGCATTCGCCATCGGCCTGATGCAACAACAAATTGCAACGTGCAACATTAGCATGCGCTCGCCCAACGTTGTTGTGTTTCCCCAGAAGTCAGCCAGCAACGTGCTTACAAGTAACCTCGTGTTTTTCTACTTGAGCATAAAAGAAAAAACGAACAGGAAGAAGGTCAAAATACATTTTAAACAAAAAGTCTTCCTCAACATACGAACTTTTCTTTTTTTGCATTGAAAACCCAAAAATTCACTTTTTAGTTCAACCTCTGTCACATCTCTCTCTCGCTCTCTCCCATGCGGCTCACTTGTTGCCACATTAAATTGGCACAAAATGCTCATGCAATCTCTGCAGCAGATTAGCGTGCAAGCCAAGCTTATATAAACTCAATTAACATGGCTCTATAACGTGATTTCCATTCGCACGAAATGGTAATGGAATAGTGCAAAGTAAACTACCGTTACGTATACGCCCTGGTAGTTCTGGTATTTTGTATTTCGCATTCACTCTACGTTCTGTTGTTTTTTTTTGTTTCTGTTTTGTCAGGTTCATATGGAAATTTGGTTGTATGTTTTTTTTTTGTTACTTTGTATGCAGCTTACCATAGTTGATGATAGTCGAGGCCGGATTAGTCAGGTGTGTACTTCTTGCATGACGTCGCATGTGATTGATGTTGGAACGAATTGGTCGCTTCTTGTCTGAACATATTGTGGGTGGCATTTTCAGTGTTTATGGGGGAATTTCTGAAAAATAACATAAGGCAAATAGTGAATTAGAAAAAATGACAAGAGAATGAAATTAATTAAATAATTTTTTTGGTTTGGAAACTTTGAATTTTATTACTGCAGCCCTATTCCACTTCACTAAAAGTCCTTTAAAAAAAATAGTAAAGGGTTTCCACGAAAGCCTGTGTAAAAGTTTTTACTCTTTTAAAATGTCAAATTTTGAATTTCTTTATTCAAGTCGTTTTATGGTTCGAAAATATTTGCATTTTACACTTTACTCTTAAATAGGGTCTCATGGAAACCCCTACTGTAAGTAGGTACATAAATTTTGAACAAGACAGCAACAAGATATATTAACAGCAAAATATATATTTTTTTTAATAAAAACTTTTCACACTGTCTAGTAATTTGGTATTTTTTGTACGGTAGAATTGGCACTAGTTTTTTAAAAGTTTTTTTTTGTTGGATTTCATTGACTATTGCCATTTTAAAGTAATTCTTTTTGAAGAAATTTTCGATTTGGATGTGATCAAATTGCTAAAATAAATGAATGATGTTAAAGTTAGTAAAAAGATTTTTTTCTATTTTTATACCCTGCACACTAGTGTCCAAGGGTATATTGTTTTTGTCACACCGTTTGTAACGCCCATAAAGAGGTGTGTCTTGTATGGAAAAGTATATATATTCTTGATCAGCATCACCTCCTGAGTCCATGTCCACGTCCGTCTGGCACTCCGTTTTGGCACTCCTCTTATTTTGGCGAATGATTGGACGGTATTGAAAATGGGCAACATCGGATAAGAACCACGCCTACCTCCCATACAAAATGGCCGCCAAATTCGTATTATATTCGTTTATCTTGAGAAATACTGAACCGATTTGGATGCGGTTTTTTGCATTGGGTTGGAAATGAGATCGGGAACGAAATGGAATTGGACCGGAACAAAATGGAATTGGAACAAAATTTGTAAATGGATCAGGAAACTAAAATTATCGATAAATATTGAAAAATATTGATAAAAATCGATAAACTATCGAAAAATTATCGATACATTATCGAAAAATTATCGATAAAAAATCGAAAAATGTTGCATTATTAGTGAACAAATTTTTGTTCTTTTTATTTTATTTTTTAATACAGATTGGGTTTCTTTTGTCCAATATTATCAATTAATATTAAAGAAATCATAAACCGTTTATGGTGGAAAGGTAGCCAAATACCAAACACCAAACCTTTAAAATGGCGCCTTGAGTTTCTCGATATTCTAACCCGTCCAATTTTAACAGACAAAATACGAAACTAGCCAAAATACCCGCAACTCCGTTACAGATTTTTTTTGTCCTTAATTATTCATTTTTATTAAACAAATCATAAATTTATTTAGTTTTTCAGACTAATAATGGCTTCTTAGTCTTTATTTTAGTGTCACATTACCTGGCACGTTTTGGACATTTGTTTCGACCTGAAGATACCCGTGTATAGAAAACCGTCTATGGCGGAAAGATAGCCAAATACCTAACAGACAAAATAAGACTCTAGGCCTAAAATACCCGACATTCCCTTACCAAATTATTTTAAAAATGTTGGCCGAAAAAAGAAAACTTTTTTAACCACATTTGCTATTTTTTTTTAAATTTAAAGATTAGGTTGTGCAATGGATGATTTATGTGTATTTGAAATTCAATTGTCTCTTCTTCTTTTAATATTTCAACATAATTTAAAATTTATTTTTCAATAAAGTTTTAAAATAACCATATTTTCTAACATTTTCATACTTTCAAAGCATTTTTTGTATGTAATTAAAATTATTTCTGCACTTGTGTCCAAAAAGTGATACAAAAAAAAAAACTCTACAAAAACTTTTCAATGCCCAGTTTGAGCTTAGAGGTTGAATTCGGTCACAAAAAAAACACAACCCAACCACAAAAAATGAAATAAAATTAAAAAACTGAAATGCAAAAAATGTTGCGGTGTATGACAAAATTTTGTTCATAACCAGCGGAATTAATGCGGTGCTAAGCTACTGCCTTCTGCTAGGCAGGCTTTTCTTGCCACAAATGAAAACATTCGGTGAATTTTGATTACAGTGGGGTTTTTTTTTTGGGCATTTTTGGCAGGGAGTGTTTTGTATATGGTGGTCTTGTCATAACAAAATAACAACAACAACTGTGTCTTTGGGGAGGGGGGCCAATAAAATGTTTCCAAATTTTTTGAGGTAAGCTCGAAAAGGTGTTATGGTTTGAGGAGCATGAGAAGGAGTAGGGAAGCTGAAGATGTTGATTTTTGAGGTGATGATTTTTTTTGTACACCCTCTAAACACCACAGCAAACACGAGCAACATCAATGGCAATAGCAACAACAGCAAACCTCCCCGGTAATGGCAACAATATTTACCCAACACAAACAAAAAGTAGCGGCACGTGTACGCGGCCGCGTAATTACATTTTATAGAATCTTGAATTTATATGCCACGCGAAACCGTCAGAAGGTAAGCACTTTGCATTTGATTATTTTTATATTTATTTTCGTTGGCTGGCGTAGTTTGGTTGTCGTTGTTGTTCGATGTTGTTCGATGTTACTGTCTAAAACTTGATCATATTGCTAAATGATTTGGCATAAAATTGGCACCGCACAACTGCCATTATTTGTCGTTTTCTTCTCGAAATCATTTTGGCAAGCATATTAAAAATGTAAATTCCAAATGACAGCGCGCGCCAAATAGATTCGATACTCTATTGAGCAGAATCGATCATGAACTTGAGTTTTGTGCGAATTCATTTTTCGATTTGGGAAAATTCCAAATTGATCTTGGTAATCAGGCAAGATTTTTTTTCTGTTTTTGAGATTTCAGTTAACTTCTCATTCACATCAGCTCATGTTGATGGAGCATGAAGAGGAAAAAACGATAAATCAGACTTTGTACCACACCCATTCTTTGGCCACACACTTCCACACACATATAGAAGCCAACATTGTATACCCAACGGCATTTTCAGTGTGCACGCGCAAAGCAAACCGCGACGCTTTTGGCTAAAAAAAAATGTATATATATGCAAAGCAAAATCGAAAAACCGAAAAGCCGAAAGATAAAAAAAAAAGCATTCACTTTCAATGGAACTAACCGAACAAAAGAACCAACGTAGAATGAGTCAATGCGCGTCTCGAATTCGTTAGTCAATGCTTCTTTGTTCTCGATGCCGCGTCGCGTTGTTCTGATCGCATCGCATCTTGGGAACACACAAAAGCCCCAGGGGCATGTATTCAGCTTAGCGGAAGTCTGACGATTTTTCAATAATCAAAAAATGTTATATGTTCGGTCAAATTTTGCGGCACGTTTACCTGCAATAAATACTCTTGGCTTAACATTCACCCTGTAAGCCAGTACACACGACCAAGAGTGAAGAATCTTTTTTTTTTTGTTGGATTTTTAATGCCGGCACACAAACGTCCATTGAGGTACATTGTGTTTGTCACAACGTTTGTAACGCCCAAAATGAGGTGTGGTGTCGTCGGTTTAGAAAATTGTATAGATATTCTTGGTCAGAAGTGTCTCCATCTGATTGCCTGTCCGTAAATTTTGGAATTTGTTTATATTTTGGCAACATTTCTGCCGTGCGCGGTTCTAGTTCCATAGTATGGAATTCACTAGCCACCAAGGAACCAAGACTAGTGCGTGCTGAGCTATTATCATTGTTTGCAATTGGCGAATTTAACTTGGGAATGGAGGACATAGGATTACATGCGCCATCGTGCACTACTATTTTTGCAGAAAATTTATGAGCTTTGTTGTATTGACGAATCCATTAATTCCCTTGCACTACTATAGTGGGTAGTTTATGTATTGTACACACTTTATTAGTGACGAGCAGAAATCGGTACTTAACGGACTACAGGGATCGAATTAAGACCACACCCACTTCTCTAACACAATATTGAGAACTACTGTGCCGAATTTTGATGTGGTATTTTATTGAGAAATGGTAATGATGGTGGGAACGGAATGGGAATGGAACTGAAAGGAAATGAAATGGAACGAGAACGGAATGGAAGTGATACAGGAACTAAATGTAGATGGACTGGAACAAAATGGAAATGGAACAAATCCTGAAATATCTCTGGAATGAAGTGGAAATAGAAACTATCGAAGAACAAAATGGAATTGATACTAACTTAAAAACAAGAACGGAATGGAAGTGGCTCAGAAACTAAATGGAAATGGACCGGAACAAAATGGAAATGGAACGAAATCCTGAAATGTCTCTGGAATGAAGTGGAAATAGAAACTATGGAAGAACAAAATGGAATTGGTACTAACTTAAAAAGAAAAATGGAATGGAAGTGGCTCAGGAACTAAATTTAAATGGACTGGAACAAAATGGAAATGGAACAAAATCCTGAAATGGCTCTGGAATGAAGAGGAATAGAAACTATCGAAGAACAAAACTGAATTGGTACAAACTTAAAAACAAGAATGGAATGGGAGTGCCACAGAAACTAAATGGAAATGGACTGGAACAAAATGGAAATGGAACAAAACGTTCAAATGAAATAAATTGGAAATGAAAGGAAGAATTTTCGATAAATTGCTGAAAAATTATCATAAAATTACCCCAAAAAAGTGGTCAAAGAAGGTATCCAACTCGCATGTGCAGGGTATTTCTGATTCGGTTTTGCAGTGGATTTTGTTGATTTCACCACCCAAAGACCAACTGTTGCTTTAGTTTCCGAACTGAAATATGAATTTAATGTCCGCATGTTTGTATGTATGCCCTCGTATACATATGTATGTGTTGAAGTGTGTGCAGTCTGTCTGGTCTGGCCGCATGTCTGATGCTTTTGGGTTTTTAAAGGTTACTCTGCATGGAGTTTATTGATCTTTTTTGGAAGTTTCGCCTTTGCTAATGCTTCTTATTTAAGGGAAGTTTTATGCTGGCACGTGTTGCGTTTTTTTTTTGTTTGCGTTTTCCATTCCTTTCCTTCTTCAACTCAACTCAACTCAAAATTGTATTTTATTATCTTTCGTATTTTTATTTTTTATTTTCCTTTTGCGTTTACGTTATTACTTTTGACAATTGAAGCCAACTTTAGTGACAGCTTTTGACACGGTAATAGAAACGAGCTTTCAGCACGCACAAGAAATTCTTCTTTATTGCCATAGCTATTGGGTGTGCGGATTGTTTTTCTAAGGGGGTTTTTTTCCTATTCCTGCTCGCTTAATGTCTGACAGTTGAGTGCTTTCAGTGATTTAATGCCGACAACTGACAGTTTTCGTATTTATCTGTCGGCCAGCTTGGAAAAACTAAGACCAATTGCACAGCACAACTAATATAAATTAATGGCTTTCAAATTTCAAAAGTCAACCGTGCAGTGTTGACGTTTTCGTTGATTAAATAAAATTTAGAAAAAAAAAACTTTTAGTGAAATTCTTATCGGGTTTTAGAGACACATGCCTGCCTGATGCGCATGGCTAAGTGAAAACTTTCCATACAAGTTATGAGATAAGTTGTTCAGGGCTTGACCAGAGGTGGTACACACATTTAAACTCTGACTTATGAACACCGGTAGCTGAATTAGTAGCAACTTTTGAGGTCAGAGTACCACTAGGTCTTGTAAAATTAGTAAATCTCAACAAGAAAAATCTTCCATTCAATAAAAATTGTATTTCTTCAGTCGGTAGTAAAACCATTTTGCTTCTCAGTGCTTCTCTGAATTTCCCATATGCTTTTAATTTTATAGATACGGCCCTAAAAATGCTAATTAGACTCATACGAACCGTTACAATTGATAACAACACCGAAACCGGTAACTACCCACAAACAAAAAAAAAAATACAGAAACCGTTTCTAATGCTGAGTGGGTTTTGGGCTGAGTTCATTTACTGTGGCCTGTTTGCCACACAGACAAAGTGCTAATTTCATTATCTAAGCACACGCGCGTGTTAATTCCAGCAAATATTGGCTACCATCCGCACAAGCCTACGAACAACAACAGCTAACAAAAAAAAACCAAAATATATACGAGCAATTACCACACGAGTAGAAATTATCAGCAAACAGGGAATTTCAGTACACTTCATGTACATACATACTACGAGTATGTACGTTTGTGTGCTGTCAAATTTATCCACGGGCGCACATGCCAAACAACTCGAATTTCTTGCCGCAACAGACACAACAACAACCAGAACAACGCAAAAATGTATCATCAACGCCTAAAAAAAAACCAATTCAGCTTTTCAACATTAGCAGAAGAAATTAAAACCCAAATGTTGACTGGAAATTTATTACCAGCAGTGAGGGATTTCCCCGTGGGAATTTTCATGACCGCAAAACAAATTGAATTTGTAAAGTAAGAACTTAAGAAGAAGAGAATTCAGGGTAAACCGTATTGGAGTCCCTTTACAACACACTGGGGATGTAAATTCGACTCTTTCTTGGCACACAGGAAATATGTACATCAATGCCAAAGCTAAACACACCAACGATGATACAAAACAAAAAATATTACAATGGCAACACTGAAAGCAAATAAAAAGAAAACATTAAAATCGTCAAGCGAATGAGGCACGTGTACGAAATGACCCAATTGCTGTGTAGTCAGACGATCGAAAGTGAATTAAATTTGTATTTTGTTTTTTTTTTTTTGGAGCGCAGCTGCTTAAGGGCACACATGGGCAAAGGCCAACCAACACCAAGGCCCAGGCACCGGCACCGGCGAAACAATTACTTTGGCAGCAACGTGCAATTCAGTCAGAGCCGAGGACATACAAAGTTGTTTTGATCTGGAATTTAGGGCATACATTAAACGTCGGTTGGGAATTTGCATACTACATTCAATTTAAATATGAGTTCATATTTTGAAAATGAAAATAAAATTACCTTAAATATACCCTGTATGGCATTTAGACCACAGTTGAATGCACCCCTTAGAGTAAAATATCAACAATTTGCCCTCATCAATCAGAGCTGCTCAGCTAAGTTAATAAAAACCATTTAACAGCGACCGAACGTACGTACGTCCGGCGTATATTCAATGTAAATTGATACCGAATATCAATCAAAAAGGCAAATTAATGTGTCATAAAAGCAATGGCGCTACTGTGTGCCTCGGGCCTCGTCTCTTTTGATAAACAAAATCATAAAAAAAATTAACAATCAAATCAATTTTAAAAAAAAATTAAAAAAGATACAAATTAACAAAAGCAATTAAATTGAAAATACAAATTAAATTAAATGAAAATAAAATACATCAAAAGTAGAGAGGAAAAAAAACAAGTTTTTAAGAGAAGATTTGTGATGCGTTTACAGCCAAGGCAAATGTTAGTAAAATCAATTTTCATTTGTATTATTCACTTCAATTGGAAAATAATCTTCTCCTCATCTTGCGAAGAAATACGCAGCTAAAAATAGAGTGATTCCAATATACTTTTGATATTTTTTCAACTACATTATTGACGGAAATACCAATTTCGGCACTTACTTATACATCCAAGAACTCAAGAGCAAAACATGTAAGCGTGTAACGTGTAAATGTGTAGTTTAAAAACTCTAAATCCAGTCAAATTTGATTGATTGACTGGATTCATTTTTAATAAATTCAGTAAAAAAAAATTCAGTAAAAATTTATTTAGTCAAGTAAAAAGTTCCAGTTTGCCTCAAATCTGCGGCTATCATTTTAATACACTTGCAAATAAGACAGGAAATTGAACCACTTTTTCTGAAACCTGGCACAACCTGATGTTCCTTAAGCTGCAATTATAGGTTTGTATTGTTCAAATAAAATGTCATGTCCTTAGGGGGTTTGGGAAGTGAAGTGAACGATAATGTAGCCTTATTTTTAGTCCAAAGTGAAAAACCTGGCTTATTCTGTTTGCCACAAGTCCCAAATTTGGTTCATATATTGGTTCATGTTCGAGAATAAAAAGGGGGGAAGGAAACCAATTAAAACTTTTCACACATACAAATATTTATTGCATATGTTTTCACCACAACATGAAAATATACAGATTTGCATTTCCTATGCTCGAGCAAATTTCCAACACAGAAAACGTATAGCTTTTATATGCTATGCCAAATGCAAATCTGTATATTTTGTTGTTGTGATGCAGAAGTATCCAATAAATATTTGCATTTGCACTTCTGCACTTCTGTATTACTATTTTTTTTTCAAGGTCGTTTTTCATCATTACAATTTCCTTTTGCAAAGTAGTTTTATTTTAACCAGCGCAACTTTTTGAAACCCAAAAAAGTTTTGTAACCGCCATGAAATCAATGATACAAATTTTTTGTTTTAAATTCTTGTTACTTACATTAACACAGGAAATGGTCTAATGAGTACGAAAGGAAAGGGTTAGAGTCAATGTGGCCAGTTGTGTCCTTAGAAAACCATAACATATGTGGAATCTGTGAATTCCCACGATATTTTATAATTGGTATATAATTAAAATAATTGTGGAAAAAAAAGAGAAAGCACCATAACTGAGCAGTATGTCGATGGCGATATCTCCTACCTCCGATATTCATAATTAATTCTTTGGAAATTAGTTCCATTTGTACTGTTTTTGAGGCGATCACCTAAAAATTGTCTCCAGTAAAATCTGCTTTTTTGCGTTTATTTTTTTTTTCTTCTTCTGAGCGACCATTTTTTTCACTATACTTCAGATATGCTTTAAACCTTCAAAAACATCGCCTATTTAAAGCCAGTATTTTTCAAAAATAATTTAATAATTTACCTTTCCTCATTTCAAAAATTGTTTTGTTTGGAATTAGTTAATGTTTAAATTTATCTAAAGATTAATGTCGTACAATTTTCATCCTTTTTTTTAGTATTTTTTAGTGTTTGAAATTTAAATTTAATATTTTTTTAATCACGTACCTATTTTTTTAAAATTTTTATTTATTTTTCCAAATTCTTTACTAACATTTTTCCCAGTTGTGTCTCTTCACAATTCTCTAATACTCAATTCTTTGAAATTTTTATTGCACAAATGTGTCTTGTGAGAGAGATAGTGAGAGCACTGTACAAAGAGTAAAAAGTAAGTATACTTAAAAATAAACAAAAGATAATTAAAAGTTAATAACAAAATTAATTAAATATGAAATTGCTGGTAGGTACGTACTCATTGTAAAAACACACCTACTTGTTGGTGAATATTTGTTATTAGGTCAGTCATCTGGCTGGAAATTTGATGATATTTGCAAACAGTCAATGACCGATTACGACCCATATTCACATTATCAATAAAATTAAATTAACAACTGTTATTCACCTGAGCTCATACACAGGTATTTTTGTGAATAATTATGAGCATTTGTAAAGTACTACCAATGCTTTTCCGCAGGTGTGAATGTTTACGAAAATTCCTCATACAATTCGATCACCGACTATAGGGTAAGTGTCTAGGTCGCATACCATTAATTACAGTGAGCGCTAAAGTAATCGTGGTGCAAATGTTTGGCGCGTGTTGAACTCTTTGCTGCTTAATGGCGATTTGTGTGTGCGCACGTTTGAGTGTGTGGCAGAGGCCAGTATGTGTGTGTGTGCGTATGTGTGTCATATTTTTTGGGGCTGTGGCTGTGTATTTTTTGAATTTCAAAATAACTTTGTAAGCTGTTGTTATTGTTATTATTATCATTATTGTTTAAAGTATTGTGTGTGCGTGTGTGTGTATGAGTGTGAGACTTGTTTTGCAGCTAAAACGAAAGAACAACAAAAATGTATTTATAATTTTTTGTTTCTTTTTTATTTATTTTTATTTCTTTGCTTACTTTTAATCTTTAATGAAATTATGTATTAATTTTAGAATTTTTTTTTTATTTCTGACTCTTGACAGCGGCGTTAGTGTTGCTCCACAGATTAATCAGCGTCGCCACTAATTACTGAAATTGAGTTAGGCGAAAAAGCGAAAGGCAAAAACAACAACAAAACGGCAATAAAATAATTCAATTAATTGAGGGAACGTCACACAGCGAATGGCCAATTAAAAAGCGCTTCGCACAAAACTCACTGGTCCAATTAATTTTCAACGCTCAAATTAAGCAATTCGTTGTTTTACTCCTCTATGTATGTGTGTATAAAACAATTAACATACATAATAGCAGCCACACGTGCACACTTTATGGCCAGAGTCTTGTTGCCTGTTGTCATAATGACGAGCGACAAAAACAAGCACCAGCACAGAAGCTGCCTAAATACACCCAAAGTGAAACCAAAGTTGTGTGTGCTGTCGGATGTGAGCAATTTTTGTCTTTTTAGCATACAAAAAAAACATATTTATGAGATGTGATGTAAATAGCTGTAGATTTGACAAACAAGAAGATTGTTTTTTTTTTATGATTCCAAAGTTTTGATTGAAATCGTTGTAAATCACGGTCACAATCACGGTCAGATGTGTAAATAGAAAATATTATTATTTTTATTTACTCATTCCATGATTTGTCATTGCAGTTAGATAAAAGTTGATGAATTTCAATCAAGTTGACACACACAAGATAACTCGTCTCATTCAAAGAAATTCAATATATTCTAATAATCTTAAATTGTCGGCGCGTGTTAAACTGAATGTTTGCAGAGAGAAAGAGAAAATGTTTTCAAACAAAAATGTGTTTATAAATCATTTAGTTTATCAGGACAGCTTATCAGCTGACTGATTAAACCGGATACAAAGACAATATCAACTTTTTCTTTATGCAATCATGTTTAGCTTAAAATAAACAGCAGAAGTTCACTTTCTAAGCCTGTTTGGTTTAGTAAATTATTTATAGATTTAAAAAAAAATGTAAATGCAAAATGCAAGGCATCAAATTGCAGAATACAATCTTAAGATCACTTCTAAAAGAGATTATATAAAAATACTCATAGTAACAAGAGACGAAAACTTTTCCTTGGGTATAGTATAATATGTAGGGGAGGGTGCCCACCTACTGGCCCTGGCCAGCTACTGGCTCCCATCAGTTCTGACGTTGGTGGCAATGTGCTTAGTGTCAAAGTGTCATCTCATAAATCATTGGGTTGTATGCACGTGTTGCTGTAGTCGCGCGGTCATCTTATAGTCAAAAAATACGAAAAAATCGAGACTGATCTAAAATCGTTCATCTTTGTTAAGGGAATTTTCAAATGTTTTTAAAGTTTTTAAGTTCAGTTGTTAGCTACTGAGCTCAGCTTACAAACGAAATCGAGATCTCCACGAAATCATGTTTCAAACGAAAGTTATGGTCTCAAAACCTTAGGGTGCCAGTAGGTGGGCCCCCCTCCCCTACTTAATTTATATAGATACAAAGTCAACAAACATCCCACATAAATAATACAAATGATTCACTAAAAATACAAAAAATGTTGTTTGTATTTATCACGAAATATTTATTCAATTTGCAGCTGGCAAAGCCCTTTCCCATACAAAACTGTCTAAAGTAAACTACACACAAACGACTACGGCGAAATGTTTAATCTGAGCCTCCACTCGATTAACACAACTCTAGTGAAAATAAAAAAAAAACGAAAAAAACAGAACAACAACAAATTACAAATAAATATTTTATTAAGTTTGCGCACACGTGTTGCTGCTTTCGCTGCTATCGTTTGTCGTTGTCGCCAGCACCCACCGTGCTCCCCTTTGTGTCGCCACGTTTTATGACTTTCGTAAAAAAAATGTTCGTTTTGTTTGGTATGATTCAGGTTATGATAATAAATTTTTGCACACCGAAGAGCATTTTAACATTTTTTTATTTTTTTTCTGATTAAACACACAAGCGTACGAGGAGAAAAAAAACAAACTCATCAGCACAATCAAACTAGAACAAGCTTTTTTTAAATTGAAAAATGTATAGAGATATATTTTTGGTGAATTGGCTCTGCTTAGGGGTACGGTAAATTCATATTGTGATTCTTAAAATAAATAAAATTAAAAGTTCACAAAAAGGTGATTTCCCGTTGAAGAATTTTTTTTTTTTTTTATTAAATTTTTTTTGGTCAACAAGCATAAGGCAAATTGCTACTGTTGCAGGAAATTGTAACGTTTTTATGCAGTAAAAATAACAGAGAGAATTTTTAGTGTACAGTGACGTTCTGGTAAGTGTACTTCACTCAAGTTTAAACGAAGGACCTGCACTGCAAAGTCAACCTAACTTTTGGTGTGTAATTTTACACACAACACACATTTTTATGTGTAAATAAAAAAACATACTTTCCAGATTTTGGCATACTATATTAACACAGAAGCGTGTTTTTTTAAGGCACTTTAAGTGTATACAATATTTATGCGTATAGCAAAAATGATACTAAAAATGGATACACGCTTTAAGTGTATCGACAGTATACACAAAAGTAAGGTTTATACACAAAAGGCATACAACACACTTATGAAAGTACACACGTGATGCAAATTACACATGTGACATTGAAATTTTATAATTTTCTTGTATTCTCAAAAACAGTTAAATTAACACATGTTTCCGCTGTTTAACTGCGGTATAATTACACACAGAATACGTTTTAGTGCGTTACATAGTACACGATTAATATTACACATTTTTAGCTGCTCTCTTGAGCTAAAATTACATGATGGTGCGCTATAAATATACATATTATATGTGTTAAATTAATGCACTTCTTACTCATAAATACACTCAAATTTGTGTGTAGAATATGTCTACAAGGTTTTACACACCTTAAGTGTGTATAAACAACGCATTTCACTTTGCAGTGTAGGCACTTCAAAGACATATGCTTCTTGAAAAAGCTTGAGTGATGGACTTTCTATGCACTGTGTATTCTCTGTTAAAACATTTGGGTTCCATTAAGAATCGATCATGTCGAAAAATCTTCCAAATTTTAAAATGAAAAATTGCGAAAGTTTTTCTTAAACAACTGATGAAAAATTGCTTATAAATTAATTGGAAAAAGCCCACAAAAAGTTTAATTGAACCCAAAAATTTTTGAATGATTCTTCATATCATAAATCGCCTAATTTTGAATGGAAAAATTTTTCATATATTTTTTGTGAGCAACTTTTCATGGAGTCTACATTTGTTCAAAAACTATTTCCTTTTGTAGTACCAACTTCATACTAGTAAGAAACTTTATTTACACAAGAATATACAAAGGTAGCCCTCAACACGCCCCCGGAACTGTATGTGTCTGTAGTCAGTTTCCTCTAGGGAAATCCAATCAGCAAATTTGACTTTAGTACAACTCGTAAACTTTTGCGTCTGCAATTCAATCGCATAAACAAAGGTTAATAATATTTGTTCTTTTTAATGTCTATTGTTTCCTTTTTTTTTCCTTCTTTTTTTTCTGTTTATTTGCTGTTGTTTGCTGAACTTTCCGACAGCATATAAAAAAGTTCAGTTTATTTGTATCGGAAGCGCGTGTGTTTCGCATTTCAGTGCAAATTGAATGTTTCCCTTTGTACCAACACAACACAACAACAATAACGACAGCCTTACAAAAATGATGTCAAAATGTAAATTTTCCCGTTATACGCGAAGATTATTATTGCTCAAACTGAAAAGGTGTTAAAACCATCGTAAAAATTCAGTTCAATCAATTCCTTTGTGCCTTGTTTGCTCAAACGCATTGTTGTACATTTTGGTGTGATTTTTTGGTTGTTGTTGCTTTTTTCCACCTAAATACGAATATTTGCAATGCTTTTAGCAAATAAATAAAATAATCAATTTCATTCACAGTCGAACGCCACACAAGCACACACACACGCACACACACATGTATACAGATTGGCTTGCACTTCGCCGCACCTCTGTTTACACAAAGCCGGGGCAGGGCGTGTTCTGTAAATACTTTTTTCCGCGTTAGCAGATGTTTTATTTTGTCAAGCGCGTGTAATTTTCATAACCTACACACATTCGGTGGACAACGTGAGCTACTCACAAGGGACAAAATTCATTGGAACTAATCTGTGTTCCGGGAAATCTATTTGTACTGACTGCTGAAAGTGAACTAGCCACGTGGAGAAGGATTGAAGGCCGAAGAAAGTAATAAGCAATTGCTAAGACGCTTTAGGACCATTACAAATAAATTTATGTTTGAGCTTTTTTTTAATATTCTTATCCTTTCAAAGGAAAACTTTTAAAAGAATTTGCATTTTTATTTTTTCAATTTAAAAAAAGTCTGCCAATTGAAAAGAAATTAGGAGGCCCAAATTATCGCAAGTGCATATCTACTCCACAAGTTTGCACCCCTGAAAATCGGAAATGTACATTTCGAAAGTAGAGTCCAAAATAAGTACCCGTGTCTAGTCGCTTTTCCACACCAAGTCGTTGACATTTATGTTATTTCAATATTACTAATTTGCCCTGTGTTGTTTACAGTAAAATATATAACACTCATACGCCCTGTTGTACAAACATTTTTGTTTTCTTCTAAGTAAAAAATTTATAAATATATTCCCATATGGTCTGTCATAGGTATTTGAATGGGTAAGTGGGTAAAAACAGAATGTAATAGAATTTTTTGCAAAAAATTAAATTGAAAGTGGATTATCTACCCTAAATTGCTCCCAAATTTAAATATTGATAATACAGGAAACTCAGAATAGATTAAGAATTACATCACTAGCTTTCAGCAAAATGTATCATTGGCATTTGATAGTCCTACCCACACTGAATCAGAAAATAAAGTTCAAAATGTTAGTGAAAAAACTCATGAAGCAAATGGCCCGTATGCATCAAAAGTAGTTATCACTTTTTCAATTAAAATCATTCAAATATTCACAACAGAAATGCTATACTATGTACAAAAAATATATATTTCGAGATTACTACCCACTGAAAAGGGTTTACTATTTTTATATATGTGCTATTTTTATATATTTTTCTCAAATTGTGCTAATAAAATACTTAAAATTGTCTAGAAACTCATAGGCAGAGAAAATGTGATTGGAAATTGATGTAAAGACCATGGATAGGAAATTCAATTACATTTAATTGTATCTAACATACTTTGCAATTGGGAAACAGGAGACATTTTCAATTAGGGAAAATACTTAATTGCGGTGCCCACTTCCCTAGTGGATCAAGTGCGAATTTTCTCAAACTGAATTTTATGTGAATTCTACAGCTACTAAAATCGCACAATTGTCCCACTGAGCCGAAATTATACGAGATTGTAAAAAATCGTACGCAAATCATTTGAATTTATTTGAGAGGTTAATATTTTGACACTCAGGCGAAGAGCCCGGTACACAAGCCAATGGGGCCGAACAGATTTCAACTTGATCGACACAATATGGCAATCGTGGGACCTTAGATTTACTCTCTGGATGGTCATAGTTCCATGAACATATTTCACAATGGGACTGAAAGCCTAATTTTTTTTGAATTCAGAGTGGATGTTTACATAGGAAACTATTACCGAATTTCGAGAATTACGAAATATTTTTGAATATGTTAAGCGAACTTTAAACTTTTATTGGAAACCTGTTTAATACTTGCTTCACTCTTAATCATTTTCCATATTTTCCATTTACTTGTGGAATATTTTTACTACTGAAATTCACAAAATTTTAATTTCCAATAAATACCTCAACCCTTTTAACCTGTAATATCACCAGATCGCTCTGACCTTCCATTAACGCTAAAAGCACCAGATTTGCAGTATTACTGGACGTAACGAACTTATGAATATTGACCCGAAAACGTATGTGTCTTTTCTTCATAGGAAAATTCGATTTTTTTTCACTACATTTTGAGAATTCCTGCAACTTTTTTAAAACCATTGATGTTCTTGCGAAAAAAGGCTAAAATCCCTTGTGAATTTCATCAAAAATTCAAATGGTGCTGTTATTTAACAGGCATTTCCCAATATAACCTAAACTCAAAGCTAAATCGCAAGTGTCGCTAAAACCGATTGAAAAATTATTTTGTTTACTTATTTCATTTCTTTTAATATTTACATGCCAAAAGGAAGTTATTGCGAAAAGCACTTAACAACTTTGTGGGATATTTTTTCTATGTGCTGTCAATGTTTCAGTTTATTTATTTAATTTAATAAGTATGTACTTGTATGCACATACATACTTGTATGGACATATGAGACGTTGAGGCCAAAGAAGAGGAATTAAGCAAATATTCTTCTACTTCAGTTTCAACTAACTCAGTGCATTGTTCGTATATTCTACTCTAGAGGTGTAGAGTTTCTACTAAGAATGAGTGAATAGACATGTACTTTTGTGATTGCACTTGGAATCAATGACTCATACCTTATTTTATTTCATAATTTCTAATTTTGCGACATATGTTTGTGAGCGTGGGAGCCTCATCTCTCTTTCTCTCTTAAAAATATATTATTCTTCTAAACGATTGAAACTTTCAACTTCGTTAGTAAGAAAAATAATTCAATCGCAACCATTCAAGCCTAATCTGCATCCCACAACACCCACGCTTTCGCAACCACATTCAGTGACAACGTACAGTTGCATTATTATCCCCTTCTCAGAGATAATCCAAAGGATATACATGTATAAACGGAAGTATTACAAATTTCCACAAACGCCCTCTTATTCCGTCAATCACACCACCCGCCGCACTCCCCCGCACATCTTGAGCGTTCATCCGTGCAGTGATACCACAGCACTTCCGCCCAGTTCCTTTTACACTCCCTATAATCTCCTCGACAGCCCCTCACACTAGTCAAAAGTTTTTCCACTTCACGGCCACTGGAGCGGCGGTGTAGGAAGCATCTAACATCAACACACTGCCGCCGTATTTGAGGCTGGGTCAGTTGGAGGTCGGTCATACTCGGCAGCGCGCGTGTTTCGCAAATGTACCCAATTCACAGGAGAAAGCGTCAAACGGAATACACTGAAGAGGGGCGCAAACATTTGCTGACATATGGAAATATGTGAACGCAGCACACACACACACACACACAAACATCAACCCATATTGAAAAGTACACCAGAACATCAACAAAGCAATCGTCGGAAATAATGGCAACAACAACAAAAACATCAGTAACAGCAGTAGCAGCAGTAACACCGAGGGCACAACGGCATTCGTCCTATTCGACCTAAATTCGTCCTTGAGAAGGTAAAGACGAACGAAAGTATTACAAGCACGCGCGCGTGTCTCGTGCCTGTGTGTGTGTATTTTTGACAGTGTGTGTGTGTGTGTGTGTGGGTCCTGAAAGCAAAGTAAAAGCTTCTGCTGATGGCGGCCTCTGATGCGGAAGCGGAAGTGAATTCGAAATGCAATTTTCATGCTAAACCCTTCACAAATGTACTGGTAGTGGGGGCGTTACTAAACAGAGTTGCCAAGGAAATATTTTAAAATTACATTAAAAAATTAATTTTTTTTTAAATTTTTTTTTTAGTTTATTTACAATAAAGCAATCGACTGTAATTTGTACCTTCTTAAAAAATTTTTTTTTTACTTATTTTTTTGTAATTTGTTTACAATAAGGCAACCCTGGTCATGTCAAATTTTTTCCAAACCTATTAAAGGTTGTTTCCAAAATTCTTAAATATTAAACCAAAAAATAAAATAGGGGAAAATGGGGTAATACAGGACATGTTGTAATGTGGGAAATCACAATTTGTGGAAATGTTACATTTTACATTTTTTGTAGCAATAAATAAACAGGATATTTGAGTGAACTAACAATTTATTTACAGTCCTTCATAAGTACTAAAAAAAACTAGTTCTTTGGAACTCTTTTAAAGCCAAGATCAAAGTACCCCATCTTCCCCTACTTATTGAACTTTTTTTTTAAATATGCCACCCCTGGGTAATTTCATATAAAATACTATGAAAATACACTAAAGAACACTTTTAAAAAATATAAAAAATTGCAAACAATTTAAATAATTTGGCAACTCTAACAGAGGGTGGGTCATGAGAAAAGCCGCTGCGATTAAAAAAGAATCAAAAATGTAAATGCTTTTCTACAAAAAAATTAGAATTTCAAAACTGTGTTTTTTGTTTTTTGTACGCTGGAGTGAAATAATTCTCACATTCATGAAGGGCAACAGATGCTCTACAGAAAATACACCCAAAAAAAAAAATTCAGCTTGGCTACATGAGCCTAGCGGCGAGGACACGCCGAGGTCAAAGGTTAGCTACTTACAGCGTGTGTGTTTTGTCGGCCTCGGCTGGGTGGAATGTATGTGTTGCAGCAACTTTGGCTTTTTTCAGGCAGTGTTGTTGTTGTTGTTTCTATTAAGCAGTGCACACAATTTCATCGGCAACTTGTCGCATTTAACAAATATATCCAAAAAAAAATATTTCTTTTATTTTCCAAATTAGTTGTTGTTGTGGTAATATTTTTTGTTTGTTTAAATTAAAATCACTTGTTGGTAATTAAATTAATTTCTTTACTTTTATTTTAAGTAACTTTCACACGTTCAGATATATCTTATCTGTAATCTTCACGTTCCATTCGCGTTTGATTTTTAATTTGTTTATTTTTTTTTTCACACAAAATTCCAAATCTTTTCTTTAATTGCTCTTCGTAGCCGCAAATCGCCACTGATACGATCCAGAGTCGCGTCGTTTTTAATTTGAGTTGAAATAAATCGCCACCGCTTGTCCGGTGTGTGTGACTGAATCGGTCGAATGCAAAAAACGTTGTGTTGTTCCAAAATCTTTGCGCCTCACATTTAACTGGCAAGCGATAGAAGCTTTTGTTGCGGACGAGTGTTGAGTATACGAAATGTTGAGCAACACATTGCTCAGATATTTAGTAAAAGCAACACGAATCATATGGATTTTGAGTAATTTTTTTCTTTACAATGTAACTGAATTTGCAGCAACTAAGCCCATGTGTTATGATGCTGTCACACTTTTTTCCCAACGACACGTTTTCGGTTTTCTGCGTACATGTTTCGGGCAACATGTTGCCCTGTGTCGCGTTTAATTACATGCATTCGCATTCCCTTTTAACTCTTCAATGGCAAATGAGCTTTTTATTTTCATTTTTGTTTTTGTTTGCTGCTCTCTACAACAACAGCAAAGTTCATTGGCAATCCGTATGGGCAATGTGACGAGAGAATTTCTTTGTATGCTGGCTTTTTTACAGCCGAATGAGTTCGTCACTGATTAAACGTAATGTGCGCGACGCGCGTTAAACGTCGTCCATTTTGCTGCACGTGTAAGTCATTTTATCACACACACACACAAACACACACTCACACAAAGGGAAGCGAACACATGTACCTACAGTAGACGGGCCACAAAGAATAATTTTCAAAACGCTTTTGACCTCAAACCTTTGAATAAACGTTTTGTGGCAATCGAATAACGATTAATAGGGCTGTCCAGGCTCTAAGCTTGCTAAACGGTCTAAATTTGTATGGGAAAAAAATAGTATCATGGGGCATTATGCCTCTCTTTTTACTTGGTGCATATTACATTAACTATGGATACGGTGGTTCGCAATATATTTTAGGCGACCAGTCTAATCTACAGGCCAGCCATATTCAACACATTACACTTCGTCCCCACCGCCTTGCCATATTCACCGCCATCGTTTCGTGAAGCAGCACACATTCACTTATACAATACAAGCAACATGGCCAGCAGCATCAGCAGCAACACGAGCATTTTAATTGAGTCTGTTAGGGATTTAAAAGCTTTTGGCTTTTTCACAAGAGCAAGGATAAAATGGTGTATTATGGTGAGTAGACTTTTGTGTGGTTAGGTGTGTGTTTGTGTTTGTATTTCGCATTTGTCAATTGCTCTAGAAATTAGTGGTGGTGCGAGTATAACAAGTTGCTGGCAAATGAAGCTGTAAGCGATGCTGTGGAATGTCAGCAATAAAAATAGGATTGTAGTTTAGAAAAATGCAAGGCTCGCACTAATTAGGTTAGCAAGACACTATTTACACTGTGGAATCATTTGTGTGAAAAATATAATAAAAAAAAATTGCATTTAATGGAAAAAAATGAAATTTTATTTTTTTAGATTCTGTAGATTTTTTTTCTTAAAAATTGATTCATGACAGTGAAAGATACTTGCAATACACGAATTATTGCCTGAAATATTTTTTACAAAGTTCCAAAATAATTGAAGCAGAATTTTTCAACTAAAGCATTCGTAGTTTTTGACCAACAAACACTTTTACGATTTTCAGTTGGTTTTTTCCCACTGTATGTGCTAAGACGACATTATGCTCAAAGTTCTCCACAATACCTAAATGTTAATCGAATGGTATTTGTACGATTTAAGCTTTCATTTAAACCGAAATGTATTTGCACGACAATTGGCACGTATTTATTTATTTTAATTTTGTTCAAACATTGCCGCCACTATTCAATCGTCACTCAAACTTAACCAAAAGCCCTGAATGGAATGATGCTAATTTCCGGTGCTTATGTTGGCGAAAAAAAGTATAAGTAAACTAGGGCAACGAGCAAGGCGTAGCCAATAAGCGCAAAAGAAAATATATACGAAAACGTACACTTAGAGAATACCGCCTGGTGTTCACTATGCCATAATTAGGGTGCGGTTGCTTATGCAAATGCATACAAATTTAGGGTAGTGCTAGAACCAAACTAACTTGATATCTTTAATAACATTTAGCCATTTTCGTACTTTTTGGCATATTTCCAATTATTTGCACACATTTTCTATATTTCCTTAATATTTTTGCATTTTGCTTGAAAATTAGAAAATTTTGAAAAACCAAAGGTTTGAAACAAATTTGAAAAATGTCAAACTTTGTTGGACTCGGTGAGACTTTTGAATACGATTGAATTATCCTCTTCCAATATAACCCATTTTTTTAAAGTTGTGGGTTTGTTAAGTTTTTATAAATCATTTTATACCATTTTTTTCAAAACCAAGTTTTGAAAAAAATTCTCAAAATCAGGGTATGGGTACATTTACTTTGGTCTGTTCGTCTGTCCGTTATCTTTTCTTGTAAGCACAATTGCAGGAGCTTGAAGAAAGCTAGGGATCCAAAATTTTGAATTTATCCTTTTTAGGCCCTAGAAGGAGTTGGTATTGAAAATGAGCGGAATCGTCCGACTGCCACGCCTACCTCCCATATAAGTAGTATGAAATTTTGTAAAGTGGGGTTTTTGGGGTCACTGATTTCGGATTTGATGTCGAAATTTAGAAATTCAAGATGGCGGATCCAATATGGTCCAGTAGATGTAGGGTAAATATAAATCGGCTTTGCCCGACTAAAAATTACTGACTTCTTTTTTGTGGAAATTTTTTATGCATGTTTTTCGATTTTTAAGTTTGTTTTTTTAATGCATATTTTTACTATTTTCATATTTCAATGCATAAAAATCCGCACCCTAGTCATAATCAATGGCGTATGTCGTCAGTTAAGTGAAAACAAGTTGGCATATGTAGCAAGTAGGAAGTGTCAACAAATCTGTACTTACTTGCCATATATAGCATCACTGTTTGATGTCATTTACGTCGCTAAATTCCAACATGCTATCAAATTTGTTCGCGTCAAGAGTTTACAGCTTGTGTCGTCAGATAATATGAAATGGTGGATACAAAACTTTAGTGTGTTTGGGAAGGGTCTAGCTAAAAAAAAGTTTTAAATACTGCAATCGTTTACTGCAACCGAAAGACATTTGATGCGAAAGTACTTCGTTTCAAACAAATGAAAACAACATTTTTCCAAATACTGGAAATACATTTCGTTCAATGCAAATAAAGTGTATTTGCCAATCGGTTTTAATTTTGTTTACAATGATCGAAATGCGTAAATTTTTTAGAAAAAATTTTTTTAGTAGAGCACAGTGTAGTAGACCAGGTGAGGCAAGTAGCATTTTTCACTGCCGTACGTCATTGAAAGAGGAATTGAAATTATTCAGGGTTACCGTTTGTGGCATATTTGATTGGAAATGTACTGAAAAATCACTAATATGCAGAGAAAGGCAACGCTGATAACTGATTTTTGAATTGGAAAGAACGTCATTGAAAACGAAGGCAAATAAAATCAGAGAGATGACAGGACTTGAAATGAGGGCATTATTCGTACTTGCCTCACCTGGTTTACTCCAACGTGTAGTAGAGTTAACTTAAGTGTATTTCATCAAGAAGTGCTAAAAATTTCCTCCAAAATACCTCAATTCTTTGAGTGTACACTATACATACATTGAAATTTCCATAACAAACAAATACTGGAGAGTGAACTATCTTCGGCCATGTCGAAGCTAAAATACATTCGTACAATATGACCCATTTGGAAAAATATGTGACATACAAAATTTATATTCTTAGCACATCGGACCTTGTTCAAAATCCGTCTCCAGACATTTCAAATCGAATACAGCATTACATGGGACCTTGTTCATAATACAAACATTCGGTCTCAGGATCCCTTTTTGAGACTTAGAAACGGTTTGCTTCTCTTTTTTTGTCCCTTCGTACGGGAGCCCCCTTTAGTAATATTCCGATTTGAGAAGATGGACAAGAAAGAGTTTAAAAAAAATGTAATGTCGATATTTCAACAATTGTGACTGCTATCCGCACTTACATCATAAGTAAGATTTTCTAAGCTGATCAAGAATATATATACTTTTTCAAGCCAATGCATTTTCCTTTGACAAACGCTGTGTCAAAGTTAATATACCCAGTCACAGTAGTATATGGGCGGTATAAAAATATATATTTGCATATTCGTGTTATTTCGGCTGGCGTATGGCATATGAATGTGAGGAGGCGCGATGTCGGAGGAGATACCTTTCGATTGCAAACACGTGTCGCCAGTTCATAAAAGAATGACCGCGAGCAAGAGGCGTAGCGGTGGATGGAGAGCGTGAATATGGTATTGTTTGATGGTGCGATGGGATGTGATGGCGATGCGATGCGATAAGATAAATATGTAAAAGGAAAGTCCAGTTCGGCTCTTTGTTTCAGCCTGCATTTAGCTTGTATGTATGGAAATGAGTATTTATGGAGTATGTGGTTAATGATAAATTATTGTCATGGGAAAACCACTTTCGTTTTTATCTAGTAAAGAGGATAAGGGAATTTTATCGATATTATTTGTCGATAGTATTTGATGAATTCCTAGAACCGATCAACCGCAGCTAAACCACTTCGAAAAAAGGCAAGTATACTCTACAAGGAAAAGTTACTTCCATAAATTATGGTTAATGGTTATGTCATTTTACAGAAACACTCTTGTATTAAAAAAAAATCTTTAAAATATAGAAAAATTATTCATATGAGTGAATTAGAATTCAAATAAATTTACTAAATTTGGCAAATATTCCTCCAAACTCATATGTGTATCGCACAAACATTGAGTTTACACAACGTTTTTTTTATCTTTTTCTTTTCACAACCAACCATTTTTTTATTCAAAACACTTTAGATATTACCATTTACGTCAATGCCCAATTCGAAATTTTTGAATATTTTCATATCAGTACATATTCGGATTAAATGAATAAATATGAGTCAAAATGAAAAAAAAACCATAACAGAAAAAATAAAAATTTTATTTAACATTCGAAAATCGTTTAAAGTTCTCAATCTACATTCAGATTTATTGTTCAGAAATTCGAGACATAGTTTGGTTACTTAAATTTAAATTGAAAATAAAATATCAACGATCTTGATGGAACATAGAAAATTCAGGGGGAAACTCATATATGTAATACTTCTATATTGGCAGTTTAGTGAAAGTACATTCACTGATATCAAGAGACAAAATATATGAAAAAGTACATTCGCAATTCGGATTTCTCTGTCAAACTAATACAAAATTCAATGCTTGCTATTTCGCTCTTACAGTGAGCTCAAAACACGGCAATATGGAAGTATTACATATATGGGGAAGCTGAACCAACTTAATAATGGTGCTTATCTTAATCTGTGAATATTTCTTAGATGAGAACTTTTGACTTTTAAGGCTGCCAGAAATGTGTCTTTGGGTATAGAAACAATTAATTTTTCAAAAATATATTACCCCCACTCTGTCTACTTTTTATGTGGCTTTGTGCGAAAATAAATCTCTTTGCAAAAGAAAGCTTTTAAAGAATATTTTAAAGTATATTTATTTAACTAGATAAGCTAAAATACCCGAGTACGATACGTTCTTGCACCGAAAGAAAAAAATAACAGTTTCGTTGTTAAAAACCATCCGACAGTCGAAAAATTTTTTAATTAACAGTGAAAACTGTTAAAATAAAAGCGAAAACTGATCATTGTAACAGTTTTCGCTGTCAATTAAACAGTTTTCCGACTGTCGGATGGTTTTTAACAGTTTTTGTAACAGTTTTTTCTCACGGTGTAGACAATGGGTAGTGTGAATAAAGAAAAAGTAATAGCTATTTGCATACAAAAAATGTTGTTTATATGTAAAAAGCATTTGCTATATTTTTATTCACACCACTCAATTTATCTGTAACTTTTAACGAAAATTTTTCGGTATAGTTTTTCGATATTTTATTTATAATTTTTTTTATTCATCGATCATTTTTCGATTTTTTATCTATATTTATTTCCATAATTATCGATAATTTTTCCATCGATATTTTAAAATTTTTTTATAATTTTGATTCCCGATCCATTTAAAAATGTTGTTCCAATTCCATTTACATTTCGCTCCCGACATCATTCGGGATCGGTTAATATTTATCCTCAAGATAAAGGAAAATAAAGAAATTTTGTATGGGAAATATGATAGTTTCTCGATCAAGAATATGTGTGGCAATCCAGTTGACTTTTACCTTTATGTATCCCAAAACTCTTTAAAAATTAAAATACAATTCAGATCCGCCTTTTTTGTTTGGCTCGATACTCAGTATTTTCGGCGAATAAACCATTACCAAAAGTGAAAATTTCCAAAAAACATTTTTTCGAAATCACAAAAAATTTGAAGAAATTATTTATGGTACATTTCGCCAGATTGAATGGAGCTATATCGCACCGATATCTGTTTGCATATCTGGACCGCAAAAGTAGGATTTTACACATTTTTTAACATACAAATAAATATTTCATAAAATAAACCGCTTTTTAAAATTCCCCAAAAAAAAATATCAAATTCTATGTCATGCAGTTTTGAGCCCTTACTTTGAGTTGGACGAAGTTATCGACACCTCCATCACAAATTTTAATTATTTGTTCGATCCTGATCTCAAAAACCTGAAAATTCTGAACGAAAAGAAATATTTTTCAACATTTAAAAAATGTTTTAATATTAAAAAGTTTTTAATATTTTTATTCATTTATACAGTCTAAAAAAAATGTTCAAAACGAGCTGCAAAGCGTTTGTGCAAAAACGTATTCAATCAACAAATTTCTTATCTTCGAAAGAAATTAAACGAACTAACATTCTCAAATATGAACATACGCCAAGCAATATACTTATATGCTCGAATGTTGTTGTTTACTTGCCAAAAATACACTAGCGCCAATGTCAAGGCCTCGTTTGCCAAGCGTTTTCAAGACAACAAATACACCAAAATAATGAAACCTATGCGCACATGTGCCGCGGCAGCGATAAGCAACAAGAATACGATTTCACACAATTTCAATGCGTGCGGAATACATTTGATTTACTACTGGATTTTTGGAATATTAATAGACTCGGTTGAGAATATCTGCGGCCATTTGTTTGATGATCAGATTAACAATAAAAAAAAATAGGAAAATAAAAATGCAATAAAAAAATTACAAAGAAAAGGCAAAACGTGCTGCTCAATTCAAAGGTGAGCGGAATAAATAAAATGTGTAAAATGTGTAGAGTTATGTATGTGTGTTGGTTAGTAAAATAAGTACAATTTATACGTTTTAATCAAACTAAAAAATATTAATATTAATTTTTGTAAATTATTGATTTGTTCATGCCTCAACTATGTAATTGACAGCGAGTGTATTTGTTTTGATGCACTACTTTAAATTAAATAATACACTTTAAGTTATATTTTTAAAATACTTTTTAAAATACTTTTTAATACAATCTCGAGCTAGTCAAGGTTTATCAGTTGTGCGCAGACAATCATAATTTGTATTAAAAAAAAATACTTCAAAGATAAGGAATTCATGGAAGTAGGAACTCATTAGAATGAATCTATTTTAATTTGATTGCAATTCACATATGGCTCCTTCGCTTTGTAATCTATAATTTTAATAATTTTGAAGCTCAATTAATCAGTTTGTATCACGTGTGTCATCATTTGATGTGGCAGTGCCTCTCAAATATTAACCATAAGTCATAGAATTGGCATTGTCGGATACAATTTTAAGACTGCCAAAGCCTATTTGTTCATTCAATCGCATGAGTTAATGTTCACGCTAATATACCGTGTCCAAGCTTCTTTCGATCAAAGCATATACAATCTTTTTTTTTCTTTCTTTTTTATTATTATTTTTTTTTTTTTTATAATCATTGGCGGCGTGTGTCTGCTTCTTCTTACTTCATTCGATTTGGCATGGCTTTCCGAAATGCTGCGGTATTATTTTGATTTGTTTATTTAAGCTTTTATTATGGACGCACTCTTGGAAGAAAGAACGCGGCGCTTGTTTTGCCACATAAATTCTTTCTTCTTTTGTATTCGAATTTGACAATAAGGCATTGCAAAAACAAAAATAGAAATAAAAATAAAGAAGAAAACTAAATCAAGTTTGTCCGTCTGGCTGGCCAACACTGATCATTGTTCGATCGTTATTATGAACATCAAAAATTTAATAAACAAATTCGAAGAATGAAACAAACACAAAAATAATAATAAGAATACCAACAACAAAAGCAACAAAATCGCATTCGCATTCCAAGTGTGATTTTTTTACGACCGTAATAATGAAAAAAAAAATAAAAGACAAACAAATTAGCACAAGTACACCCACGTGACTACACTCGAAGAAAAAATTATAAAGAATGGAAAAGAATTCAAAAAGCAGTGCTTATATATTTCAAAAAAGCAATCCGAATTGAGAGAATTGAAACACTTACCACAAGGATACTCTTTTACAAGAACGGATAAATTAACCCGGATATGGCAATTATACTCGAGCGATTCGTGTCGCTTCAAAACCAACCCAAGTAACACCACTGGTAGGTTACTAGTTGTGACACTCTGCTGCTAACTATTTGCGCAACTATATACTCATGAGTACCGTCCGCAAATAGTAATTAGAAGGTAGTATCAGAACACGTGTTACTTGGGAATCCATTGAGAGACAATTGGTTCAAGCTAAAAGCTAAAAATCTTAGTAAAAATTCGATATTGGCTTTAATTTATTCTCGCCGCAAGGATCGGCTGCATAATGCTGGTTGATGGCTATGCGCCGTCAAAATTAAAAAAGACAGGCAGGGGACCCCATTTACCCTAGGCGTTCAAAAAAAATGGCCCTGACAGATATAGTAGCTTTCGTGAAGCATTGGTGGCTAAGAACCTGTAATTGCACATCTATATTCTGTGAGGCCATGGCTAGAGATTCTTGAGCCTGGGGACGGTTCGCGTAAGCCGATAGTGAACGAAATCGACAGTGTGGGTATCGATTTTTTCGATACTCAACAAAAAAAGTATGAACATTTTCGATAGTTGAAATCGACACCTTTTGATGTGTCGATTTGACAAATTTTTCAAATGTTCATACAATAGCAAAACGACTTTTGTTGTATCGGCTTACTGGTTATGTCGGTTTCAACTATCGATTCTGTGATCGTCGAGTATCAGCTTACGCGAACTGGCCCCTAATTCTCATTTTTCTAAAAAGGGGCATGGCAGTTCAAAATATAAGCGTAGTGAAGCATGTAAAAAAAAAAATTTTAATCTGCTTTTGTGTTTTGCTTGCTGTTCTTTTAAAAATTAAAAGCCGATGGTGCTGTTTTTTGTTAAATTATGTATAACTGAATTAACAATGTATATCAACCAAGGCCGTATTTAGGAGGGGGATGTACGGGTCCGGAACCCCCCTTAAAAAATACATGGAGAAAAAATACAAAATATATTTTGATATATTTTCCCAGCGGCTCGAACAACAAGCAATACGATAAGAAGAACTTTTTAGGCGCTTTTGTTTGCAAAAAACCCAAAAAATCTAATCAAATTGTTTGCTGCTAAGACAAAAACAAAAAGAAAAAAAAATTCGAAATAAATTATTACTTGTAAATTTGTAAAATGTAGATGACATTCTTTCAGGTCTGGAGCTTACATAAAATTTGCCTAATACAAAATAATGTTAACGTACGAGTAGCCTCCCAAAAGAGTGGAGACAAGTGGCCATCATAGCATTATGATGAAACATTACCTCCCAAAAACATGTAATGTTCAAATTTCCCGATAGGTTATTTCAAATCGACCTGAACGGAAAATCTGATAGGGATATCTTGAATATCAGGGCAATTCCGTGTCAAATCGAAACAATTTTTGAAAGAATTACCATATCTTCGATTTTGATGAAATTCGGAAGGTAGGTAAATAACAGCGAAAAAACAATACAATTTCGTTTTTTTTTTTCAATATTCAAATTATTTAAAACTAGAGAGTGGACTATCTTCGGCTATACCGAAGCTGAAATACCCCCACACAGTAGAAAGAAGTACCTTGAACATAAAAAATGGTGGTCTCAAGACCCTATTTTGAGCCAATTATAGGTGGTTTTGGAGCCCGGACCATGTCCAAAATCCATTTCTAAAAATTTCCAATTAAATCCACAAAAAAAAAAAAAATTGGTCTCAAGACCCCATTTAGACCCTTATATATGTGGCTGCGGAACCTCGGACCATGTCAAAAATACGTTTCTAAACATTTCCAATCGAATACAACAATAAAAAATTTTTACCTTTTTTTTCGGTGTATGGGAGCCACGCCCAGTTTTTGTCCGATTTGGCTGATTCTCGAACTTGATCTCAGTATTCACGAGAAAAACATGTAAAAAAAGTTTCAAGTCGATATCTCCAAAACTGCGACCGCTATCGTGCGGACGGACAGACGGACAGACGGACAGACGGACAGACGGACAGACGGACGGACAGACAGACGGACATCGCTAAATCGACTCAGGAGGTGATACTGATCAAGAATATATATACTTTTCCATACCGGACACGCCTCCTTATGGGCGTTACAAACGTTGTGACAAAGTTAGTATACCCTGCCACAGTGAGTGTGGGGGTATAAAAATTATTGAAAAAAAAAAAAAAATTTTGTAGGGGTTTAATTTAAGATGGAATCAAACAGGTTTATTATATGCATCTTGGAATTTTTTACAGTATTTGCCATGTATATATTTCATGGGTACTCAGAGAGTGTTATTAGCATTGCAAAGACATGCTAATTCTGATTCTTGGAATCGTTGCTCCCATCTGTTATTTATTTAGCCTCCAAATTTCTATAAAATCGGAGAGGTAGAGTGATTTGATATGGGATTACCTATCTTAAATTTGGTAAAATAATCTTAAAAATTTAACTATTAGAAAAGTTTATATGAAATGATCACCTGTCAAGAAAGAAATTTTGATAAAAAAAATGGTTTTAAATCAATTTACATAAAAAACTAGAGAGTGGACTATCTTCGGCTATACCGAAGTTGAAATACCCCCACACAGTAGGAAGAAGTACCTCGAACATATAAAAATGTGGTCTCAAGACCCTATTTTGAGCCAATTATAGGTGGTTTTGGAGCCCAGACCATGTCCAAAATCCATTTCTAAAAATTTCCAATTAAATCCACAAAAAAAAAAAATTGGTCTCAAGACCCCATTTAAACCCTTATATATGTGGCTTCGGAACCTCGGACCATGTCAAAAATACGTTTCTAAACATTTCCAATCGAATACAACAATAAAAATTTTTTACCTTTTTTTTCGGTGTATGGGAGCCACGCCCAGTTTTTGTCCGATTTGGCTGATTCTCGAACTTGATCTCAGTATTCACGAGAAAAACATGTAAAAAAAGTTTCAAGTCGATATCTCCAAAACTGCGACCGCTATCGTGCGGACGGACAGACGGACAGACGGACAGACGGACAGACGGACAGACGGACAGACGGACAGACAGACGGACATCGCTAAATCGACTCAGGAGGTGATACTGATCAAGAATATATATACTTTTCCATACCGGACACGCCTCCTTATGGGCGTTACAAACGTTGTGACAAAGTGAGTATACCCTGCCACAGTGAGTGTGGGGGTATAATTAGTGTGGGTTATCCCATTTTTTTGGCAGATAGTGTTACTATTTTGTATTTTTTCGGTCAATTTTTTTTGGACCACCCCCTGATGTCAACTGCCCAACTCTATTTAGTGCATAAAGTAGAGTTGACATTTCAGCGATTATTAAAAATTCTTATCACAAACAATTGAATGGAGATAGAGCTTGTTAGCACGTGCATTTCGAAGCAGATTCTCTCTGTCGTCTACAGACAAGGAAATGTGTATTTGTTATAAATAATTATAATCTTATTTCAAACGCACGTGCAAGGCAACTCTGTCTCAATTCAATTGTTTGTGATAAGAATTTCCAATTACCGCTAACAACACGCTAGTTGTAGTCACAATTGCGGTACTCAAAAGCTTCAAGTCTTCACTTCAAAGTCCGTCACTTTCGACCTAGATACAGACCGTGGAAGAAGCTCTACAATCTTCATATAAAGGATAAGAAGATTGTTGAATTGATATGGATCGATTTGTGATCTACGTGAGACTTACCTCACGTAACTTAGCTAAAAGGCAACACAATGTTACACTTTTGATTAAACTTTGCGTTGAAGTTCGTTAACTGATATGAACCTGTGCTGCAGTAGAACGTTTGCGAAATTCATTACCGCAAACAACAAATTATAGCGATTATAAACGATAGCGATTACACTTACATGCAGTGAAAAGAACCACTTGCGTTGTAGGTCTTGTTACTAGACTCTAGTAAGTACGAGAATTACCTTCGGTCCAACTGAAGCTACAATACCCTGCACATACGAGTATGATAATTTCTTCGACTATTTTTTTTTGGTAATTTTATGAGTCGCTAAGTGTTTCCGGTAAGCAATTAAATCGACACTTGCATAGGCAAACCGGCGTCTGAATTTCTGATTAAATTTCGAACATTGAGACCGGAAGTAGTTGAAATTCTTCAACAATATGAAACCATTTTTGAACGTGCATGGAACGACAGCAGGAAAGTGCAGCTGTTAAAATTGTAAAGCACAATTTTTTAGAATTGAATGACATTGTAGCGAAATGTATACATTGTACAAGTATTAATAGTAATTGAAACGAAAAGAAAATAATGTCAATTGAGCAAGTGTCAGTCTGTCAACGCCGACTTATATATACCCTGCACCTACTGGCACCAAAAGTACCCTATATTAAATTTAATACTATTTAATGAACTCTTGAAATTTCGGTAGCCATATTGGTTCCGCCATCTTGAATTTGTAAATTTCCTATTCAACTTCGAAATCATTGACCCAAAAACCTTCCTTAAGCCAAGTTTGGTACTATTTCAGCGAGTGTGGATTACATATTTTGCAAAACTTGATGATCAATTGTATGTGGGGAGTAGGCGCGGGAGTTGACCGATTCCAACCATCTGCAAAAAAACTAATAAGAGAATTATCTTAGGTCTGACCGAAGCTATAATACCCTGCACATGCGAGTACGATACATTCTGAGATTAATAATTTTATCGAAAATGGGTATTTTATTGATAGTTTTTGAGATTAGTAATTTTATCGAAAATCGGTATTTTATTGATAGTTTTTCGATATTTTATTCATAATTTTTCGATATTTTATCGATTTTTTATTGATAATTTTTCGATTAATTTATCGATTTATTATCGATTTTTTATCGATAATTTTTCGATAATTTATTTTGATTTTTTATTGACATTTTTTGATAATTTATCGATCATTTTTCGATTTTTTATCGATAATTTTTCGATATTTTATCGACCATTTTCCAATATTTATCGATAATTTTCCAATATTTACCGATAATTTTAGTTTCCTGATCCATTTAAAAATTTTGTTCCAATTCCATTTTGTTCCGGTCCAATTCCATTTCGTTCCGGTTTCATTCCCATTTCGTTCTCGACCTCATTTCCAACCCAATGCAGAAAACCGCATCCAAATCGGTTAAGTATTTCTCAAGATAAACGAAAATAATATAAAATTGGCGGCCATTTTGTATGGGAGGTAGGCGTGGCTCTTATCCGATGTTGCCCATTTTCAATACCGTCCAATCATTCGCCAAAATAATAGGAATCCCAAAATTTGGGGTCGATAGCTCAACAGTTATCGTGCGAAATGACAGACAGACGGACAGACGGACATGGACTAATGGACTCAGGAGGTGATGCTGGTCAAGAATATATATTAACTTTTCCATACCGTACACACTTCCTTATGGGCGTTACAAACAAAGAGAACAGAAAGACCGACAAAGGGACCGTCCTAAATCAATTCAGAAGATAATGCTGATCAAGAATGCAAACCTCAGACCAAAGTGAATATACCTCACCTCATAAGGTATAGGGTACAATCGAGGCAAGCGAACTAATTGCAACATTGTTAAATTAAATCCACATTAGTGCTGATCACATCAAATATAAAGAAATGAACTGCGGCCATTACGTTTGTCATGGTCGATGGCGTTCATAAGCGAATGAGAATTAACTTTCCGAGAATTCGCCCAGTTTGTCAAAAACGTGACGATACCCAATTCAGTTTCCTTTTGTTTCATTTTCAAGTGGTAATTTCGCATTTCTATCGGCCGTATATGTGGGTAGGTGTTTGTGCGGTGGCTTATTTAGCTTATTACACAAAACTCTTACAACACATGTGAGACGGTTGTCGAACAACATTGTATCATTTGAATATTTGATGTAATTAAATATAATTAAATTAAAATATTTTTAAGACATTAGTCTATTCTTTTATTTGTAGAATGGATCGAGATAGTGTCTTTTTCAGTCTCTTAGATTTCACGAAATACCAGCACTAGCGTCGACCAAAAATAACTTTGTTCGCTAAAAATCCACTTTGAGAGAAAAATTCGCAATCCGCCTCGGATTTTCCCTGATGGGAAAAAATTTATATTTTTTGAAAATGATTCTTTAAATTTGTAAGTAAAGCATAAAGTAACGGTAATTGAGTAGAAATGAAAGAGAACTCTCAAAGAATAAATTGCTATTGGAAGCGGATTTCCAACTCCTTCAGGTGATTAACAAAGTGTCCCAATCAAAGCCTCTAAAAAGGCTTGGAAAAAGACTAGAACAAAAATTCTGATTCGGACATCTGACCCTTTTTGAACTCATCTGAGATCGCCTCAGGGCGTATGGACCAGTATACGTTTCATTGTATTACCAACTAGCTTATACCCACAGCTTCGCTCGCAATAATTTTGTAATTTCATGTAAATGTATAAACGTTCTATGCATTATTTAAGCAACTGAAATAAAAATAGATTTTTCCTAGTCATCCTTCCGCCCATTCACTACTCATCACCAAATCTAAAATATAACCGATATCCCACGAATAGGCCCCGAGTTAATGTTCTATACAAATATAGAGCGTGGCAATTGGCAGATCATACAGTTTCACAATCACTTCTCTGCCCATTCACCACCCTGCACCAAATCCAAAATTTCAGCGAAATCCCTTGAATAGAACTCGAGTTACAGAGCGTGGAAGTGGGCGGATCTTCAATTTTCAACATGTTACCTAAGCATTACCCAAAACCACATGTAAAATTTCAGCGAAATCGGTTGAACACTGCATGAATTATAGCATTTTAGAATAATATTTGCCTCCCCCACCTCGAACGCCCAAAAGTTATTGATATGTGTTTCATTAAAATCGGTCAAGTATTTCTTCAGTTATAAGGGAACAAACTTACAAACCTACAAACTCACAAAGAATTTTATATAAGTAAAAATTGTTTTAATTTCTTGTGAAACTTGTCCATTAGCTGAATAATTTATGGGATGCTTAAAAAAGGCTACTTACAGGAATTTATTTTTTGAAGAGTTCTCTACCATTCACTTCATCCTTTCCTCCTAATTTTGAAAAATTATTGACCTAGGAGGCACATATTTTTAGGTAAAGTTTTTCTCCCAAAATAGAAGAATTCAATGAAATCCACATCAAGGGGAAACAACACGGTAACGTTTTTTTTCTGTTGCCTGTAGGGTAACTTGACTTCTAGAAGACTGAAGGAAAATATTTCAACTCGTGTTTATACTATAGATGGGTGTGTAAGTGCTTCGACATATAGTACTGTTGAGCAGCTGCAAAAAAGTAGATAGGTAAAAAATTCGAGGGTGGTCAGGAAGTGCTTACTAGATCACGGTCTCAACTTTAAGTATTACCTCAAATTCGCTGGCGAAAAATCCACTCGCTTTTATCATCATGTATGTACGTGACACTGATATGAGTTAAGCCGTCACCTCTCTGAAGCTTATTAAGTCTTCAATTTGTCCCCGCACATCGCTATTACTTGTACCTTGTCTTTCTTTAGGGCTCTTGAGTGCAGCTAGTGTCTAAAATTGTAACAACCCGCGAATAATTTAAATTATTTAGTTAGTAAATCGCGCTTGATTCATGTCAAGCGGTCATCTCTACTTTACACAAATATTTACTTTTATTGTTCAGATTTCTACACACTACGTACATTCTACAATTGTTGTTGAAACTCTAATCTGATTTTGTCATTCATTTGAGTGAGCTGGAATATGATCACATTTTGATAACATTCGCTGTCGTTCATTGACCCGTGCTCAGTTGTCAGTTTGTTGTTGAACGTACATGTGAGTTATTGCAACGTGATCACAAAAGTGCATTTCAAAACATTTATATGTGCATACATGCATAAAACGTTTTAAATTGCAATACCTCTTCGACGGGCAAGAACGAGGAAGGCTCGATCTTTTTCTACATCAGCACTTAACTTGCAAAACAAATTTTTGTTTAATTGTGCGACTGAGGTCAGACTAAAACGTCATTCGAGTATTGGATTGCTTTTGGAAATTAATTTTAAAATAATTTTTAGTTAGTTGGATTAAAAATTATGAGGTTTGCTCTTAAAATAAAAATTATTACACCGTGTTTTCTATTATATATACGCGATTGTCTCCATTGTCGAGGTTATCGGTATTATCTCGTATGAAAAGCGAATTGTCCTGTGCAACTCTGTTCTTATTCACCAACACAGAAAAAATGCAAAGAGCAACAAAAAGGCAAATCTCAATCTCATTGTATAACTGATATACTAAGATCTAATTTTTTGGAAAATGAGCTAAAACCCATAACTAATACATAAATTATGAAAAGCTCAATAAAAATCTGAATTTTATACTAAATAAACATATGGAGGGTCGCCAATCAAACCAAAAACAATTTTGTTTTTGTATTTTCTGGCAAGTGAATTGTTGTGTGTGTATCAGAGCACACACAATAAGGGTATTCATTTAAAGTGGGAAACCCCTCGAAAATGCGCAGTTGCTTAAAAGAACTGTCAAATTTCATATATTTTGACTGCTCATCTGCACAACTAAATCGTTTCCAAGGGGTTTCCCTCTTTAAATGAATCGCCCTAATGTAAAAATTCATTTGCCAAGCAACTTGCTTCCTGGGACTTTGAAGAAATTCTTCAACCGGGCTTGGTAGTAGGTTGCTATACAACAACAAGTAAAAATTCAGTTTGCTGCATTTTACCATTCGCTGCTTCTGTGAGTTGGCGTGTGATGCAAAGGAGAAGCAATTCTATTGTGCGTCATACCAATACTTACTTATAGTGTATCTTGGATAAAATAAAATGCATAAAGAGTGCTGACGAATATCCATGGCTGGATCCGAAACAGCTGTACACTCTGCCAGACTGAGTTTTTGCTTAGTTGTTGTACTCCCTTTTCCAAAATTATTTTTTTGGAAAATGAGCTAAAACCCATAATTAATACAGATAATCTCTATATGTAAATGTAGTATTAGATTCTGGGCAATAGGGCCAAGTTAAAGCCATCCGTGTTCGAAAAATGACAAATATATGTTTGAATTCGAACATCCTACTTATCCACAACTTGATATACCAGGGAAAACGAAAACTTTCACGACAGTAGTTTATGTCATTGGAAAAAAAACAGTTTGGTAAAAAAAATAAGAAAACAAATCGTGGTACCACGCGCAACGTTTTTTTTTAATAAGTTCGAAGAGAGTTATCAAATTATGACAAAAAAAACAACTGTAAAGGTGAATTTTAAATTTTTTGCCGTCTGTTTCGTCGATGGTTCGCGTGTGGTATAATGGGGCTGATACGCTTCCACGAGTTCTGTTTTTTTATATTTTTTTTAGCGATTTTCAATATTACTCATACCAAATTTAGTAGAGCAGTAGAAACATGCGTTGTGCGAAAGCCAACAGCTACATCAGTGGCTCCTTACTAGTACCCCGCGAAGTTCTTGCCAAAAGTGCGTGAATAAATTTTGACATTTAGAGCTTGACGGAAAAAAAAATTCCGAACAATGGTTGGGAACCACTGAGCAAAACAATATAAAGTTCACACGCGTAGTAGTGTAGTAGCGCACGTGTATGAGGGCTCAGCAGCTCAGTTTAGTTTCGGCTTCAAACCGCTAATTGCGTAGAGCACCACCGACGATCGTGCCAGTCAGGCCAGCCACAGTTAGTAAATTTTCAGTCACATTTTACTTTACTGCCGTTTTTGACTTAGTTCCCCGTTCGTCCGTCGAAGTTCGGGGGTTTATTAACCTTGTTTCGAGTGCCTCTTTGCCCCTGAGAGTGTCTGAGATTTCACGTTTTGCGATCGTGGCTTATTTAATTGTTTGTTTGTTTGCCTTTGCCACATTTTGTGGCCAGACACTCATTTATCAAGCGGTGTTGGCCATTTTGACAGTTTTATTTTTAGGCTTCCTCTACATTTGGATATTTTCGTACATATTTTCGTAGATCTCTTGACGGGCTATTTTTAACGTTTCACCAAGTGTGTACCAGCAGCATAGCAGCATTGTTGTACAAATAATGATATGCGAATTTAATTTTTGTAATTATTTCGAAGCGCTCCAAGCGCTTCAGATTTGTAGCGTGATTGTAATTATGAGTAATACGTTTTTAAATTTATTTTGAATTTACATTTATGCGAATGAGATCACATCTTTGTAAGGTAGGCTGTCGTATTCAGAAGAATGCAGAAGCTGAACACTTGTTCGTATCCCAAATTGGGTTATCCTATAATGGGACGTTCATGGGTCGCGAGTCCTAAGTAAATTACATTTGCTTGGTCTCAGCCGATTAGCAGTCAATTCAATCTCAGTTCACAGTTTAAAAAAATAAGTTTACAATAGGTGCCATCGATGTACTGTCTATTAAAACTATTCTACTACAAGGTTGTCAGAATCATATTTCAATGGAATCATGTTTTGATTAAACCATCTTCAAAATATACAATCATATTATATTATTGCCTGTATCATATTTTTTAAATCTAATTGTTTACCCGAACATTTTGAGCGAGCATCCGGCTGCGAACCCAAGATCGCAAACCGGGCGTTTACACCGACCATTCTAAATGCTCCTTTAAGCCCGGTATGCAGATGGGAAAAAAATCCGCTTCCAAAAACAAACCTATGTAAAAAAACTAGAGAGTGGACTATCTTCGGCTATACCGAAGTTGAAATACCCCCACACAGTAGAAAGAAGTACCTCGAACATAAAAAAATGTGGTCTCAAGACCCTATTTTGAGCCAATTATAGGTGGTTTTGGAGCCCAAACCATGTCCAAAATCCATTTCTAAAAATTTCCAATCAAATCCGAAAAAAAAAAAATTGGTCTCAGGACCCCATTTAGACCCTTATATATGTGGCTTCGGAACCTCGGACCATGTCAAAAATACGTTTCAGTATTCACGAGAAAAACATGTACCCAAAGTTTCAAGTCGATATCTCCAAAACTGCGACCGCTATCGTGCGGACGGACAGACGGGCAGACGGACGGACAGACAGACGGCCATCGCTAAATCGACTCAGGAGGTGATACTGATCAAGAATATATATACTTTTCCATACCGGACACGCCTCCTTATGGGCGTTACAAACGTTGTGACAAAGTTAGTATACTCTGCCACAGTGAGTGTGGGGGTATAAAAACGAAGCGAAAAACAAACAAAATTTCATTCCGGCTAGCGTATGCAGAGAAGGCAAAAAAAAGAGTTGCTTCTTTGAGTACTTTAGAGAGCTTTTTTGGCAACCCTCACAGCAAAATTAATGGAATGACCTTTATGCTGCTTCGAAAACCATTTTTATTAGCCGCACAATCACCCACAATACATTTTTCACATTTTTCACATTTTCATTAAACTTTATTTACCAAATTCAAAAATTTAAATGTCAACAAATATTTCGCTCTACACAAAACAAAATATATGTCAATTCTACAAAACGAAATTCGGTCACATCTGCGAACCGGGCTTAAGTTGCGAAGTCTAATCGCAAACGAAATTCCGTTCGCAAAACCGTTTGCACTGCCTGAATATATGCTCCCGAACAAGCCTCTGGAGCCAGAGTTTGCCCGAACAGTTTGCTGCGAACCCAAGATCGCAAACCCGGCGTTTCGCCGACCGAATGAACGACATTTTGTTCGCAATTTCGTGCGGTCTAAATGCACCTTTAACATATTTTCTTACGACAACCCTGCAAGAACGTGATGGCGGTTTTTGTGGTTTACAGTCGACCCGCTTAACAGAAACATGAATTTGTCAGACATTTTGTTTCAGTTATGCGGGTTTTTCACTTAAGCGGATTCGGATAAGGGCGACCAAAATCATGAGGATTCCATTTTGGGTTCACTTAAGCGGGTTTCACTTAAACGGGCTCGACTGTACTCATTTTTTGAATTTTTAATATTGATGACAGGACTTTTATTTTTAGTGATGAAATTTGGGAAAATTTTTTATTGAAAGTCCTAATTAATCTTTACTTACTTACTCACTTTAGCCAAAAATTCAACCCAAATTTCCTCGATTTATCAATACTGGATTTCTTCGCGAACAAATGTTCTTTCGTTCGGTCAGTGTAAATGTGGCTTAAAAAACTACGCTACAGCTGAGATGGAAACGAATTGGATAAATGACATATCGATGGTCATACGTTGATACCTCGTAACTAATGCTTGGTTTTCATTGTGTGAAAATCATTGGCATCATAAACTGACAACGACTGACGCAAATTCAGAACTTTGCTGAATTTGCTGGCCCATGCCATTTTCAAATAAATTTGACAGCATGTTGGCAATTATCGATGTATATGACAAACGGTGATATTTCCTCATATTCATTGTCCCATATTTTGCATCAGTTCGTTAAATTGAGAACGAAATTGAGAACTGGCAATGAAAATTAAAAATTTCCCAATTTTTGTATGAAAAAATTCCTATAATGCAACTTTGTATAAAAAGTCAATTTCCAACAAAACGCGAACAACGCCATCTATTGGAAAAAAATTATTATTAATAGTATTGCACTACAGCAGTGATGCCATTGACTTTACCCACGAAAATTCCCACACACAATTCGGCCACAAAATAACATAAATTTCATTAACAAACATTTTTTAAAAAATTATATACTCTGCGAATACTACAGTTCGGCAATAATGGAGTCATTAACAATTTTGTGAACATACCTCAGATTTTATCATACAGAAATTTAAACATTTTTTAATTTGTAGCAAAAAAATGTTCATCGTAGATAAAAGGAACTTTGTAGAAAAACTTCAAGAAACAAAACTGCATCATTCATAAAAAAAAGTATATCTAAGTTTAAATATATATAAAAGAAAGGAAAGAAAAAATCCTTTTTTTCTTCATATTGATGAAAAAAAGTACATTTTTCCCTTTTATGCAAAATCCAACCAAAAAATGCCTCTAAAAGGCATCACTGTGCACTACAGCTTGCTTCGAACTTTTCGAATATTGCGACCAACTTCGAGAGTCGAGTCTCGAACGAAATTCGAACATCTCAAATCGTACACCAAAAACTAACGGCTGCGGTCGCACTCGCTCGCTGTACCAAAAAACAAAAAGTGAAAATAAATACGAAATACGACACAAATTGTTTAAATTAAATGCGGTATATCGTTAAATGAACCAGTGTGAATATAAATAAGCAAAATGTGAGTGAGAATTCTTGTGAAATGCGGAATATTGTGACAAACCAGAAACCAGAATGCCAAACGTTGAATCTGTACTGCCTACAGCCGACAACTGGAATTCTTTGGCGTTGGCATATTTTTCAAGTTTTTTAGTGTTTTTTCGTTTTAACTTCACTGAATATTTGTTTGTGCAGCTAAAATATGCTAAAATAAAAATTGTCTAAACAAATGCATTTTACAGGAGCGCACAGCGTTGCATTCCAATTGTAGAAAATGTTAAGATTTTTGTTCTAGTTCGAAAGATGCTCAATGCCCGAGACGAATGAATGTTTGTTTATACACAGCGTCACGTAGTTGGATTTTAGCTTTACAAAAAAATTGACTGAATTTGTTTAAAATACCCAAAAATGACTTGTTAAATTGCCGAGCTTCAATAACAACCAACATCACCACTAACTTTCGCTATTTCCACAGGTCAAATGATCGCTTCAGCTTGGGTGAATTCCAGGCATTCCTGAACAACGACGACAGTGACGGACATCGCTTGGCCGAGTTCCTGCAGAAGAAAAAAGGCAACGTGCGTCGTCGTCGCGTTTTCGATGACGAATCGGCCCGCTTCAGCTTGAGTGTGCGTCTGGAAAAGGTGCCCTCAAGCCCGGCCAAAGAAGTCCCAGAAGAGGTCGATCCAGAGCCAGAGCAAGAAAACGTTGAGCCACCCAAAGAGCTCACACTCTTGCCAGCTAACGATAAGGCTACGGAACCACTACCTCCTGTATCACCACCACCGCGGCCAGCACCTCAAAATGTGCCGCTTTCTCCTTCAGCCAATATGTTGACTTCGCCCAGTCCCAGTGCAAAATTATATTTGCGAAAAAGTGGTGGTCCTATTTCCTCAGCCGATCGCCTACGACGTTACAGTTTGAAGCGTCTGTCAACACTGAGCTGCGGACGGCGCACACTTCTCAAGGAATTCGAGAGCACCATAAACTCGCAGGATTTCGTAAGTGATGCCATACACTTTTTTCAGGGCAAATGTGGTCATATCAAATGTTTTTCTTCTCCTCCCCAGCTACCCCCCATTTGCAGTACTCCGGTAAATCAATCGCCCACTACTTCAGAGGGCAATGCCCCCCAAGAGGCAAACGCCAACGATGAAGTGGAAAAGACGTTAGTGTCGTCTAATAGATCGACTCCCTCCGAGGCCATGATCCATGATCTGCAGCGCAAAGATGAAGAGCTGCGTGAGATGCTGAAAAGCGTTGTCGAGACCACCCTCAAGGAAGTACACGAGAAAAATTGCATTCAAAATCGAAGTACTCGCGCAAAATCTCCCCCATCCTCGCCCCCATCCCCTCAGAAGTCCCAACTTTCGGCACGTTGTCGCTCATACACTGTGGTTAAGGGAACTACACAGGGACAAATCATACTAACGCCCACACGTTCGCCAACGCCGCCCGAAGTAATCAATCTACTTTCGCCGCCCACATCGGCGAATAGACAGACGCCTACGAAGAGGGCCCCAGTGCCGCAGGGTATAATGGCTTCGCCACGCCAAGCCTCAATATTGAAACGACTCTATGGCACGGGGCAATCGCAATCACAGTCGCCTCAACAGGCCAAACATTCACGCGTCCTACCACGGCAGGTGGCCCTTGATAACTCTTCAATCAAACTGGAACCTGCAAAGGAGCCCGCCACACACGATGACACGGACATAGAAATTCCCGAGACCCAAGAACTGCCCGCGGAAACGAAGAAGCTGCTGAAGTCAATGCAGAACTCGAAAATCCCAATGATTGTCATACCAGTGCATCAGACATTTAACGGGGGGGCCCCGGGCAATCAAACGCACACTATTGCCCATGACCAGCACAGTCCAATGAGAAACGCTTTACCAAAGGTGGACATGACTTTGCCTGAGGGTGGCACAACCACCCCATCCGCCGAGATAACAACAAAACCCATCAGTCGGCCGTCCACGCCGCAGCCAGTACTTATAAGCAGAACACCCACGCCCCCAGAAATTCCAGCTGTGACTGAAGACGAGTTGCGCCTGAACGACATCTTGACCGACGACGAAGACGACTACGTCCAGGCCAACTGTCAACGTCAGCCTTCCACCAACTTAGCCAGCCAGCAGCAGCGTCAGGCCGTCACCAACGATACCAGCAGTGCTCCCCTCGATTTGGCCGCTTCACTTAAGTCCACTCGCATGGGACAACAGCAGCGCAAACGTGCCACACGCCGCCGCCTGGAGATGGAACAATCGCTGTTGACCACCGAAACCGAAACGGAAATGGGTCCACCGCGTGCTCATGTCCTCAATCTGCGACGCCGTCGCAGTCAGGGACGCGAACGCCCGCAGCGCCACAATCGAAGGACAGCGCTCAACAAGGCGCCGAACACGCCCATTAATGGCGAGAAATTCGCTGTGGAACTGAAGGCCCAACTGGCGCGTCTCACCAACTACGAAATCGTCGATTTGCGCAAACGCAATTCCATAGGCAAGGCGTTCCCCCTCTCGGGTCGCAAGTCCCTCTCGAAACAAGTGCTCCTCGAGCAGCGCATCCAACTGGAGGAGGAGATCCAAACGGAGATACTCAAACGCACTTTGCAGGGCAACAGCGAGGGTCTGGACCAGATCAGATCGGATACGGGCTCTGAGGACGAAGTGGATGTCAACCAATTGCCATCGGCTCCGGATGCATTTAGGGATAACAATTCGCTGGGGAAGCCACCAGCTGTTGAGGTGGTGGAGGACGATGTGCAATTGGCCGTGGCACAGCTGACCAGAGAAGGCACTTACAATTCCTCGCTAATCGATGATCACAGTTGCGATCGCATATCATTTGTAAGTTTTTGCATTGCATCTTCAGTGAATTTGTGCTCTAATAGAGAAATGTTTTCCCCACGTTTGCCAGGTGCGACCCAGCCGACGAACATCAACCAACTCGAGCAAGCAAAGTAAACGCTCCAGGCGCAAGGTACCTCTGGTATGTCAGAATTCAATATGTCATGTCTCAGTTTGATTGTAGATTTCATAGACTTTGGACAGTTTTTTTTCTCTTCAAATTTAAGTAATTTTTTTTAAATATTTTTTTTTTTGCTTCTCTTTTAGCCCGAAGTAATGCAAAGTTATCTCAATGTGACCAAAGAGATTGGTAAGCATAAAAGACTTGATCACACGAAACGTTTACTGTACTCCAAGGGCAATTCAGACGCAGAACCCAGCCCGGAACCAGAAGGTAGAGACAAGAGCAGGCGGACAACGCGTTGCACACAATCAGAGGTAGGGGTAGTGCCCCCACCGCCACTCTTCACCACACCAGTAACAGAAGAGCTGCGCATTGCATCACCGCCGCCACCACCATCGCCTTTGGCAACATCGCCCCAACGTTCACAGCCCACACCACTGTCAGCACGACGTCCATTGCGCATTGTATCACCACCACCGCCAATTACGCCATCACCACCACGTACTTATCATCCCGTGGTAGCATCCCCACCACCATCACCACCACCACCATCCGACGAACAGACGCCCAGACACTCCGAGCAGCGTATTGCAACGCCCAGAAGAACATTTCGGAAAAGTTTTCCATCGCCACAAGAAGTTTTGCCATTGTCGCCCCCAGAACCCTTCTCGAATGCAACCTCAAAGAAGGACACCTCTCGCAAGGAGACAAGCCTAAATAAGTCACGTACCGCGTCCACAATTTCGTCAACTGTTAAGACTGCAGCTCTTGCCGACAAGGATCTGTTCAAGATGCCCCAAAAGCCAGCTCCAAAGAGAAAGTGTCGCAAGCGAAACGTGAAGGTCACAGCGGAAGAAGAAGAATGCACAGACAATGCTAACGGTAAGTAATTGCATCGTCCATTCGGTTCCCATTTCATGCCTTCATCTCCTTCCAGAATCGCAGTCACTTCGTAGATCGAAGCGCGGACACATTCCCTTGAAGAACAACTGGTCATTCCGCACCACAGATCCGACGTCGCTCTTTCAAATCATGTACAACGAACAGTTTTTGAAGAGCCTCAAGATGTCGGAAAAGTTGAAAGCAAGGACTAAGGCGAAGACTAAGGCTAACGCAGATGCGGGCGCCTCAAGAAAATCCTCGCTCGCTCCAAGTGAATCGTCGCTGCTGCCAATGGCCTCCAGTACATCGAATTCGTATGCCTCAGTCGGCAGTAGTGCCGCCAAGAAGGGCCAAAACCCCTACAGCATGCTGGGCGACACGAATGCCACCAGCTGCTCCACCACTTCGGTTCAGAGTAATAGAAATTTGCCCACCATCCACGAGCCCGAGGACGAGCAAGATTTTGACATGGAAGTCATGCCGGCCAACCAGGAAGTGGCATCATCCAGTAAGTCCAAGTCGAAGACATTGGAAAAGCCAGCGCCAGCTGCTCCGGCCACCAAAAAGCCAAAAGCTCAGCCGCGCGGCAAGCGTGCCGCACAGCCCACAAAAAAAACTAAAAAAGCCAATCTCCTAGAGCGCAGTCACATCGCCTTGAATCCCACGCCCGTGGAACAGTTCAACTCGATGTTCGATCAGTTGAAGAGCGCCAGCATGTGTCAAGCGGAACCCACGGAGAGAGTTCCATCGCCTGCGCGCTCGAACACTTCCACTGAAAGTACAAAAACCAAAAGGTTACGTATACGTGTGCGCCGCCTGTCAGGAGCCAGCTCATCTCAATCGGAGTCCTCACGGAAGGACACAAAAAGCAAGAGCAGAAAGGTGGCCGCCACACCACCACCGCAAAGTCCGCGGCGCAGTGAAAAGCCCACGGATCCAGACGTCAACGCTCAGAGTTCATCGTCGCACATGAATTCGGATTTACTTTCTTGGCTGAAAGGAATCACCGACACTCAGTTGACTGCGGAAAACACAAAAATCTTTCGGGAAATGCATTGCTGTGAGTTGCCTCAATTTAATAACTGATTTCTTTTCCTGAAGCGTTCTTCTCTCCTCCCTCCAGCGGCGGGCGGCAATCTGATGTTTACCGATCTCGAGGGCATCGACTATGCTTTCTACGATACCGACGAACGAGCCAGTTTGGGCTATTTGCGTTTCAAGCCTCGCCAGACGAAGCCTGCGAAACGTGCCAAAAAATATCACCTGGTTAGTATTTGTTGCTGCAGAAAGCACCTCATTTTCCAACTTACTGACTCCAAAATTTGTTTTACTTGACAGCATTTTGTTGTACTCAGCGGTGAATTCAAAATCGGCACTAACCTGGAAGTGGGCACCTTTACCTTGGGCGATATGGTGGCCATCAATAAAGGTGCGTATTTTGTCCCTTTATTCTCAATAGAAAGTATCTAATCTATTCCCTTTGAATGCTTCCAGGCTGTCGCTACACCATTGAAAATATCACAGACGAAATTGGTCTGGTAATGGTCATCAAAAAGTGAATCTCTGTAGCAGCAGCAGGCCAAACGGTGTTGGGCTCTCAATTGCATTATATATATACATATTTTGTTTAAGCATTTACCTTCATAAGAGTTAGTTATATATTTTTCTTTTTGTTATATTTATGTATAAAAAAAATGTCTCCTAGAATCATCCATTTGTTCCGAAATAAAAATAATACTCGAGTTATTTTAAAATAAATCTTGCTCGCTGTTTCTATTAAAAATTGTGTATTTTGCTTTATTATTTTTAGTAATTTTACTTATTTTTTTACATGCCAAAAATTCGATTTTTCTTGCAAAGGAACATAGCACGATTGTGCTTTAAGGTGTCGAATTTAGGTGTGCACTTATTTAATTGCTGATTAAAGACAATTATTTCCATAGCCATTCGACTTCACAGTGCGACAGCCATTTTTAGACCTGGGCCTGGGGTTTTTGAAACAGAATGGAAAGGCGCTGTACCGAATTCCTCGTGGATTATTAGACAGAATGCAAATTTTTTGACTTTTCTTCGTCCCCTAAAATGTGCTATTGGACCAAAAAATTATATTCCCAAAGTTTCATCCTACTTGGATAACTCTAGACTACCGCGCAACGAAGTTCAGTATTTTAAAAAAGTTCACTATTTAAAAAAAAATAAAAATTAATTAATTAAAAATGTGTTTTAGAAAGAGAAAAATACTAGGAAAAACCATAATTATTCATTTTTGGTGGTCGACCACCCGAATATATTGCTCTAGAGAGGAAATAATCTTCTCCTATGCCGAAGCTGAAATACCCCCCACAAATTATAATCCATTTAGAAGTACCTCGAACATGAACAAATGTGTTCTCAAGACCACATTTTGAGCCATTTATAGGTGTTTCTGAAGCCTCAGACCATGTCAGAAATCCATTTCTAAACATTTGCAATCAAATACAGCAATAAATAAAAAAGAGTAAAAAACAAGTTTTTTAAAATAAAACCCTTTAACCGACGTAAAAGCAGAAAATTGCCTTTAAATTAATTTCCACAATTTCGATTTCAAATTAAGGGATTTAGGCTGGTTTGTTCCTTATGTAAGATTTTGAAGTGGCCAAAAAACCCTTATTTTTAAATCGAAATTGCGGAAATTAATTTAAAGGCAATTTATTTTCTGCTTTTTAGCCGGTTTAAGGGTTATATTTTAAAAAACTTCTTTTTTACTCTTTTTTATTTTCCCCCCTTTTTTTTAAATTTTGTAGTCTTTTTAAAAAAAATGTGCCCCCTTTTCCCCTTACATATATATAGTCCACAAATCTGCGGCGAGATTTTTCATACACTTCTACATAAGCTAGAGAGCTGAAATTTGGTACCCATATAGAATTCCGATGACAATCTAACTTTCGTATTTTTTAAGCTACAGGGCCCTAATTTTGTACTTAGGTTCGCCTTCGGGAAAAAGAGTAAAAAATATAAAAAAAGGGAAAGAAAAAAACTAGTAAGAGAATTATCTTCGGTCTGACCGAACCTAAAATACCCTGCACATGTGAACATTTCATTCCCGATTAATTTCACAATTTTGTTTCAATTCCATTTTGTTCCAGTTTTATTCCCATTTCGTTCCCGACATGATATGATCCAATTAAATACAAGAAACGGCGTCCAAATCGGTTAAGTATTTCTCAAGATAAACGAAAATAGTACAAATTTGGCGGCTTTTTTGGGAGGTATGAGGATTTGTCGATATTTTATATTTCGTTATTTAATGGATAATTTTTCTTAATTTTATCGATTTTTTGTCGATAATTTTTGGATATTTTTTGATATTTTATCGACATTTTATCGATTTTTTATTGATATTTTTTCGATGATTTTTCAATATTTTATCGATAATTTTTCAATATTTATCAATAATTTCAATACCCAGATCCATTTAAAAATTTTGTTCCAATTCCATTTGGTTCCGGTTCAATTCCATTTCGTTCCAGTTTCATTCCCATTTCGTTCCCAACCTCATTTCCAACCCAATGCAAAAAACTGCGTCCAAATCGGTTCAGTATTTCTCAAGATAAACGAAAATAATACAAATTTTATAGGCGTGGTTCTTATCCGATATTGTCCATTTTTAATACCGTTCAATTATTCGCCAAAATAAGAGGAATGCCAAAATTTGGAGTCGATAGCTCAAAAGCTACGGCAGTTGTCGTGCGAAATGACAAACAGACGGGTAGGGCTAAATCAACTCAGGAGGTGATGCTGATCAAGAATATGTATACTTTTCCATACCGGACACGACTCCTTACGGGCGTTACAAATGTTGCATCAAAGTGAATATACTGCAGTGTGTGGGGGTATAATGATTACAAGAGAATCCCTTACTCCTACCAATTAGAGTTCATGATTGACCGATGTAGACAATTCAGGAAAAATGATCCCAGCAAGGCCCTTCTACGACGAGATATCGCCGAACAGGAGCACAACAGATTCTTCTCTTCCTCCTCGTCACTGCATCTCCCACAGAAGTTGTTAGCGAACACATATGGCGTACAATCAAACAGTGACCAGTGATCATGATATGTTAGTCCTAGATAGCGAGATGAGCCTTGAGTTTTTTCGAATGATTCAGATCCGTATGTTTTAAAGTACACTATATCAGATATTTGCTCGAACATACCACTCTTTTTAATGCAGTGGCTCACATCCACTTTTTAAAGTATCCTCAAAATTCATTAAACTTCCTTTTGCAAAATAGTTTAATTTTGATCCCTCCCAAGAAAAAAGTAGTTAAATTTTTAAACTGTGATTTTCTCGATAGGTACTTAACGGATTACGGTGTCCTTATTTCCATTCGAAAGGAATTGAATATACCTTCTCATTTATACCAATAAAAAAGGGAGGTGCCGCAGATCGACTTCTAAAAGGGCTCAAAAAATGCAACCAGTTTTCACCTGAAATTGTTTTCCTCGAAACTCTCAATATGAGTAAGGGTGAAACTTGTCATAAGTTGCGTTTACCAAAACTAAAGATGTCAAAAACAACCCTTCCCGAATTTAGGGATTTTCGAATTAAATTTGTAAAATTCGAGGTTATGTCTTGGATTTCCATCATTGGATTTTTTTCGCACAATAATCGAGTTTTGCTATTATGTGAAAGAAAACAACAAGTAATTATTTTTTTTTTTATTATTTTATTTTTTATTTGTTTAACTGCGCAGTTTTCTCTATTGCAATTTATTTGCAAATGTTTCAATGTGAAATTATTAGGAAAATCGGCAATAACTTCACAAAAAAAAGCTAGACTCCGAGAGAGTGGAGAACTCATGAATGCTTCTAATGGTACGAGGGGGCGCTTTTTTGTTGTTAAATATTGCTTGTCTGTGTTAAATTAATGCTTAATTAGTTAAAGTAACAAATGCACGATTATTCAATTGAAACTAGTTTAAATGTATAGGTTTTGAGTTTGTGTGTGTGTGTGAAAAGGATGCCTGCTTAGGGAGTTAGTTGCTGGTTGATTTTTTTTTCTTGGTTGGGTGCCGAATGAATGCGAGTGTTTATCGGTTTTTTAATGTTGTTATGGCACTTCTTTCAAATGTGAACAAGTTTGGCAGGCATCCCAGTTTCGAATTGCAATTGCTTATGCGACAAATTTCAAATTACAATAATGAACATGTTTCGGAATTAGCTACACATTGGATTTGTTTTAATATAACTTTCATCATCAACTACTTAATCAAATTCAAATCAACTCAAATTGGCTTCACTCTTTTGCTAAATGCTAAGGATTTCAGTTACCCTTCCACCATAACTACGACTGCTGCTGGAATTTTTTTTTTTAAAGTTTTTCTTTAACATTTCTTATCCTTCTCCCGTCTTTTTATGTTTCTCCATTTCATAATGTATAAATTTTAAATCCTATTTTAGTTGGACCACGTTGCAAATATTCACGCCGCTTCATGTCATTCTCTGGTTTTGTTTTGTTTTTCTTTTGTTTTCTTTTGTTATTGTATTTTATTTAATTTTTGGCTGCTTTTCGAAGCGTTTGATCGTTTCAATAAATTAGGCTTCCATCGTTAAATTCACACTAAAAGGAAATTAATTGAATTTCGATTTGGATCGCGACTCCGAGTGATTGGAGTTCGAATAGGCGGACGTTGTCTGCTGAGCCTTGGTCATTTTGCAAACGACATCGTAGAGCGTGGGGAAATACTGAATGACAAGGTACACGGACGCCAGATAGGCACAGATGAGTATGGTGAGGAAGAGATCGAAGACCGCGGGCTTGACGCGGTAAATATTCAAATTGGCCTCCTGGCCGTCGTAGAACATGAAGTCGGGCTCACGCACATCGGGCTTGTCGTAGATGATTCGGACATTCTTCAGGTACTTCTCGAAGCCATTCTTCAGGTCGTTATTGTGGAGGGCGGACTTCATGTTCAAATAGGATTTGACCAGATTTTTGTTGATTTGCTAGAAAATAAACCCAAACGAATGAGTAAAGCAGAAAACCAACTGGAAATTTGCCAAAAACACTTACAGTGGCTCCATTGAAGATTTCACCCTCATCCTGTATATTGTAAATGTAGCGGGCCAAAGCCTCTGCAATAACCTTCACATTCCTTTGCGTTTGAGCCAGTATCTGCGCTTCCGAATCCTTGAAGATGGTCGTACGCACTGATTCCCGCGGCGATTTCAGAGCGGACAGTGTAAATGCGGGCAGACGTTTCATACTGAAACGTTCGTGCTCCCATGCCAGTTGCTGGTCGGCCAAGTTGATTTTCTTATGGACACCGTCCACGGTGATGTTGTCGTATTGGGCACCCACGGATTTCAAAACCTTGTAGAAATTATTCATGGCAGTGCCCTCCTTGGGCGGCTTGGAAACATGCATGTACATTGCATCGGAAGACTCTGAGTTAAGCGCTTGAGCAATAGTGTCCAGGCACAGAACGAAATCAACATTCTGTTTAGTGAATTCAAAGTGCAGAAAAATAATTAATTTAAGAAATTTTAATTTAAAAATTAATAGAGAAGATTTCATTGTAAAGCATAAAGGCACAAAGACTAGCATTTGATTCTAAGCTTCTGGCATATACATCGTGTATAAATGTCTGTGCAAAACTCAAACCTCTGCATGGATATTTGTTTTCTTTCTGGCTGCCAACAAGCTGCCAGTTATGGAAACAAGATCTTCCTTTTTGGCAACAATTAAAAAATATTTTGTAAAAACGAAACCAAAATCACTTATCAGTTCAACTGAATTTCATGTATTTACCTGCAGTTGCACATTCTCATCCAGCCACTTCTTGATGCCTTGGAAATTCAAAAGGGCTCCCGACTCTGACAGCAAAAACATCAAACGGAACTTCGGCGCCGCATTGGGGGTATTGTGCATTTTGCTGAAGAGATCGGCCACAGTCATCAATACAGCAGCATCGGCATTCACGGGATATTCCTGCAAAGAAACAAATTATTATAAATTCAATTGAATTAAAATTAAATTAAGATCTAACTAACATATTTATTTTTCCCATTTTACTCGGTTACTTTACTTTTAAATACATATTCATAATCAAGACTTAACTAATTCAACAATTAAAAATAAATTTTTCATCCAGAAATTTTGCAAATGTCAATCGAACAAAAGAATCCCATCCAGCAATGGGATAAAGGATATCCACCAAATCGATTATGTGGTATTGACAATGGAACATAATATGTTCTCTTCGAGAGCAAGTTCTTTTCTGACATTGAGCTTATAGCAGGCAAGGATGGTGTAATGCTCAGGATGGCGTAAAAACTTGAAGAAAGTGTGATGATCCAAACAAAATTTTTTATTTATTGGTCCTGGGGGACGCGACCGCCCAAAATGGATATTAAGGGTTTTTTGCACGTAAGGACCGAAAAGAAACTGCAGACCTTGTTTTGCTTATAATAAAATTAAAGTTTTAAAATTTGTTTCGTGAAATTTTTTTTTGTATCAAAAAGCAATCTATTTTCAATGATTTTTCATTAACATTTAAAAAAAAAGTTGTTCTTTTATTAAATTCCGCACAACTGCTTCAGTAACGGTAATGCTTGCCTTACGCAAGTTTTTTTGAAATTGTTTCACGTCACTACCCAGCAAACACAGTCTCAAACGTTTGAGAAAAACCATATTTCTAGAGTCGATAACTAATGTGATTCTCTACTCGTTTTCAAAGGTTACTTCAACAAATAAAAAAGTGAAACGTTAATAATTAAATTTTTAAATTATATCTGTACCTTTTATTTTGTTTAGTGTACAAGAAATTATCTCTACTTATCAAATATGCAATAAAAACAAAAATACAATTTTAAAATTAATTAATTCACGATTCACTCTTTTAATTTGAAGTCGATTTGAGAATTAACGTTAGAAACCGATTCGAGAACTAACTCACCTTTTTATTGAGGAAGCAATGATGCTATGATTCTCGAGTCGGTATCGACTGGGTTTCAAACGATAGACATTAGAGAAAAACCTTCGAGTCGTTCTCGAGTCGATATCAAACCTAAATGTTTGCTGGGTAGCAACTCGACAATTCTTCATCAAGTTTCACTTGACAATAGCTCAATAGCTCTCTATTGGGAGAAGTTACGAATCATTTAGTGTTCTCTCATATTTTGCGTTATTTTACGTTATTTAGTTGCATCAAAGCCAGCTAAATCGGGCCAAGGAATTGTTAACACATTATCTTTTTCTAAAAATAGTATAAGCCGGCTCTATAGAAACTATTTCTTGTAAATAATAAGATAAGATCTTTCCCGCCACATTTTTACATTCCATACTGACTGGTCGACAGTACCGCCTCTCTCTTTTATGTAAAATTGGGAGCCTGGTAATGCTCTTGAGTCCATTTTAACATAAGTTTCGTCCTTCATTATAATGCATTCAAGTGCATCTCGAAATGGTCTTTCAATTTTCGAAGTCTTGTTATTCCGACTTTCACTTGTCTTTCACTTTTGTTTGTTACTTTTGGTTTTTTATAGGTATTCACATTATGGCTTGGCTTTACTCTTTGGACCATAGAGGCACTATTTCCATTTTTTTTTGTCAAATTTCGAATTGATATTAATTTTTTTTTATCAAATTTTTGATCTCTTGGTCTCTTTTTCTTCCAAATTTTGGCATATTTAATTTAATAAAGGTGCCTACACAAAAAATTCGGCAAAAATTAACAGAATAACTTTTTTTTTAAATGTTAATGAAAAGTAAATTAAAATAGATTGCTTTTGAATACAAAAAAAAAATTAAAAATTTTATAAACAAACAAAAGTGTGCAGTTTCTTTACAGTACAGTCCTTATTTTTCTGATTCTAAAACACATTTTTAATTAGTTAATATTCTTTTTTAACTTTTTCTCCGATTCAATCAAATTAAATTAAAAAAGAGTTTTCCGATTGGGATGAAACCTTGGGGAGAATAATTTTTAGACCCAATACAATATTTTTGGGGGGCGCCTCAACGAGAAAAACCAATTGGAAATTTCCCCATACAAATCTTGGTCTACCCTAAAGCAGTGCTAGAGAATACTCTTTATGCAATTGGTGGAAAGGTATTGTGCAGTTTAATATTTTTAAATGTCAGTTGCGAAGCAGGAATTCAATTATTTTAGATGGGATCCAGTTGAATGCATTTGGAACTGTGTGGCGCCCATGTGTCTCTATAAATTTTTAGTTGTGGGGTAATTTGCGAGCAGAATGTTGTAATTCTGTTACATTTTCACTGTAAATTTAATATTGATTTGAAGGTGGCCATTTCTAATGGGGAACCGATATAATGTTCTTGTATCCACAGCGTAGTGATATGATTCTGACATAGACAAATGGACAATAGATCGCTATACCCTCCATTATTTGAGTTAATATATTTCACTACTTTTTTTTTTGTATGGCACGACAAGATTTTGGTGGCGCTGATCTCGGCAAATATCTGATGACGGTAGGCGAGACCAGGGACTAATGCAGTCGAGCAATACAACTTAGAAACAAAGAAATGGAGCAAAAAAAAACACATATGACCAGGAATTATGATCGTGTGGCCGTTTGTGGGGAACAAACTTACTCACGAAGAGTTTTATATAATAGCATATATTTAATACTAAATATATGTATGGAATATATAACAGTAAATATATAAAATACACTTGAAACATTAACTTCAAACTTCTTTCACAGTCTTCCTTGGATTACTATACGTGGCATGAACGAGACGCAAGCTCTTGCCCACCGTTGCCACTGGCTTCATGAAGTTATTCAAGGTATCAGCTACCGGCTCCAAGATATCTCGAATTGAAGTCAAAATATTATAAATGAAAATCAAAGGAGGCTGAAGGAAACCATTGAAGAGGACAGTCAAAATCGGCTTGATCAAGTAGTCCGACGTCATGTGGAGCATGCCCACGAGTAGGGTATTTATCAAGGAGTACAATAGAAAGCGATAACTTTGCAAGAAGAACGTCACTAAAAAGGTCACACAAATGTGCAAACTGCCAAAGAATTCGGCCCAAAAGCGTGTGGCATAGTGGGTGGCACGCTCCGCTATCACCACTGAGTGTATATTCGTATAAGAGTCTGTGGTGCGTAGATATTCGGCACAGCCATGTTCAAAATGATATACCCCACAGTGGATATCGCTCGGTGAGTTTGGTGTTGTCTGGTTGGGCATTTGTTCAGGGAAGTCCTCGAACGTTTTACTTTTTGCTTTCTCCGACTGGGGCAAGCGCATGTTGTCTAGTGAATGACGCAGCCGCTGAAGGAGTGATGTTTCCGTCACATTGTCTTCTTGGCATTTCGTCTTCCGTTTCAACTTTTTCTTCTTGGACTTGGATGCCGACGTGGTGGTTTTTGAATGGCGTAAATGTTTCGTGGGCTTGTGGTAGAGTTGAAATTCGATCTTCGAAGGCGTCAACCTGCTCAGACGTTTAGGCGCAGATTTCGTGCGCATTTCGTAAAGCACCTTCGTGGTGTCGGCTGAATTATCGTCCTCCACTTGGTCATTGGAGAACTTGTCGTATTTGGTGTGGAACAGTATCTGGCCGTTATCCGTTTCCGTCGAGGAACTTGACGTTTGAAATACATTCTTTAGCGGCGATTGTAGCTTGGCCGTTACCCCCACATGTTGCACTTCTATCAGATTTGATTTGGAGTTAGAATTGCGTTCAGGTGGAGAATCGGACATTTTCAGAATGGCTGCGTCGACGTTTATATTTTGAATATGAAAAATTCTGATAAGAAAATATAATTTTGTTTTTCTCTTGCAAAGTAACACAATTTTTGTTCACAACTTTATATTATTTGGTGACAGTGGGAAGAACAGCAATGCAAAAGCACCCATACGTAAACGCAACAATGCGATTTTTGCTAGTTGTATACGCGTGTTTTATACATCTGATATGGACTAGCATATCTGGGTACCTAGTTGCAAGTAAAAGCTAAATCAAAAATAAACAGTGCAACTCACATTGTACAATCCAAAGGTATTCAAATGAGCCGCAATGATGATGAGCGGTAAATTGCTGTTCATGTCCATGCCGCTTTCCACCTGTTTCATGTACTTAACGGGAGCCAATTCACCTTGGATGATGGGGATTTTAGCCACCTTACTGGCTGTGTGACTAGCACCAGACACAATAATCTGATAGCCATTGGCCGAGATCGAAGCGAAGAGTTCGGACAGCGCAGAAGTGCGTTCTGGCGCTGCCTTGCCGCCCGCACTTTGATTGGTGTTCTTCACAATGGCCGTGGTGCGTGTAATGTCGGCAATTATCGTTTCCAAATCCTTGTTATAACGTGAGAAGTAGACAGGTATGGAGATGGGTTGGGCCAACATTGCCTGTTCCAGCAAATTGAGGTGCTACGTAGGGAAATGAAAAAAAATCTGTATTTTTATTTAGTCATAGTCAAATGTGTTTTGGCACTTACCTCCTTCTCCTCAACACTCATTGTTGCAACGTCTTTAGGCAACAGGATGACCAATCCGCCTGCCTTTTGACGTATTTCACGGAATTGATCGATTGTCATGTCCTGAAATCTGTAAGAGAAAATTGAAAATTTTTTTTAATAAAAACCGCTTGCGAGGGGGGTATAATGCGGTCTTACTTGGCCACAACACAGTGCCTGCCCGTACTCCACGTGTACAGTGATTTGGCCTCGAGGGAAAGGGCCGAAGCACGGCAACCTGCAAAAACACAAAAGAGACATGAGTGAAAAGGTAAAATAAGTCAAAATTCGATCAAGTTCAATGTTTCCCACGAAAACTGAAGAGGAAAAATGTGAATGTATGCATATTTCTCTATATTCTAATACAATTAATTAACTTAAAGTTTCACTTCTAGAAAAAACCTCCAGCGCTCTATGTAGGTCAAATTCATAATGAGCGTATTTATAGTTGCATTGTCATAGCTCATATGCACCCCGATACACTGAGGCGAATGCAAATCCCTTAACTGCCGGTCAAATGCAAGAGATAAGCCTCCTCGACTTTTGATAAAAGAAACACGTTTCAATATAGATAAAACCATTAGACACCGTGACAAAATCGTTAAGATACTCCACGGCAGAGCAGGGAGGGCAGGTATTAAAGAAGTAATCTTAAACCTAACCTAACTTTGTTCATTTATAAATTTATTACTGAACCTTTTTTGTAGATGATGAAGCACTTTGCGGCGTACTCCACTTACCGTAAGCCACACCATTCACATCGAACTGGGACATTCGCTGCACTGATGTAAATTCACTGGCTGCCAGCACCGGATTCGAGGAGCAAATTATAAGAATCGGCAGGGCCAGGAGTAAATAGTAGGGCAAACCGCCGCGGAAAATATCCGCAAAATTGTCAGCCTCCTCGAACATTTTGTCGTACTTTGGCGCGAAAGGTCTTCGAAATTCGTTGTCGGGGTTGACTTTTTCCTAATTTAATTAACTTAATTAAAAATCAGAAAATAAATGGTGCGCTGGAAAATTTTTTCACCGAACGAATGTGTGCAGTGTGCACGGTTGCATTTTAGGTGAACTTTGCACAAAATGTGACACTGACTGTTGTCGGCTGATTATGATAGACGGTGACATGGCGTAAGAACTGCATCTGGCATGCGAAAATCAAGGGAAGTAGTTTCAGTGGACGGGAAGTATTAGGGCGATTCATTTAATGGGAAACCCCTCAGAAACGATTCAGTTGTGCAGATGAGCAGTCAAAATATATGAAATTTGACAGTTCTTTTAAGCAACTGCGCGTTTTCGAGGGGTTTCCCACTTGAATTGAATAATAATAATCTCTTGATATTTTTGGTACCAATTTAATCACAATTAAAAAAAGGAACATGTAAAAAACTAATTGGAAGAACAGTCAATAGAGCTTTTTTGCACTTTATCTAGAGAAAAAAGGTTTCTATTTACAATGGAAAACGGCTGTTCGTGTAAACTGACTCTACGTTTTTTTACTTTACGTAACGTCAACTGTCATTATAATGCTTGTGAGGAGAGATATTTATACCCCCACACTCACTGTGGCAGGGTATACTCACTTTGTCACAACGTTTGTAACGCCCATAAGGAGGCGTGTCCGGTATGGAAAAGTATATATATTCTTGATCAGTATCACCTCCTGAGTCGATTTCGCGATGTCCGTCTGTCTGTCCGTCTGTCCGTCTGTCCGTCTGTCCGTCCGCACGATAGCGGTCGCAGTTTTGGAGATATCGACTTGAAACTTTGGGTACATGTTTTTCTCGTGAATACTGAGATCAAGTTCGAGAATCAGCCAAATCGGACAAAAACTGGGCGTGGCTCCCATACACCGAAAAAAAAGGTAAACATTTTTTATTGTTGTATTCGATTGGAAATGTTTAGAAACGTATTTTTGCCATGGTCCGAGGTTCCGAAGCCACATATATAAGGGTCTAAATGGGGTCTTGAGACCAATTTTTTTTTGTTTTTGTGGATTTAATTGGAAATTTTTAGAAATGGATTTTGGACATGGTCCGGGCTCCAAAACCACCTATAATTGGCTCAAAATAGGGTCTTGAGACCACATTTTTATATGTTCGAGGTACTTCTTCCTACTGTGTGGGGGTATTTCAACTTCGGTATAGCCGAAGATAGTCCACTCTCTAGTTTTTGTGAGAATTTAGATTTCGTGTGAGATTTTCAATTGCGATAAGATGTTGTCTCATGTGAGATTTTTTTCATTTTTGTGTAAAATTGTGAGAATGTAAAATTTTTTGTTAATTTTTTAAAGACAGTTTTCCACTAATTTTTTTTTATTCTAGTTTTCATATGAGCTGTAATTCAACAAGGTAAAAAAACTAATAACCGAATAATCTTTGGTCCAACCGAAGCTAGAGTACCCACTCATTCCCTGCCATGACTTCACAACTAAAAGCTCGAGGTTTTGGAGATATGAATGCTCAGATTTTAATCGATGTAGGTATGTATATGCTGAAAAAAAAAGTATTCTGATAATTTCTGATAATTTTTCGACATTTTCTAGATAATTTCCATTTCTACCAAAATTTGGTTACATTTTGTTCCGGTTATTTTCCACTTTGCTCCCATTCCATTTCTAATTGATTCCAATTCCATTTTGTTCCAGTTCCATTCCCATTCCCATTCCATTTCAGACATCAAAAAACAAAAATACAGAAGTTCACTTCTACTTTATATCGGCCATGCTGGCTCTCACACGACGTTACTCGTCCAAATAGAATCAAAAACTAGAGAGTGGACTATCTTCGGCTATACCGAAGTTGAAATAACCCCACACAGTAGGAAGAAGTACCTCGATCATAAAAAAATGTGGTCTCAAGACCCTATTTTGAGCCAATTATAGGTGGTTGTCCAAAATCCATTTCTAAAAATTTCCAATTAAATCCACCAAAAAAAAAAAATTCGTCTCAAGACCCCATTTAGACCCTTATATATGTGGCTTCGGAACCTCGGACCATGTCCAAAATCCATTTCTAAAAATTTCCAATTAAATCCACAAAAAAAAAATTGGTCTCAAGACCCCATTTAGAACTTATATATGTGGCTTCGGAACCTCGGAACATGTCAAAAATACGTTTCTAAACATTTCCAATCGAATACAACAATAAAAAAGACTTGAAAAATTTGTACCTTTTTTTTTCGGTGTATGGGAGCCACGCCCAGTTTTTGTCCGATTTGGCTGATTCTCGAACTTGATCTCAGTATTCACGAGAAAAACATGTAAAAAAAGTTTCAAGTCGATATCTCCAAAACTGCGACCGCTATCGTGCGGACGGACAGACGGACAGACGGACAGACGGACGGACAGACAGACGGACATCGCTAAATCGACTCAGGAGGTGATACTGATCAAGAATATATATACTTTTCCATACCGGACACGCCTCCTTATGGGCGTTACAAACGTTGTGACAAAGTTAGTATACCCTGCCACAGTGAGTGTGGGGGTATAATAAGAGAAATGACAACATTTGGATGTGTTGGATCAATAAATACGGCAGTTATCGCACCTATCGCAGTTTTGGAGATATCGACTTGAGAAATGGATTTTTAACATGGTCCGAGCTTCCAAACCCAAATTAATGGGGTCTTGAGATAAATTTTTTATTGGTGGATTGAATTGGAAATTTTTAGAAACGGATTTTGAACGTCTCCAAAACAACCTATGAATGACTCAAAATGGGGTCATGAGGCAAAATTTTTGTATGTACTACTAAATGGATTATACTCTGTGGGGGTATTTCAGCTTCGGCATAGCCGAAGATAGGTTACTCTCTAGTTTTACTTGTTTTTTTCCTGAAGTGAAAGCTGAAATACCCCCACACAGTAGAAGTATAGAAATACCTCAACATTTGGTCTCAAGACCCCATTTTGAGCCATTTATAGGTGGTTTTGGAGCTTCAGGCCACAACCAAAAAGCGTTTCTAAAAATTTCCAATCAAATCCACCAAAAAAAAAGTTGGTCTCAAGACCCCATTTTGACCCATTTATATGTGGTTTTGGAAGCTTGGACCATGTCGAAAATCCATTTCATAACATTTCCAATCGAAAACAGCTATAAAAAAGACTTGGAAAAGGTTGACCTTTTTTTCGTTATATGGGAGCCAAGCCCAGTTTTTGTGCGATTTGGCTGATTCTCGAACTTGCTCTTACTTTTGAAGTGAAAAACATGCTCGCAAAGTTTCAAGTCGATATCTCCAAAACTGCGACCGCTATCGTGCGGACAGACAGACGGACAGACAGACGGACATGGCTAAATCGACTCCGGCGGTGATGCTGATCAAGAATATATATACTTTTCCATACCGGACACGTCTCCTTATGGGAGTTACAAACGTTGTGTCAAAGTTAGTATACCCTGCCACAGTGTGTGTGCGGGTATAAAAAAGTTTAAATAGCGGACATTCTAGTCTACAGGGTGTATTAATTTGACAAAAATATCTACCACACCCACATACCATACAACTAAGGTGACATGGATGCAAATTCTATGCAATTTTTAGGTCAAAATACGGACCTCAGACCAAGTTTTTATTTATTGATGTCTTCGATTGGAAATGCTTAGAAATAGACTTTGGACAAGGTGCGAAGCTGCAAAGCCACCTCTGTTTTGAAATGGATTTTGGTTAGTGTCTGAGGTTCTTCTAAATGGGCCATATTGTGTGGGGGGTATTGCCGAAGATGGCGCATTCTCTAATTTTATATGAAACCATAAAAACATATAAACTGACCTTCTTGGACAAAAATAAACAAATTTATTCTAAAATCATCTCAATTTAAAGAGGACAATAAAATCTTGATAAAAAATTAGGACAAATGCACACAAACGCCATCTGAATAACAAACAATGCAGGCGACTCGATGAAAATGAACCCACCGAGCATTTATCGGGATTTATGGGAAATTATTTTTGTTTTCATTTTATTTTCTTATCACAGTTCGAAGAGAGAATAATGTATAATATATTCTCGACAGCGGCTGAACTGACTGAAGTGTGAAGAAGGATAACAAATTTGAGGATTCAACAACAACACATTTAGTGAGGTTGCTCCTTCGCCAGGAAAAACATACATATGCTGAATGGTCGGTCGGTTGGTTTGGCAGATAAATTATGACCGCATTCCCTCGTCGTCCGACAAACGTAACGGAAAGATGAAGGTCGACGCATAAATTTCCATTTTCACCGCAGATTGATGCTAAATCTGAGCCCGATTGTGCCTTGGGCCGTTTCTATTTTGTACCCCAGTGTCAGTGTGTGTCGGCGTGTGTTTTTTTATTGGAAAATAATGCATACAAATATCTACGAATTAGTGTTTTCATATTCCACAGTAATTTTCGAAAGCATACGGTCGCGGTTGCTGGTATTAGCCGAAGAAGTAGAGCCAGTAGAAGCAGTAGCGCGAAAATTAGGTGTCAGTGAGATTAATGTAGAAGCAGGCACTGCCTGAAGGCTGCTAAGGATTACCATAGAGTATGATAGATGGTTGATTGGATATTTAGACGGAAATTTACATGATGGAGGTGTCGGAAGATGGCTGGAAATTTCCCGAACGTGTTTTCGCAAAGTTGTCCATGAAGACGTTACGGCACTCGCAATGATGGTCCTTGGCAATCTGTTGTGTATATCCCCTTCATGCCTTAATGGTTCTACCATTTAGTGAATTTCCTTGATGTGCGAAAACATTGCTTCCGATTTTGTTATGGTTTTAATTTGGCCATTTGCATAAATTTCTCAACGTCGTCTCGTGTTAAATTTAGCACCAAGCGCACCTCAGCCTAGCCGAAATATTCTGGTTTTAGTTGGAATTGTTGGTTGCGCATAATCATCATCATCCGGTCGAATATGATTTTCATGACTCATTCATTTGGTCACTTAAGTAATTTGCATTCGCCTCAATTAAGTTGTGTTTTTTTCCGTTAATTTTTTTGTTGTTCCCTCATTTCTTTCCAAAAAAAAATAAAAAAAAATAAAGTGTTCATCATTAATATTCCTGCTCGAAGGACTCTAAGCTTGCACCTTTTTTGTGGGGTAAAGTTTCGTATTTTTTGTCGCTTTCACTTTCACTTTCCTTTCACTTTCCCGCCTGACCCAGATTAGCTGCTTTACTTAAATTTTTAATCAAGGCGGTTGCCGAGCCGTTCATTGCCCGACCCGCTAGCACCAACCACTCGCTGGCCCACATGTTGGATTAGTGACAGTGTCCTTTTTTTCTTTTCGCTTTTTTTTTGTGCAACTACTGATTATAACCTCAAAAATAATTTGGGGGGAACTCGTCATAGTATCGTGGGCGTTCGAATTTATTGCGTCGCCCGAAGTGGATTGGGTGTTCTATGACCTTGCGAATTCACCTAACTTAAGCTGAAAATTCAGTCGATCCTCCCTGCTCCTTGATTCCCGCTTATATTCTTTCTTTGTGAAATGGATATGTGGCCGTTTTGTGTTTAGGTTTGAAGTGGTTGTAACCATCGTCAGCGTCGTTAAAGTCATTCGATGCCTTTGTTTTTGCTCGGGCTTTGTTTGTCGCCACAAATTTCATTCATGAAACTTTTTAGCAACATACGCAATTCGTTTACGTGGCAAGGCGAGGCTAGTAGAGCAACAATGAAGGTTTTTACGTTTTTGTGGGCCGTTTGCTTTTTAGTAGTTCACGTGCAAATATGGAGAGGTTTTTTTTTGTTGGTGAACAGTGAAAATGTTCCATTGACAAAGTCTGTAGGTGCTGCTTGTGTGGAATTATAATACATAAGACACTCATGCAATTTCGTATGTGACACGCACATGGCTATCTTCAATGTATTTCCTTTTTATCATTCCCACGCACTTTATTTCAAAATCTCAGTTATTTGATAATAAAATTTATTTCTAAAATTTGCCTTAAATCATTCTACAAGCCCAAATTTCCAAAGAAAATCCCCTACTAAGTATAAGCGCCCAATTCAATTTGTTTACCTTGAGCTTGACGTCAGACAGCAACGCTGTTGGCTGCAGCTCAGGTGCTCATTAGTCTGGGTATTTTAACCGCACTCAGCCGATTAAGGTTTACGCATAGAATGCCACAGACTGCCTCAAGCTTTCAATTGCAAACAAAACCAATCAAAGGCGATAATCACGTCAATAAAAGCGCGGTTTATTAATTACAATGAAACAAACGTACCGCCCATCCTCTCGACGGGACTCTGACGTTCTCGTGCCATTTTAATTACAAGCGATTAAACATCGAGAAGCACCGATGATCACAGCTCACAGTTGGTGTTAGGGTGCCACTTGCGGTTCCTGCTCACCTTCTAGGTGTTAAACGCACTAATTAACCTCATGCCGCCCACTTGAGTTGTAAGCGATTTCTGAAGGCTTTGGTTTCGAACTGCCGAAAATGACATATAAATTAAATGTGAGTTTTGTGAATGTTCTTGGCAGGGTGATAATGGGCGAAGATATATCACTTACGAGTATTTTCTCGGACAGTATAGTGTTAAGTTAATGGAGGTTATCTTATAAATATGAATTGGCTAATTCCGAATCAAATCGGACATCAATTAAATAATACGAAATCTCCAGAAGTAAGGGAACCTGCCTAGCGGTTAAAAAGTGATAGCTCTGATGTGTTTCGTGATTAGAATCATATTGTTTGTAGCGTTAAAGTTTCATCTCATTGTATAATTAGTTTTAGTGAAGCATTGAGGTTAACTTATGTTGGTCAAACCCTCGCGGAAACGAAGAAAAAATGAATTTTAAAAAAGAGGAGTGTTTTTTTTACTTTTTAGTTCCATGTGCTAATTTAGCTTTTATTTTATAGATAAAAAATATTCAAAAAGTATTCGCTTCCAATGGGTACTTGTCAATTATGAATTGTCCATCATTGCCAAATGTACAAAAGTGCACAAGTGCACAAGAAAACTACTAATAAGTTGAGGCAGTGCACAAATGTAGAAACTGCCAGACAGTACATTTTGTTGTTGTAGTGTAGTTTTTTGTTACACTCATACAAAAGTGCACAAGAACACTCACAAGTACACCTAATCGTGAATACCCCTATTGTAAAAAAGGAAATATTTGTCAAACATCATATCACAATTACGGAGCTGCCCATCTGTTGGACACTGGTTATAGCGCAGCACAAGAATCGAATTCGAATACTTGGTGTGACACATAGTCCATGTTGTATGTCTAGGCAAATAACTGCATACCAGGAATTTCAAATTCACCCGCAAAATCTGGACTTAGACCAAAAAACAGATTTCCGGAAACGTACACTGAGACAAAAATCAAAACGAAATTTTGTCAAAACGTTCCAAACCGTTGTCAATTTCCAACCAAAAGTGAATGTTCTGATTTTGACAACAAAACGTTTACATTTTTTTGAAACTGCCTATTGATGAATTGAAACGGCACATTGATGAATTGAGACTCAAATGTTGTTGTTCATGAATTGATAATACAAAAAAGGTTTATTTGAAAGGCCCATTTTCAGAATTACCTAAAACAATTGTTATTTCAAATTAAATTTCAATTTATATTTTTTTACTCTAAATTATTTTGTTGGCCATTCGGATTCATAAACGCGCCCCTTCGCACGCTTGCCTACCGCTGTGTGTATTTTGCAATGTTTTAACTGCATACATATACTATGAAACTGCTTGGTTAGGATTTGAAACGGCTTCAGTTCTGAAATATAACTGAAAATAGTTTTACTTTTTGGGACAGTGGTTTCGAATCTCAGTCGGAGCAATTTATTTTTTGTTTCCTCTTTAAGACATTACTTTTTGTCGCTGTGGTAACTCTAGATTTCTTGAAATCGACATTCTGATTTTTTTCCCCTCTGTGTACCCTTTGCCGTTCAATTTATTTTTATTTATTCCACTGTTTCAGTTTCATTGAAGGAATAAACATTACACTAACTTCCTACAACTGATGTGTTAACTTCGAACTTAGACAGCTATGTGTTTCTGGTGTCCAACAGGTGGGCTCACATTTTTGGGGGCGGTTTGACTGTGAGAGAATTCGAAAATATAATTGTTAGCTATTGTCCTTATCTTTTGAGCTATTGAGCTCCGTGAAATTATGTTTAAAAAAAATATGAGTTGAAACGAAAACATGTCCAACAATTGGACATGAATAGACCTTACTGAATAGACTTATAAGTTAAATTTAATTGAAAATCCAAAAACTGTTTCTCTGAAATACAGCCTCGTTTGTAACAAACTTACTTTATTTATCTAAATTTATATACGTTAAAATTTAGGCAAATGAACTAAGTTTGTTAGAAACGAGGCTGTATTTGAAAGAAACGAGACAGCATTTGAGAGAAACAATTTTTGCATTTGTGAGAAACTAGAAACGTTTCCATCAAATTACTTTCGTTTGCGGTCTACGATTTGGGTCACGACAGATAAAAATGTATATCCCCTAAAGGTATTCAACATTTGCGGCAGTTACGCCTCAAAAAAATCAATTCTTTGAGTGTATCAAAATGGAAATTTCACTTTTAACCTTCTTATTCATTTTTTCTCCTTCTTTGTTTCTACTTATTCTTCTTTTTTTCTTCTTTTTCTACTTCTTTTCCTCTGATTATTCGTCAACTCCTCCATCTCCATTTCTTAACCCCTCTACTTCATCTTCACCATCTTCAATGTCCTTCCTAATACCTTCAGACTCAATTTACCTCAGTACAGTTTCCCACAACATCCTTTTTGAGTGTCAATAATTTATTTGTGTTTCCCACAATCTCATTCAAAGTTGAATTGAATTTAATATTTTCTTTTAATTTCCCAATTGAGATTTAATTCCAACACAGGCGGACAGGCAGGCAGGCAGGCAGGCAGGCAGGAAAATCAAAAGCCTCACACCGGCTTTCATTCGAAATCGTTTTGTTTATTCTGCCAGCTTCAAACATTTTCAAGTTCATGTAATTTCCAGTTCAGCGCATGTGGCGCAAAAGAAAACCAAAAAGAAAACACAGGAAAATTGATGGAGTTTTGGCGTGTTGTTGTTCTTGCGTTCTATAGAACTTTACTATTGACTAAGGAATTTCTTTAAAGAAAAAAAAACCGCAGTAAAAACACGGCAATAAAATCCACAACAAATCCAACATGAAAAGAAACCAAACGAGAAACAATTTCACAGCACCGAAACTCACACACAAGAAGTCGAAGTGTATGTGTGTGGGCAGCAATCGTAGCAAAGGCTGAATGGAAAAGTGAAGAAAAGAAGGAAAACACTTTGCGTGAGTTCTTTGAAAAACGTTTCAGTTTTAATCCTTTGATCAGGTTCGACTGCACACGTAACAAAAAAGCAAGCCCATTGCCACCCTTACCATCCTCTTAAAAATTTGCAATTGCCCCACGCTTCTAGATACAGACATTCACCCACGTTCGAATCCATGAATAAATTGAATTTATTTTTCCACTTTTAATTTAACACATTTGTTCGGTTTCTGTTCTACTCATTTTAATTTCCAGCCATAGAAATTCCCCTGCTAGGATGCCATGCATACACCCTACTTGGTACGTGCCAATTCAGAGATTTCGCGCGCTGTCCACACGACACACCAAGACAAAAATGTGGTCAGTTTGTCACGCCTACACAAACACTCATAAACATGTCATCCAGCAAGCAACCAGTGGCTCTTCGCTGGGAATTTCAATGTGATCCAAACACACACACACCATGCACTCGTAATTGAGGACATTACACAGACTGGGCCGGCTACGGTATCCTTTCGTTTCCTGATGTTGACTGTTGGTCTTCTCTTAAATTCACCCACATGCGCTGTGTAGGTGTGTGTGGGAATGTGTTGTGGCGTTGGTGTGTATGTCACTTCTTAAGGATCTGTGATATATCACACACTCAAACGGTTACTCCTCGCACACGCACACACAAACAGAGGCTTACACATGTGCATTAATATAAATAGAGTTCACACAAACTCATTTCAAATTTAGTCATTGAATTGACATGAATTATTCATGATGGACAACGACGGACTGTAGGAGTAAGAGTAGTGATAGCAACACCAAATAGGCCCTCCCCCCTAATGTGAGGTGAGTTGTGGTGTGTGGCTTTGTGAAAGGACATCGCAGCGGCATATTGTAAGGTCTTCCATCATAAATATTATTAATATTGTTGTTGTTGTTGCTGTTGTTTTTGGTGCATGGGTAGAGGTGTCAAATTTAAATTAATTTCTGTCCACATCGTTTTTTAAGAGAAGAGCACGTTTGTGTTTTGTTCATAATATTGTGATGAACAAATAAAGTACTTACACTAGGGAGAACAGTTAGTACAAATCGATGATTTTTTTATTTCAGCTAAGTATGAAGTATTTTCTAGATTCTCCAGTAGAGGAACAGATTAGGTTAGGTTAGGTTGGGTTAGGTTAGGTTAGGTTAGGTTAGGTTAGGTTAGGTTAGGTTAGGTTAGGTTAGGTTAGGTTAGGTTAGGTTAGGTTAGGTTAGGTTAGGTTAGGTTAGGTTAGGTTAGGTTAGGTTAGGTTAGGTTAGGTTAGGTTAGGTTAGGTTAGGTTAGGTTAGGTTAGGTTAGGTTAGGTTAGGTTAGGTTAGGTTAGGTTAGGTTAGGTTAGGTTAGGTTAGGTTAGGTTAGGTTAGGTTAGGTTAGGTTAGGTTAGGTTAGGTTAGGTTAGGTTAGGTTAGGTTAGGTTAGGTTAGGTTAGGTTAGGTTAGGTTAGGTTAGGTTAGGTTAGGTTAGGTTAGGTTAGGTTAGGTTAGGTTAGGTTAGGTTAGGTTAGGTTAGGTTAGGTTAGGTTAGGTTAGGTTAGGTTAGGTTAGGTTAGGTTAGGTTAGGTTAGGTTAGACTGACTGGCCAAAGCCACGCATAGACCAACAAATATAAGAGAATTCACTAAGTCCGGCGACTTCTCCTAGTCCCCCAAACTGTGAAGCTCCTAAGTACTTTTATCGAGTTCCCCAGAAAGCGGGACAGACAGAAACAGAGGAGATGTTCCAGGGTTTCCCTTACCTCTTCCAACCTAGATGATTCCACCTTGCATTCGCCCTTCTCTACCTTCTTTCCTTCAGATATCTGATGATTTCCTGTCTTGTTTCCCTCTATGCCCTTGTGGCTCGGTACCCAATAGATACATAGCTTACGCTTGGTAGCTAGCTTATACAGTGCTACTCTACCCTGAAGAACATCTTTGGATGATGACCAGTGCGATGTTAGTCCTTTTATGGCCGATTGACTGTTTGACCACTGCCTTCCTAGCAGCAAAAGCTTCTACTTGGAATATCTTACAGTGATGAGGAAGTTTAAAAGGTTTGTATTGATGTTGAGTTCAGCACAGTAAACGCTAGCCCCCAAACCAGCTGAGATTTTCGATCCATTCTGGCGCCAGCCTTCCTGTCTTATAATAGTTGTTATCCTATTTCCATGGTAGATTGTTGGATTCATATAGTCTGATTGCACTCGTCGTTCATAGCGCTGCGAGCCTCTGAATTTTCTCCATACCAGGACATACGTTCCACCATACAAAGACACCATAGCAGAGGAACAAAATCGACTTAAATTCTCTTAAGGTGAAAGAAAATCAAAGTGAATAGGAAATATTCAAATTAACCGAAAAGTCTCCATTATCCCCATGAAATCGCAATGCAAACACTTGAAGGTAAGAAATCCCTTACTGCAAATGCGATTGTCAGTTCAAGAGAGAGGAAGTAAAACAGAAAGGTGAGCATTTCACTCCTCTCGACATTTCAGGTATTTGCCCATTGACTCACAGAATGTCTGCGTAACGATAAAAGTGAATGCAGCAGCTGAAGCCCAACTGACAGAGCAAAATCAAAGTCACTGAAGGCAAAAAGTTTTAATTTTAAAAGCACATATTTGCCAAAGGACATTGATGCGTACAGTATGCGTACATTACAAATTTATATTGTTTGCTTCTTATGCTCACAATTAAACAAGAGGACTTCAAGGTAACGCACACTAAAGCCAACACTATATAACATTTCAAAATTTAAATTTAAATTTAAACTCCAAGTATTTTAGAGCGTTTAAAATCTGTTATTAGGCAATGGCAACAGGTTCCACATGTACCCACGCTCATTCCATTTAAATTTATTCCATTGGTGAGGCCCTAAAAGAATTTTAATTACTTTTTTTTCGCCCCACATACCATCAAATTATATGAAAAACAATAGAACAAGGTGACCGTCACTCACATTCTCAAATACACTCAAACCATTTAAAGAGAAGAGACAACAAAACCCCACTAGACACATCATTTACATAATATGGACCCACATCAAAGATTAATAGGCAGAGAAAAAAAAATAAATAAAAAAAAAAATGACAAAAAAATCGCCACACGTGGAGCTTGGAGAAGCTGGTCGCAAGTTAATTTGGCAAGAGCAGCAGTTTCGATTTTGAGCTTTTAAGTAAATTTTGACCAACCAATATTTGAAATTTTGTTGGCTTTCTATTTTTGTATTTTATGCAAATTTAATAAGAAATTTGCAAAAATAATTCCATCATCGAGAAAAAATTTTTAAATTTATGAAAAATTCAACTGGGTGATGAAATTGTTTTGGAAACACGTGTTTGTGCTTGAAAATTGTATGAAATTAAAAACAAATTTCAACACCTTGCAAATGTTTCAACAAACAAAAATATTCAGAACCCTTTTGTCAATGTCCGGTTAGCACCTTTAATCGACACTTTAATGGACACTTTTATAGGCAAACCGATTAATGTGTCGATTAAAGTGTTAATCAGACATTGAGAAAATTCTAAATGAGACAATTGAAGGGTTGAATGGATGAAGGCGATTTGATTTTGTATGAATTGAAAATGTTAGGTTCACCTCTCGTCCTCACTTCTTTCCAAATTCAAGTATTCACACAGAAAAAAAAAGATGGGTTAATCTAACCGAAAAACGTTGTAAAAAAACAATTTTTTATTTTATATGGAAAACACAAACAACAACTACAATTTTTGTGGTTAATCTAATCGTCTAAAAATTGTTAAATGATTTTTAACTACAAAAACAGGTTAGCTAATCGAAAAAAATTGTAAAACTCAAATTTTAACCAAAAAATTTGTAAAGCAAACAAATCAAGTTGTTCCTTAAAAATGTTTGTTTGTTCGCCAACCAAAAAAATTGTAAAGACCCAATTGCGGTTCGCAACTCAGCTGAGTTTGGTTGCTTGCGATCATACATGCTCAGCGGCGTGCTTTCGTGTCTGTCATACTACAACAGCAACGATTTTTGTTTTGTCATTCGAGTATACGATCAGTGCGTTCAGTATGGTCAAAGGGTGAAGTGCATAAAAGGGTAAGTAAATGTAATATTATATTGAGAATGGTTTTTATTATATATTTTTACATTTATTTATTCTTTTGTTTTTACAGATTTTCGTTTATCTCTTTTTTCATTTTTAGCATTTTAGATTTCAATTTTGTAATATTAAATTTTCTTTCTATTTTTCTTTTTTACAGATTTTTATTTTTAAAATTTTATATTTTCAGACAATACATGCGACATCAATAGTCGTGTTTTGGTTGCAAACAAATAAATAAAAAAGCGTCAAGTTTCGACAAGATTGCAACCAAAACACTACTAATGAATGCATTCATTGCTCATATGCAAACAATTTTTCATTGTACGTGAACAATTTTTCATTGTACGCGAACAATTTTTCATTGTACGCGAACAATTTTTCATTGTACGCGAACAATTTTTCATTGTACGCGAACAATTTTTCATTGTACGCGAACAATTTTTCATTGTACGCGAACAATTTTTCATTGTACGCGAACAATTTTTCATTGTACGCTAACAATTTTTCATTGTACGCGAACAACTTTGAGTTGGTTCCATTTACCACGTTTTTTGGTTGCTGCATTTTTAACCGTCTTTTTTGGTTAGATTTACCTACATTTTTTTTTGTGTGCATGATGTAGTCGGTGATTTGTTAAATTAACTCTTTTACACTGTTACAGAGTGGCTCGTGAAAACCCTTATTATGAGTAAAGTAAATTATCGTTTCAAAAGTTGTAATTTACGTAAAACAACGTATGACTTTGGTTCTCTTTCATTCGCTTTTATTTCAAAAGTTGGGATAATTAAAATTTAATTGAAAATTTAACATTTTTACAATGCAACAGAATAATGGAAATTATGGAAATACATACGTAATACCAAAATGTTCAATTACAAACTACAATGTTGGCAAATGATCAAAAAAATGCTAGCTGCATCCAACACCCTCCCCAACCCTCATGGTGGCCGACAGTCAAATTGTGGCTCTTGTTTCTGATAATAATATTTTAGGCCATACCGAACCGAACATAATTTTAGAATTGAATTTTAATTATGGATTATGTTGCTATGCGGTGGTGTTTGTGTACATTACCAATGTAGCGGCTCATTATTTTGCCGCAAAATATACTGTAATATAACTGTGGGCACATGATTTTGAATCAAAGCGCATGGGGCTTATGCTAAATTATTATCATTAATTAGCGCCTTGTTGATGTTGGGTATTAGAAGAACACGTGGGCATGTTTTAACTTTTGTTTTTGTATTTCAGTTTGGTTATTTCCTTTGTTAGCCTCATATGTTGATTAGAGATATCAGAGATATAGACTATTGAGTTGCTTTCTGTCAAATGGCCTGTATGTTGCTGTTATTCACCATCCATAATCAATGATTCATCAATATTCCATCAATGCCCAATGCAATGATGCATTCAGAGAATTCACACACAGAACAGCTATACAATTTTGAAACATTCCTGATCTTCTGCTTCGACACTAAATGAATGATGCTCTAAACTTTCAGAACTGACAAGCAAATTCGGAGAATTGAGTAGACGATATGAATGGCAATTCGAGGAATTTCATTTGGTAGTTTTAGGCAATAGCTTCAACTGGTAATTGGAGCTATGCAAGCGGAGCTCTTGGTAATTGCACAATCAAAGGGTGTTTGGTTTAGAAGCATTTCAGTCGAGGTGGTTTTTAAGAGGAATTGCTGAAGTTTTCGGTTCAGGGTTGTATTGAAAAAACCATCTCTGTCGTATCCCAATTTCTGCTACACCCAATATACCGACCCTTTCTGTGTTCCCTTTTGTTTATATTTTTAATTTTGTATTCAGTTAAATTTTTACGACAGCATAAATTAGTTCGCACTTAAAAAAAATCGCAGATTAAAATCAATTCCAAAAAGCTGAGTGGAGTGAAGCAAACAAAAAGCAGAGCCAAAAGCAAACAAAACAAAAAACTTGAAGCGCATTTCACAAAAATATTCCATCACAAAATTCAAATACAGTATACCCTGCAACAGGTTCCGGTGGCCACAGCTACGCTGAGGGCCCCAAACCGTATTGAAAGTGAATGGTGCGAAAAAAAATTTTAAACAAATTGTCGACCGAAACGTAACGAAAAAAAAATATATACATACATACGTATAACAAAAAGGGAAATGATTTAAAATGCAAATCACGCACTTCAATTGAGCTCAAAACAGAGGGAAGAGGAGGAGGTAAAAGTGTAATGCGGACAATTGCCAAAGGATAACAATGCCGAATGGCGTTTGCCTGGTTGGCAATGAAAAAATAAGTTACATTTAAACAGTTTTGTTGAGCTTTCGCATTTACTAGTAATCACATTGTTAATGCAAAAGTTTTTCGCTCCACTTTTGTTGTAATTTGGAATCAATTTGTGAAAAAAAGATTTTTACAGAGGATTTGAAGCACTTGGTTCTGTAGGTGTGAACTAAGTTGGGTAAAAAATGTTTCTCTAAAGATCGAAAATATTTTAATCACATTTGAGCACTTAAAAAACTCCTGCAAAGCAAAACTGTGTACAGAACACTTCGTTTCTGTAATTCACAGACACAAAATCGTTTCTGTGATTTCAAGGGGCTCTACAGTTTAGTGCCGGTTCCATGCTACAAGTAAAGTGTACGCACGGCAAATTTTACTCTCGTAAGGTTACCATTGCTTGGAGAGAGGCGGAAAAAAATGTTTTATTTTTCTGCCTAGGCTCTGGTTGAACTCGACATCTCCCGGCTGTAAGTCAGGTGTCCGACTCACTGAGCTACGACCAAAGTAATTTTATGTTATAGTAATAAGCACGAAAAGGTATTTGATAACTTCTTTATAAAATATGTACAATTTATATTTGTTTCCCATATATCCTCAACAAAAAAGAAGTGAGTATGTTTCAGCCAGGCAAAGTCGACTTATATATACCCTACACTTACTGCACCATATGGGATCTGCCATCTGGAATTTGGAAATTTTGACATCAAGTTCGAAATTAGCGACGCAGCGGAAGCAGGTTAGGGTAAGCTCAGTAACTTCAAATTTACAATTCATTTCACTTCACTAACTTCTTACGCACCTGTATCGGAAAATTACATCAGCGTCCTCAAAAATAAAAAAACACGTTTAGCTCATCAGAGGGTTCAGCTACAACTGTCAAACTTTGTGAGGATTAGGAAAATAGAGCGTTGCTAACTTCCTCATTTAAAAGTTTCACAAATCATGGTCAGAACACACCAAAAATCTCAAAGTCAATTGTGCCCCATTGTCACAGCTACCGCAGCTTACAGTACATATTTTACAAAACATGATTTTCCCTTATGTGGTAGGCAGACCGATTGCACCTATTTTCTATACCAACTCCTTCTAGAACCTAAAAAAGATAAATTCAAAGTTTGAGCAGCCTAGCTTGCTTTTAGCTACTGCACTTGTGCTTACAAATAAAGAGGACGGGTAGATGGATGGCGGAGGGACAGGCGGATAGCGCTCAATCAACTCAGGAGGTGACGCTGATCTTTTTGTACAATACAAACGAAACTGGGAACTAAAACTGAATTTGTGTATGCCTGAATATGTCATGATCGGAGTACAGCTCGTCATTTCATCTGATGCGGTACTCGCCATCGACGCAAAAAAAAAAGACCATAGATCTTACGGAGAATTTTCCTTTCGAACGCTTTTAAGGCTTGCTCATCGCTCTCCATTTGATGAAGGTTATGTTAGGTTAGAGTAGCGGGTAATTGCTTCACATACACCATGCTGGTCCATAGTGTTACCACGACTCTCTCTTCACTCGAAATTTACAGTCCTTCCTTTGTGATCCTTATCCAATCCGAAAGTTTTCGTCTGCAACGAGAAGAGAGAGATTTTCAGTTTGGACACCTCCGTTATTGAATTAAAGAAGGCCTCTCCTAGTATTTTGAGTCTGCATTTGATGAAAAAAATGTTTTTTTGAGATGATTTTTTGTGATCGCATCTTTCAAAATGTCCACCGGTCGACCCACAAAATTTGAAGGAAATCGAAGACATGAAATTTGAGTCATGGTCGATTTCACACGAAATAAGATAATTTTTAAGTGTAACCAAAAATGGGTATTCATTGAAAGGTGTTATATCAATTATCCTATACCAGTTTTTTTTAAACCAAATTTCCTTCAATTCCTTCTGTCAAATGTGATTTTTAGCACAAATTATTTTGCCTGATGTACGCGTAAATTATACAAATTAACATCTTATAGAAAAGAAAATATTTACATGCCTTTGGCAAAACAAGCGACAGAGTAAATAAATATACGACGCAACGCAAGGCGTCTGAGCGGCTCAAATGTAATTAAAGAGGCAAGCATTTTTGACATTTTTAATACGGATGTGTTTGAGGAAATGCTTTGAGATGAGACATTTTAGACGGGGTCTTTAATAATTTTAATGAGTGGAATTCAATTAGAAAGCAGTTGTAATTTGATTTGAGTTAGCGCTAAAGTTTAAACTGTTTCAAATTCCTACGCCCGCGGTGTCAGCTTCATATTGAACATATGTGGTTTTGCATTATAATAATACATAGTGCTTGGCTAGTAATTAAGTTATCAGTGTAAACACGCATAAATACCGGCTATGTGGCAATTATAATTGAACGTTATGTTCGCCAATTGGTAATCAATTTTGCACAGTGAACTCAAAGGATATTAACAATATGACAAAAGGCGGGGTGGGGGGGCCTGTGGGGAATTGCTGATGTTTGTAGAATATTTGCATTTGATTTTAAAGCAATCAGCATACAATAGAGACTCTATTATAGAGTTTAACAGAAGAGAAATTTGTGAATTTGAAATTTAGTTATTTTTTTGCCCATGAGGGCGTATGAGTAATTTTTATTCATATTCATTTATATTTCCCCTATCACTCACATCACACCACATCAATTCCATAGTCTACTACATACACACAAAAGCCATTGTAGATTGCTTCATTTGATGGATATGGAATATTAATTATTTTTCTCTTTAAAGGGTATTCGGTGTTGCTGTGTGGGCGTTATGTGACTCATAAGCAATTTTATGCTTGTGTATTAAAGGAGAGTGCTTAATTGTCTATCTTAATTAAGGATTTCAAGACAATTACTGTTTAATTGAATTATTTTTCTATTTTCAAAACCAATTCGTATATTCAGACTAACTGACTCACAAAATTTTGTCAATCAAAATTTGTCCACAAAAAATATTTTCTCTGCCCTTTTTCAGCCAATAATTCATTTGACAATATAAATACTTTGACAGCATTTTTCAGAATACAACAGTTGGTTTGCCATTCAATTCTAATTAAATATAGCCAAAGTCTTTCACTTTAATCAAATGCTAAAGTTGAAGCCCTTTTGAAATTCACAAAATCACACACTCACACGTTAACTGTTGTATTGAAAATGCAGAAAAACTTTTCATATGCCAACTTGACTTAACGTTTACTTTATCGCTCACATAAAGTCAACAGAATTAATTTAAAAATTTAATTTCATGCCAGAATTAGAATTGAAATTGGAATTTTTCGAAGAGCAGAAAAAAAATGCAAAGGTGTCAACAGCTCCAACCATACTCCTGCTAATAGATAGCTTTGGCTTTGCTGGAACGTCAGCATTTTTTATAATTTTAGGAAATTTTCCATTTTTCGGACATTAAAAAATGTCATTGGCAACGTGGATTGAGCAGAACAAAAAAAAAAGACAAAAAAAAGACAAAAAAAAAAAAAAAGGACAAAAAAAAACCAAAAGAACTGCCAAAGAAATCCTACAAACATTTCAAATCCAAAGCACGTGCTCTGACAATTTCCAAATGGAGCGAATATACAGTCACTTTTACCTGCCCCGTTGTCATCGTCGTCGCTATTTATACGCATTTTTATTTATATTTTTCCTGAATTTTTAATCCTGTCAGCGTGGAAAGCGCCAAATTTAATTGATTCTGAAGCGACACGAGCGCACATGGACAAAAAAGACACCAACTCAAGCAGCATTTCAGTCGCTTCGTTCGTTTGTATGTTGGAAAACGAATTTATTCTAATGGCGGCGCTTTCACTTCCGTTTCCGCGATTCACTGTTCACTTGTGAATTTCAATTTGGTGAGATGAACCGCTTTTTTTTTTGCCTTCGCTTTGTGTGAATGAAAATTGACAATTTTAGCTTATTTTATGGGTTTATTTGCATTTTCAAATATTGATTTCAGTTTTATTACGAATTCTACACACTGAATTAAATATTAGTAGTGATGAGGAAGGTAAAGCAAGAACGAAAATTAATTCGGTTTTGGGAAATTTGTGAAATTGTTTTAATTGTCAGTTGAACCGAACCTGAACGTTATTTAATAATTTCGTAGCCATTAACATATCTCGCATGAACATGTTTACCTGGAAGTGCAACATATATTTTGTGAGACCATGGATAGGCATTTTTGATTTTTCCAAAAGGAGATGTGGCTGTTTAAAATGTGAGAGTGATAGCTGTGGCAAGGTGGTTTCTTAAAGCCAGGCAGTTAAAGCTGAATTTTGGATTTTCCGTAAGGGACGTGGCAGCTTGAATTGAAAAAATAAAATATTTTCAATGGTACCATAATAGTACCATTGTTACCAAACAATTTTTTTTATAACTATATTTTTAAGAAATCTTTTACAATATTTGTCTATTAGAGAAAATTTATTTCGCTATATGTAGCAGTAATTTTTAAAGAATTTTAAAAATAAAAACAGACTAAAATGATTCTTAGACCACTTTTTGGTTATTTTATCGAAACTTTTTCGGTATTTTATCGCTATTTTATGGATATTTTATTGAACATTTTTCGATAATTTACAGAGAATTTTTCGATTGTTATCAATAATTTTTAGATTGTTTATCGATAATTTCCATTTCCGATCCATTTTCAAATTTTGTTCCAATTCCATTTTGTTCCGATCAAATTCCATTTTATACCAGTTCCATTGCCATTTCGTTCCCGACAATAAACTGTGTTCAAATCGGTTAAGTATTTCTCAATATAAAGGGAAATAAAGAAATTTAACGTCTATTTTATATGTGAAGTATGATGATTTTTCGATATTTTATCGATAGTTATCGAGATAGTTATCGAAAATGTATCGATTTTAATCAACAATTTTTTGCTAATTTTTCAAATCATTTCTATTTCCCGATCCTTTTAAAAATGTTGTTCCAAGTCCATATTCTTCCGATCAAATTCCATTTTGTCCCAGTTCCATTGCCATTTCGTTCCCGACATAATTTCAAATGAAATACAATAAACAGCGTTTAAAAGTGAAATACAGAAATTTAACGGCTATTTCGTATGTGAAATATGATGATTTTTCGATATTTTATCGATAGATTTTCGAAAATTTATCGATTTTTATCAAAAATTTATCGATAATTTTTGAATATTTATAGATAATTTTCTTATCTCGATCCATTTTAAAATTTTGTTTCAATTCCATTTTGTCCCCGTTCCATTTCATTCCCGGTATAATTTTCAACCAAACAAAAACAACCGCGTCCAATTCGGCTCAGTATTTCTCAAGATAAACGAAAATAATACAAATTTGGCGGCTGTTTTGTAAGTATGGGATGTAGGCTAGATATAGTATCTGGTATTATCATATCATTACATGTCCGTATTTATTTTTTTGCACGAATGCAAAGATAAATTCAAAGTCGATACACACAATTATGAGTCTGCAAAAATCATTTTTTAAATCACATTTTCATTGTAACAAAAACCCTTTTGAAAATGGGTAGATAGATGCACTCCCGATAGCTTCAAATGTAAATAATTGTTAATTGTCCAAACTAAATAAATTTACACGGATTTTTAAAAAAGTTTTCAATATGCCAGATGATGCCTTTATCCGTCAAACCATTCAATCAAATTTTTAATTAGCTAACTTTTATTTTGCTTCTAATGCGGTTATTCACAAACCAATACTTGCCCACCCTGACGTATGAGTAACTTCTAGATTTTGATTGACCTTTCAAACACTTTCCTAATTAGTAAATTGAAAAATTGCATAACTCATTAACACTATATCAGATGACCAAAGGCGTAACGAACTGTCTTATGCAGGGATTTTCGGAAATATTTTTCCAAACTAGTAGACAAATGGAATTTTCCCCAAACCTACCAGCAATGAGTTTGCGAAATTAAATTTCAGTTTTCCACACTGAAGTAACTGGCACAATGCAAGCAGATAGAAGAGAATCCACAAACAACAACAACAACGGTGATAGGACTACGAATCTGTATGAAATTCCCATATCTTGCCAGCTGCCTGGCGCAGTTGTTTGGCATGTAAAATCCCTGTTTAGCATATATTCGTACACAACTGCAAGCAGGCAAATACAAATGCATACACGCCAAAGTTAAATGGGGCACAAATTGCAAGAAACAGCAGCCTGCCAACTGACCTACCCCGAAACCACAAGGACAGTGGAGAAAATATGAAAAATTATTCAACGAAATTACAATGGAGCAGAGAGTAGTGAAGGGAAATGTGATTTTTAATGGAAATAAAATCATAGAAAAACATGAGTGATCAAAGTGGACCTGTGACCCCACTTGCCTCTTGACGCTTAACCCTCCAATTTAATTTTGATAGCAAGTTTTAAAATATCATTTGTTTTGCCCACGGTACAACACGTTACAGTACAGCTCGACTAGGATATGGGATGATCCCTTGAAAGGTTTAAGCTTCAGCTTCACTTGGAGTATGTAAGGGGCAAATGCTTGTATGCCTGTGTATCTGCGGTGGCAAAAGCATGCAAATTCAGATCAAACTGAACTGAAAGCAAAACCGAAAAGCAACACCAAAAAAGAAGAAAAGGGACTTGCGGAAATGCAATTTTCCCACATTTATCTGCAGGATACTTAGGCACGCTCGGAGTATCTTTTAGCAACATTTGCACTTTATTTGATTTTATCTTGTTGGACTTCTGCAGGACGGTGGATTCTGGTTCTGTGCGAACTTGAAATGCGGATTTTGGTTGTCTGAATCGATTTGGGAAACGTACATATTACTGGGAGATTTTCATTAATCGTTTAGGAATTTTCAACTGCATTGGTTGAAGTGGAAATGTTAAAAGAACGATTTATTTTTAAGTATGAAGAGCGTTCACGGGTAAGAGTGCATCTGAATGTGAATTTTCATCCTGGTTGAAAATCTAGAAAAATCTCAGAAAATATTCTCTAATTATGTTGACATATTCTAGTGCAGTTTTTGTTGTTCTTATGGCCACCATTGTCTACCCACGTCGCATTTTTCGCTTTCATTTCACCACGTGAAACGACGACGCACTCAACGCAAGCAAATATTGTTTCAGCGCCTTTTGTCATAATTCAAACGCTTTCAAGACGACATTCTCCGCTTCCTCAAGTGGTTTTTCCCGCTCGCTGCCGCAATCAAAGATGCTCTGCTTGCGAAAATATTTATTTTTGGTTTTATAATATTTCCTGCAGTGAAAACAAAAAAAAAATCCTGAAGCGGAAAATATAAGTATTATGACAGAATTATGTAGTTCCCCTGCGTTCATTGTGGTTCGAATGTGCATAGCTATCCTTGTGCATCTTATCGCCTCCATAATTACGGGTTGCATTTGTGCTGCCGGCATTACGTTTCTTGTGTCATTTTGGAAATCTCGCGCATGTCCTCATTCAATGCTGGCTCAAATGAAAATGAAGTCAGTGTGCCACTGTGACAAGCAACAGTTCGTTGTTGGAATACTTCCATTACTGGTTTGTGTGAGATGGGCATGGAACATGCGCAGTAACATAGGTAATTTTCAAAGAGCAGTAGAAATAGTAGTAGATAAAAGTATTTGTGGCAAATACAAGTTCATTCAGAACAAGTTTCACATGAAATACAATTTTAGGCATGCCATTGAATTATTGAATTGCACTTTTTAATGACAAAATGGTTAAACCCCAAATTTCATTCTTATATTTGAAAAAGGTATTTTTGTATGTGTATCAGAGCGCGCGCTTAAATCAAATTCACTCAAAGGAATAATGTTTCTGAGGAGTATTTGCTGCAAATATTGAACATTTTTAAAGAAAATACTCTTGTATTTGTAGTGACTGAAATCGCAGACCGCAAACGAAAGTAAATCGATAGAATCGTTTTTTGTTTCTCAAAAATGCAAACATCCTTTCTTTAAAAAAGCCTAGTTTCTAAGAAGTACATTTCGTTTATCTTTTCTTTTTACTTATATAAAATTCTTTGTGAGTTTGTTGGTGGTTTGTTTGTATGTATGTTGTGTTCCCTTATAACTCAAGAAATACTTGACCGATTTTAATGAAACACATATAAAAATGTAAGTATTTTCATTGGGCTCGACATAGGCTGTATGCCATTTCATTAACTTTGGGCTTTGGAGGTGGGCGTGGCAAATATTATTCTAAAATGTCTATAATTCCGTGTTGAACCGATTTCACTGAAATTTTATATGTGGTTTTGGGTAGCATGTTGATTCTGAACATTTGAGGCCTGCCCACTGCCACGCCTTAAAAATTTTAAAGCTCTGTAACTTGGGTCCTATTTAAGGGATTTCGCTGAAATTTTGCGTTTGGTGCTGGGTGGGGAATGGTGAATGGGCAGAGGACTGGCATAATATATTTTTATTACTTTATGAAAATTAGCATTATCGGATTACAACCACGCCTACCTCCCATACAAAATGTCCCCCAAATTTGTGTTATTTTTGTTTATCTTGAGAAATACTGAACCGATTTGGAACGATTTTTTTTTGGTTCGAAATTATATCGGAAACGAAATGGGAATTAAACTGGAACGAAATGGAATCGGACCGGAACAAATGGAATTGGAACAAAATTTTTAAATGTTTCGGGAAATGGAAATTATCTATAAATAATTAAAAGTTATTGATAAATGATCTCTAAAATATCGATAAATTATCGAAAAATTATGGTTAAAAAATCGATGAATTTTATCATGATCCCGTAAATAAATACTGATAGCAAGCTCTACCGTTATAAAGTCAAAATAATGACATTATCTAAAATTACAAATGTATTACCCGTCACCTTGGAGTGACTCAAATGAAATGCAAAAGATTATAATTTTTACCGTTAATTCGACATGATTCGATAAAATATGGTTAGTGTTATTAGAAGTTAGTATTAGTGGACTTATGGTTAGGAAGATTAGGCAAATTTCACATTAGAATCAATTTGTAAAACATCATTCTCTTCTCTATTCTTTCATATTGCATACTTTTCTCCTTTCTCAGCAACCCTCTGTGAAAAGCAAAACAAAAAAACCTACCACCAATACAATCAGCTGTTCGTTGACACTTGAATATTTCATTCTTATCAGCCGTCGTGGCGCTGTACTTGCCCCCCACTGCCAATGGCCCGCCCCACTAACCTAATCACATTGGAAGAAAATGCAAGTCGGCATTGGAACTTCCAGCTGCTGTTCGTGCGGACGAATTGAAATACTTTTCCGCAATTCGTTCGTACGGGCAGACAGACAGATTGAAGTGAAATTTCGAAAGCGAATGTTTCAGTTCCTGGTCGGCCGTGTCCGTGTGCGGTTCAATGAGCGCGCATTATTCAAACAAAGCGATCGAAAGTGTCAGTTACAAAATTTAAATAAAACAATTTAAAGGGAAACTAAACGAAAGTTAAATATAAAACAAATTTTATTTTATATTGGAATAACTTTCTAATGTCGGTAAATAAAACAAAATTGTTCTCCGTTTGTTTTAAGTTGTCTTTTCGGTGTCTAATCAACATTGCGTAGAAAAAGTTGGAATTGTACCACTTTGCAACTGTGAAATTCGAATTCGCAACGGTCATTAAAATTTTGTTTTCATTCAAAATGCAAAACTGAGTTTCACTCGCAACATCGCTTATGTGCCGAAGAATTCCAAACTAATTGTGAACGGAGTTCAAGTGCAGCAGTTAAACAAACGTTAATGGCCGAAAAAGCTGTTATGGAATTGCCTCGCACTCTTATTTGTTCGTGGTGCAGTGTTTGAGAGTAATTGTGTATAATTGTCAAATAAATTCATTTTAATTAAAAGCTAGAAAAAAACAAAGCAAAACAAACAAATTTAATTCCGTGCACTCTGTTACAAAACAGAAGGAATGTTCGAATGAAAAGGATACCATGCTGCACGTGAACTCAATTTAAAGTGGTGGGTTGCATTACCGTACATAAAATATGTTAATTTTATATTTGGCTTTACCATATTTCGAGCATTCATTCAATCAAAAAAATCCTTCAAACTAGAAGGTTACTTTCAAAGCAGTCTCAGACGATTTATTTATAGAGAAAATACTCAAGGTTACTAAAATGACCATTGGTAATTGTTAAATAGAAACAACGTCAATATTCTTAATGTATTCGGTTTTTAACTGATGCTTGGTTTTTAATTAAAGCAACATTTGAGTTTTTTATAAATAACCGGCATTTCCCAAAGTAAAGTAACCACGAACTAACGTATTTCCTAAACATTTTCCTGTAGACATTTTGCATACTTTTAAAAGATGAAAAATCTGGACAGTGTCAAAATTTTCAATCGATAACTAAAACGTTATCGTCCACATATGGTGCGAAATGGCAGACAAGTGCAATAAACAATGTAATTATTGAGCTAATAATTTAAATTTTTGTCACTTTCTTTTTTTTTGCCATTAAAAGTATGCATAAAATGTTGAAGGTCAACAAAAGTCCATTCATAAATTATGAGCTGTCATTCAAAATCTATATATGATAACTTGTGAATACAATTTTAGGGTTATTTTTCAATTATTTTTTTTTTTTTTAAATTGGGTAAGAAAAAGTTTGAAAAGTAGTAAAAAATTTTAGGTATCCTCCTGGTACTCATTCGAACCCTGTCCAATCTTATTATATTTGGTTGAATTATCTTTGAGTTTTTAGGTTCGAACTATAAAAGAATTTAAAAGAAACAATAGGCGTGTTTTGGTTACAAACGAATATCGCAGTTTTGTTTTTTTATTATGAAGGAATAAGCAACTAAACACCTTGTCGCTTTATTTTTTATTTGATATTAAAAAAAAACCAAACTGATAGATTACGTTTGCCACCAAAACATAATTAATGACTTTTTAATTTTAAAAAAAAAAAAATGTGACGAATGCTTTCATTTTTTCCAGTAAATGAAATAGTTATTTAAAAAAAATACTTTCTGCACTGAAAGAATATTTTTGTTCATTAGAAATGAAAAATTACATAAACTAGCAACCAACTTCCGATAAACGAAAAAAATAAATGTCAACTCAGACAGGATTCGAACATGGTACGTAAGGTTTGTAAGTTTCGCATATACACGCTGTGCCACTGAGCTACTTTCCTTCAGGTCGATAAAAACAAAGCTTATTTCGAATTCGATAGCAGCAATTTAAGTAAGTTTGCAATGAAAGTAAAATGCTACCTTTTTATTGGAAACTTACTTAATGTGATGAAACCTTATTTGCGGCAAAATGACTTCAGTTGGAGCAAATGTACTACATTTGTTTTTTCGTTTAAGTTTGTATTTAAAACTTAGAAAACCTGCTCCAAACATATTAATTCTTTGAGTGTGTATACACGGAGGGAAATGCTTGCTGAAATCATGCGTTATAGGAATCAATTAAGTAAAAATTAGTCACGATATTGATCCATTAATTAGAAGTCAATAATCAAGAATCTTTTATCATAAGAACTGTTAAAAGTGAAAATCATCGTTTGTGATTTGTGTTTGCTTGATTTGTTCCACTAAAACATGAATTATTATTTTCCTTTTGACATAATCAATGATCAGATGGAATAAATTGTGCAAACAAAAATTATAAATTATGATTAAAAATTCATAATTTTAGGCTTAAGTGAGAATAAATAAATCATTCGTAATAATAATTTGAGCACATATTTCCAATTAAATAAATTACAATTTTTTTTATTTGCTAATTTTTTATGTAATAATTTATTTAATTTTACTTTTTTATTTGCCAACTTGCTTAGAATAATTTGTAATAACTTTTTCACAAATTCAGTTTTCCCGGAATTCGACCCGACATCATCCTCTCCAGTCCGGACGCCTAACCGATTCGGCTACCCTGGCATTATTGTAAAAACGTCTAAATGTATTGTTTATTGCTCAGCAATTCATGACAATCATCCCAGTTACTCATAATTCATGATAACACGTGCAGTTTCATGACCTAGTAAATCATCCATTATTCTTCAAGAATAATAAAATAAATCACGAAATTCATAAACCCTTATCGTAATGTATTCACAATCCACATGCATAGTTTATGTACGAATTCGCATAATTTGTGACTAATATTCACAATTAATGATTATAGTTAGTAATTAAGTAACAATAATTTTATGGACTCCATAATCGTAAATCATGAGCCAACATTTCTCTCCGTGTATAGTTCCGCCTGTACATTGCAACAAACAGGTTACTGATTCCATGTTGGCGAAACAAGAACCAAATTGTGTGGGAAGTGAAATTATGTTGAAAAACGCCATTCAAATCTCATACCATAAATATGTAGCATCTCAAGACCTCATTTCTAAACATTTCCAATCAAATACAGCAATAAATAAAAAAGAGTAAAAAACAAGTTTTTTAAAATATTACCCTTTAAATTAATTTCCGCAATTTCGATTTGAAATTAAGGGTTTTTTTGGCCACTTCAAAATCTGACATTAGGAACAAACCAGCCAAAAACCCTTAATTTTAAATCGAAATTGCGGAAATTAATTTAAAGGGAATTTATTTTTTGCTTTTTAGTCGGTTAAAGGGTTATATTTTTAAAAACTTGTTTTTTACTCTTTTTAATTTTCCTGTTTTTTTTAAATTTTTTACCCTTTTTTAAAAAAATATTTTCCCCCCCTTTTTCCTCTTTTTCACCCTTTTTTTTATTTTTTTCCCGAATGCGAAAATATGTACACAATTTGAGTCCTGCAGCTTAAAAAATACGAACGATAGTCCATCCCAAACTTTAAAATGGCTCCATCTCCCTCCCCTTTAACCCCACACCCCGACTTGGCAGATTCTCGAACTTGATCTCAGTATTCACGAGAAGAACATGTACCCAAAGTTTCAAGTCGATATCTCCAAAACTGCGACCACTATTGTGCGGACGGACAGACGGACGGACTGCCGAAAATCGCTAAATCGACTCAAGAGGTGATGCTGATCAAGAATATACATACTTTTCCATATCGGACACGCCTACTTATGGGCGTTACAAACGTTGTGTCAAAGTTAGTATACCCTGCCACAGTGATCGATTCTTCTACCATTGGTTCACAAAATCTTCCCCCGCATACTTGAACCAACTGACGTGTACCTTAGAAAAAAACCGGCTTCTATTAGACGTCTTCTGATTATAATTGTACTATGAGGAAGTATTAGGTTGTACCTGATTTGCATGGAGCTGATAGTAGCATTGTTCTTGTCTAACTGGATGGTTCATCTTTCAATTCGTTCAGATGTTACCGCCTGAACCTGTTTGGGGTAATTTACCCATTTCAGATCCACAAAGGGTATCTGGTCGTTAACCTTGTCCTTATTCATATCCTTATCCTTTTCTCTCAATGCTTTTATAACATTTCGTAGTTCTTCTGAGCAATGTTTGGATCGACCCATTCTGCTAAAAGGGACAATACTATTCCTTTTAAAACCATTTAGAGCAAATAAAAGTTAGAAAACCGCCAATTGTTACTTTTTCGCTGATCCGAAAATAAATTATCCTGTTACAGGCGAAACTCGCCAAATAGTCTAGTAACTCCATAATTTTTCTTTATGTAAGTGTAAAAATCGATTTCCTAACAAAGCAAAAATGGAAACCTATCCCAATTTTATTTCGCAAGGACAATTTCTTTTGCGTTTTAAGTAAGATTCGGCATATGTTTTGCTCTCATTAAGATCACATTTCACTGCGTCAGAGATTTGATCGTAATTCAGATATAACAGGGAAGTTTCGATGTAAGTAGGCAGTGTTCCTAACCAATGTGTACAAATTTACATTAGCTGTAACAACCAGGTCTAAGTTAAATGAAATGGCCAATTCAATTGCATTATCCGTTCAAGGGAAATCGGTAATCTTGTTTAAAGGTACATAAAAAACCACAACTGCTCAAATCACAGGTTAAACAGAATCTTAACGGAATTATTTTCCTATTCCAATTACTAAGATATTTGTTTGCTTTCAAAGCTGCTTTCAAAACCACAACTTACCCTTGGATGCTATGAAAAGAACAAAAATGCCAGCCACCAAAGCAAACAATGCATTCGTGCAGCAGTCGGAACAAATCAAAACGGATTTTCGGTTTTCCTGATTGCAATGCGGTTGTTATTCACTTCAACTTGATGTGGCTGTTGCCATAGTTCGTCATCTTCTTTTGGTTGCTGTTGTTGTTGTTTATTAAATCGCATCTACAATTCAGCAAATTTGTTGTTTCCTTGGAAAGGGCGACAGTGAAAAAAATGCACATGAGTGGCACATAAATGAAAATGCGAAAGAAAAAAAAAACTAGAGAAAACGAACAAGTGAACATAAAGGACTTGAAACCACATACACACCAGCAAACGCATTCAAACGCATACGCACGCAATCACTTCAACGCAGCCCGCACCTCTACTAATGAAGCTGCAGTGAACGAAAAAAAAAAGAAACACCCACGAAGTACGGAATTTGATTGTAAGTGACGTGATGGCATTTTACGAGTGATGAGTAGGCGCAAGGCTCTTAGCCAGCACGTAGTGGCAATTCTTGCCTTTGTCATCAACAAAAAAAAAAAGAACAAAATCATCATCAACATCATCAACACCATCGAGTCATCACAATCATTTCCATTATTCCATCATCATGCCGTTCTCAACGTTGCCATCAAAGGCCTTTATGCACTTGCCACGCAGCACATTTTCCGCTTGTTTTTACGGCAATCATGCGTGCCTCACAGGCTTATGCACACAAACACATATGTATATTTTTGTACATATATGTATGTACATGAAAAACTTCAACCACCGCGCGATGCTCCTTGTGTGTGGCTTAAACAATTAAATTGTCGTCGTAATTAAAAGCTGCCTGTTCAATCGTGTGCGGCTTGCATGTTCGAATGGGATTCCATGTTGATTAAAATTTGAGCCTCACACACAGACATGCGTGAGAGTGTGATACGTTCGCTTTATGTGGCGCATGGACGATTGCACTCTAATCGCAAGCGATAATTTCAGAATTTGCATTGCAATCGAAAGCGGAAACATTCATTTTAAGCGGAAAAAAGTGAATGGCCATGTGTGGGTGAGTGGTTTTGCGGGAATCGCTGAAAGGCAAAGGCTAAACTAACATTTCCATAATTTAATTTCCATGGAATTTTGTATTCATTTGGCGAAATGTATGGCGGAATGAGAATTTAGAATTTAGTATTTAGGAACGGTTATTGCTAAAGTACATTAATCAACCTATGATTTCGAACAAGGAAAATTACATAAATAATGTATTTAATTTACAAGGAAAACATAATGGAAATTGGGGATAAGGTCTTATAAAGAAAAAAAATGTACAGAAAAATTAATGCAGTTAATTTTCATTTAATTATACGTGGAAGTTTTTTGATATTTCTCACACACACACACACACACACATATACCTCTACTATGGCATAAGCAAAGTAAACCATCTGTTGTTGTGATCTGGCTGCGGTCTGCGCGATGCGATGACAGTGTTGATGTTGATGTTTCTCTCGGAAGCTGTTGTCTGATGACCGACACCGACACGCCAACACCAGAATGTCCGTGGACGATATTGTGATAGTTCTTGTTGTTGTTGTTGTTGTTGCTTTGTTTTTTTTTTCATAACAGCCTTTATTTCATTTTACACTCCTGCTGTTCCAGCTAATGTTGTAAAGGAGAGCATCAACATAAATTCGCTTGTGTCAGCAGCACTGACAAAATGCTACAAATCATCATGTCCCCGCATATTGTGAGTAAAACAAAACCAACAACGACAACGACAACAACAACAACAAAAATGCAATTAGTTGTTGTCATTAATATTCTGCAAATTCATCAACTTACTTCAACTTTAACAGCGCAGCAAACAACAAAAAAGATATGAGAAAAAAGTTTCACTTTAATGCTGATTAAATTTGCTGCTTCTTCGAAAATTAAGTTTTGAACATAATTGCTTTGGCCATAAACACGGTGAAATTGTATTTTGCTTTTAAGGGCATGCAGCAGTAAAATTCAACAAGTTGTTGTGGTTGGAAGTGAAATATCCAACAATAATGAAAATATGATTACCAACTCTATAGAATTACTAGAATTATTTACAGTTTAATGAGAGAAGAAAATGTGGTATTTTGTGAAAATATCTTCACATCAAACATTCTCTTCGTGTTCTTTTGAAATCGTAGTACCTATACCGAAAATATCGGTACTAGAAATAATACTCGTTTCTAGTCGTACGAATTAAAAAAAATAAAAAAATAAATATTACTCATACGCCGTGAGCAACAATATGCGACAATAGTTACACACGGCGTATGAGTAATTTTAATTATTTGATTTTCAGAAATTTGAAATTAATTAGCATAAATAAAACTTGTTGTACAGGATCCAGGAAAAAAATTACTTTTTACGTTGCATATTTATTTTACACAAGACAAACTCGAGTCTCGGACAGTTGGCAAAATGGCTTTACTCCTTGCTTTAAGTGTAACTAGGGTTGACACACGGTCTGGATTGTCCAGATTTTTTGTCATGTGTCAAGATTCCAGTTTTTTAATAATTTGTCTAGACAAAATTTTCTCTGATATTTCTCAGTTAAAAAACTAAAATAAGTCAGAAAACCTAATAGCGTTTTCGTTTTTATTATAAAGACTAGCTGTTACATACCCGGCGTTGCATTGGTTGTATAAAATTGAAAAAAAAATATATATAGGAATTTGCGACAACTTCAATGGCGCTGTAGTTCATGGTTTATTCTCCCGTGAAACTTGGTGACAGCTGTAATCCCACCCGGTATGATTCAGCCAAAAAAGTCCAAGGACGCACTTGGTGGCACTTGACAGACAGACAGACAGACAGATGTGGATGGAACACACCACACCACACAACATTTTTTAAAAAAGTAGACCATTTTGAAATTTTGTTTCTACTTAAGTGCTTATTGCTTTCGACCACAAAATTGTCAGACTAAACTATAAAACTGCAAAGAGTTCTACATACTTTTAAAAACAGTAAATTGTTACAAGCGGCCCTTTGCTACAAAATATTTGTGGAAAGAATAGCATTGGACTGTTTTTAAACTGAAGTTGTAAAGCTTTCAACGTCTTTCAAAACAAAAAAAAGACAAGGTCTTTTCTGGCGAGAGACAAATGGTAAAATGTTTGTTGCATGCCAATGAGAAGGTACTAAAGGCGGTTACAAACTTCTAACCGCGCCAGAATAGACCTGTAAAAGTGTTTTCTTTCATAATAAGCTATGTAATTTAATTTTTTTTTCAATGTGAGGAGTAACCAATGTATATCCTTGCATATTGCTATCCAATTCCTACTTTACTATTTCTTAAAAATATGCCATTAAAATAAAAAAAAAATTCCGATTTTTTCTTTGAATGCCCAGTTGAAAATGGAAAAGTCCAGATATTTTTTTTCAAAATCCAGACGAAGATCATTTTGCATGTGGCAACCATAAGTGTAACCAACTTTAATCAGAGTTCGCCGATTTCACAAAGAGATTTTTTTCCAGTTTGAAGTAATTATTTTAACAAAATTAAATTAAATTTTTAAATTGGAAGACAAAGAGGTCAAACTATACTCGGAATATTCAATTAAATATTACCAGTATAGAAAAACTGTAGGTAAAATATCACTACTTTTCACTATTCGGGATATCATTAAAAACAGGTCGAAAGTAAGACAGAGACTCAAAGAAAATCCATTCTTGAGTGCATCAATGCCGACTGAAATTGCAGGAAAAGGCGAAGCTTTATTGAAAGTTTCTGGTTGGTACACACAAAGTCTGGTTACTTTGCTTTAAAATCTAACTTTCAACGTTTTCGAACTAAATCCCGTCTACAACCGATTTTCTTGAAACTTTTTAATCTGGTGCTACCCGTAAAGTCTGGTTACTTGGCTTTTATTTCTAGTTTTTTAACGGAATTTATGTTAAAATTTAAGTGTACCATGCTATAAGCTACTAATTAGTACACAGTACCGGAAAAAACCCACTCACAAGGCCCACAAATACTGTAAATGCTCCAGTGCACTGATTTCCGAAAATATTAAATTCAATATTTGGAGATTTACGGGCGGACATTAATGTATGAAAAGTTCGCGGAAGGAATTTACCACCAACTACAGCGCTAACTGAAATTGTTTCAAATTATTATAATTGTTTTAATAATTGTATGTAACATTCAGTTTATATAATTTTACTAGCTTATAGCCACAGCTTCGCTCGCAATAATTTTGCATTTTCACGTAAATGTATAAATGATATACTATGTATTATTTAGGCAACTGAAATAAAAATAGATTTTCCCAATCAACCCTCTGCCCATTTGCTGCACAACACCAAATCCAAAGTATTACCGATATTCCTCGAATGGGGCCCGTGTTTAAGTGCGGGTCACACATTTTCACAATAACCCCTCTGCCCTCACAAAAAATCTATATATATATAAGAGACGTTTATGTTTGTCGCGTGTGGACGCTAAAACTACTGCAACTATTGTCACCAAAATTTATTTATGTGATCTATGGGTCGTGAGTTGTGTTGTGGGATAGGTTTTGACACGCCCACTTTTACCTTTTGCAGAAACTTTTTTTTTATAGCAAATGCCAACAATTAACTTGGTTGCGGTTGCTCATCTGCGAATTGTTTCCCAAAGGTGGCGCTGCCACCTACCAATTAATTTCTCCCCCTCCCAACAGTTTTACCATATCTGCGGGTTTCAACTTCGGTGTAATTTTTACCTTTCGGTTTCAGGAAAAAAACATTTGCTTATGGGATAAGTTTAACAATGCAAATATAAAAGCTTTTTAGGCCAAGCAAAGCGGTTCGGGCCCAGCTAGTTTTATATATGAAAAGATTTGTTTTTTTTAAATAATCAAAATCATACTACAAATTTTATAAGATATCGAGTTTATTCTATTTATTATGGGTAGACAATCTTAATTTACCCACTCAACATCAGATTTTAAAAATTAAAAATTTGTTCACGAAAAGAATGGTTTTTCTGAAATGTTCTCTACATTTTAAATTAAAAACATATGAATGCTGGAGAGCGTAGCTCCATATAACTATTTGGTAAGACCCTTAGGAAGCTTTTTCTATTTGATTATGTCAATTTGATAATATCTCCGCTCTGCGAAATAAGAAAGCCAAGCTGCTGTCTTTCCATTTTCTAATTTACCATTTATTTGCCTTACTTAAATAATTACATTAGATAAATACACAAGGTTTGTGCCAACACTACGTGCCACGTACAAAGACACTGACTAGAATAACAAAATTACAACCAATTTGCATGTACAACCTTACTGTGGAAACATATTGCCTCAAGGTATTCAAAACTATTCAGTTATACGCTCGTCGGCTTGAGCGAGAGACACAGAGAGAGAGACTGAGAATAATGCGCCGCTATTTTAATGTGAATTACAAACAAGTGAAATGCCATAAGTAGTGACTGCCTACGGCATTTTCTCAAGGATTTCAATGCTCCGTCGCGACTCCATCGTCAGCGAAATTGCCTGTCTGACTATGCGGAGGCGTTGAAGCAATCGACATAATCGCATCAACATAAACGTAATTAGTTGCCGCGGCGCTGCTATCTGTGATGGATGAAAGAAAGTTAGAACCCGACTACTTTCAGTCGCACTCGAAATTCTTTAAAAAGTGCGGAAAATGTTAATAATTTCACTTCAGTGCAATTATTTTTCAGTTCACACTTGTATACAATTTTCATGAGGAGTTGTTTTTTTTTTGGCACGTCTATACGCTTTTCCACCATTTCCTGGTATCGCTCTGGCATGCCAATGGGCTTTCGCAGAAACCACTCATAAGCCATACATATATCCTCGCATATCCTGGCAGGCGAGCATAGTTGGTTGAACACGCGCCTGCTATACGAGATTAAATCAATTTAGGCGCTGCCCCCCAACACAGCTACAAGGCAATGCGACGCAATGTCAGCTGGATTTCTGCAATAAAATATGCCAGTGAAGACACTTGTGACGATCTGCAGAATATGAAAGTGGATTTTTTTAGTCGCTGTTTTTTTTGTTGTTGTTGCTGGAGCTTAGGTGTTTGCGGTACAGTGGAAAAAAATTAAAAATATGTGAGAGATATGAAAATTTGTTTCATAAAAAAAAACAAATACAACTAGTAAGAGAATTATTTTCGGTCTGACCGTAGCTAAAATACGGTGCGAATACGATACATTCTTAGACCATTTGTTGGTAAAAAAATTTTTCGGTATTTTATCGATATTTTATTGATAATTTTTCGATAGCTTACCAATAATTTTTCGATTGCATCTATTTAAAATTTTGTTCCAGTTCCATTCCCATTTCGTTCCCTATATTATTTCCAATCAAATACAAGAAATGTCGTTCAAATCGTTTAAGTATTTCTCAAGATAAATGACAAAAAAAAAATTGTACGGATATTTTGTATGGGAGGTATGATGACTTTTCGACATTTTATCGAAAAATTTTCGAAAAATTTATCTTATTTAAATAGGTATGTTATTGTTTTTTATCAATAGTTTTTCGATATTTTTTGATATTTTATCGACATTTGATCGATAATTTTTCAATATTTATCTATTATTTTCATTTCCCGACCCATCTCAAAATGTTGTTCCAATTTCATTTTGTTCCGGTCCAATTCCATTTCGTTCCAGTTTTATTCCCAATTTCGTTCCCAACATCATTTCCAACCACATGAAAAAAAACCACTTCCAAATCGGTTCAGTATTTCTCAAGATAAAGGAAAATAATACAAATTTGGCGGTTATTTTGTATGGGAGGTAGGCGTGGTTCTTAGCCGATGTTGTCCATCGTTCGCCAAAAAAAGAGGATATATAGTTTTCATACCGAACACGCCTCCTTATGGGTGTTACAAACGGTGTGACAAAATCAATATATTCTTTGACACTACACTGCAAAGTGAAATGCGTTTTTTTTACACACCTAAAGCGTGTAAAACCATGTAGACACATTTTACACACGTTTTGGTGTATACATTTAACACATGTAATACGTATTTTTTAGCGCACCATCACGTGTAATTATACCGCAGTTAAAGAGCGGAACATGTGTAATTTTAAACATATAATGTGTGTAATTATAGCGTAGTTCACCAGTAGAAAATGCTTTAATTTTATACGTATAAGGCGTATTTTTCCTCATCATTTGTTGCATGTGAAAGTAGTGGGTTCAAATTTTGTAGGTTTACTCAACCATGAAAGAAATGAGTTTTATGGATAAAAGAACTTATATGTTAAGATATTTTTCATTTAGAACTTACAAATTTTGTAATTAAATTGTTTTTGAAAATAAAAAAATTATAGTAATTTCCAAAGTTTTTTTTTTTGACACCCGTGTAATTTCCTAAGTGTATAACACCCGTGTAATTTTATAAGTGCATAAGTTTTACACGTGCGTATTTGCCTTAGTGTGTTGTATGCCTCATGTGTGTAAACCTTACTTTTGTGTATACGTACGATACACTAAAAGCGCGTATTAATTCCCAGTATCATTTTTGCTACTCGCTTATGCCGCATAAATATTATATACGCTTAAAGTGCATTAAAAAAACACGAGTAATATAACATATCAAAATCTAGAACGTGTGTTTTTTTTATTTATCAAATAAATACACACTTAAAAATGTGTGTTATGTGTAAAATTACACACTAAAAGATAGGTTCACTTTGCAGTGTAGTAAGCAAAAAATAAAAATAAGTTTCCAAAAAAAAAAAAATAATTTTTTTTTTTCTATAAAAGTGTTAGGCCGTTTTGGCTCACTTTGGGACCCTTGTTGGCCGTTTTGCCGTTATAGGATCGACTTGAACTTTGAAACTTAAGAGTTTTGTGTGCGATCAGGCGAATTTTTTTTCGGACACCTCTAATGTACATAAGTTTTATGAACTCATATTTTTTTAAAAATTCACCATGTTCATGGTAGTTCCAAAAACTTTATAGTAAATTTAAAATTTTCAACTCTAAAAATACCCACAGTATCCTACTCCCTCTTAATAATCACTCAACAACATGGGGGAAAATATTTAGCAACTAAATATAAATGCGGAAATTGCCTAAAATGACGGCTAAGAGCTTCTGCCGCTTTCGCGATTCCAGATTAGCATAAATGTGATTTTCTCTGGTGAAGCTATTTTTTCCATTCCTTTCTATTTTTGTCATCGTCATTATTGGCCAGTGAAAAGTGCAATTGTTGCCACGAGCAACAATGTTATACTAACAACAACAATGGTGGATATACATATTTTATTTCAGATTGTATATCCTCTGGTAGTTATCGGGAAAAAAAACTTAAAAAAAAAAAAATTTACAGAAATACAAAATAAATACGTTTCAAAATTCATTTTTATCATGTTTACAGCCGCATTCGGTGAGCTGAGTTGAAAGCTATACACAGACTCTCTCTGCCAGACACACACACAAGCAACTCGATGGGATTTCATTCAGAGGCTATGACGGCTGCAAGTTTGTTGTTCGTTTCCCGCCATCCAATCATTCGCAAAATACAACAACAAAAACAACAACAGCAAGCAGCAGCAGTGTTGCCATGTAGCTGCTTAAAGGGTGTTGTTTGCATGCAAAACATTGATAAGGTCGATTGGTTTAGGGAAGTTGAGCAGCGGCAGCAGCAGTACAGGATGCCCTGCTTGTATGTGTGTGTGTAGTCGGTTGTATTTTTATTTATACACACATATTTTTTTTCTTGTTTGCTCCTTTGATCCTTTCGTAGACTTATGTACAAAATATATATTTTTTCTGCTTTTGCCATTAAACCAACATAAATATTTAAATTTCTTTTCTTTGGTGAGAAAATTTGCTGGAAAATTGATGGGATTTTGTGAAGTTTGTGTTTTTTCGTCCGGGCGGTCTGCACAATTCAACTGTCTCGCTGCTGTGTGTGCTTTTCGTGCACGCTTCTTCATTTTTTTATTTAACTTTTTTACGATTTTTTTCCCCGTTTTTTTTTTGTTCTTAATCAACATAATAAGTTGCAGATTAGGGGTCACTTTGATAGTATTATCAATATGCGATAATACACATACATAGTAGAATGGTTGAAGAGAATTGTTCAAGAGGAGGGTCTTCTTGTGTGGTGTTTTTGGGTTGTGTGTAAGTGTGGGTGGCACATATGCTGAGTGATTGATAAACTTAAATTGTTCGGGTATAGAGTAATGATGAGCGATGCTGCTGATATGCTAATCCATTTCGGTGTAAAACTTTTGATGAAAAACCAATACTCTTTCCTATTGTGCTTTAAGATTGGGTATTATCCTTTTCCGGTCTGCTGCGCATTCAATTATTTTCAAAAGGGTTTTTGTTGTGAATATGCTTGTATGTAGTATATTCGCCAGTGCCAAGCACGATTGAATAGTTTTAAAATATATTACATGAAAGATTTGATACACTTAATACATATTTCCCCCTAATCGTAGCTTGAGCTGCATCTTTTCACATACCTTAAATATGCCAAATGTATATGGAACAGTAACAAAATTAGCTGCCAATTTAATCATATCTCACTGTTTTCATAAAAACTGTATAGGCAAAAAAATACAAAACACCGTCTCCTGTAAAATTCATAAAACCACACATACGATAAATTCGCGATTATGGGAGGATATACTAAAAATAGTTTACCTAGTCTTTATTATTCAAATTAGCTTTATTACATTAAATGGTTGTTTTCGACTTTTTAAGCAGAAATAAATATCTCTTTAACGATTTTTGATTGTACAAGTGGGTGTGGCACCTCACTCATTGCCATATTCAGAAGCCATAGCTGTGACTGCATATTTTGACACTACTCTTTTTTACTTCTATTTCGATGATATTGAAAATGGGGAACTTGGAACAAAGACTATGACTACCTCCCATGTAAAATGACCGCCTAATTCGTTCTATTTTCATTTATCATAAAAAATAATGAACTGATTTGGACATCTTTTCTTGTAGTTGGTTGGATATGTTCTGGGGAACGAAATGGGAATGGTGTGTAATTAAATGGAAGTTTAGAAATGGATCGGGAAATGGAAATTATAGAGAAAATATTAAATAATAACGGGAAAAAATCGAAAAAAACCGATTAATTTTAGAAAAATTTTAAAATTGCTGATAAAATGTCGAAAAATCCTCGTACCTCCCATACAAACAATGCAAAGTCAAATGCGTTGTTCATACACACTTAAAGTGTGTAAAACCTTGTAGACACATTTTACACACGAATTCGCTAAGTGTATTAGTTTAACACATTTAATATGAATATTTATAGCCCACCATAATGTAATTATTGCGCAATAGAGTAACGAAAAATGTGTAATTTTAATCGTGTAATATGTAACGCACGAAAACTTATTCTGTGTGCAATTATAGCGCAGTTAAACAGCGGAAAATGTGTTAATTAAACTGTTTTTGAGAATAAAAGAAAATGAAAATAATTTTAATGACGTGTAATTCGCGTCACCTGAGTACTTTCACAAGTTATGCCAACGCTTATGCCGCATATGCCGTTTATACGCTTAAAGTGCCTTGAAAACACACATGCGTGGTAATATAGCATGCCAAAACCTAAAACTATTTTTATTTATTTATATAAAAAATTCTAAAAAAATGTGTGTTCTGTGAAAGATTACACACCAGTGCAGTGTAATAGCCGTAAAATCTTTTTATTTTCATTTATCTTGAGAAATACTTAACAGATTTGGACGCCGTTTCTTGTATTTGATTTTAAATGATGTCGGGATCGAAATAGGAATGCAACTGGACAGGGACAGGAAAACCCCCCCAGGATAAAATTTCAGGGGGGTTTTCATACCATTTTTTTTAATTAAACTGAAGAAAAACAAGTGAGTAAGTATCAGTCGGTCAAACCGACTTATATATACACTGCAAAGTGAACCTATCTTTTAGTGTGTAATTTTACACACAACACACATTTTTAAGTGTGTATTTATTTTGATAAATAAAAAAAACACACGTCCTAGATTTTGATATGCTATATTAACACGCACTCGTGTTTTTTTAATGCACTTTAAGCGTATATAATATTTATGCGGCATAAGCGTGTAGCAAAAATGATACTGGGAATTAATACGCGCTTTTAGTGTATCGTAGGTATACACAAAAGTAAGGTTTACACACATGGGGCATACAACACACTAAGGCAAATACGCACGTGTAAAACTTATGCACTTATAAAATTACACAGGTGTCAAAAAGTATACACAAAAGTGTATTCTACACACAAAAGGCAAACACACTAATGAAAGTACACACGTGATGGAATTATACACTTAGAAAAGTACACGGGTGTCAAAAAAAAAAACTTTGGAAGTTACTATAATTTTTTTATTTTCAAAAACAATTTAATTACAAAATTTTTAAGTTCTAAATGAAAAATATCTTAACATATAAGTTCTTTCATCCATAAAACTCATTTCTTTCATGGTTGAGTAAACCTACAAAATTTGAACCCATTACTTTCACATGCAACAAATGATGAGGAAAAATACGCCTTATACGTATAAAATTAACGCATTTTCTACTGGTGAACTACGCTATAATTACACACATTATACGTTTAAAATTACACATGTTCCGCTCTTTAACTGCGCTATAATCACACGTGATGGTGCGTTAAAAATATACGTATTACATGTGTTTAATTTATACACCAAAATGTGTGTAAAATGTGTCTACAAGGTTTTACACGCTTTAGGTGTGTAAAAAAACGCATTTCACTTTGCAGTGTACCCTACACCTACCGGGACATATTGGATCCGCCATCTTGTATTTTTAAATTCCGGCATCAAATTCGAAATCAGCGACCCCGAAAAACCCCCCTATACAAAATTTCATACTGTTTTGATGAAATCTTAAAATTACGGTAAAAACACGATTTCCACTTATACGGGAGGTAGGCGTGGCAGTCGACCGATTCCGCCCATTTGCAATACCAGCTCCTTCTAGGGCCTAAAAAGGATAAATCCAAAATTTGGGATCCCTAGCTTTCTTCTAGCTCCTGCAAACGTGGTTACAAGAAAAGAGGACGGACTGACGAACAGACGGACAGACGGATAGGGCTAAATCAACTCAGGAGGTGACGCTGATCAAGAATATATATACCGGACACGTCTCCTTCTTGGTGTTACAAACATGAGACCAAAGTGAATATACCCATACCTCATGAGGTGTAGGGTATAAAAATAGAAAATACAAACCAAATTTAAATAAACAACAGATCGCTTTTTTCAAAATAAATCTTTTGAATTTTTATAAAAAAAAGTTCATTATAAAAAAATTTGGAAAAAACCCGAAGGGGAGTTTTTAAAAAAATCGACGTATTGTGTTCATATATTTTGGGAGGGTGCGGCACCCTAAAGCCCTCCAAATTATATGATTTACATACATACATACAACATACATACATGATTTAATTAATGAATATTTTTCTGCTTTTTAGTCGGTTTATGGATTCTATTTTTTTTGTGTTTTTTTTTTATTTTATTTTATTTTATTTAAATTTTATTTGCCTGTTTTATTTTTTTTCAACTTTTTAAAATTTGGTTTGTGTTTACTTAATTTAACCCCTCATTTTCCCCCAATTTTCCTCTTTCGTTTCCTGTTTTAACCCTCTTTCCCGAACGCGAACCTGGCTTGAATACCAAAGTTATTTCCGAACCCCTCCCCTTCACGCACTATTGGTTTGGTATAACATTTCCTTCTACCAAATTTACTATATATTTCCGGGGAATGTGAATTACTCTCACAGTTCGGGAAAACGAATATAATAAAATTGATCCAACCTCGTTCTGCCACATTTGACCAAATTTGAAATTCAATTGAAAATTGTGGCGCAAAAATTCAATCAAAAACCGCATACGTATATGCACAGATAGAGGCAAATTATTACCAAAATGTAATAGACACAAGGACAAATATAGACATCAAAACGGCCACCGCCATCACTGACAGTCGAGCCAGTAGCACACACACGCCTGCTCGCTGCAATTTTGGCAAATATTTTCACAGATTATTTATGAATTTTTCGACAGTCGGTTGCGCTTCCGATTGCAATTCGTACAGTGGCTGCTGATCGAATGTGTGGTAAATGTGCGGGGAGAGTGCACACACACTCACACATTTCCTACTTGGGCATTGTATAGTTTGTGGTTCATAAATTTTCCACACTCTTTTGTGTCTGCTCAATTGCTGGTACGTAATGTGTGGCCATTTAGTGAAAAATCTGACATTCGAAAATTTAAATTTCAAGCAAATATTTATTTTAAAAATTGAATCTAAACCGAACGTGTGTTGTGGTTAAAAATGGAAAAGGTTTATGCTAAATTTGATTGAAAAATTTGTTTTGTTTTGTTGCAGTGGAAAATTTCCCAGCGTAGGTATGTACAATGTACATAGAAGACAATTTTTCAATCAGCATTTGTAATTCCAAGGAAAATCAATTTCAATTGAATTTCCCCGAGAATAAAACAAAAAAGAAATAGGCAACAAGGCAACAACAAATACGAATACGAAAAAAAAATTAAAACAAATGCAAACAAACAAACAAAATTCCCCATCACAAAATGTCGTGCTAATTTTACGATATCGAATTTCGAACGAGCAAATCATAAAATCTATCATTTTATGGCAATTTTGTGACATAACCAAATGGCAACAACAACGACACCACACACACACAGAAAATTGCCACCAAAATAAAACAATAAAAATTCATATCACTCAATTTGGAATCAATAATAAATTATGGGGATCCTCATTAGCCCCCAAAGTCAAGCAAAAGAGACAAGGAAAAAAATATACCGTCAACGAAATGAAGCAACACAACGACAAATTGTTACTCGCTTATTTTTTGTTCGTGAGTTATGGGTCTTTTGGAAAATTTCTACACAATTCGTTTTCCCCCAAACCATGAACAGATGTGTAGGCCAAATTATGGCGGGAAATTTCAAATGAGTACGAGTGCAAAAAAATAAACCAACACATCATAAATCTCAATTGATTTGCGGTTATTTTGCGGGTGACATGGTATTTTTGTTGTTGCTGTTTAGTGGGCTTGTGGGTTTGTTTGTTATTCAGTTGCCATTGTGTTGCGATTTAAATCAATGTCATTTCGATAATCGTTGCCGCAAATGATATCGTTTTATCGAGCTCAGAACAGAGGCCTTAGTAAACAGGTGCACAAACAAAAAAAAAATTCCAATAATGAAAATCTGTAAAACTAAAACATGGATTACAGCAAAAAAAATAATAATAAAAAAATAAAATCATGTTTGCCTTCCACATAGTCGAGATTAAATGACAGTAGTTGACGTCATTCGCAAGCAGTCAGGGGGATAGGGTTATCTTCGAGGAAGCTTAAATTGATATTATACACGATTATTAGGAAATATTTGGGTGAGGCGGACTAGTGGTCCCAACAGAAACACATGTGACTTTTACAGCTGAAATCGGTTTCCTCAAAGAATAAATGTAAGGTTGCATCCGCATTGGAGAAATTAACAATTTTGTGTCTGGTCTGCAATTAGTTTATCCCAGAATAACACTATCAAGTTATAAATACATGCTTCAATTTTGTTATTATACACTTAAAATAATAGAGTTGATTGACACTCTTTTAGTTGAAAACCTTAACCAATCAGCAAAAGAATGTACTCAAATTTTTCCATTTCGCTTCTCTGTTGTGAAAGTCTGTATTTTTTTACGTGGGCAACGCCACTGGTGAATGCTAATTATCTTTAAAAAATTTTCAAATTTCATATCTCTTAGTTGAGTAATCAAAGACAAAGAATTTTCTTTCAAAACTTTTTTATTAAACTATTTACATAATAATACCATATTTTATACCCTGCTCACTAGTGTCCAAGGGTATATTGTTTTTGTCACACCGTTTGTAACGCCCATAAGGAGGTGTGTCTGGTATGGAAAAGTATATATACATTCTTCATCAGCATCACCTCTTGAGTCGATTAGGCCATGTCCGTCTGTCTGTCTGAGCTATCGCCTCCAAATTTTGGCAATTCTCTTCTTTTGGTGAATGATTCGACGGTATTGAAAATGGGCAACATCGGATAAAAACCACGCCTACCTCCCATACAAAATGGCTGCCCAATTTGTACTATTTTCCTTTATCTTGAGAAATACGTTTTGGACGCTGTATTTGATTGAAAATGATGTCGGGAACGAAATGGGAATGGAACAAAATGGATTTTGACCGGAACAAAATGGAATTGGAACAAAATTTAGAATTGGATCGGAAAAAATGATAAATAAAATACGGAATATTTTCGATAAAATTGGCAACAAAGGGTCTAAGAATGTAACGTAGTCACATGTGCTGGGTATTTTAGCTTCGGCCAGACTAATTACTAGTTACCAGTAATGATTAAGTTTTTTTCATTCTAGAATTTTCTACAATCTGTCAATTAACTAACTGAAATGTTTTGGACATAAACCTCATCTAATGCGTGAGCTAAAGATTTATGAGACGTAAGAGTCGTTTTTTGCCCACTGTGCAAAGCTTTGTTTGCTCTACTACGTACCTACAAAAAAAACTTTTCGCACACTTCACCCTGTAACTCCTTACAGGGTCCCCCCACATATAAATTTTTTGTTTTCTCGAGCAGAGGAATCATGTGGCAGCGGTTTGTCGTCTTACTAACATACAAAAATATTTTAAAAATATAAGTTTTATAATAATAAATTTGAATAAGTTTGATGGTCCAAATTTAAATTACTACATTGTTTTTAACACCTCTTTAAAAGATTAAAATTAAAAAAAAAAAAAAAATTGTAAGTACGTTAAAAAATTTTCAAATTGTAAAGAGTTTTCCAAGGGCCGTCAACCTTGGAAAACTCTTTTAAATCTACTTAAGAAGAAATAGTGTCCTAATGCAACAAAAAAACTGGAGAGTGCCTGAAATACCACCACACAGTAGGAGCTTAGGAGTAATAATAATAATAATAAAGGGGGGATTTGCACTGCGACCTTTGGTCTTTTGTGCCCCTACTACGAGTCCGTGTTGGGTGACGATGCCCCAAGTATCACGAATCATACCTCTACCAACGTTTAGAGGACCTCCACCAACCCCAATTCCGTTAGGAATTTCAAGATTAGAAGAGGATCCAGATTCGGCCAATCATGCTCTGGCACCAGGTACTTTCCCAGTACGCGCCTCCTTATGTGGATGATTGCCCCACAGGACTCCAGTAAATGACCCGGACTTTCTTCTTCCTCATTGCTGAATCTGCAAGAGTCGTCGCTTAGAATGCCCAGCTTCGTGAGATGCCCCCTCCGTCTGCAGTGACCAGTGAGAAACCCCGTTAGAATTCGAAGCCGGTTCTTACTCAGCCCGATACAAGCTTCAAACCTCCTCTCGTTATATTTACCAAGGAGTGATTTGGCCTGCCGTAGCCCAGGTAGATCGAACCAATAGTTCGATCTGTCCACCCGTACTCTTTCTCTGAGCATTTCCCGGATAGTGTGTGCTCCTATACCACAGAATGGCTCTGGCCCTGTAAGGGGCGTAGCCGCTCCTTTTCTCGCAAGCTCGTCTGCCGCCTCGTTCCCCTCCACACCGACGTGTCCTGGCACCCAGCAGAGCGTAACTTTATTGGTTCCGCTCAGCCGGTTTAATTTTGCAAGACAGTCCCCCACTAGCCTGGATCTAATGATGTGAGAGTCTAGAGCTTTAAGAGCCGCCTGACTGTCAGATAGTATTACGATTTCCCGTCTACAGTATTTTCTATCGAGGTTGAATTGCACACATCTTTCAATTGCATGAACTTCTGCTTGGAAGATGCTGGTCAGTGTGCCCATTGGTTCGGAGTATTTGGTACGTGGCCCGAATACCCCAGCACCAGTGCCCTCGTCTGTTCTGGATCCATCTGTAAACCACATTATAGCATGGTCGCGGATACCATACTGTGAGTGTATATTGGACCATTCTTTCTTACTACTGAGCTTCACATCAAAGTTTTTTGTGAAGCTAAATTTTCTCATGTTATCGTCCCTTGGAGCTAATAGAAGCGGATACTTATTGGAAAGAGTGAAGTGATCCGCGCGCTCAATACACCTTCCGTACCCTATGCCCTCCTTAGAAAATCTCGCAAGTGTACTGTCAGCTACCTCCCCAATAACAATGTGTAGGGGAGTTAGTTCTAATATTACCTCCAGTGCCGCAGTTGGACAGGTTTTCATTGCCCCGGTTATGCAGACACATGCTAGCCTTTGAACACGTTCTAGTGACTTCCTAGTGGTGCCCAGACTAGTTCTTTTGGCCCACGCAACGGTGATGATTGGTCTCACCATTCCTATGTACATCCACCGCATTATGCGTGGACTACAACCCCAAGATTTACCAGCTATGCTCCTACACATCATGAGAGCTCTAATGGCCTTCTTTGTTACTAACTCCGTGTGTATCTTCCACGTGAGCTTACTATCTAGTGTTAATCCCAGATATTTCACTTCCGTTTGTTTCTCTATAACTTGCCCGGACAGCCGAATCGGCCTCCAGTACTGTAGTTTCCTCTTCAATGTAAACGGTACAATCGTGGTTTTTGCTGGATTAGGAGTAACACCAATCTGTCTATTGTAACAGTTTTGTGCCATTTGGAGGAGCTAAAAGTAAGCTAGGTGGTTCAAACTTTGGATTCAACTTTCTTAGGTCCTAGAAGGAGTGAAAAATTGTGTTTTTGTAGGATTGTAACCGAATATTCGCTGAAATATCACAAAATAGTACAAAACTTGGTACATTCGAGTTTTTAAATTCAGCAAAAATTTTGGCGCAGGTAGGATATATATGAGTCGGCTTTGACCGACTGAAACTTACTCTACTTGTTTTTAATTTTTTTTGGTGGGCGAAACTTTTGTGATTTATTTTTCAAACACTTTTTTGTGTGTTATTTTTAACGCAGCCATTAATTTCGGTTAACAATTTGTAAAAAGTAAAACCACCAATAAACAGAGAAACACTCGCATCGATTGGATATCGGTGACAGCATCAAAAAATTACGTATACGCCTACGCACACACACGCGCGCACACTTCTTCACTGAAAAAGTGATTTCATTACGGGCAACATCGTTTCTGGAGCACTCCTTCGGGACTGCTGATAATAATTGATTTGCAGTGTCTGCCCCAGCCAGCATAACTTAGCTGCTGTTGTTGTTCCTTCGACAGAGCTGCGCTTGTTGCTCCCGTGCAGCGTTGTCTAACGAATGTGCGACATTTAACAATTTCATTGCCATATTAATGTCGTATTAACGACAACATATCATTTGCTTGACTTTGTCTTTTGAGCATTTGTGTTTGTGTGGGTGTGTGTGTGTGTATATGTCAGCGGGTGAGTTTTTTTTTTCATTTTTTGTTGTGTTCATGTGGTAATTTCAGATTCCACTCACATTCGCATGCGTGAGTTTAAGAGTTCATAAAAAGGTTATGATCCGGTTTTGATTTGGGGTCATAAAAACGCCAGGATAACTCGAGAACAATTGATTTCGTTTAATAGTAATGTGTGCGCTGATGTGAATTGACACTGGGACATGTGAAGGCGTGCGGAAAGCAGTAAAAATAGTAGTAAAATTCTGGCAAATTACCTATTTCCATAAATGAAAATTGACAGGATTTCCATACAAATGCAAAACTGTTGCTTAATGTCAAGGTTCTCTCGGAATAGTTTCGTTTAACTTTCGTTTATTTTAACGAATTTCAATTCTCTCATTTCCCAATTCTTGTAAGTAATTTGCTGAAATTAGTCAAATGCGCTTATCCCAAGTTGAACAAATAACTCGAGGCTCCTTGAAATAATTTCCTCTTTGTTTCTTCTTGTGTGTGGGGGGTATGTATGTATGTATGTATGTGCGTTCTTGAAAAACCAAACCAAGTCTTGTACATTTTCCTTTGAACCATTGTGGGATATTTGAAGTAATTAGTCTAACATGCAATACGCTACTTACAATTAGCCTTACTTGGTGTAATGTATTTTTTTCTCTGCAGTGTTTCCTTTAATGTTGCTTATTGGCCAGTGCAACGCAATAAGAACAACTGCAAACAACAAAAACGAGTGGTGGCTTGAGTTCAGTTGCTAATTGTTATTGTGTTTATACTATTTTTTTACACACTGCCGGATAGAAACTTGTAAAACCCTTATCGGTTGGTTGGAATGTGGATGCCGATATAAATTGTATTAGAAAAACAAGAAGGCTGCTGTTAAGAAACGTTCCTGCTCAGCAGAAGGAATGTGTTCAGAAACTTTTAAACTTTGTATGAGTAGAAAGTATTGAGGGTGGATTTTGGTTGATCTGACCAATGTAATGGATGAAAATGGCAATGGAACAAATGTGGAAATGGAAGGACTGGAACAAAATGCAACGGGAATGGAAGCGAGTCCCAAAAAAGAGTCTTTTAAGAAACGATATGAAGTAGTATAATAGTCTTAAAATTAGAACAAAATTCTAAGCCCGATGTTCCCACTACCTATAAATTAATTAAAATAGTATCCGGAGACCAATTTTTGTGAGGTTCGACTTGCTATGTTTAGAAATGGATTATGTTATGGTGTTTGGTTTCACAACGTCTTATAAATGGTTCAATATTTGGTCCTAAGAATAAATATTATTATTGCTGGGCTGGATTCGAACCCACTGCAAGAACTGAAGTCCCAGAGCCACCTTTAAATAGGTTCAAATGGTATCCTGAGACTACAATTTCATTGTTGTTATATTCGATTGAAAATTTTGGACAATGTCACATTTTATTTTGAATAGGTTATTTATTCCAAAATTTTGAAAAAAATCATTGTTATTTGCCCGGAAGCCACCGGTTGACTAGAGCTTTTGTAATTATATATATATGTCTTACGCACCCATGACTTGAAGCACTCGAGCGTGAATTGTGATTTTCATAAAGCGAGTGTAGTAGATCAAAAGAATTTATTAGAAATTAGTTTTCAATAAAAGTATTTCGAATAAAAGTAAAATGCAACCCTTTTATTTGAAACTACCTTAAATTAAAAAAAAAATTTTATTTGCGGCAAAACGACTAAAGTTTGTATTAAAAAGTAGCAAATTACGCTGAGGGTGCCTTTAGAGTATGAAAACAATTTAACAACTCCAGCCGCCGGACTTGGACTGTGAACTGATGAATATTTCAATAAATCACTCATCAATGTATCAGTCTATAGATACGAGTGTATAACCAGTTTTGATTCAGTATTTTATACATAAACACTTTTGATTCAGCTAAATGTATGCAGATAACCAACTATGATTTTGCATTAATTTTTCGCTGTTAATATAATTATATCGAATTTTCTCTTTTTTCTGGGATATGCAGTGTTTGACCATGAACAAAACTGCATCATTAACTAAATTTTTTTGGGGGGGGGGTGCCGATAAACTCTTTTCATTCCTGGCGACTCCTTATGTATTTGAAGTAATCTTGCACCAAACATATTAATTATTTGTGCGTAGAGCCAAATTTTAAATATTTCAAAAAGGGGTACGGCAAATCAAAATATGTTAGTTAAAGATTGACTTTGGAAGCTGTAATTGCACTAATATATTCTGTGAAAGCATTGCTAAAAAGTCTCGATCATGATTTTTTAATTTTTGGGTGGAAAGCGTGTTTAAAGGTTTAATGGCGTGCATTATGTACAACTGCGAGCAAAATAATAGCAGTGCATAGGCCGCGATATTATTTTTTAAATAAAAAAATTTGTAAATGCAGATTCAATCCATTTTTACTAAAAAGTTATTAACACAACTAATATACAAGCTTTAAAAAAAAATTGGTTTCATTCACTTAACATTTGTTTATATCACATTAATTTGTAAAGTAGTTCAAAAAAGTGTCGAGCAAAAAAATAGCAGTTTTCACTTTTTGTTTAGTTTTAAGCTAATTGGAGTAAAAAAATTTAATTCTAAGGTTTTTTTTTAAGATTACATTAGTACTTAGTGGCATTGCCCTTATTTTTTATAACAGCAATGCATCTGTTCCTCATCGAGTCAACAAGACGTTGACATCTTTCCACGGTAATACTATAACATGCTTTTTGTACTACTTCCCACAATTATTTATTATTTTTGGGCTTTTCCAAACTGCTTTTTTGAGGTCTGTCCACAAGTTCTCAATAGGATTGAGGTCAGGCGATTGCGCCGGCCACTCCATAACCTCAATCCTATTATCCTGAAACCACTGCCTTGCCACTTTACTTTATTTTGTAAAATATTTACATACAAATGTTGATCCATAATTTGTTCAATCATGTGTATTGGACCAACGCCTTGGTAGGAAAAACATGCCCATACCATAATAGACGATCCTCCATGTTTGAGTGTTTTGGTTGTATACCTAGGATGGTATTCGGTGTTAGGTGGACGTCTCACATACTGCCTTGATCCTTTTCCACCATAAAAAACTATTTTACTCTCATCGGTCCACAAAATGTTCCTCCACTTCTGAAGCGGCCAATGCAAGTGATAGTTTGCAAACTTCATCCTCTTCTCTACGTGAATTTTCTTCAAAAGTGGAACTTTACGTGGACTCCGGGCATACAAATTATTGTCTCGTAAACATCTTCTAACAGTATGAACACTACAAGTCAAGTTTAAGTCATCTTTTATCTCCGTTTCTGCTGCTAATGGGTTTATTTTGGAAGTCCTTAGGATGCGTTTCAGCTTTGTTTTGATGCTTTAAAGCATTGGCTATAATTTTTGCAGAGCAATTTAATAGTTCCTGCACTTCATTATAGGTTTTTCCATCATCATTGATTAACTTTTTTATCAAATGCCGCTTCTCATTCGAACAATGTTTTCCACGGCCCACTGTAAACAAATTATGGTACGAAAATATTTTTAGTTCATAGTAAATGTAAATAAAAAGCTTACACTTACTTTTGTTTATGTAATTTACTTAAATATTTATTTAATGTTAGGGAATTGTAAACACTGCTATTATTTTGCTCGTGTCAAATTCCAACCAGCATCACAAAACGGTAAATTTTTAAGTATGACGAATAATCTACCGTTATTCGAATATGTCAGATGAGAATACTAGTGTTGGTTAACGTTTTAGCACAGAAAACCATTTTAAAAATATTTCAATAGTAGAACTAAAAGCAACAATATGATGCAATCAGGGCACTGCTATTATTTTGCTCGCAACTGTATATATATGTGCGAAGTCAGGGACATTTTGCTAGTATCATATAATTATAGAAATGTCCCATTCTATAAATTTTTTTGTGTCTATGAAATAGTGATACGTTCACTGTGGTTTTATATGCTAATACAAACGTAAGCGAGATAATTTTACGAGAGAAGGGTTTCTTGTTTTACCTTTTTCCCGTATATATTCTTTGAGTTAACTGTCGCTTACCATTATATTGAAATATATATTGTACACCTTTGGAACATTTCAGCTGAAATGTTTACCACGTAAATGCAAGTAATACGTATTATTCATTTCCATAGAAATCGTTTTCGAAAAATGTTGCTTACGTTCATTTAAGACCGCAAAATGGTGTTAAGCGATTTTTTTCGAAATTGTTTCTTTTTGATAAAGTATGCCAAAAAGCATCAGTATGTTAAATTTTGCAGCCGAAATGTTCATAGTTCCACATATATAGAGAGTTTAATTTTATCTTAAGCGACACGTTACTATTCGCACTACATGAAGAATAAAGTAAAAAAACTGTCTCCTGCTAAATTTACTTTTTGGCGAAAAGACCATTTTGGGTGAAATGCTCGAAATGGTATGAATTTAATGCAAATAAACTAAAATTTGGGGGGGGAGAAACTAAACTCATAAATAAATTAAAAATCTAAATAACCCTTCGCCATTTGAACAATAAATTATTTCATTGCATGAATCCACTTAGCCTCGAAGCGCCCTCGAATTGCAAGGGGTCTGCTCGCATGCTGTGCAACAGGGCCAAATAATATAAAACAACATTAAATGCTAATGAAGCCGCAAGCGTCCAACAAATTACTGCCTCTGTGCGTTTAGTTGGAAGAATTATTTCAACATTTAATTTCACGCCATACACTGGCAATGGTGGAACTATAACAATTGAATTAGCCAACGGTGGGGAAATGAAACCGAATCTATGCAATAAAAGAACGTAAGTAGGTTTCTAAGAGATGCTGCTTAGCTAACTGAGTGTATGTCCTTCGCCTTAGCCTTCTTCGGTTCACTTTCGTTATTTACTTACACTGTTTTCTCCTTTCACTTGGAGGACTCCAAGCTGAGCAGAATGTCAATGTCATTGGATGTTAATTTCCAAAACAGTAGTTAGTTATCCTTTCGTGTATTCTTAGTCTCCGAGTTTCAGTATTATTTAGTAAGGACATTTTCTTCGACTACTTGCTTGTGTCAAGCTGGTAGGCGGTCGCCTTGCTTGTCTAGGGTCAAGTTGATAGTCGGTTGGAAATGGTGTGAGAGAACGAACGCCAGTGACTTAAATAAAGTGTGAATGAGATGATAATTAACGATAACAGCTTCTTACCATAATAAGCAGTATGCCGTAGTGTATAAAGGTCAAGTTCGTTGTTCGTAAGGCACGTCCATCTTGAGTTCAATAATTACTTGGATCCTTGAGGATTAAATAGATTTTGTGAATGCAATTTAAATCTGATATGGATATAATGAATTAGAAATGTGTTCACTGAAGTTAGTTATTATAAAGGACTTCTCTGGTATCCTTTCAATATTTAAAATGTAATGTACCTACTGAAATTCATGCTTTCAGTTCATTTGAGTATTTGTGGACTTCACTTCAGCAAAGTTAATCCATAACTTATTAAAGCACAAAACGAGGGACAATGTCAGGTTTCATAAATTCAGCAAAACTTCATCATTAAGCGCACACAACAATGACGAAAAACACAAAAGCTTCATTCACTCTACATAATTGTTGAATTTTTCATTAATCGCAGTAGCAGTAAAAACAACAACAGCAGCGTCCAGTGAGTAACTTTTGCATTACATTACAACTTTAAAAGCGGAAATGAGACTGTGTTCCATTCGAAACATTTCCATCGTACGCTCGGCACCACCTCCTACCTCAAATCGCAAATGCTCCTCGCCCCTACTAAATGATTAATTACGTTCGTGTATTACGCAAAAAAAAAAAAAAACCAAAATAAAACGAACGTACAAAAATACAAATGACTGCCAACAATGGAGGACAAAATGTGCAGAGAAGCATATGCTCCAAGCATTTCATGCATTTTACGCTCCAAATGTTTCCAAAGCGGTTTTCATAGTCGGTACTAATGTGCTTTTTGCGTAGGGTATCGCTTATCCTCCTAACATGATAAATAATACACGATTTGTGTAGCGGAAATTCTATGCGGACAAATATGTTCTCAAAACAGCCAACAACAATCAACTTCATCATCCGAAAAACAAAAAAAAAAAAAAACGAACCGAACCGAACCGAACAAAGGTAAAAAATGCCACACACTACTTTGTCTAGCAAAACACGCATGATTAATTGTGTCACGTGGGTGTGTCTCTCTGGAAAATTCTCAGAATGAACTAGAAATGCGGGCCATAATTTTCCACAAACAAACAAACAACCACAGAAAGAATCCGTTCAGCAAAACACTAAATGCGCTCCAAATACTCACGCAAAGAAAAATTGTCAAAAAGAATAAAAAATAAAAAAATAAAAAAAAACACAAACAAAAAAAAATAACATGAAAACCCACTAAAATGTTGAGGTACAGCACATATATAAATTTTGCAGTTTATCTGCGCTGAATGTGGCTGCAAAGTAGCAACGCACAAGCCAAGCCAAACCAACCAGTACAGCACAGTTTTGCCACAACATGCAAGTGCGGTTTTAAGCGACGATTCGCATGCGAGTAACTCGCAGCATTTCTTTTTGTTTTTTTTTTATTTTTTTGCACGAATGTAGATGTACCTACCTACTTATTCTGCTGCCCCTTGCATAAATAAAAGACACGTGCTGAAAGTGGGCTGGCTGCGGTTTGTGTGTGTGTCGAGATGATTTTGTCTCTGTTTATGTGCCGTAAGGCTGCACGAAAATTCCCATAAACGTTTAAGCACTGCTTTGCGGGATTTTCTTTTTTTTTTTTGTTTTTTATATTATTTTCCTTTTTGTAATTGTGTGGATATTTCGACTTTTGTGGGATTTTATGGGTATTTCATGGACATTTCATTTTGTTGTTTCCTGGAAATTTTTGTGTGTAAAAAAATACGAAAGCTACACACTTTTGCGGTTGTTTTTACCAAATAATATTTATGAACACAAAAAACGAACGGATTTAAAAAGAAATCATCATCATTTCCTTTAATTCTCCATTATTTATTTTAAAAAGAAGTGCACCATTGCACATATATACAATAGAAATAATATGAGCAACCACTTTTGAATAGTCAGCACACGAAAAAGCAATTAAGTCGCCGATGTCCGAATAAAAAAAAAATTAAGAAAATTGAGTTTTTTGGTCTTCTTGGTTTTCTGTCTCCACTCACGACAGATCGGTAATTTTTAACATTTCAGTTTTCATTTGAGCTTTTGTCACATCCAGCTTAAGTTTCTTTGGGAATTTAAAGGTCCTGGATATATGTACTTCCCACATGATTTAATTAACATTTATATAGCCTATAATATTAAAATATTAAAAGCATGAAAAAAACATATTTTAGTCCGTCATTTTGACATTTTTTTTACCAGAAATTGGGGAGGTTTCCAATTATACGTTTTGGGTACAATTTAAGGACAATAATTTTTCGAGCTAATAGGTGGTAAATGCTATTTGCATTCAAAACTAAATGGAAACATCATTTAGTATTCCTTTATTCACACCACCCAATACACCATTTTAGCGATGCACAGCAATGCGAATTTTCGCAATTTTTCACCTCATGAGGTATGGGTATATTCACTTTGGTCTGAAATCTGTAACACCAAGAAGGAGGCGCCACACAGTGATTTGTAACATAGACAAAATTCAGAAAGTTTGATGTCATCAAATTATATGAATATGGTATTATTGGAAATGTAATGCAATGACTAAAATGAATATGAAATTTTTTATTTGATTACAATTTTACAATATAATCAATGTGGTAACACCGTCTCCCCTTTTGGCACACAGCGTTGAATTTGAAAGTAACTATAAATGCCAAATAATAAAAACGTATTTTTTTTTTTTGGCGCACACATTTCGGAACATTTTATTTATCTCCTCACCGATTACTTCACATACAAAAAAAGTTTTATCAATGTCGAGATTTTTAAAATATAGTTTTGTTCCTCTAACACTGAAGTAGTATTATTGTACTGTATACTACTTTTATGTAGACACGATTACATTTTCTAGCTTATCGCTATTATTCGATTCCTTAAAGGGACAATATTCCCATTTCAAGAGGAAGGAAACAATAATATAGATTTTTATTCCATATTCATTATTTTTCTTAATTTTCGCAATTAAAATCCATTATTTGTACTTGAACTAAAGTAAAATGGAAACACCCATTGTCAACAATTAAAACAGCTGACACGAGTCATTAAGCGTATTTGTAGTGAAATGCTTTACAATATTCCCAATCTCGTTGCAGCAGTACAAAACGTCATCGTATCTAATAGAGAAAAAGTTGCACTAATGTTGTAAAATACCTCTAATAACCTAGAAAATAGCTTTGTTTGGCACAACTAACTCGAACATACTTTCAACGAAATAAGCTTCACTCACTTCTTTATAGAAATGTTTGAGATGTATAGGGACGCAACAGATCCGCATCATCAATGCAACTTTATTGCAACTTATTATGTTGGAAAATTTACGATTTATGTTTTTTTTGCACGGAGAGAAATGTTGGCTCATGATTTACGATTATGGAGTCCATAAAATTATTGTTACTTAATTACTAACTATAATCATTAATTGTGAATATTAGTCACAAATTATGCGAATTCGTACATAAACTATGTATATGGATTGTGAATACATTATGATAAGGGTTTATGAATTTCGTAATTTAGTATATTATTCTTGAAGAATAATTGATGATTTACTAGGTCATGAAACTGCACGTGTTATAATGAATTATGAGTAACTGGGTTGATTGTCATGAATTGCTGAGCAATATACAATACATTTAGACGCTTTTACAATAATGCCTGGGTAGCCGAATCGGTTAGGTGTCCGGACTGGAGAGGATGATGTCGGTTCGAATTCCGGGAAAACTGAATTTGTGAAAAAGTTATTACAAATTATTCTAAGCAAGTTGGCAAATAAAAAAGTAAAATTAAATAAATAATTAAGTAAAAAATTAGCAAATAAAAAAAATTTTAATTTATTTAATTGGAAATATGTGCTCAAATTATTATTACGAATGATTCATTTATTCTCACTTAAGCCTAAAATTATGAATTTTTAATCATAATTTATGATTTTTGTTTGCACAATTTATTCCATCTGGCCATTGATTATGTCAAAAGGGAAAATAACAATTCATGTTTAAGTGGAACAAATCAAGCAAACAAAAATCACAAACTATGATTTTCACTTTTAACAGTTCTTATGATTAAGAATTCTTGATTATTGACTTCTAATTAATGGATCAATATCGTGACTAATTTTTACTTAATTGATTCCTATAAGGCATGATTTCAGCAAGCATTTTCCTCCGTGTGTAGTATCAAAACTTTAATGCAACAAATGTTGCTTGTTCTTCTTCGAAATATGTTGCATGTGCTAGTAGGGAATTATGTGTAGGTTATGAAAGCTAGAAAAAAATCCCAATAGACAAGTTATCGATTCGACAGCGAGCAGGCAATGACAAAGATGTTCATGAATGACACTTCGCTGAAATTCCAACGTAGGCATTAATGACATTTTCATAGTAGGTCCCACTTTCTCATGCATGACACTCTGCACGACATTGCATCAAATGCCACATCAATGCATTGTTGCTTCTTCGCTATGAATCGTGTCAGGGTTTTCTCATTTACTCTCATTTCTTCAGAGCATTGGCTAATAGCTTTAATGTCAGCAATGCATTAGTCGATGCATTGGTCATATGACACGCTCAGAATAAAAAAGCGATTTCAAGATGCCGGACCCACAATGCAGCCGAAATTTTAAGATTTTATTAAAACAGTATGAAATTTTGTTTAGGGGTGTTTTTGTGGGTTCCTGATTTAGAATTTGATGTCTAAATTTCAAAATACAAGATGGCGGATCCAATATGGCAAAGCAGGTGTAGGGTATATATAAGTCGGCTTTGTCCGACTGAAACTTACCAACTTGTTTATAGTTTAATCAGTTAAAATTGCACTAAAAAGTGTTTTCAATTTTACAGTAATAATATTATCTAAGCCATTTGACGATATCTCTTTCGTTGCAGCAAACAACGCAACGCAACACAACAACAAAAACAGATTTTCATACTAGTTCAATTTCATTTCTTTGTAAAATCAAATTTAATTTACTTCTACGCCAGCAACATGCTGCTGGCTTCTCTTTTTCAACCATTTGCATGAGCTAAAAAACGAGAATATATATTCATGCTGTTGTGTTGTGTGCAACGGCAATACGGGGAGTAAAATTTACTTTTCATTTTCATCGACAACACCTTCAATGGCTGCCGCAGTATTGCTCCTTGGTGTTGCTACTGCTTCTTCTTTTAGAATTACGTATTGAAAGAAGAAGAAAAAAAAACCTAATAAACTCTAAATGCAAATTTAATTTTTAAACAAAAACAAGAACGTTTATTTTGTACCGTAAAAAGACTTAAAATTGAATTTCAATGCAAAAAGGATAAAAATAAAATAAGAAATGAGACCATGAAGAGCAGAGAAAGAATTTGTATTTATTTTTATCATACTTGCCCGTAGAAACTTGCTATCCTTTGGTTACTTTTGTAGCACGTTGTTGGCCTTTTCTCACACTGACTTGACATGGAATTAAACAAGCTACGCAAACAAACGGAAAATACAAAGAATTAAATCTAAATATAAAATAAAATACAGGCAGCCGGCAAAGTGTGGAGAGAAATTGTCCAAAGAAAAAAGCAGATAAAATATGAAAATATGAATAAACCAGGCTGCTATGTGTAGACCACCAAGGAAGGCTCACTGCCATTCATGTCATTTTTAATTAAATTCCAAAAAAGCTCACGTGTTGTATACTTTTTCCCACGAATTCGACTGTGAGTGTATGTGAGTTGTACTCTCTGCCCGTACTTGTTTGAGGAGCGCCCGTTTGTGTGAAATTTTCTTCGAATATCACAAACTCAGGGCAGAGTCAGTGGTGGTGGGGCCCGTCCACAACCCGCTTTTAATAATTGCTCGTGCTGCATGTGTATTATATTTAGTCATTGACAAAGTTTCGTTGAAGTGGAGAAACCGAAAACGGAAGCGAAATTAAATTTGTCAAGTGTGAAATGTTCCATTTTATGGTGAGCTGCTTGTGGGATGATTGTTGAGAAATTGTTGGAGGTCAGTTGAGGATGTTTTCAAGAGCCTGTCTATTAATATAATACATTCAGTAGAATTGTGAACACTGAAATAGACTGTCACACATATGTTACCATTAAATTGCTGAATTGAGAATTTCCTTTTAACTCTTGCACTCCTTTCAATAAATGATTTGTCTGTAATGAAAATGGATTACTCATTCAATATGGTTAAACCTTCTCACATGGGATCGGAAACATACGAAAGGTAATACAGTTGAACAATTTGCAATGCTTGCACAAACAACTTGCGGAAAATTGCACTTGTTCGTGTCAGTGTGGTGTTCAACTTGTTTCTTTATGCCCTTATTTTTGAAAGTGTAAACGCTTGGATATTTACCTTCTGACCGTGCAGCCGAGCACTAGTTTGTTTAAGGCATGCTCGTGGTAATGTTTGTTTCCCATGCACACGTTTCTTTTTAATATGTATACCGCGCACACTAGTGTGCGAGGGTATATTGTTTTTGTCACATCGTTTGCAACACCCAAAAGGAGGCGAGTCAGGTATGGAAAAGTATATATATTCTTGATCAGCATCACCTCCTGAGTTAATTAAGCCATGTCCGTCCGTCTGTCCGTCATTTCGCACGACAACTGCCTTAGCTTTTGAGCTATCGACTTTTGGCATTCCTCTTTTTTTTTGGTGAACGGTATTGAAAATGGGCAACATCGGATAAGAACCACGCCTACCTCCCATACAATATGGCCTCCAAATTTGTATTATTTTCTTTATCTTGAGAAATATTGAACCGATTTGGACGCGGTTTTTGGCATTAGGTCGAAAATGAGGTCGGGAACGAAATGGGAATGAAATTGGAACAAAATGGAATTGGACCGGAACAAAATGGAATTGAAACAACATTTTTTCAATGGATCATGAAAACTATCGATAAATTATCTATAAATTGTAGATAAAAAAATCGATAAATTTTCGAAAATTATCCATTAAATATCGAAAAATTTTCGATAAAATATCGACAAATCCTCATACCTCCTATACAAAATGGGCACCAAATTTTTACTATTTTCCTTTACCTTGGGAAATACTTAACCGATTTGGACGGCGTTTCTTTTATTTGATTGGAAATGATATCGGGAACCAAATGGAAATGGAACTGGAACAAAATGGACTGAAACAAAATGACCAGAACAAAATTTTAAATAGATACAATTGAAAAATTATTGAATAAAATATCGATAAAATAACGAAAAATATTCGATAAAATTAACCACAAATGGTCTCAGAATGTATCGTACTCGCATGTGCAGGGTATTTTAGGTTCGGTCAGACCGAAGATAATTCTCTTACTGTTTTTATTCAATTCTTGCTACAGTCGCACAGTGGCTGGAAAAAAGTTTTTTTGGCACGACTCTGTAGCTTTAGAACCAATAAGATACTTTCCAATTGAATGCTTTTCTGCATAGATCATTCCTTGAAAGTTTTAACGAATTAAAAAACCGATTCAGTTATTTTCGGCAATTCAATGTAAATTTAAAACTTGAAAATTGTTTTAACTTTTTGTATGAAAATGTGATGTTTTCAATAAAAGAATTGTCACACAAAAATTTTTTTTGTTATGAAAAAAATTTGTTTGAAAAAAAAATGTCTGAAATGGAAATTTTTATGACTTTTTTCTTTTACCAAATGTTTCTTGTACCTACATCAATTATAAAAAAAAAAATTATATAAAGTTTTTGATTTCAAACTGACCGTTTGTATTTTTTTTATAACGATTAGAAAAAGGGGTACAACATCCAAAAATTATTGTTTTCGTTTTTAACGTTATAATCTTTATTGGGTGAAAGAATATATCGCGCGAGATGGCGATCTGCACAGAGAAGTGCTTTGTGAGAAAGTTGAAATGAGAGTGAATGATAAAACCACAAAAGACAAAAGACTGACCCTTTACATATTAATAGAAGCAAAGTCTCCACTTAGGGTTAACGAAAGTAACAAATGAAAGGTATGATATTTAAATAGATAACAGTTAAGTATTTAAGGTAAGTATAATAGGGTAAGTACAATAAGGTAAGTAGAATAGGGTAGGCATAACAAGGTAAGTATAATAGGGTTAGTATAATAATATTTGAAGGTAATAATTCGCCAAAATGTACTGTTCAAAGCGTTGTGGCTGAGTCCTGGAGCTGTCCAAAAAAAAATTTATTTTTATTATCGATTTTTTTTATTTTTACGAAAATGTTTTTTAATTAATTTTAGGGTGGTATCCGCCAAAAATGGTTAATTTTGGTTTTTTTTCCCCCATACAAGTGTTAGCCTGTTTTGGCCAACTTCAGGGCCTTTGCGGGCCGGGTTACCGTTATCGGATCGGCTTGAAATTTCATACTTAAGAGATTTTGGTGTATTTGCGTTATTTAAGCATCTTTCGAGACAGATCGAGGAAATTTTTTTGAACAGCTCCAATGAGCACCTCAGCTGCTGGCTAAAGTCGCTTAAACAATTATTATCAGGGAACGTATTTTGTTGACATAAACAATATGTTGCATACTTTTAGTGACGAAAAAAAACCAAATTATTATCATATAGGGAAATTAAGGGGACACTTCCACCTACTATGGTTTTCTGCAATAATTTAAGGAACAAAATCCTGCAAACTTTCCATGTAAGGACAACCCTTTACCGAAGAATAATTTCAAAAAATTGGTTGTGTTTAACTATATGCCACGCCCGCAATTAACAATTTTTTAACATAATTTCTTACTTTTGATATACTAGTATTTAAATTTTTGAAATAGGTGACATCAAAATCTGACCAGTGAATTTAATGTTTTAGCCACCGTTTGCCATTGCATTGTCCCACTTTACATAAACTTTATCCACTGATGTTATACGAGTTTCCTTTGGCAGATGTTCCATATTTAATTTACATGTAGTTCTTTTGAACTTGAGCAGAGCTGAGGAGACTGCAAATGGTGTTATGTAATGAATATGAAATTTTTGATTAATAGTATAGTGAGTCCCTTTTCACTTATTACTTTTTCGTATGAAGATATTGACGTTTGCAATTTCATATTTCCACTGCTTAATTGTATAAATATTCTCCTATTTGATACCTTTATAGTGAATGAATGTGTCCAAGTAGTTTTCCCCAGTCAACTTCTTAGTTCGTCCATTCGTGCATGGTGAGACATAAAGCCAATAAGCAATTAAACCACAGTCGAGCAATTCAATACAATAGCTCTTCGATGGAACTAAACGGAAGGCAAACAAACTCATTTCGGCATACACATGTACGAGTGTGTTTGTGTGTTTGTACGGTCACCATGGCAAATGGTAGCTTAAAGTCTCGACGTCTGTCAAATTCAAGTGTCAATGTTTCTGTTAATTAATTTTCCTGTCTGATGCCAACTGATAAATAAGTGATTTACAAGCGTTTGTTTCGCATGCTGTTTGGCCGGCCCACATGACACATTACAGGGGGCATGACAAGAAAGTCCGTACACAGATAAAATTGCTAAGGGTCGGTAGTGTGAAGGTGTGCGTGTGTGTGTGTGCTTGTGCGTTTAGCTTGATAACGAACGCTTCAGTGGAGCACTGAAGGTGCTGAGCAAACACATCGATAAGTATTAATGACAGACAAACGGTGTCTAATTTTTATTAATGTTGCTTTTGGTCGTGTAAATGTGTGAATGTGTGGCAAAATACAATTATTTTTTTTTGGAATCTTGTGGTTTTGAGGCTCCATGGGCCTTTTGTGACTGTCAGGTTCTTTTCTTTTTTTCTTTTCTAAAATAAATTTCTCCTTTTGTCAATATGAGAAAAAAATTGAATTATTGACACTGCCCACTCGTTGGGTCTCATTCAGTTCGCTCAAGGGTCAACTTCTGTTGTGTGGATATCATGAACTTAATTGTGCCTAAGGTGAGCATTTAACACCACCTGACATAAGGGTTGAGTTTAAATGAATTTGGGCCAACATTTTGTTTGAGGTTTCTTGAGGGCTGCCATTTTATTTTTCGCCAAATCTTACAGTATCGAATCTTTAATATAAGTTGCAAAAGTTAGTAGAACAATAACTCATTCACTCCAACTCAAACGAACCAGTCAGCCAACCCAAGCCAATGGCCACCAATTATGTGGTGAATGGACATGTTCATATGGGTTTCGAGGCCAATTTATATGCCCAATATCCAATTTCGTGCTGGACAATGGTCAATTCGAAACGTGAATTCGCACAAAATACGTACACAACAAACTAAAGGCAAAAGCCATTAGTCATATTAATCCCAGCAGAGTCATTAAGTCGTAAAATGCTAAGCGAAAGGTGTTTACGGGGCCATTGATACACACAAAGAAAAAAAAATAAAAACAAAATCGAAATCGAAAAGTCATCGGTGTAAGTTTTTAACTTCTACATTGTGATAAGTGGACAATTTCATGTTTGGTATTAGCTTGGCTTTTACTGCAAAATTTTTCTTCAATAAAATATTCAAGGAAATGTCGTCCAATCAAAAAAATAAAAAAAAAAAGAAAACATAGGATGATTGTGCTTTAAGGTATCGATATAATGTCAAAACGCCAAAAAATTAAAAAATAAATTTTGCGTGATTTGGATTTTATTTTTGGTCTTGGATCACATACCTTATGAAAAGCATTGTTTTTCTGCACTATGGATCGTGATGTGACGAACAAAATCAAAGAACGACACAACTTGGACCGGAGCAAAATGGAATTGGAACAAAATTTCGAAATGGATCGGGAAATGGAAATTATCGATACTTTATCCATCATTTTTCAATATTATCTCAAAATTATAGATAACAAAAATCGATAAATATCGAAAAATTATCGATGAAAATCGATAAATTTGTTATAAAATGTCGATAAATCGTCATACCTGCCATACAAATTAGTCGTACAATTTCTTTTTTTTTCTTTTATCTTGAGAAATACTTAACAGATTTGGATTTGTATTTTATTGGAAATGATGCCGGGAACGAAATGGGAATGAAACGATTTGAAATTGGACCGGAACAAAATGAAACTGGAACAAAATTTTGAAATCGATCTCTAAATGAAAATTATCGATAAATATTGAAAAATTATCGATAAAAAATCAGTTATTTTTCGAAAAATATCGAAAAATTGTCGATAAAATGTCGAAAAATCATCATAGCTCCCGTACAAAGAAGCTATGATTTTTGTATTTTTGTATTCCTTTATCTTGAGAAATACTTAACTGATTTGAAAGTCGTTTCTTGTATTTCGTTGGAAATGATGTCGAGAACGAAACGGGAATGGAACTGGAACGAAATTGGACCGGAACAAAATGGAACTGGAACAAATTCGATAAAAAATCGAAAAGTCATTGATATCGAAAAATTGTCGCTAAATTATCGAACAATTATCAACAAAATTTCCATAAAATATCGATAAAATGCCGAAAAAGTTTCGATAAAACTACCAACGAATGTATCGTACTCACATGTGCTTACTTGTTTTTTTTAAAAATTTTTCACATTTTGTTTAGTTACTTTAGTTACTTTATTCATAGATTAGTAAAAACGTTGCACAATTACACGCATTACATTTCCCTCACGAATTTTACAATAATATAGGATTACGTTTTTTTCATTACTAAATAGGAAATTTCGACCAAAAATTTGGAAAAAACGGCCAACAATTTTTGGGCTATTTTTAATTTTTTTGGACGATATTTCCTACAGCCAAAATTTTCTATTTCGAATTTTGATTTTACGAAATTTATTCAGTACCCTTCTTTTGTTCAAGTGTATTCTTACCAATATTGTGGTTAAGGAAACCATATATATCGAAGGTTTATGGATCCAACTCAAATGTGGCAATTGTGTGTGTGTGTGCTGTGCACAGGCAGGAAAATGTGCTTAAATTTGATAAATGGCAGGCGAAATAAATTTCCAGAGAAAGAACGTTGCCCCCTCCCCACCCTCTTTTTGTTTTGCACCAATTTGCCATAGCAAAACTTTACGACCTTCTGAAGTAATTTCATAAATATTTGTTCCACAATAATAATAAATTTTCGGTGTTTTTTTCTTCTTTTTTACGATTGCAGATTACAAATTGCATACCAACAAAAATATTCCTCAAAAAAAATATTACATCAACCGAAAATTGGTAGTGGATTAATCTGATGTGAAATTGCAGTGAAATTGAAATGAAATTGCAGGCAGAAGTGGAGCTGCAAGCTATCCACTTCTTGGGCTACAACAAATCAACAACAACAATCGCGGCAAATACAACAAGGGCAATTAGGGCGCGCTCAACTTAAATTTCAGTTGCGGAAAAGTTGTTCGTGCTTTTTTTTTGGATTTGTTTATTTTTCGTATTTTCACAGCAAATTGCATTCGCATTGCAATCCTCCGTTTACTGCAGCGCGAATATTTCCTGCCAATTTCGCAGTCACAATGCAGAAGACTAAAGAGCTCCGCTTGACTTCAGCTGGTGCTTACTGCTGAGAGCAACAAAAGTTTCAATGGCGCTTAAAGTTTCGCTGAGAGAGCAGCAAGAACAGCAGCAGCAGCAGTAGGAGTGGAAGCATTTAGCAGGGTAATTACATCCGCCGTTAAAGTGACTTTACGGCTTTAACTACAATGACTATGGCGACGTAGACCATAATTTCCGCCATTTTGAATTTGAAATTTCACAATTCACACACAAACAAAAACAAAAGCATTCCGAAGACAAACATTGTGCGAAAAAGGCTAATTAAAAGTGAAAGCACGTCGCAAATGTTGCGTCGCAGTAATGTGGTACAGCAGCAGCAGCACCAACGAAAACAACCAAATCAAGCACAACAACACCAGCAACAACAACCGGAACAGCCACACCAACATTATCAATCACAAAAAATTGTACAAAAACCAACACAACAGCGTCCCGGCAAGCTCAGCAAAGCCACTTAATCCCGCACTTTGAGTCACATTTGACGGCGCTTCCCCCCTAAAACGGAACATGGAAGAAGATGTTGTATACGCGGATGTAGGCATATTCAATGATACCGGCAGTTGGAATCCGAGCGCCATTACCAGTTTCGAGGACTTGAACGACTTTATGATATGGAATGACAACAATAACATTACCAAGAATAGCATCAGCAGCAACAACAACAGCAACTACAACAGCCACAGTGCCGGTAATATTGCCATTAACAAAGCCACAGCAACAAGCACCATACCTGACTTCGACGGCCCTGAGCTGGATTTGAACAATTATTGGGCTTTGTTGGCGTTGGTTCTGGTTTTCGGCACGGCCGCTGGCAATATACTCGTTTGTTTGGCCATTGCCTGGGAGCGTCGCCTGCAGAATGTCACAAACTACTTTTTAATGTCGCTGGCAATAACCGATCTGATGGTGGCCATATTAGTGATGCCGCTGGGCATACTGACACTGGTTAAAGGTGAGTACATATTTTTTTCATATACAAAACAAATATATTTCTTTTATTCATAAATCCTTTGACCAGATTGCTTGGCTGAAATGCCGTGCCAACAAAAATTATTTTGTTTTAGAGAATCGAGTGCCTATATTCGACAAAATGATTTCAATGAAGACAACTATATATATTTCCCTTATAAGTTTACATTTATGCTTTTGAGAATAGACGGCAACCAGGCAAATAATCATATTCAAAATTGTATATTTTCTCATAACAAATCCGAACGAAGTCACGCTTCCCTTATAGATTGTCTAAACCATTTGATGGTTGCCATATTAAACTAAATAAACATTAAACAACTATATGTCGAGTAATCAAATCGCTGCGTAGTTTAATTAACTGGCATAAGAACTGTATCAGTTTGAGGTAGAGAAGACAATCATGTACTGCAATTTTGTGCCATGTATCTTGTTGGTATCATGTAGCCTGTAATGATTCTCTTTCGATAGCTAATATGGCCTGTTGTACACTGTTCGACAAAAAAGCCTTTAAATTGCTCAACAATTTTTTATATATTATAATTTTGCAGACGCAGCGAAACTTGCTCAAAAATTGTTCTTAAAAATGCGATAGTTCGTTCCTTTTAAGAAAATTTATAAATGATATACATTTATATTTGTTTTTATGAAATTTTTCACAGCAAACAACTCATTTTTATTCGAATATCGCCTTTCAAGAACAATTTTTGCGTTTGTGTGTCGGGAACTTACATCGTTTTTTTTACACAATAACTCTTGAAATAATATAGCTGCGAAGTACTTCTATTACATTTTCGAAACGTCCGACAAATCCTCTAAAAACGACCTACAAGATTCATAAAACCACATCTGTCTATGTTGCAGGTTTATTTGATACTAGCAGGGCCCGGTCCGCTTTGCTGTCCCTAAATAAGTTCTTCTTGCCTTTGGGGTCATAATAAATTAATGAAAACAATTGTCAAATATTTTTATTGGGAGCCCAAGTGTTCCATTTTGAAATATTGAATTTTATTATAAGTGCCACGCCCCGCTGTTTAATTCCGATCATATGTAACATTGGGCTTATAAAGCATAAAACCATTTCTTTTTGAAGATTATTAAATGGGAGCCCAAGTATATCACTTTGAAGTATTGAATTGTATGGGCGGTGCCACGCCCCTTTCTTCAATTACTTCGATATGTGTCATTTAGTTTAGAGTTGAGAACATAAAACCATTTGACAAATTTTGGTTGAAAACATTGAATGGGAGCCCTGTTACAGAAATGTAGACTTGTATGGGCGTTGCCACGCCCCATTGTCTAATCCAGCCCATTTGTAGCCCAGAATATGGCTGTGGTCCTATAGTATATTCATGGCAAATTTAATTTTCTTGTGATCAAACTCGTCTGAGATATAGCAGTTTTTACTAACTTGTGGGCGGTAAAAGTGGGCGTGTCAAAACCAACCCACGAACACGACTTAGAACATAAATATAAATTTTGGTGAAAATGGCTACAGCAGTTTTAGCGTCCACTGGCCCCAACACTTCTGTTTTATATACATATCGCTCATTCCCTGCAATAGGGAAATCACGATTTGAAATTTAAAATTTTAGTATTTCATATGCATTTTTGCACTTGGCATGTTTTTAAAAGAGGGTAAAATATATCAAAAACTAAAAATATGATTTCTGTATTTTGGCATCATGTAGAATTCTTGTGCATTCATAACTCGAAAAACATGAATTTTGAGTTGTGTCTCTATTGCAAGGAAGGAGCGATATATAGATATAGATTTCCATACAAGTATACTTTTTTTAATTGAAAAACAATTTAGGGTTTTATATCTTATAATTAAGTTTTGCTTTAATGACATTTACTAAAAATCAAAAATTGTGCAAAAACATTTCGCATGATGGTATACATGGCGTATGAGTGACATTCAATACAAAACAATTTATTTTTGGGGGCAGCCAAAAGTGTAATTTTTTCGAACATTAAATACAAAACAATGCGATTAAATTCAAATGAAATGATGTAGATAAACGTCAAGGTATGAGCATTTTTAAACACTTCTTTCAGAATATGTTGAGGACTTCCTTGAATGCAAACTTGTATCGCACGGTTTTATAGTACAGTTACCAACCCATTTTTACATTTTTTATTTAATTACAAGCATTCCGCCGTAAAAAAGTACAGAAACGTACAACATAGAAATGGAAAAATTCCCCTCTTCCTCGCATAGCTCGAAATTCCCCTCAATCTGGCTTCTCTGATCATTGTGAACAAAGAGTAAAAGAAAGAGCACAAAAACTCCATATGAAAAACTATCTTGCACCGAACTTCGAATGCAAGAAATGCTATCTACTGCCCTTTCTTCAAATCGACTCCTCTAAAATCGAATATCTACTATTTTCGTCTTTGCAAAAAGTGAAATCACTCGATATGCATCCATGAACTTCATGATAGGCATTCGTAATCTGCAATGACATGTGAGGCAGGAAGCCTCACAGGAAACGAAGTGAATTTTTGCGACGATTAGATCTAGAAGTCTACCAAACAAAGGGAAATCTATGGAGTTTTAAGGACTATTCCATTATCTCTACATTCCTTTCTATGAAGTCACACTATCCGTATATGCGATGACTACAAAAAAGAATAGATTTGGACCACTTAAAGGACATATTCACTCCCTTTACATGCATCAAAAACGTCTGCTACCTCATTCTCTTATGCAGCTGTCCGGCACGTACTTTCTGTGTGAAATTTGAAAAGGGTTTATGATAAATTAACACATTTTACTGGCTTAATATCATTAAATTAAAGCCTATTTACTATACTTTTTTTCGCAACAATATTAGCATGAAGTAGCATGTAATCCGATCAAAGTTAATAACGATTTAATGAAGTTTTAAAATATTTATACATAATTCACTCTGAAAGTCAATACAGAATTTTAAAATTTGTTAAATGAAATTAAATATTCAATGGAATTGTAAAATATTTAAATTGAAAACAAATTATTGATACATTATATGAATATTATATTTTTTGTGTGTAAATACAACCACTTTTTTATACCCTGCACAATAGTGTCCAAGGGTATATTGTTTTTGTCACACCGTTTGTAACGCCCATAAGGAGGTGTGTCCGGATTCTTGATCAGCTTCACCTCCTGAGTCCATTAGTCCATGTCCGTCTGTCCGTCTGTCCGTCATCTCGCACGATAACTGTCGTAGCTTTTGAGCTATCGACTCCAAATTTTGGGATTCCTCTTGTTTTGACGAATGATTGGATTAAGAGCCACGCCTACCTCCCATACAAAATGGTCGCCAATTTTATATTACTGAACCGATTTGGATGCGGTTTTTTGCATTGGTTTGGAAATGAGGTCGGGAACGAAATGGGAATGAAACCGGAACGAAATGGACTTGGACTGGAACAAAATGGAATTGGAACAACATTTTTAAATGGATCAGAAAACTAAAATTATCGATAAATATTGGAAAATTATCGATAAATATTGGAAAATTATCGATAAATTATCGAAAAATTATCGATAAAAAATCGAAAAATTAGCGGTAAAAAATCGAAAAATTATCGATAAAAATCGTTAAATTATCGATAAAAATCGTAAAATTTTCGATAAAAAATTGAAAAATTATCCATAAAAATCGATAAATTGTCGAAAAATTATCGATAATAAATCTATAAATTATCGATAAATTATCGAAAAACTATCGATAAAATATCGAAAAATTATGAATAAAATATCGAAAAACTATCGTACTCGCATGTGCAGGGTATTATAGCTTCGGTCAGACCGAAGATAATTCTCTTACTAGTTTTTGTTTGCATTTTCCAATAAATGAAAGAGTACTTAATACACCTCAATGGCATATTTCAATTTAAATTTCAAATTATGAATTAACATTGATTTAAGGCTTTTAATTATATTTTCCACATATTAACCGCCAAGTGCGTAAATTCTATTGAAAAACAAAGGCAATTATTTTCAACAGCTATGGGGAAAAAAAGAAAAAAAAATATTTACAAATAAAACAACCACTATGCAAAATAGCTCATTCACAAAAGGTTCGCAGCCACAGCAGGCTTTAATTAAAGTTTTTTCGATCAACAGGTTGCGCAGTGCACAAACGTAAGCAGATATTTTCCGTAAATTAAATTTAATGGAAAAATGAGAACTACAATTTTTTTTCTCGGATTTATTAAATATGAAAAACAAACTTTCTTTGGAATAGCGACCAAAAAAAAAAAGAAATCATTTGTGAATAATGAATTTTAATGCACCCCGCTAAGGTAGCACAGCGGAAACATTTGCCGGAAAGGGAAGTATTTAGTTTGGCGCAACAACTGCTGCGAAAAATCCCATTAGTTGGAAAAACTCTTTGAAATGTTCCCATTTGCCATACTACCATTTTTCGTTTCACTTCTTTGTTCTTTCCGGCTGTGATGTGCTGTGCTAGTGTCGTTTGTGCCATTGTTGCTAAGCTCTACTATGTTTTTGTACTTACTTTTATATTTTGTGTATGTTTTGTTCTTGTTCTTGTTGTTGTTGTTGTTGTTGTTGTTATTAAAGAAATTGTTTCTTTGAATTCTCATTCGCTGCAATACATTTGTGCGAACTATTATTGTGTGCCATTCGCATTCGCATTCGCATTCGGATTCGGATTATTATTGTGCACTCATACACCGTGAGCACAATCACAAACACGAATAAAAAGAACACACAAAAAAATGGTACATCCACGAAAACTGGGGAAATGAAACGTTTGCATTTCCTGGCCACTGCTCAAAGGATATTGTTTGAGTTTTTTTTCCTCTGTTCATAATTTGAGAAAATCAAAGCGGAGGATAGAAATTGTTTATGGTACACAATTGACGCTACAGCTTATTTTTTATTTTATTTTACAACAAAATATCCAGTTGACATTTATTTTTCATGTCCTTTTCCTAAACCGCACAAATTCCACGGAAAAGAAAAGTCTCAAAAATTAATTTCAAGCCAAAGAATTAATTTCGCGCATAATAACTCGTAAAATCATGTCAAATTGCTATACAACAACAATAGCAATTGCAGACATAAAAACCTTAGTGGAAGATGAAGAAAAAAAACGCTCGAAAGTATGCTAAGAAAAGCCAAAATAACAACAAGAGCCGCTCACTCACACAGAACGAAAAGTTACCACCCTCCTCCCAAACACACCACCCTCCCCCCAACATGAGCTCCGTTAGCGTAGAAAGTTGCACGAAAGAAATTTATCATGTGATGTCAAAAGCGTTTTAATCCCATAATCCACAACATAATCGCTTCGTTCACCAACGAACGCACATAGTAGGGGACCATAGCAAGTGATGAAGAAGGAGATTTGGTGTTGCTGCAAGTTTCAATTCGTTTTGGTATTCGCGTGTGTGTGACTTTGAAATAGAATGATGCTGTCAGTTTTTGCTGAGATTTCTCTAGATAAATGACGCAATGAATTAGGAAAAATGCTCAAAGCTATTGTTGCAAAAAAAATAAAAGCAAAAAAAAAAGCAACCAAAAAATAGTTAAAAGCCAACGGAAGTGAAACACACGAAGACGAAATGGAATGTCTTGGCGTGTGTGTAATATTTGTGTGGGAAATTCACTGTGTGTGTGTGTATTTGCTGGTGACTTATTCAACATAGATGTTTGCCAGCAAATACAAATGATTCGTAAATAGGAAAAATACAAGAAACGTTGACAAAATGTTTCTGGCTTATCATTAATCTTCAATCTGCAGGCACATATAGTCGTGACGTGCGTCTTTTTTTCTGTTCCTTCTACCTACTCAAATATACAAAATAAACACATACAAATATAGCATCACAAATATAACTGTCATTACATTGTCATTGTTCACCTTTGCTTTACCCCAAGAAAATAAAGTTAAAATATTTTGTTTTTTTTATTTTTCAAATTTTAAGATAGAACTAGCTTTTTCTACCCTTAAACTCATCGTATAACGTTTCACTTACCAGCATTTGTTTTTATTTCTATCAACAAAAAGAATACGTAAAATTTTTCAAAAATGGTGCTTTTATATTTGTTCTACTGTACAACTCAAAGTAAGGCTTTCGGATTTTTATACCCCCACACTCACTGTGGCAGGGTATACTAACTTTGTCACAACGTTTGTAACGCCCATAAGGAGGCGTGTCCGGTATGGAAAAGTATATATATTCTTGATCAGTATCACCTCCTGAGTCGATTTAGCGATGTCCGTCTGTCTGTCCGTCTGTCCGTCTGTCCGTCTGTCCGTCTGTCCGTCTGTCCGTCTGTCCGTCCGCACGATAGCGGTCGCAGTTTTGGAGATATCGACTTGAAACTTTGGGTACATGTTTTTCTCGTGAATACTGAGATCAAGTTCGAGAATCAGCCAAATCGGACAAAAACTGGGCGTGGCTCCCATACACCGAAAAAAAAGGTAAACATTTTTTATTGTTGTATTCGATTGGAAATGTTTACAAACGTATTTTTGACATGGTCCGAGGTTCCGAAGCCACATATATAAGGGTCTAAATGGGATCTTGAGACCAATTTTTTTTTTGGTGAATTTAATTGGAAATTTTTAGAAATGGTTTTTGGACAACCACCTATAATTGGCTCAAAATAGGGTCTTGAGACCACATTTTTTTATGATCGAGGTACTTCTTCCTACTGTGTGGGGGTATTTCAACTTCGGTATAGCCGAAGATAGTCCACTCTCTAGTTTTCATTATTCGTGTGTGGAAAATCCACCAAATTTCAAGGAAATCAGAGCCATGCAATTTGAGTCTTGGCCGAGTTGTCATGGAATTACCCATTTATAGAAAGCTTGTGTTGTACAAAGGTTTTAACCCATTTTTGGCCGCACCTAAACGGCTTGAAATATTTTGATGCAATTTGTAGAGGAAGCATCTGTAAGCAAATATTATTGCGAATTCGATGTCAAATTCCGAAATATTTTTTTATGTACCAGCCATCTTTAGATTTAAAGCTTCCTAGTGGTTAGAAACAACCAAAATCTGGTATAGAATTTTGAATTAGACGATCACAACGTTAGGATGACACATTTTTACATATACAGTCACGGGAAAAAGTTTATATACGCAGCTATTTTATTTACGGTGGCTCACAGCTACATGTTATAGTATTGATATTGATACCAATTTAAAGGTCTATTTATCTCCTTTCGAACGAGTCCCAGGCCACTTTAATCCGTTACGTGTCTATCGAGAAAATCAAATATACTTACTTTTCAAACTTGGGTATAAAAAAAAAATTTGTATGCGAAAAATTTCTTTGATCAAAAACAAACTACTTTGTAAAAGAAAGTTTTGTGATTAAAAATATTCCAAAATTTTGACAATTTTTCCAAAAATTGGTAATAGTGTTTTTTTTGTATACACTTTTGACCAGTAAATTTTCTTTAAAAATGCTCTTTCGTATTTTTAAAATTGACTAATTTTTGGACGTAAAATTGTAGTTTGGTCTTTTTTCAATAATATTTATTAGATTTCAGAACTTTATGAAATTTTTTTTGTTTTTTTCTTAATTTTGGTAGCACTGATTTTAAAAAAATCTAAACGTATCAAGAATGTTTTATGGATATCTCTTTTACATTTGGTTTTCTAGTCCATTTCTCGTTCATCGAAAAAAAAACTAAAGGCTCCCATACAAAATTACAAAAAAGAAGAGCAATTATTTTAAGACTCAAAATGCTATAAAAATTATTTAAAACTCCATCATTAAACACGCCCATTGCCAGAATATTTGTGTGAAATTTCCATCTCAAACTGCATTATTTGCTTCAACAGAGCTTACTTTATATATTCCACTCGGCCACAGTTTGAATTTTCACGCCCCCTTTTGGAAAAATCCCAAATCCAGCTCTAGAATATATAGCCATGGTCTCACAGAATTTTTTTGCAGCTTCCTAGGTCCACTGGAGGCTCATTTTTATCAACTGCCACACCCCCTTTTCGTCTCAAGCCATAGGTGCCTAGGACATATATGCAAAATTTCAGCTCTCTAGGTCCACTGGGGACTTCTGGAAGGTGAGGACAGACATACGGAAAGACAAACAATGGGATTTTATATATAACACGCTCAGATTAAAATAGCGATGAAATGTATGGAGCGTCAGTACTAGGGCTTTCGATCCCGGTCCATTTTTAGTCCCGAAAATCACGGGATACTTTTTCCAAAATCCCGGGATTTTCGGGACCACATTTTAAATAAATTAGTCCATAAAAAAGTTTAATACAACAAAAATAAAACTTTTCATCGCTCATAAAATATAAAAAAAATCCTGTAAGCAGAAAAATAGGTTTTGACAACATTTGGACAACCCCAAAATGAAAAAAAGTTAGTTAGAAAACTCGAAACCTAAAAATTTTTAATTTATTAAAAAAATTACGAATAAAATTGTTTGTACTTAAAATTTTTTCTTTAAGAAAAAAAATGTATATTTATTTCAGAAGAAAATTGGTATTTTCAGTCTTAGCGAACGCACAAAAATGAATTGCTTAGTAAAAATAATTAAGTAAAACTGAAAACTGATACAAAAGTAATTTCACAAACCTCACTCAAGCATATTTTGAATTGAATTGTGTCGTTCCTAAAGAAATGGAAACTCAAATACTGAAAATAAAAAAATGCATTAATTTGAAATAATAAATTAATAAATTGAATTTAACGTTTATGTTTATTTATTTAAGTTAAAACTATCAGTTTTCCAATAAAACATATAAAAAACATTTTTTTATTTTTTTAAAATGCATTTTGCTCGTAAAAGTAACAAATCCCGAAAAATCCTGGGATCCCGGGATTGCGAAAAGCCTTCGGGATCGAAAGCCCTGAAAGCCTGTACTGACTGTACATTTTATCGCTCTTTTCCTCTGAGCATGTCATATAGTGATGATGATGATTGGATTCTATTAGGTTTTTTTATACCCCCACACTCACTGTGGCAGGGTATACTAACTTTGTCACAACGTTTGTAACGCCCATAAGGAGGCGTGTCCGGTATGGAAAAGTATATATATTCTTGATCAGTATCACCTCCTGAGTCGATTTAGCGATGTCCGTCTGTCTGTCCGTCTGTCCGTCTGTCCGTCTGTCCGTCCGCACGATAGCGGTCGCAGTTTTGGAGATATCGACTTGAAACTTTTTTTACACGTTTTTCTCGTGAATACTGAGATCAAGTTCGAGAATCAGCCAAATCGGACAAAAACTGGGCGTGGCTCCCATACACCGAAAAAAAAGGTAAAAATTTTTCAAGTCTTTTTTATTGTTGTATTCCATTGGAAATGTTTAGAAACGTATTTTTAACATGGTCCGAGGTTCCGAAGTCACATATATAAGGGTCTAAATAAGGTCCTGAGACCAATTTTTTTTTTTTCGGATTTGATTGGAAATTTTTAGAAATGGATTTTGGACATGGTTTGGGCTCCAAAACCACCTATAATTGGCTCAAAATAGGGTCTTGAGACCACATTTTTTTATGTTCGAGGTACTTCTTTCTACTGTGTGGGGGTATTTCACCTTCGGTATAGCCGAAGATAGTCCACTCTCTAGTTTTAACTAGCTTTGCGTGGAACCTTCGTTGGAAATTTGGTTAAAAAAGGGTCCTAAATAAAAAATAATGTTTTCTTAAACACACTTTTTTTTAAACATGGAATAACTTCCTATTCCTTCAATTTACAATAAGGAAATTCGGTAGGTTGTGTGTGGGTAGGGATAGGGGGATGGAGCCCTTTTTGGAATAATTTTGTATTCTTTAAGCTACAAGGGTTAAAAAAAAAACTTACAAGAAAAGGAAAAAAAGGGAAATTAAAAAATGAGTACTTATATGGCAGAATGGCCTAAAGTTCCTATTTCTAAAGATGGATAAAGCTTTAAACTATTTTAAGTCAATTTTGAGGCTATACGATCGCCGTTCCAACCTTTTTTGCACTAAATAAGTCTAGGGTGCATTGCATGTGTTATTTTTTAACTCCCACCTTAACCAAAACTTGCGGTGAAAGAAAATATATGGGTGCTCTAGTGTAGGCCTAATTCAAATTTAGAAATAGAAAAAGATTAAAAAAAACTCTAGTTTCACAAAATTTACACTTCACAAATATTTAACAGCCAAATCCTGCTGTAGACACTTTCTATTTCCAGCCAACTGTCATAATGTACGCCATACATTTCAATGCAAATAAGGCGAGCAAATAATCCACTCAGTTAAGTTGATAAATGCGATGATATAAGTTCACAAAAGAAAGGGAATAAAAAAAAAGAGAGAAAGAAACTATAAATTCTCACAGAGCTCTGAGTGTACACATTATTTTTAGAAGTTGACAATAAGTTGAAATCATGCTTTTACCCGGTGTCCTTGTGCAATGCCATAACTTTTGGCTATTTTGGGAGTTAGCAGTTGCAGAACAGACACAAAGACAGTTACAGACACAGTTACAGTGCCAGTTAAAGTGACATAAAGCACATTAACACATACAAGCACATACAAGCACATGCTAACCCGCTACCGCACAATCGCTCACGCAGCTGTCTTGGCTCACACATCAATCAAACTGCATGAAGTCAGTTAGTTTATTTAGGTAAGTGTGTAAGTGTGTCTGTATGTGTGCGTGTGTGCGTATGTGTGTGTGAAATATGTTGAAAAGTCACTGCTAGTATTGGTTTTTGTGGGTTTTCTTTAATTTTCAATGGCTTGCTTTTGGTATTCTTTACTGTCTGTGTGCTTGTGTGGTGTGTCATTTCCGTGTTACCTGTGCGTGTAGGATTAAATGTATAGATCAAGTCCTACTTGATTGCATATGCAAAAGCATGTCTAAGCGAGAGTGGGTGAGAGTTTTGCTGTCAGTTTACATTTTTTTTTTTTTTTTCTTTTTGTAGTTTAATACGTGCTGTAAATCTTGGCTGACATCTGTCAAAGCACTGCTAGGTTGTCAGTGTATGAATGAAACTGGCATTTTGTGGTTTCGGTTTTTATTTTCGTATCATTTTTTTATAATTTGTAGTTTTAATTAAATGCATTTTTTGATTACTTTAATGGCATGGCAATTCTTTGAAAATCCCATGTTCATATACAAATATCCCTTCAGGATCTATTCACAATTCCTAGAATATCCCAATTAGTACCTTTGCAGTTGGTTTCCATTTTGTTTGCTGTACTAAAACAGTCCTCTTGCATTTATCTAATGCCAAAACCACCTGAAGTGCAGATCAAACTTTAATTACATTAAAACCTTTCGAGAAAATCAATCATTCGAACGCATTTAATTTGATGTAAAGTAATAACTTAGAATTGAATTTTCAATTGTTAGCCAGAAATGCCACAAATAATAGTATTATACCATTCCCACACACCGGCACACACGGGCACACACACATATGAACACATATTCACCATAAACTGACATGCATTCCATGCACGATTGTGCAACTTATTACCATGTCCAATGGGCGAACCTTTAGATCAATAAGAGCCTTAAAATACTAAAATACCAAGCATACCACACAACAAGGTATTTTACACACATATTTGCTTGTTAGTAAGCATGTGTGTGTGTTTGTGTGTGCGTGGTTGTATGTAAGAATGCACCGCAATCACAAGTCAAGGTATGAGAATTGTACTTTCGACTTGTGTGCGAGCGTGTGTATCCCATTCGCTACAAGTACACAAACTTAACATTGGCAATTTTGCTAGGGCATGTCCTTAACTTGTGCACAATTGTTTTTCTAAAGTAGACCGGAAGCAAGTAGCTTTGGCGTCCGTGCCCAAGACAAGGCAAGCAGCAAAGTCAAGACTCTTGCCGTATTCGCTGTACTGCATAGTGCACACTGTATGTTAGTTTGTATCATTGCGAGTCCATGTGCTTGAATGTGGGTACGTAAATTCAAGGTTGTGGTAATTATTAAAATATCGATCATCATGTGCAATTTTGCGCTCGCAGTTATCGCTTGTAATATGCGTTAATGGACATTGATGGTGGTGGCAATTTAAATATGTCAGTGGGTGTGGGTGTGTGCGTGTGCTTTTCATATTGTACAATGTCATTGAGTATTTTTGTAGCTATTACTGTATGCAGTATGGTGTGGAACATATTGACATTGACTAACAAGAAGTCTTGAGTAATATAATAATTTTTGCCTCACTTATTTTTGAAATATTTTTTCTTGTAGTTATTATTTCATTTAAAAATTTATTATTCAGTTAAATTACAACAAGTTCTACTTCATATGACTTTATAATTTTTCTTCATACAGTTTAAAAAATTCCTTGTGCTTAGCTGATTTTATTGTGCATACTCCCCCATCCAGTTTGACCTTTTGAATTTTTATATTCTTGCTTCTAATTAAAATCATACACAAACAACACATTCTTAACAATAAGTTCACATTCACAAAATAAGTATGAAATCAAAATAACTTACTACGTTGGTGCTCCCTTTTCCATATGCGCCTGGCTAATGAGTTGTGAATTGTAAATTATTTGAACGAGTGATTAGCATTTTCGCCCCCTCTTCGAATGCCGCCTGGCATGTTTTCATATTCACTGAAATTTTTGTTGTTTATGTTAAATTTGCCACATAATTTATGACTTGCGTTTAATTTCATTTCTACGCCTTCGTTGTTGTGTGCGCCTTTGTCTGTTGGCATATGTGTTGAGAGCTGCATACATTCTTAAGTAGCTCGAAGGAAATGTCATATTTGCTTTGTTTAATGAAAATTTGAATTCACAAATTTGAGCAAATTAAACGCAGAAAATGGAATTATAATTCGCGTTAAATGTTGGCACGAGGAAAGCTTATAGAAATTAAATATTTAATGGAAATTGTAATGAAACAAAAATTGAAGGGGTAATTTTAAAGTTAAGTAGGTGATTCAAGTAGACTGCTTGAAATAAAATATTAAATTCGAATTAAGTTAATACAATAAAATAAATCATTCAACAATTTAACGCGTATACAAGTAGGTACACGGAGAGAACTGTTTTCAGGAATTGTGGTTTAAATTAACAATATTGATCTATTAATAAAAAATCATAATTGAATTGTATTTAGTTATAAATACCAAGGCTGAATTTAAAATCGGAATCAGTATTAATAAGTAAAAATTTAAAAATATGTATTTTAAATTCATGGATCAATATTATGACTATAATACACAGTTTCCGCAAGCAGTTCTCTCTGTGTATATTCAATTTATATGCCTGGCTTCGGTTGATCAATATTTAATGTACTGTGCAGTAACTTTTAAGCTAATATTGGACTCTGGATAAGGACTGTATGGAAATAATTACTTTGAAAAGATTTCTATGAGTTGGGTCTAATGGGTTTCCCATATTAGAGATATAGCGATATTTGGTGCCAGTTATGCCAATGATTCGTATACTTATAAGTCTTTTCCTACAAATTAGCCTTCGAGGCCCTAAGATACGCCATTTGTTGACAAGATAATACAGAAATGGATATTTGTAGCCCTTTTAAAATTATATGTGAGGGCGGGTTCATCTGACCCCAGTTAGGATCTACAGATGTGGTTTTCAGAGATGTCATCAAGCTCACATTTATCAACAAAGACAAACAGTTTCTAACTCAACTTCGTAACGGAAAAATGTTAGGTTTTCAGGACATGCAAAAAACCAATTTGCAAGCTTCTGGTGCACGAATTCGGCCATCCTCTTTTCAAAAATAGGAAAGAGGACAACTTTTAGTATATGTAAAGAATAATCCTCGCGAAATGTAATATATGTCAATAAATAAATAAATAAATAAATTTGGATATACGAGGTTGTGATATTTACCGAATATGCTGTAGGCTGGAGCAAAAAGTTTGTTCAAATCGTGGCTGGTCTCAAAAGTTTCGTATTCACTTCAATAGGAAACGCTGTAAATTTCATTCCGGTTTATGTTTTCAGCTAACATTTTTTTTTTATCCAGACTTGAACAATTAAATAGCGTTGCAGAGGCTCAAGAACTTATTCAATTGGAATGAAATTTTAACGATTTTTTAATGACATCGAAACGCAAGAGACCCAATACGGTCCGATAGGACCATTTTCATTATTTTAGATATATTGGTTTTTGTTTTTACCAAAACAGGAAAACCGCACGCAGAGAAAAAATATGGTTGGAGCATGATTGCAGCGATCATATTTACTTGCTACAATAATACTATGATTATAAAGACCATAGTTGGTTGGGGTTATCATGTAAATTATATTTAAATGATTATAGAGACCATATTATGATTTCAGAGAACATATTATGATTAGATTCCAACCATGCCAAAAACATGCTAGAGGCAATAATGTATATGATTGGATATTTAATATTAATAAGAGCCCAAATGTGCAATGTCCGAATTTTGAGTTGTTGTCTTTGCTTATTCCATAAAAATATAAAAAAAGGTTTTTGTATTAGATTTTTGACACATTAAAATTCCTTCATTTTTATTTTCAAACTGTGAAATTTGATTGTTTGATATGAAAATACACCAGCTCCATCTAGTGTTTCAAGCAATAAATTTTTTTTGGTTTGTGTTTTTGATAAATAAACAAATTCAATTTCAAAGTGCGCAGTTATACTATGTCCCGAAAATTGTATTGGACATAGTATAGTTGGGCCTTTTAGAACTCAAAATAATGAAATTTTCTATGCAAACAAATTTGAATGTCACAGAAGAATTCCATTTAATTTAAAACCATGACGAGTTTTCACTCAAACTTTTTTTCAACACTCCAAAGATGGATTAAGCTACATAAGAAAAATATTGGACCCAGAAAACAGAACTGCAATAATAACGAAAAATTTATTTCAAAACTTGTTTTGCGTTTTCTACAGTTTGGGAAAAATGAACATAGGATGGTTACGCTTTAAGGTATCGATATGATTAGTATATGTATGCATTTAGAACAAAAGAAATTCAAGGCAGTAGTAGCTAAACGTGCTAACGCGCTTCGATAGCAACCCAAGTATCCCAGGTTCAAATCTCGGCACGGCCAAACGTAAGTAAGTAAAGAAAAATGTATATGAACTATTATTTCTTAAATATAATATAACAATCAGCTAATATTACATTGAAATATTGATAATATAATTTAAAACAATTGAAAAGTAGATGTTGAAATTCAATTGAAAGTTGAATAAAAATTGGTTAACATGATTGTAACCATCATGCAAATTTTTGTCTGCAATCATTACATGTTTATTTTCAATCATGTAAATGGTTAGCTGCAATCATGTAAATGTTTAGTATGCAATCATGGCATGGTTGGTGCAATCATTTCGCCAATCATAATATGGTCCCCTTAAAATATGATCAGGTCAACCATGTTTTTTCTCTGCGTGCGTGTTGTGGGGGCACCAGATATTATCCGATCAAAGCGAAATTTAAACCCTTTCTTAGTGACGTCATTACGTTACTTTTGTGACCAACCACAATTTGATCTGACGATTTGAAATAAATGTTTTTTATACCCCACACAAACTGTGGCAGGGTATACTAACTTTGACACAACTTTTTTTTTTTTTTTTTATTTTTTTTTTTAAATTTAATTTGAAAATTTTTAGAAACGGATTTTGAACGTGGTCCGAGTCTCCGAATCCACCTATAAATGGCTCAAAATGGTGTATTGAGACAAAATTTTTTTATGTTCGAGATACTTCTAAATGGATTATACTGTGTGGGTGTATTTCAGCTTCGACATAGTCAAAGATAGTTTTCACTTGTTCAATTAAAAAAAAATCGTCTGACCACTTTGAAACAAAATTCAAAATATTATACGAGGTTGTAGCATTTATAAAATTTTGATTTTAAGATACGAGGTTGTTGCACAGCCTTTTTTTTGGTTTATATTTAGCACCATTTTTTTTGGCCCAAATTTGAGTTACGACTTTAAGTTAAAAACCAGTCGAATTGGATTTTTTTCACAACTTTTTTATTAAACCAAATTTTTTTTTTCGAAAAAACGAAATACTTTTTATTGATTTTTGTTCTCTGATCAATAGTTTTTCTTAAGAAAAGAAAGACAAACATTTTGTATATAAAAAAAAACGAAAAAAAAATGTTTTTTAAGTAGAAATTCTGTAATACTACAACAGGAGAAAAACCCGTTAGTTAAATTTTTTCCAGTCGCTTCTTTACTAAGCCATTCGAATGCAAAGAAGATATAATTCCACCTAACATTTGTAAGGTAATACCTTATTTGCAGTTTGTGGAAATCGCAAGGAAAGTAATGCAGTGGAATGTTCCTAGCGAATTTTAATTTTCATTCGACCTAATCTGCTATGGAAATGAATTCGTATGTACAATTCGTACATACAATTTTTAAATAATTGCTTAACAAAATCATTGATGTTCTTTCTATTGAAAGGTACAAAGGCAATTTGCATATTTTTAAAACGAATCCCAAATTAGCATTAAGGAATTTCAATATCAGAAAACCGCCATTCATTACATAAAAATATATTTATGGGAAAAAAATTCAAAGGAATGCCGAAAATTACTTTCTGATATAAACGAAAAGGCAATCATGTAGAAAATTCGAGGAAACGTTAATGAACATTCGGCATTGAAATTAGAAAAAAAAGAATATTTCCTTTTTCCGGGCGTCCCACTGAGACTACATGCGGTGTGTGCAACATTAATTGGAAAATTCATCATAAGCCATATGGGATACAAAAAATATGCCCAACTACGCGAGGAAATCAAACGTGAAATTCACAAATAAACAATTGACACGCTCAGAGTATAGAGCGTTTCCTCTGAGTGTGTCAGTTGTATACATAGCTTATGATTGAAACCAAACAAGTTGGTATACAAAACAAACAGGCACCCAGTTGAGCCTGGTGAAATTTAAACAAATCAAATTCCATTTCACTTGGTCAAATCCGACCAAAACACTGAGCCAGTGAAAGTGTTGATTTTTTTTTTGCAGCACACCATTCCATGAACAGTAAAAACTTTACGATGTTCGGGACACTTTCAATTTCATTTTGTATGCGTGTGTAGCTCAATAAAAAAACTTAAAAAAAAAAAAAAAAAAAACTACAAACAAATCGTAAATTTTCTTTAGTGTCTCATTCGCCGTTGATTGCTTTAACAACAAAGAACTATTTGCACTTGCCCTATGATAGATAAAGAAAAATAAAATGACTATAAATTAATCAAAGGAGTGTCAGAAAAAGGTTACATTTTTTACCACCACAAACACACACACACACACACACACATACGTATTTCCAATGAGACATACTTTAGCATGACACTCGGTTAAAGTGGCACGCCACATGGCCACTGGGTGTCTAAGAATATCTACTTTATGCTGAAGTTGCCCGACAGAGGATAACAGCAGTCATAAAACCGTCCAGGACATTGCACTTGCACGACACAACTGCAAAGTGAAAGTAAAAGATTTATGTGCGGTATGTGTGCAGTGGTAAGTGAGGCGAATTTAAGCGAACCGAAGAGCTTGCAGTGCATGTCCTTTGTGGCATGCAAGACCACACGTAAAGTATTTTTTTTTACGTTGACATCATTAAACAGAACAAAAGACTAAAGTCAGCGAAATAGAGCAGACACGCCACTGCAATGGCTTCGCTTTTAACAGAAAAAAATACGCGTTTCATCATAATTTATGCTCTTTTAACCTATTTCAGTGCAGCGATACGTTTGCGTTATCTTACGGCATAACAAATATTAAAAATTTAAAAAATTTAAAAAAAAAAACAAAGACATTATGACGTTAATTAAGGTTAAATTTAACTAAACATATTGGTTGCAGATACTTTTCACCCCAGTTTTAATATTTATCCAATGAAATAAACAAATTGCTGAACATAGACTTCATAGACTCGCAAGCAAAAAATTTAATTTAAACTCTTCGAGGTCATCTCTATGACCCTAAGTTCACTTTATGTCTTCCCAGTGTCTTCCTAATGTCCCAATATGTACTTCATTATACCTACCTATGCCCTCTATATGTCCCACCTATATCTTTCTATGTCCCACCATGAGACACATGGTCTCCTCTCAATATCATACCTACACTGAGCGAACAAATGCATAGTAGTTTTGTTATATCTTTTTAAATATGATTTAAATATTTTAATACATAAATCAAATACGCGCGTATTCAAATAAAAAATTTCATTGCCGACGACCTGTGAATATTGTAAATAATAAACTCTCACTCTAGCACACTCGGTGTCAAAAGTGGAATATATACATTAGAGTGGATCGTATTTTGGACAAAATTCGAATTTCTTTCGCGCCGCAAACAATTTGGTCTATCGGACAACAGGAAGACGTGGCAGATCGTACCTGAAAAACTCTTAGGTTCTATGGGGGAGCCAAAAATCTTTTCTGACATCAAAACACTATGGTTTTAACAAAAATGTCATTATTTACGCTAGCATAGCAAAACTCCGAATTCTTATTTTTATTTGGGATGTACTCTACATTTTATTAACTTTGGTCGTTCGAGATGGGCGTGGGAAATTTTATATATGATTTTGGGGGATTAATGGGGAGCATGTTGATTCTGAACATTTGCAGTCCGCCCACTGTCATGCCCTAAACTTTTGAAGCTCTGTAACTCGGGTACTATTTAAGGGATTTCGCTGAAATTTTGGGTTTGGTGCTGGGTGGTGAATGGGCAGAGTGGTGATTGTAAAAACGTGTGATCCGCCCCGAATTTTTACAGAACTTTAACGCAAGCCCCATTCGAGGATTAACGGTGATATTTTGGATTTGGTGTTGAGTAGTGAATGGACTGAGGGATGACTGGCAAAATCAATTTTTATTTCAGTTGATTAAATAATACATAGAACATTTATTCATGGACGTGAAAATACAAAATTGTTGCGAGCGAAGCTGTGGGTATACCGAGAAAAAAGACAGCAGTGGAAATGACAGTCGTGCACTGTTATTCTGTTTTTAACAGAATAACTGTTGTTTTAAAGTATTTTTGTTTGATTTAACAGTTTTACTGTTGAATTAAACCTTTTTTCAACTTCTCAAACTGTTGAAAAAAACTGTCAATCTATTTTTCTATTGAATAAATAAAAAATGTTGCAGCCAACGAGATTTGAACCAAGGAGTCCCTGGGTACTAACATGGCCTTTCAACTGACTAGTCCAAATGTCAACAGATTTGACAACCATCAAAATGATGTTATGAACCGCAGAGTGTGTAACAGTGAGTTTAACAGATAGGAGAACATAAAATCGTATATCAGTGACTGTTAAAAGGTTACTGTTCTTTTAGTTCAAACAGTGTTGCCAGGTTTATCGCAAGTTTGTCTCCTTTTTGTTCAACTACAACTAAACTTTCATTGGTTTTGATTGTTCATTGTTCGTATTTATTAAAGTTTTCTCAAATTTTCATGAATTCCTTGCCCATTTCTTCTTTTGATAGGATATTCCCAGAATAACAATGAAAGTCCTTTCATATGGCAACTCTGGTAGAGAACCGATCTTGTGTGTAGCACATTTAAGTTATTCATTTATTGCCATGTGCGCATGAATGGCATCATTGGCGCGGTGGATAAGATGTCGGACTATCAACCAGAAGGTCGCAGGTTCAAGCCTTGTCTAGAGCGACTACAAAAGGACAATTGTAACTTACTTTAAAAACATTTATAAATAAAGTTAAGAAAATTTAGAGTTGAGACAAAAAAAAAACGGAAAACATTTTTTTTTTTATAAAAAAAAAGCTATTTTAAAAAAATTAGCGACGGTTGTACAGGGATTTGAACCCAGGCCTCCCGGGTGGCAGTCGGACATCTTCCCACTAGGCTACGGTTATCAACAGCGCAGCGACTGTCAATTTACCAGTTTAGACTATCGGATGGTTTTTAACCGCGAAAACTGTTAAATTGACCTACTTTTTCGTTGGTTTTACTGTTTTTTTTCTCTCGGTGTATAAGCTAGTATAAAATATACAAAAATAAATAAAAAAAAAATATGTAAAAAAAAAAAGAAAAATGTAATAAATAAAAGAAAAAATAAACTTTTTTAATAGAATGAAAGTACCTAGTGATACATTTGCGTCACTGACCGAAAGTTTACAAAATTTTAAATTTTAGGTGGAGTGTTTTTTGTTACGGAAATAAGCATCTAATCGAAAATCTCAATCAAATTCACACTTTTTTTTGGCTGATGTGGTTATTGGAACCGGCAATACTCTGTAGGTCCACAATTATCATATACACTTGCCCATGATAATTGCATTAAGAAGCTAGGCCAAAACCCTCGAGGGTTGTAGCGCCAATATATGTATTATGTATGTGCATTGATAAATGAGTAACAGATCCCTTGTTTAATTTTCTATTAAATTGTGAAATTTGCAATTAATATTTACATTGGTAAAATGTTAGACAGAAGAGAGCACACAATTTTGCATTTGTTTGTACAATTGTGCATTTATTTCCTGGCTCAAACCATATCCTCTTTGCTACGCATTGCACATAACTGGGAACATGCAGCAAAGCTAAGGCAACGTATACACTATTTCCTGTAGACAATTTCAAAGTATTATCACTTGTTGTTGTTTTTTGTTGTGGTTGTCTTTTGTTGTGGTTGTTGTTATTTCTTGTTGTTGCCTGTCTACATATCGTTGCATGAATTCCTATTTGACTGCATTTATTTGCATACAAATGGCTACAAGTTGTCGCTTTGCCCATTCACCAGAGCTGTGATGTGTAGATGGGGTTACAAACACACATACATACGTGTGAAAGCATTCCTTGTTCGTGTCATTCTAAAGGCAGGATATGACTTATTTGCCAACAATCAGCTTTTATGCAATTTCCTGGTGTTTGTATTTTCATAAATTACTTAACTGATATTTTAATTGTGGGTGTGTGTGTGTGAGTGTGTGAGTGTGTGGGTAAATGAGAAAGCTGAATTTAAAAACTTTATCGAAATTTCATCTCAATTAAATTTAAATTTTCACCAAGGCTCTATACTCAATGTAAGCAAATACGTTTCTAGTCATTTTTTGAACTTAAAGTCTCAAGTTTCCAATATAATGTAGTTAGGTTCGATGGCATCAGCAAGCGCGCTCTGAAGTCAAAACTTTTGTTGTTCGCAAAACAAAAATAAATAGCAAATAAGATAAATGTAAACTCCTTTCGAAAGGACATACGCGGCGTCGGCAGTGTACACGTCAGCCTTGAGCCATTCCATGCAGCTAGCGAGCGTCCTATTAAAATTACATTATATATATGAAAAATGTCCCGCAGAATATTGTCTGCCTCAACCTATTCGATAAAAAAAAGATGTATAAAAATAGCGCAAAAGTTGCGTCTCAAGTGCCATATGTATGTCCTGCTAAGTGCTGCTAAGACATTTGCTAACCACCAACAGATGCCTGCCAGCCAGCTGTTTTGCCATGACAGTTTGCCTACACCCACTCATACCGCAACGCGACACAAGAGACATTCGCACACAAATGCTTAAGTGACAGGATATTAAATGATAACGAGGAAAAATAAGGAAAAATGCCAACTCGCGCCGCGTACAATTCACGCTCAAGGCTATGCCGATCAACATGCCAGTACTTGTTGGTTAAGGACTTTCACGCGACCATAGCCAGCAGAGAAGTAGAATACGAAATAGGAGAAAGTGCCCTTGTGAGTGAGTGTAGGCTATTGAACGGAATTCGAAGGAGCGTAAGAAACAACAACAACAACAAATGAACTGAACACAAAATACCGAAAAAGAAAGAAGAATCCTTAAAACCGTCATTGGTATTTAAATGACGTTTGTGCTGGGGCCTTAAGTAATTGCCCTAATGGGCCAGTAACAAGGATAATACCAATTGGCCCCTATTTCGAATTGATAAACAACAACAACAACAACCTGAAGTTCAATATTACAATTCAAGGCACACAAATCGATTTTTTTTTGTACAATTTTCCATTTCTTTTTTGGCTTTTATTTTTTTGTGTTGCCTGACTTCTTTTTTTGTACTGCTTTTTGTGCTATTTTTGTTTATTTCTCATTGTAAATATTTTATGAAAATGCTGAGTAAATGAACTTTTTTTTTCCAGCTGAACACTTAAGTATGTAAACTGAGCAGTTGCTCATAAAGTCAAACATTAAAAAATGCTACAAATATTTTTTGCTGATAGCTTCGCATTTAACTGCTCTTGTATAATATTTATAGTAGCGCTCTTTAAACAGCATCTAGCTTAAATAGTTCAACATTTTATTGCTGAAAAAAAATTCCATTGACTTTTATTTAATTTATGTTCTTAGTAGCTGTTAGCATTTATTTGAATTTGAGGCATACATTTGCTATTAAATTGCAATTTACCTAGATTATCCTTTGGAATTGAGTATTTTTCTTGTGGATTTCTGGGAAATTGGCAGCGTTTTCAAATGTGAAAAAGCACAACGAAAATGAAGACTGAAAGCTTTTTTAATGAAATTCTGCTATAAACTCAATTTTATTTTTAATAAAAGTCGTTTTCAGGCAGCAAATTTATTTCCCAGAACCAAAAATAACACACGTCAAAGTGCTGAGCTAGAAAATATTCTCAGAAATTAGTGGAATTCGAATGAAAAGCGTTTCAGTCTATAACTTATATTGCATAAGTAGACACATTTGCAGAATGATGCATTTTTCCTAAAAATTTATAATGAAAAGTGGAAGTCAATGGAATATTTTTCGAACGAAAACTGACCAAAAACTATTTTAGGAATGATTAGCCTTAAATGTTAAAAAAATTTCCAAAGTTCACTTGCAGGACAGATGGGATTACACAAGTGCTTCAATGGAATATTTTTTGGGGCCGGGAAATTACTCTAACTGTGTTTTGCCCAAAGTGCGATTTACGCAAAATAGTCCAATGACTTGATGACTGCTGTAATCTCACCTGCTATGATTCAGGGAACTGGCATAATTCCACCTGACATGATTCACTAAAAAACAAAATCCACAAGGACACACACGGCTGCTGCTGTAATCTCACCCAAAATAGTTTCAAGGACTTGCTTGCTTAGCAATTTTGCTGGCCCAATCCCACCTGGCATGATCCCAAAGCCGGACACAAACTAGTTAATTAGTCAATAGTTAATTAACGAAGTTAAATTTTAGCTAGTTAGGAACTTTTACGCTAACTCCGAAAACCAATGAGTTTTCCATTAAGTTACCAAGTCGAATGATTTACTGACAGGTGCTGCCTTCTTAGGTGAACAAGGATTGGCGAACATGTTCATAAAATACAATACAATCATGCACTTCAGTGGCATAGTAGAGCGATTGTTTTCTACCAGCAAGGACATCTTCAAGACAAAGAGGTCATCGTTATCTTATCAAAAATGTTTAAACCTTCAAATGTTTCTTTTAATGAAACATGACTCAGCGGTGAAATTCGAGTTTGCAAAATTCCATTTTAAATGTCTTTTGAACCCAACCTACACTGCCATGCCAAAATCAAAAACCATGATCGCAGCCATGCTTTCACGGAATATTTAAGTGTGATTGCATCGTCCATCATCCACTGGTGACTTCAGCAGAGCCTACTTTCCGCAGTACACGCTCACTTTTAGAAATGACACCCCCCCCTTTTGGAAGAATCTCTTGCCATGGTCTTACCGAATATATATGTGCAATTGCAGCTTCCTCGATCTACAGTTAGCTTCAGGATAGCTTACTATATCTGACGCGCCTATTTTGTCAACTACCATGTCGCCTTTTAGAAACCAAAAATCTGGCTCCAGCCATTTGTGCGTAGGATATATGTGTGACATTACAGCTCACGAGGTCCGCTCACGTGGTGACTTCTGGAAGGTGACAGACAGACATCCGAACAGACAAACAGTGGCATTTTATATAATGTGAGGATTTTTATGAGGAATCCGAGTTTTATGTTTCTTTTTGCCTAAATCTGCCACTAGGGGGCGCAAATATTTGATTATATGAAAGAGTGAATGTATGCAAAGCTGGGCATTAACTAGTTAATTCGTTAATAGTTAATTAACGAAGTTAAATTTTTGGTTAACTTTTAACGTTTGAGTTAATTAACTTTTTCATTTAGTTAAGTTAAATTTCTTCGATTAACTAGCATTAGTTAACTTTGAAACGAAAAAAAATTTTTTATTATTGAGTGTAAAAAAAAAAGTAAAAATTAAGAATTCATACTATTTTTAATAATCTACCTAGCCACACTGTTGAAAAATTGTAAACACAGAACTCTTTCGTGTTGTTGACAAAAATTTAAAGTTCCAAGTCGAGACGTCGTTAAATGTATCGGCTTGGTCGAAATATTGAGTCGATTGTGTCAGCTCAACCGATATTGACATCGATTTGTTCATACGCCGATTATGGTCGGCGGGAAACTGTTTAGCCGCCCCCGACATTTTCCAATCAACTAGGAACTCTGGGTGCGTAGTGACAATCAAAAAAAAGCGCGTCGGCAAATTCGTTTTGTAAAATTTTTAGAAAGTTTTTATTTTTTAAGTTAAATTTGCATATAGTGGGCTGGAATCGATCGAAAAAAGGGTCTGTGAGTGCAGGCATTCAATTGTATATAGTTAAAATGTTTTTATGCGTTTTTTGCAAAAAAAAAATTTTTTCTATAGGGAGTTTAACTATTTAATTTAACTTTTAACGAAGTTAACTTTTTAACGCAATTAACTTTTTATTTTAACGAAGTTAAGTTTTTGATTAACTTTTTCCGGATTAACGAAGTTAAATTCTCGATTAACTATGCCCAGCTTTGAATGTATGTATTTAAAAAAACGACAACTTTTTCAATACTTGAATTCCCTGCTAGAAACGACAGCATGGATAATATTTATAAAATTCGGCAATGAGTCACTGTACATGACAAAGCTGGGTACATAAACTTTTTTTGCCTAATGTCCATCTTGCACCCAATGCTTAAATTGCATTGCTAAAGAAGCTCTGCTTTAAAATATACATTTTCAAAAAGTCTGAACTCTTAAACGACTTTTTTCTTTCAGTGTAGGTATTTTTTCGTGTTATTATTATATTATTTAAAAATGCTTGTGTGCGGTAAGTACATAAATTCCTCTTTTGATTTCAAATACCTACTCCATGCCAGATTGTGCGTGACTCTTCATATGACTGTCAGTGTCAGTGAACTTCCTTAAAGCAAAATTTATACATTTTTATGAAAATCAAAATTAAGTTGTGATTTATTACGGATTAACTTATTTCCTCATTAATTTGCATTTGTACCCACTAGGAAACAACAACAAAAAAAAAAGATTTCAACTTAATTTTGTCGTATTAAGAATTTTCCCCTTTCTTTTTTTTTTCGTTGTTGTAAGCTTAAATGACACTTCCAACCATGACATTAATCAAAGAAACGAAATAACAAAACAAAAAATGAAAGCGAGTAAAGAAAAACGGCAAAATGTCAAAACTTGATTAATGTGACGACTCATCAAACAACACGAGCACCATTCGGATTTAACTGGAAACTGAATTTAATGCGCAAAAAGTCGAAAGTACATTACACGGTCCAACAGTTAAAATTGTGTAAGTTAGCTAATACACATATCTCTGGTAAAAAGTTCCGCTGCTTTTGAAAATTCCAAAGTTGTCAATTGTCACCTTTGCTACATCACTCCAAGCGCTTATATCTTATATGTTTCATGAATGATTTTTGAAACCAATGTTTCTGTTTTGTTTCATTCTGTAGGACAGTGTTATTGTCCTACTTGAGCAGTTAGAGCAGCAAAGGATTAAACAAACCCCCGCTACCATGTGGCACTATTCGACTAGACCGATGATATTTTCACAATTGTCATGCAAACTAACAACTAACTTGAGTGAATGTGAACTCTGTTATTTCCGGAACATGGGCACTACAATTTTATTTAATTGAAAAACGTTGGTCCTTTCATTAGAACGGACTGCATAATAAAGTCCAACAGCACAAGAGAATAGACAAAGAGTGTGGAAGACAATCATCAAACAGGCAACTGTCGCACATTATTTTGAATTAAATTTAATTTTGTGTAACTTCTGGCCCGGCTCTTCGTCCCAACTGAACCGAATTTGAATCGTCCGTGTGTGGCATGTGTGCTCATGTAATTTGTAAATAATATGTCCAAAATTTATATGCGCGCCAAGAAACAGTACGTGCGTGTGTGTAAATTTATATGTTTTCAGTGTGGCAAACACACACATAGCAATGTCCTCCACCGCCCTTGTACAAAAACTTACACATCGTAAGTACTTGTTTCGTATTTAAGTATTCGTGTGCGGTTTTCATTCTAAAATATTAAGCAACAACAAACATTTTGTATAGCAAAGTCATGAGAGTATGCCGCTTAGGACAAAGGCATGTCTGTACATACATTCAGAGGCACTACATAGCACAGACAGGCGAGTGTGATATGTAATTGACAACAACATATAAGTCCTACGATGTATGTACAATTCCACTTGTAATTTATCAAATTCGGGGAATAATTGTTACGAATTTAAGAAGTATCCTTTAGTGTGTAGCAAACATGTTGTAAATGTTTAAAGTTCTTAGTTTCGAAGGGTATATTGTTTTTGTCACACCGTTTGTAATGCCCATAAATTTGAGAAATACTGCACTGTCGGGATCGAAATGGAATGATACTGGAATGGAATGGGAACACAATTTCGAAGCAGATCTGGAAATATTCGAAAAATAATTTTTTGATAAAATATTGGTAAAATATTGAAAAATGACAATAAATATATCGAATAACTAATCGACGATATGATATTGAAAAACTATCGATAAAATATACAAAAATTATCGATAACTAATCGAAAAACTATCGATAAAATATCGAAAAATCATCAATAAAATATCGAAAATACACATACACACAGAACACTAAAACTCTAGCCTCCGCTTCACTTTTTCTTCAATTGCATACGAAAATTCTTAAGATATAAATAATTTTGAAGCGCCCCCTAGTGGCGAAAAATTTAGTTTCAACATTTTCGTAAGTACTGCGGCCATTACCTTAACTCCAAGTTCTTAATGACAAAAATCGTACAACCTCATCATAGTTTTTCGAATTTTTTACCTAATAAGGATCTCAAAACTTTAAAGTTAAAAAAAGTCCTTAATTTCGATAACTCAGCAAAACCCCGAATTTTTATTGTGGTTTGGGATGTACTCTATCCATTCCACTTGAAAACCTCATGACCGAAAAGTACTGTCGCACAGTGTAATATATGGAAAAATCATCGATAACTAATCCAAAAATCATCGATAAAATATCGAAAAATTATTGATAACATATTGAAAAATCATCGATAACTAATCGAAAAATGATCGATAAAATATCGAAAAATCATCGATAAAATGTCGAAAACTCATCAATATAATATCGAAAAATCATAGATAAGTATGGTTTTGAGATATTTGCGTTTAAAGACAAAAATGCGCTCTAAAATTCTAAAAATGGTTGGACATCACCGATTTTTGGCTCAATACATACCCAAAAACCCTTTAAAAATAACCCGCAGAAAAAAATTGCAAATCATTGAGCTAAAAATGGTCGGTATATATTTATGTGATAGATAGTAGCATTATCACTGACTGTAGACTAGAACGATGGCGTACTTATCTCGTTTTTGGAAAAAATTTACTTAGTGATTTCTGAACGTCTACGATATCGTAATCTTCTGTGCTGTGCTAGTGTGGCCCAAAACCGTATGGAGAAAATATAACGCCAGTGCAGGGGTATTTTCGCTTCTGGTTAGATCGAAGATAATTCTTTTACAAGTTGTATTATAAATTGAGTTTGTATTGCTTCAAAATTATTGTTCCATTGTTCCAAGAAGGAAATCGTGTAGAAATTACAATCTTCGCCTTGTCATAACACCAAAATGATATCATTTCTGTGGGGGCATTAAAGCACACTTAAGTCCTTCGCACCCCATAAAATTTCCGAACCTTTTCATTATTTGATTGTTTGAATGAATTCCGAGCACAAGGTACAAACAACTGAAACTGAAACTAACGCAATATTAAATTCAAATACAAAATTCATCTGCTTTTCTATTTCGAAATGAGAAATTCCGTAATTTTACCCCTTTTTGTGTACGCGATTTCCACTCACCCACCCTCAAAGCTCGTCGTCATGCCACGCAACTCGCTGCAAATAGAAAATCTTTATTTAATTTTGCGTGTTTTCAACTGGATTTGTGTCAGTCAAAGATTCACCAGAGCGGCCTTTGAAAATAATAAATGTGAGCATAGCATCAGCGTGCAGACGCTCATCAACAAAATCCTTAATCGGTGCTAGGGACTCACGAAGCATGACCAAGGCACACAGAGCGGGGGTGTATGACGGACAGACTGAAAGGCGGACAGACAGACAGACAGACAGACACGCGGACAAGACTTAACTGAAATGGACGTACAGATGAACTGTCACACAATGCGTATCACAATAGAAAGCTTTAAAGGACACCCTCTATAAACACAAACACACACACACACTGTTGCAAAACTTTAAAGTGACAACAAAAACTTTTGTCAACTTGAGCACAATTTCATTGAATTCCCTGGAACGCGCGCTTGCCTTATTTGTCTTCATTAAATTTTACAAGTGTTCCGAGCACAAAAAGTTCGCTTTTGGAAAAATGTTAAATGGTAAACATCACGTTTTAGCGGAAATGGAAGCGGAATGCGAATTAAGCAGAAAATCTCATTTAAACTGGCGAATCAGCGGGCAAAAGTAGCAAACAGTGGCGCGGACTTGTTGTTGCAGCAAGATTGTTGCTGTTCGCACAATTGTCACAACAGATGTCAGCTGAGTTTTTGCTGAGTGGCACTGTTGAGTTCCGACTGCTGAATGGTATATGTACTGTGTGTGTGAGTTTGTTGAGTTAAATGCAATTCTCTCTCACACTTCTGTCACCTCTTCAAAGCTCGGTTTTAAATAATTCACTTCAACATATATCACTTTTGCTTACTGTTATTTTTTCATTTCCATTTCAACAAAATGTTCATCACTCATAAAGGCCACAACAGCATTCTTGTGGCTTCATGCGTCGGTTTCGGTTTCGGTTTCGTTCTCGGTTTGGGTTTCTACTCTAGTCCCGCATTGTTTCAGTTAAATTATGTGCTATTTTTAGTTAATTTCGTTTTAATGAAATTCATCAGCAGATTCGTGTAATGAGTTTCAGTTTCTATGTGTAGAAATGCTAAATATAAATGAATTGTAATTTTTCGTTTGGGTTATTTTTGTCGGAACTTGCAATATGGTAATTTTAATGGTTGTAGCTATTTTGGTGTTTAACGCTTTAAAAATTGAGCGTGGGAATTTTTATATATACCTTTGTGGAATTAGTTTTATAACTTAATTTGGGTTGATCGTGGCGTATGAGTGATGTCAGATTTAAATGTGGGGAACAAACAGATTTCCGATAGTCAGTAGACCACATGACAATTTGGTAGAGTAATTATGGTGTTTCAGCTTAATTGTGCGTGTCGCAATATTTTGTAATATATTTTTGGAGCTATTTGTATATTTGAGGCATGCAATTATAATACTGCACTGCAATTGCACAATTTTGAAAGACTAAGAATTGGAGAAAATAGAAAATTGTTGATTGATTTTTATATCGAAAAGTGTTTGTCTAAGGGCTTATTTTTAAATGCAAATGAAGGTGTGAGGGGATGCTACAAAAAAAATATTTCGAATAAATCAACTTTAAAGCTTTTTGTCCATGGAGGAACTTGGTGGCATATTTGCAATGATGTGTGTAGATCATATCAAATTTATTTTTTGAGAAAAAAGTATCAGGTTTGGATATGGGCTATTCCGCGTCAACCGGATACTTCAAATCTCAGAAAATTCTGCAACTCTCCCCATGGACAGCCCTGGGTATGTTGTATTTATGTACCAAAGAGTTCCGTTGAAAATTCAATATTTAAAAAATTAAAAATATGGAAAATTACCCTTTTTAAAAAATTTATAACTTTTAACCGTCTAGGTTAAAATTTTTTTTTTTTACGCATGAAATAAAAAAATTTTGAAAAAAATAAAAAATTTAAAAAAAAAAATTTTTAAAACTTTGAGCACGGCGATTCTAAAATCTAAAAAAATACCTTATAGAATTACTCAGCTTGTGTCAAATTTTTTAGAGACTGTTTTTCCTCATTTTTGAGATATTGAATTTTATTTTATTTACCCCCCTTGCGCTATGCACGGAACGCTTAAGAGGTGTCCGGTATGGAAAACTGTATATATTATTGATCAGCATCACCTCCTGAGTTGATTAAGCCATGAGTGTATGTCCGTCCGTCCGTCTGTCCGTCATTTCGCACGATAACTGCCGATGCTTTTGAGCTATCGGCTCCAAATTTTGGCATTCCTCTTTTTTTTTGCGAATGGTTGGACGGTGATGAAAATGGGCAACATCGGATAAGAACCACGCCTACCTCCCATACAAATTATCCGCCAAATTTGTATTATCTTGAGAAATACTGAACTGATTTGGACTCGTTTTTTTGCATTGGGTTGGAATTTAGGTCGGGAACGAAATGGAATTGGACCGGAACAAAATGGAATTGGAACAAAATTTTTTATTGGATCAGAAAATGGAAACTATCGATAAATATTGAAAAATTATCGATAGAATATCGATAAATTATCGAAAAATATCGAAAAATTATCGACAAAAAATCGATAAAATTTTGAAAAATTATCCATTTAATATCGAAAAATGTTCGTTAAAATATAGACAAATCCTCATACCTTGAATTTGTACTATTTTCCTTTATCTTGAGAAATACTTAACCGATTTGGACGCCGTTTTATCGATAAATGATGAATAAAATATCCATAAAATATCGAAAAACTATAGATAAAATACCGATTTTCGATAAAAAATGACTAACAAAATATATCATACTCGCATGTACAGGGTATTTTAGCTTCGTTCAGACCGAAGATAATTTACTAGTTTCATTTATATTTTTAGCCGTATTTTAAGCACATCGTATTAAAAAGTGCCGTATTCCTGAAATCAGCTTAAATTTCTGCAAAAAAAAGATTTCCCGATTTTTTTTTATTTTTTTACCATCAACAATGAAGAACAATGCACTCTAAGTACAAGAGAATACAAAGTTTCCCTGAAATCAACTTACCCAAGCTATTGTCTATTTTTAACAAATCGAAATTACCTTTTCTCTAATTCACTTAGCGGAGGACTTATGTAAGTAACTGCACTCAAAATTCCCTAACCTTTATTGCTTCTTTATACACCCTTTTTTTTACGGTGCATAATTTCAAAAATATTCTCCCCTGGAGACTACTTATGTACCTGCAGAATAAAATTGCTTAAGTGCATCAAACCATGAGCAAGCAAACTCAGCTGTACATTTTTATAACCACAACGATGAACTTCGGCAGCAACTTTATTAGCAATTAATTAATTTAACAAATGGCCAACCGACAAATGAACTCACTCACCTCCAACCGCAGTTGGCAGTTGGCCAACAACTTCCCTTCAATAATAATTAGCATTTCCAAGTGAATTTAGTAGGTAGTGCATAACTGGGCACACTACGCTTCTGACTTGGTGGGGTTTCTTTTGATTATTTTTATTTTAATTTTTATGCCATGATTTCTAGCTTCTTTGATTAAGTAAATTTTGCAACAGCGTCTAATTATATGCTATAAAACATGAAAAATACTTCAACAATGTTGCTTTAATGTGGCAAAGGAAATTAGAAAAAAATCAACATGAAAATAGAAAAGTTGGTATGGAAGAGAAAACAAAGCCTGGCAACATTATTTTAACAGAAAAAAGAAAAGAAACACGTACTTACTTACACTTAAACAAGCGTAACTCGAGTGTGTAAGTGCGCATTCAAGTGAACTTGCAGTTATGGTAAAGGGGGGCAAGAAAACTCTCTAGACCCTTGGGCTGTTGCATTTTAATCGTAATTGCTGCTCAGGGCAATTTGCCATATATTGTTAACACATCTGCCTTCCAGCTGCAACTGGATGCAACTTAGATTGTGGGTTGGATTGTCGGTTGAATTGTCGGTTGAATTGTGGGTTGGATTGTGGCCTAAGCCACTAACAAGAGAGGACAACTTTTTGTGGCGCCGTACTTGTGAACATTTCAGAAAGTTTGCCATCTTAACTGAAGGATACTCCTGAATGGAATTCTTGAAGTTTTGGTTATCAGCTAATTGAGCTGAGTTTTCAATATTTTCCAAAGTTGATTATTAATTTATTAAATTTTTGCCTTAACGGAAAAATAAAATAAAAGTTTACCACACCTTTTCACGGAAGCCATAAACAAATTCCAGCTGAACAGGAAATTATGCTTGGCGCAAAGTTTTTCATTTTCCCCCGTAGAAGGTGGGTAAAAGTTTTGCACTTGTGCGAGTTGCAAACTGCTGCTTCATCGACGACTGTTATGCAACTGGCAGCTTAATGGCAAGGCTCACAACAGCACTCCCCCTTAACCACTGACAAAGCTGGCATTATTCTGGTTCGTATGGTGCATTCTTTCATCAAATTATGAGTGAGTGTTCTTGTAGGAATTATGCCAACACACAATTACGCATGCCAACGCACACACACAAACGTACGCACGTACATATAGCCACTCAAAACTCTATGTGACATGCGTTTGCACTTTGAGCTAAAGTTGCAAATTTCACACAAAATGCCTGCAACAGCATGCGAGCGATGACAATGTGCGTGGGTGTGTGTGAAATTATACTCAATGAGAAATTGTTAGTGAAGTGGTTAAAAGTTGTGGGTACTTTAAAGATTTGTGCTTTGAAAAATCCTAGAATTTCAAGGTTAGACTGAAACCTCTATCTTTGCCACATTCTCCATGTCTATATACGTCGGTCTACTCTCTATTTTTTATGTTTGAGTCTATTTAACCAAGATTAATTCAACTACTGTATATGCGCGTGATTGAATTGGGCATGGATAAGCGTAAGGTAAAGTTTTCAGAATTTTCGAAATTAGTCAAAAGTTGGCATGTTTAAATTTTTGTTGCGAGTGTTGTCTACTAACTTCTTGCTGCTGCTCTTGTTGTTGTATAGACGAAAATGCACATTGTTGTTGATAAATGACGTTGAAAGCTGAGTTGATGCTGTTGCTTCTGTTGCTGATGATACTGCCGGTTGGAAATTATGCAAATATTCAGCAACAAAATTCTTGAGAATATTCATAATTCCACAAAATCAGATGCGGTTCATTAACAAATTTTTCGCATGCAAATTCTATTGTTTTTTAATTAGTTGAATACGAGACAAATTCTGTGAAAAATATACATAAATTGCATAAAGGAACTAGGGCGCTTGTTATTCGAATAATCGAATAAGCGGATCATGTCACAAAAGTCCCACCGAAATGAATTCGCAAAAATATAAATATTTGTTATTATTCTAAATGATAAATGTAAATATAATATAAATGTAAATTTAATTGAGAGTTCAAAAAATATAAAAATTTAAAAAGTAAAAATATAAATTAAATATAAAATAAAATGTTTTTTGGGTACAATTTGTTCTCTTTCATTGGCGAAATCAGTAGCTCATCGTGGCGTATAAAATCGACAATCGACACTATGTCGACCATATGTTAAATTCGCAGAGCTTTTACCCTTTTCTAATTTTTCCCTTAATACATAAATTTACTTTGGAATTTGTGGTAACTTAAAAATTCCACTTAAACTTAAGTAGAAATGATTCGTGATGATTTAAAAGTAATTTTTGGTGGTCAGACGAAATCGAGGAGTGCGAGCTGGCCGAGGTCCAAAGGCATAACACTTCTCTCGGCTTCGTTAGTTCTTCTCTCTCATTGTCTCTGTCACAGAAATATGTCACTGTCCCCGTTCCTCCCTCCCACTAATCTAACATATTCTTTCCGAAGTGTCAAGTCAACATTGCTGAAATAGGTAGAAATTGCCTGTGTTGACAAATTCCAGGTATGGTAAAAAGCAAAGCTGGGCATAGTTAATCGAGAATTTAACTTCGTTAATCCGGAAATAGTTAATCAAAAATTTAACTTCGTTAAATTTAAAAGTTAATTGCGTTGAAAAGTTAACTTCGTGAAAAGTTAAATTAAATAGTTAAATTCTTTTTTTTTCCAAAAAACGCATAAAAAAACATTTTAACTATATACATTTGAATGTCTGCACTCACAGACCCTTTTTTCGATCGATTTCAGCCCTCTATATGCAAATTAAACTTAAAAAAAGAAAACTTTGTAAAAATTTTACAAAACGAATTCGCCGACGCGCTTTTTTTGATTGTCACTACGCACCCAGACAGTTTCGCGCCGACCATAATCGGAATCTAAGTATCTTTCCTGAGGGTGAAGGTTAGATGAACGCTTTTAGACTCATTGACTTTAATTCTCCAATGAGCTAACCAATTTTGCAATATGATTAAATGCTGTTGCACGTGTTGTGATGGGTCTGAGTGTGAGCACAATATTGCGGTGTCGTCGGCAAATGTTGAGATGAAGGTCTGATCATAAGTGGGCATATCAGCTGTATAGAGTATATACAGCAAGGGTCCAAGGACGCTGCCTTGGGGTACACCGGCAAGAATATCAAATCTATGAGAAACGAAACTTTTATGTTTAACTACAAATTTTCTGTGGGTCAAGTAGTTGTCAAGCAAAATGTGCATGCTTGCGGGTAATAGTTTCTGTAATTTGGATATCAATCCTCTATGCCATACCTTATCAAAGGCTTGGGTGATGTCGAGGAATACTGCTGAGCAATATTGCTTTTTCTCGAATGTTTCGAATCGCTGGGATATCTATATATAAAAAAAAGATGTGTATGTTTGTCGCGAGTGGACGCTAAAACTACTGCTCTGATTTTCACCAACATTTATATATGGGTTCTATGGATAGTGAGTCGTATTGTGGGATAGGTTTTGACATGTCCACTTTTAGAAAATACGTATTTCTCTCACATTTTTGCAGCAACCTTTTTTTATAGCAAATACCATATGATCAACAATTAACTTGGTTGCGGGTTGCTCATCTGCGAATTGTTTCCCAAATGTGGTGCCACCTACCACTTAATTACTCCCCACCCAAACAGTGTTACCATATCTGCGGGTTTCAACTCCGGTGTAATTTTTACCTTTTGGTTTCAGTGAAAAAATTTGCTTATGGGATAAGTTTAATAATGCAACTATAAAGGTTTTTTAGGCCCAGCTAGTATAATGTTAATTAAAATTTTAAAAAATGTAAAAATTAAAAAAAGTAAAAATACGAATTAAATATAAAATAAAAATTAGTTTGGGGACATTTTCGTTCCCTTTCACTAATGTAATCAGTATGTGATGTTGGCATATAAAAACGACAATCGATACCATCCTACGTAATCTACATGTTAAATTCGCCAGTTGCTAACTTCTGTAGTCTAGTAGAAGCATGCTAGGTCTACCATCGCCAGAGCAGGATTTACTCATTGATACGCTTTATTTACAGGACAATCCTTAAACCCTAAATGATTAAAAAGTCAATTTATGATTACAAGCGATGTGAAAAAATCAATATAGACTTAAACCATTTGTGTGCAGGGTAAAAGAAAAAAGTTAAATTGTACATCAGTCCTCCAGAGTGCACGGACGTACCTGCAGTCAGTGAAGGAAAAAGGCATGAGTGAGTGCATAGAGTCACAAAATAAATAATATATGAAAAATAAATATAAAGATGAAAAAAAATTCAACTGAACTATGTAAATAATTGCGAAGCTATCCAATTCTGTGTATTTACTTATTCAAGGGGAAATCGGAATTACATTCATACTGAACAAAATCGCAACTACTTAAGCGCATTGCATTACTTGGGATTAAATAAAATTATGAAAATATCTTAAGAGCTTTTAGTTTATAGTCGGCACTCGTACAAGATAATAATTATGTAATTGAGGATAGACTCTCTCCACTATTTCATTCAATTTGTCTCTAATTTCTGAAGCGTTTCCACTTACCGAAATTTGTAAATGTCTGAAGCTTCATATTTGTTGATGGCTTAAAGTAATAAGCGACAACTGTTGTTGCTACGCCGTTTACCAGCCCGCTATCTCTTACTTTACAGTAGAAGAAGGCTCTTTCTTCGGAGCATGCCTCGAACATTGCCAAAAACTGGGGTTCGTGTCTTCGTCGTTGTTGCTTTCACCATTACAAACTTACATATATTTTAAATATTTTCTCATTCCCACTAAGTGTGTATGTGTGTGGCTGTGTTTTTGTGTCAAGTTTTCTTCGCTGCCGCTCACCGTACGGATATTTTCATTTTAAGTTATGGCAAATATATGCCCGCATGAAATATGGCAAATAAGCCTCAGCATATGGTAAAATTCAATTTTGATATGCTTGGGCGACATTATTTCGTTTTTTGCCTGTTTTTCGTTGCTGGCGCTTATGCTGTTGTTCACTGAGTTGGTTCCGGTTGTGACCTTGTCGTATGCAAATTTATTTTTATGTCCTTTCTGTGTGATATGTTGATATTCTCACAAAACAAAAACACAAATACAAACACTCACACAATTCGTTGGCCTTGATGTGATGGTGGCTTATAAAAAAAAAACAACTCTGAGACATAAACTTTCACGTATGTATCGTTAAAGATGATTTTTATTTTATTTGAAGATTTTTGCCTGTTTGAGAAATCACTTATTTTACTGCATAATAAGGAGTAGCAATCGACAAACCAATTAGGATCACAATGATAACGAAAATAGCCACGTTATGACCAATTTTATCCGGTGTATAGACAAAGTTTTGCCCAGGGCACAAATCCATTCATGCAACTTTTGTGTGAAGAGTGAAAGCGAAATGGAGTAGTAGTAACTTTTAAAAGTTTTTTCCGAACAAGTAAAATATGTTTATAATAAAGTTTCCTATTAGCGAACAGCGGGGAGATGCTGAAAGGCTACGCGTATTAGATTGAACTGAGCAGTCCGGTAGAAGCTGTGGAAAGTTTTTGCTTCTTCTTAAAGTTAATTTTTAATTTAGTTTGGCAAAAAGGTGCCTTGCATGACTAGGGAGAAATAAAACTTAAGCTTGAAAGTTCATATACATATTAAATTTGTAAGGGAGTGTCGGGTAATGTGGCACTTCGGGTAATCTGGCAGTAGAGCTTTTCTCCATGTTGTTGTTGAAATTTTTCAATACTCTAAATTACGAAAGTGGTTGTTTTACTCAACGTTTTGAATTAGATTTGCAGTGATATCAATTACTCCAACAAAATCAACAGCAAAATATATATTTTTTAAAATCAATAAATTTAGCCACTGTCGGGTAATTTGGCACTTTCTTGTCGGCTATATTGGCACTAGATTTTTAATTGTTAAACAGGGCACAGTCGGTTTCTCGATATTCCACCACATTCGATTTTAACAGACAAAATACGCAACTAGTGCCGAAATATCCGACTCTCCCTTACTCTTTTTTTTCACGATTTTTGTTCACTTCATTGCAATTGTGGGAACTAAATACAACTGAAGATAGATTTAATAATTTTTTGTGTGTTTATTATCAATTTCTCGAGTGAGAAATAAACAATAGTTCCCATAACCGCTTCGTTCCAATATATTTGGTAGTGACGTTCCCTAACCAGCATTTGCTGGTGAAATGATCAGGGATGAAATCTAAATGAAACGAGTTGCAAATGAATCCTTAAAGGCATCTTCAAGTACGTCGTCAGATCGATATCCCCGAAAATTTTGGTTGGACGAAATAGCTTCTTTGTGGGCCAAGAAAATGTCAAATTCAATCAACTCGTTAATCAATATGAGATCATTCATTCTATATTGAATTTCCTCTTTGATAATTTTGGCGAGGTTGGTGGGCGTTTTCACTAACAAATTCACGTCGCTTCCAAGGATATTGGAATGAAGCGATTGGATATATCTCGAGCCATTCTCCAAGTTGTTTCATCGTATCAAATTGCCTTACATTATTTTATACGTTCTCAGATTATGTCGCAGCTGAAGGTACCATAGGAAGAGTAAAACTGGAACAAAATGGAATTGGAAAAAAATTTTTAAATGGATTAGGAAATGGAAATTATCGATAAATATTGAAAAATTATCGATAAAATATCAATAAATTATTGAAAAATTATCTATAAATTATCGTAAAATTATCGATCAAAAATCGAAAAATACCAAAAACTAGAGAGTGGACTATCTTCGGCTATACCGAAGTTGAAATACCCCCACACAGTAGGAAGAAGTACCTCGATCATAAAAAAATGTGGTCTCAAGACCCTATTTTGAGCCAATTATAGGTGGTTTTGGAGCCCTGACCATGTTCAAAATCCATTTCTAAAAATTTCCAATTAAATCCAACAAAAAAAAAATTGGTCTCAAGACCCCATTTAGACCCTTATATATGTGGCTTCGGAACCTCGGACCATGTCCAAAATCCATTTCTAAAAATTTCCAATTAAATCCACCAAAAAAAAAAAATTGGTCTCAAGACCCCATTTTGACCTTATATATGTGGCTTCGGAACCTCGGACCATGTCAAAAATACGTTTCTAAACATTTCCAATCGAATACAACAATAAAAAAGACTTGCAAAATTTTTACCTTTTTTTTCGGTGTATGGGAGCCACGCCCAGTTTTTGTCCGATTTGGCTGATTCTCGAACTTGATCTCAGTATTCACGAGAAAAACATGTAAAAAAAGTTTCAAGTCGATATCTCCAAAACTGCGACCGCTATCGTGCGGACGGACAGACGGACAGACGGACAGACGGACAGACAGACGGACATCGCTAAATCGACTCAGGAGGTGATACTGATCAAGAATATATATACTTTTCCATACCGGACACGCCTCCTTATGGGCGTTACAAACGTTGTGACAAAGTTAGTATACCCTGCCACAGTGAGTGTGGGGGTATAAATATCGATACAATTTTAAATATCGAAAAATGTTTGATCAAATTTCGACAAATCCTCATACCTCCCATAAAAAATGGCCTTAAAATTTGTACTATTTTCCTTTATCTTGAGAAATACTAACCGATTTGGACGCCGTTTCTTGTATTTGATTGTAAATAATGCCGGGAACAAAATGGGAATAAAACTGGAACAAAATGGAATTGGAACAATATTGTGAAATCAATCGGGAATGAAGTGGAAATGGAAATTATTGACAAACAATCAAAAAATGTCGATAAAATATCGAATACCGATTTTCGATATAATTACTAACACATGGTCTCAGAACGTATCGTACTCGAACGTGCAGGGTATTAAAGCTTCGGTCAGACTGAAGATGATTCTCTTACTAGATTTTTTTTGGAAATTTTGATGATATTTAATTACACTGTGTCACACCAAATTCTGTTTACCGAACTGATTCTGATAGGTCTTGCTCCGCATAATAACATTCTGAAAGGGTTTCAAAGGAGACTGCTTCATTTTTGTTAAAATAACTTTTTAACGAAGATATTAAGACGATACCATTAAAAGTTTTTTCAACAAGATTGCAGTAACCCAGTTGTGACCATTAACCTTGAATAACTCGCTTATTCGACCTAATCCAGAAAAACCTTTTGAGGGAGTCATTATGTAGACCAAGACCTTCCGCAATATGTTATCAGATAGGCAATCAGAAAAATTAATTTTTAAAACCTAAAATCCTGCCATATTTTTACATACGAAAAATCATTATTAAATTTAAGCAATAATGGAAATGCAATAACTCCATTGAGTAGAGTGTTCTAGTAAAACACTAACAACAACAACCATCTAAGAAGAAAGCAAGCAGACAAGAAAACAACTTCAAACTCAATAATAAGAAGTGCTGCTGCAAATATACATTGTCATACCGCTAAGCCAATTGAAGAGCAAAGCAAACAAATACTCAATCTGATAGATGAAAATAGAATATACTTTTGAATACAGGATAGTAGGATTACCAATGTGTATTTCAATAACAAAACTACAATTTTCATACCGTATATAAAATAAGCCAATCTAGGAAAATTATGTTAAAGTACATATAACAAATTTAATGTGTAATGAAATGATATCTAATATTTTTAAAACTCATTCAGACGTTCATTTTACTTTTACTCACAATGCCCGTATTGCGGGAATGTGTCTGAAGCACTTAAAGCGTTGCCACCGCCATCATGCATGCAACAACTCATATTTGTGTGTGTACCTATGTTGGTGCTTATTGAACCGTAAGCGATTACAATAAAAATACCACAACACCAGCAGCCCACAAAACAACAACAAACATAATAATGGCAACGAGAATGGCAACAGGAATCACTTCACATAACATCAACGGGGAATTAGGTGAAGTGATGTGATGTTAGGGAAGCAAAGGGAACGGAAGGAACGTAAGCAAACGGGTGTTGTGGGATTTTGGGAAAAACGTCGAATCATCGAATATCTTGTGCAACGAACATTTTTGTACATTGAATACCGTTGATGGAAAATGGATAGATGGGTAGGCACTGAATATGTGCAGTGCATGCGGGGAAAATTAACTATTTCATTAAAATTATGAAAAAATCTTTTATTGACATTAATGAAGTAAAGTTGGAATGATTTTCCATTAATTTTACCACATAAATTAATTCAAAACAATCGAGTCAAAGTCGATTAGATGCAATTTCAATACCGTACGATTAGAAAGCTGAAGCCAAACTTTAAGCTACTTGACTTACTTTAACCCTACTTTCCAATCGGTTGATCAAATAGGCGAACGCACAGACCATAGAGCATATACCCTTACCTCGAAAAAAACTTATTTAAAAAATTAAGAATTGTTGACATTTTTTCCAAAGATTGGTAATAGTGTTTTTTTTGTATACAGTTTTGACCATGAAATTTTCTTTACAAATACTCTATTGTATTTTTAAAATTGTCTAATGTTTGGATGTAAAATTATAGTTTGATCTTGTTTAATAAATATTTATTAAATTTCAGAACTTTACGATTTTTTTTTATATTTTTTCCAAATTTTTTTTCAAAAAGGTGGATTTATTCAAATGCACTTTGCCACAATTTCAAGTCTCCCATATCGTACTGATCTTTTTTACTTCGTCAAAGAACCAAACAAAAACAGATCAGAAATCAGTCCATTAGTTTTGTCACTAGATTTTTAAGTCGACCAGTCGACCGCTTTTGCTAAAAATGGGTTTATTAATTTAGTTTCTACCATTATTTCAATAGTAAGGGTATCCTATTGACTAAAATGTATTAGTATTTTTTTGTGAGCGTACGCAGCATACAAAAATTCAAAGTCACTCATACACCGTGCATAACAAAATTTGACAAATGGCGTATACGTAGCCAATTCAAACGAATTGGCTTGGAAAAGCGGGGTACTATTTATCTCTTCTTTCAGTAGTTTGTTATTAATCTATACAAAGTTCCAGTTTTGACTTACGTAGCTATCTGATTGACGATATTAAATGACCTTGGTGGTCATTTACAACAATAACGAGTATAAAAATGCATGAAACGTACAGAATACACAATCTATATATATAAAAGAGACGTGTATGTTTGTCACCAGTAGACGCGAAAACTACAGCACCGATTCTCACAAAAATTTATATATGGTATCTAGGGGTCGTGAGTAGTGACATAGGATAGGTTTTGACACGCCCACAAGTTAGTAAAAACTGCTATATCTTCGACGTTTTTGATCACAAGAAAATTAAATTTGCCATGAACATACTATAAGACCCCAGCCCTAATCTGGGCTACAAATAGTCGGGATTAGACAATGGGGCGTGGCACCGCCCATACAAGTCAATATTTGAAAATGCTGTAATAGCGCTCCCACACAATGTTTTCCAACCAAATTTGGCAAATGGCTTCATGATTTCAACTCTAAGATAAATGCAACATATCGGCGTAATTGGACAAAGGGGCGTGGAACCGCCCATACAATTCAATACTTCAAAGTGCCATACTTGGGCTCCCATTGAATATTCTTAAACGGGAAATGGTTATATACCTTCAATGCAACATATTGGAATTGGACAGCGGGGCGTGGCACTTCCCATACAATTCAATATTTAAAAAAATGTTACACTTAGGCTGCTAATGAACATTTTTCAATGGGACATGGTTATATGCTTTCAATTCTAAGTTCAATATTACAAAAGGTCTGAATTGGACAGCGGAGCGTGGCACTTTTCTTACAATTCAATATTTCAAAATGCTACACTTGGGCTTCCAACAAAAATATTTGATAATTGTTTTCATTAATTTATTATGACCAAAGGCAAAAACAACTTTTTTAGGGCCAGCAAAGCGGACCCTGCTAGTATTGAAATAAGAACGCAAATTGAAATTGGGGATTTTTGGATTTTGATGAAGCAGAAAATCACTACAAAATAACCCAGTAAATAATATTATGTGCGCTCAAAACTATAAAACTATAAACTATAAAAAATATCTAGTTTTGGAGGATTTTTTTTACTAATGAATGATAGAGGCACCGTAGCTCAGAGGGTAAAGTGTTGAATTAAAAAACATGTGGTCAGATGTTCAAACCCAGAAAAAGGTTCAAATTTTTTCTTTAATATTTGAAATGCTAATAATTTGATATTTTAAATATAATATATCTGACAACAGAACTTCAGTCCATTGCAGATATCAAAAAAAAATAGATTTGGACATATTAGGGTCATATTTTGAACTCTTTTTATTCTCATATCTCCGCCTCATATTTGAATCGTATTTAAGACACATTTTAGAGTCAGATTTCGGACCACTATTAATAGTCTTATCTCACTCATTTCATCGTGCCCATACAGGAAGGGAAACTCGCCATATGCGGCTCCTATTACAGTTTTGAGAGTCTTAAACAAGTAAAAAAAAGACTGTTTACTGGGAAGTTAAATTTTTAAAATAAGCTTTCAGTAGAAACTTAAATTGTGCCTTAGATCATGAACGCTTCCACTCGAGTTGCAAGTGTTTCCTTTTTTTCTTATAATTTATTTGCTTCACAATTTCAATCCATTTCCGTATTTATTTCCGGTCTTTACAATCACATTGCCAACAAAAAAACGCTTTGGTCTTATCCTATTTTGCACATTATATTGCTAGGCTTTTTCATTTGTATTATTTGCATATATTTACACATACATATATCAATTCGATAGCTGAATAATTGTGAAAGTTATCGCGCAAAATAACAACCAGACAGACACAAAGGCATATAGAGAGACGGTAGCATGAACTCATGACACACTCAAAGGACGCTCGGCTTTTTCCCCTGAGCGTGTCATATGTAGCTAGGTCTACTGAGGACGACTCGCTGACCACTTCTTTACATAATTTCCTTTATGTTCCCTGTCTTCTGATGTGCCCTTCCAACGTTATTACATTTCACCTCCCTCTTTGGGTTCAGGCTACAATAAAATAGTTATTTGAATTTTATAAAGAAACACAACTCTTAATGGACTTTACCAATTCCCCCTGAGACAGTTCCAAGTAATTCTTCATCTTCGATATGCATTCGATATTCATAAATATTGTACATGAGTTTATATGGTTGGCAATTACTTTTTTGTTCTTTTGCTATTACTTTATTTCAAAGCACACGTTCCACTACTACATTTTTCACTTATAAAAGTACTTCAAATGCTTTCAACTTCTACATACACTATTCATAAATTGACTACAACCCTTTGCCGGCACCTGCTGCCACACCAAAACTACTGCATACTCCCGGGGGGTTCGTGATGCTGTTCATAGGTGTGGGCTTCGGGTCATTCCACAAACTTGAGCAGCACGTAGTAAAGTTGGCATTTCTGCTTTTTAATGGCCATAATAACTTTTATCATCCATACAACAGAGGCAAACACACACTGAACAGCAACCGGGGCAGCGAACACAAAGTAAACTTTTTAATAGCCTTTTATCGATACCTCAGATATCAACCAGTAAATGGATACACATGCTCACATATGTTATATGCGTGTGTGTACATGTGCCAGTTATTTGAGGAAGTACTTAATCCATTGGTAATATGCACGAGAAAGCCCTCAAACAGGGGTGATCAAGCCTTTGACATTAAATTTGTTTTATTATTATTTTTATGTAGTACTAACCTATTTTTTTTGTGTGTGTCTCATTCTCACCTTAAATTCAAATTGGCTCGTGTTAAGGTTTTGTCATTTCATTTTTTGTAAGAAATTGAAGTTAAAAATTTGAATAAACCATTTGTCATGTGTAAGCGCCCTACGTATACAACCTTCCTGCATTCAAGCACTAAGTCGCAATTTACTGCCTTTTTGACTTTCGATTTCAGTACAAGTTTTGACACATTTGACGCCCAGCGTGTCATTTCGAAGGCAATCAATTTACGATTTTTCCTTTCTGTTTTTTTTTTTTTTTTGGTATCTTTTATCTCTTATTGGTGCTTGCTGCTGTTGAATTGGTTTGGATTGCTTTGTGAGTGAGTGACATTTACATTTTCAGTGGAAATTCGCATTTATCTGGCAAATCTGTCAATTTGATTGTATGCATACACGAGCGCGTACTTCTGTGTGTCGGGTGTTTACAATGTCATTAATATTGTGTCAAAACTGACAACAATAAAGTCAAAAAAAATAAAAAAAAAAGTGTTTCTTCACTGGTGCTGATGGCATGAAGGACAATGGTAGTATTTAGTTCAGTTCAAATTGTGATTATTTCATTTTTTTTCACGCAATTGATGATGTGAGTGCCAAATCGATTAGGAACGGGGGATTCTGTATAGAGAGAAGATGGCAAGCATCATTTGCATTTTGTTGACCTTTTCACATTTCAAAAGCTTTCAATGGCCACTATTTTACCAGGAAAAACATTACTAGGAAATGTTCTTTTCCAGAGAATCATCACTAAATGAACTAAAGCAACAGCAAATCGTTATTGCGAAAGTAATTTTCTCAATTCCACATAAAGTTTGAATTGCGTTCAAATTTAACTGGCTGCATCATCATCAATGCTGTCAACGCAAACACCACAACCAGCGGTGGCGGCAGGCTTACAACATTTTTATTTGCCAAATCATTTATGTCAATAAATAAGCCAATAAAATACCAAACATTTACATTGCGCTAACAACAATAACAACAGCAACAACAACAATGATCATGGCAGAAATAAAATGAAATAACATTTCAATGCAAGTCCTACAACATGATACGAGCGTGCTGCCAGCACAAGAAGCATCAACATCACACAGCAACAGCAACTCAACTGGCAGCTGGCAGGAGGTTTAGTTCATGGTATCGCGCGTTGCCAACAATATTTTTTTTTGTTCCTTCTTTAAACACACATATACATACCACATATACATAGATATGTATGTATGGATGTATATTTAAAAATATATAGAAATATGCGCGCCATAGCTCGTGTAGTCGAAGCAACTGTGTCTGTCAGTTTGACAAGAGCATACACAAACATGTACACTTACCCACCAGTCAACCAGCCAAACAGACAGGTCCCCCTAGAGGCCAACACACACACACACACACACACACGAACATCCATTCAGCACCCATACAGCGAGAGTGAAAAAAAAAATAACAGACAACAAAAAATAAAATCACCACAAGCAGATACTTTACATTAAATGTTGGCTTAAAAATGAACCTACTCAAATAAATGTGTCCCGGTGTGGTGGCTGTAGAGCTGTGATTTCCCCAGCAATTCATTCACCCACTCATGCTCACTTGTACAATATAATTCCTTTTGCTGTCAGCAAAATAAGATGATTTGGTGGGAGAGTAGGTATGGTTGGAAAATTTTAAGATACACTCAAAGAAATTTAGTCGAAAAGGGATTAACTCATTTTAAGTTTTTATTTGAAATCTAGTTGCAGGCGATCAATGAACAAATGTCACACGAATTCTATGAAAAATTTACTCCAAACCGTATTGAATTGGTTTACTATAACCTTGAATAAAAACCAAGTTCGCAATTCCAATGAATGTGCTTTTTTTTCATGCCAAATATAATCGAAGAGAAGAGAAAAGCAATTGCCAGACATCATTTCAATGAAATCACAAATATAATTTGTTTAATATTCGCACGCGCGTTACATCTGCTGCTGAAGACTAAAGTAAGGCGTTGTTGACTAGAGCTGGTAATGGTATGGGACGATGCGATGTGGGCGTTTTGCGTTATGCGCGGGTGTTGTTGACATGTTGTTAACATAACATTTGTCTCTGTGTTGTGTGTGTGTGTGTATGTGTGTGTATGTTTGTGCATGTTTACACCAAGTACAAGTGGCATTTGTCGGTTTTGTTGTTGTTGTGCTGCTGTCATGTTACTCCAACTGCTAAAGGCGTAAGGAGGGGACGAGTGTAGCATTCTTCCTTCTTCCCCACCCCTTGCCTTTTATATATTTCGCTATTGCTGCTGTTTTTGTTGTTAAAGTGGATTTCTGTGATACTACAAATGTCGACCATACCCTATGCTCATTTCTCATTTCTCTCATTGGTGTTGTTCCTCAGCGTTGTTGTTGTTGTCGTTAGCGGTGCTGGCGGTCAACAAATATTTATGCTTTTGCCAAAGGAAGACATTTCATTTTGATTTATGACATTTTCAGTGTTTTGCGAGCAGAAAAATATACAGAGTGTACAGTAGACTGGCCGCTAAAAATAGATTTGAAGCTGCAAAGGACTAAAACCTTGTCAAAAAAATTATAAAAGTACCGGCAGTGAAAATGACACAATATTTTTTTTTATATGTAATTTTTATTTTTTAAAGGCCGAGCGGGGACATCTCGTATTTTTCTCATCCTAGAGTATAAATGTATTTATTTACTAGCTTAATAACCCGGTGTTGCTCGGACATGTACTTTCAGTAGTGCAAGTACTACCCCTGAACCGCCCTTCTGGACCACCCTCCTGGGCCACACACCACACAACCCAACACCCAACCTACCGTGAAATCCCGGAAATCCCAGGTCTCTAACAGTAGAGACCATGAACAACATCAAATTCGAAATCAGTGATCCCAAAAACCCGCTATACCAAGTTTGGCTACCATATTGGATCCGCCATTTGCAAATTTCACGTTGTAGTTCTCGAGTCCACCTCTCCGTATTTTGAGCTGACGCGCCCTATTTCAAAATCAAAAATCATAACCTAGAAAATTTATCAATGGTCCCCTTGTAGTGGTTGTAGGAGAACCTCGCTCTCGGAAAATCAAAAATCTAGACCAAGTGTCTCTAGCTATGGACTCACAGAATATATATGATAAATTGCAGATCCCAAAACCAGCCTTTGCCTTCAGGAGAGTATCCTAGACACAGACCTCATTTAACTGTCATGCCCAACATTTTTAACTACCCCTCCTTCTTTCAGAAAAATTAATTGATTATTTTTTTTATTAATTAATTGAATTTCGCTCAAGAATTCCTAGCTACCACAGATTATATATGTGCAAAAGCAGCTTCCAAGGTCCACTGAAGGCTTCAGAAGAGCCCACTTGTTGACCATAAAAACTTCGGCAAGTCAGGGGTGCATAGGCATGTGAAATTGGAAATTACTCTCATGGTCCACTGGTAACTTCTCGAAGGTGAGGACTGACATTCGGACAAATTTGTTTTTATATTAGACCGATTTGCCTAAGTTGAAACCGTGAGCGCACCAATTAAGCATTATTTGATTAGGCCTAACACATTCCGCCTGCCGGTTTCAAATAGAAAAAAAAGTTAAAATAGTGACCAGCCAAGTGTACAAACAACAAAAATTTTAAAATTTGTCGAATTTTGTTAGCTAGTCGCTCCACAAGAGGAATCACCTAAGGACAATTATTACTTTGGTTGCCAAGTTGTATGGTGGAGAGCGACACCCGGTGTGGCCAACAAGTGATTTAATTACAAAACCATAAATCATAACTGTAACTCGGTAAAGACCGACAGACGATACAGGGATTATTCTTATTGTTTTTGTTGTTGTTCCATTAAATTGTTACATTCCTATGAACATGTATACAAATTGGCTTTGAATATTTCACAAAAAAAAACAAGAAACAAGAAAAATGAGATTGTCTGCCACAAGAACCACCGGAAAAAGCCTTGCACTCCTCAACAGTACACCGTAGTGAAAATTCTACCGAAAATTTCCACCTCTTGTCACAATTATGTTTTGATATTCTTCCATTCTTCTGAGCCATTCATCATAGTCCACTTTGGGCTTTGACTATTTTCAGTGCAGTAGTGCCCCAATCATAACTCATTGCCATACAAACTTTGTCGTCGGAAAATAGCCCAAGCAACAGCAACAATAACAGACCGATTGGTGGTCAGATTACTCCAGCACACGCAACAAAAGGCCGTTAAGGCTGTTATGGAAAAGTGGCCGCGCTGTATGGCCACACACAAAAGCATACAATCGTAGTACATACAATGGTAGTGTGTAGTAGTTTCACTTCGAGTACTTTGAGTACGGAAAAATAGTAGTAGTTTATTAAAGTTAAATGAAACTACAAATTTATGCTGTTTCTTGCTTTTGTCTCGGTGTGAGTGAGTGAATGTGTGTATGAATGAGTGTTGTGTACTTCGGCCAAGTGCTATTGTAAAAAAGTTTGCTTTGTTGTTACAAAGAGAAACCAGGAGGAAAGTTTCTGTGGGGCGAACAAAATAATAGCACTTTTTTTATTTCAATTGTTTGCCCGACTGTCACTCAATTTACCCAGTGTCCGTGCACGGTCAACTTTGATTAAAATAGCACCAGTTCGTTGTCATACCTAGAGTCCCACAGTGGTGGCCAGGTAATTTGGGACAGCCTATTCGGATAATTTTAAATGTCTTCCGGAAAATTAAGAATATTAACTAACCGTTAAACCCGTTTGACCCTTTTAGAATATGTTACACTGTTCGACAAATGAAAACTTTTGGAATAATTCTGTGGTTTTGACAGTGGTAAATCGGGCTCGTTGATCACGAATCCGGGGTCAGTTTTGCTCTGCCACAACTAGATTTCTTGGAATCGATATCACTGACCTCAAAAATACAAAAAAAATTAAAATCGACTAATGAAGAGGTTTTTTTTTTGCAAAAATATTTTTTCAATTTATTGACAAATTTTTGGTTTTTTTCAAAACGATTTCCAAACTTTTTAAATTTTCCCTACAAATTTAAACAAAAAGTTGGGTTTTTTGAAGCATTTTCTGAAAAACACACTTTATATTTTAAAGGAAGTAATACGTTTTTTTTTTCTGTGGTGGTCTATCATAGCCTACCAAGTTTTTTTGAAATGGCTAAATCTGCACTTAAAAAAACCGTTTTAAAAAAAGAGTACAAAAAAAAAATGATGGCAAAACCAATTTTTTTTTGTTAAAAATTTTGTCAAAAAATTTAAATATCAATTTTGCAAAAACTTGAGCTTTAAGGTATCGATATAAGGTCGTCGTCCTGTAAGAAACACTAAGTAAATTTTTTCCCAAAACGCGGTATGTACGCGATCTTTCTGGTACATAGTAAAGCTACAATATGTGATAATAGCCTTAATCCTGCATAGGCCCTAGTCCAAGTTACAAAGAATGAAAAATCACTATCTGCAAATGTTTCCAGTTTTTACTAGGTCAAATGATTTTTGTTTGAATATGGGACGTTCCACATTTGCCACTTTTTTCACCTTGTTGCGATTTTGTTGAAACTTCAGAGATTGAAGGGGTAATAAGCCTACGACTTTCCGTCTTGAAAGTTTTAAATTTAATGGCTAAAGGATTCTTAGCCAGTCTCGATTTTCATCAACTCTAGCAGCTTATTTCTACTCTGAAACACATGAGATGGGACCGCCAGCTGTTTAGGAGATATGACTTCAAACATGATGAAATGGACCGCAGCAAAGAGGAAATAGACGATAGGAAAATAAATTTAAATAAAATAACAACGGTGTGAGATACCAAATTGATTCTGACTTTATTTTGAAGCTACATTCATGCCATTATATATGGAATAGCACATCCTTTAAATGGCCGCTTTGGTTTGGCTGACAGTGCTTGAAGTGGTCGATCCAATTTTTGATGGGTGGGTCCAATTTGTGCAGCGTTATTCCGTCAATACCGCCTCGAAAGTTGGCCTCGAGCTCGGCTTCAGAGAACCACAGCTCGGATATATCGAAATTCGGCTAACATCGCTCTGTACCAAGTACCATTGACGGTAGCGGTGCTTCCTTTCTCCTTTCGAAAGAAAAAAGGTTCGATGATGCCGCTGTGCCATGAACCGGACCAAACAGTCAATCTGTGTGGATGCATTGATGCTTGGTCGAACACTTGTGGATTGTGGTCGCTAACGGAAATTGTGCTTGCTGACATAGCAGCTGAGCCGAAAATGGGCCTCATCCGAGAATATGACTTTTTTGCCAAAATCCGTTTCTCGTATTTACAACTGAGCCGGAATTTCGATAACATTTTATAATAATTTCCACACGTTCGGCAAGTGTGAAACGATGCATGATGAAATTACAAACCTTATTAAATATTTTGACTTCTGGATGTCATTGGTTACTTTGACAGCTGCTGAAAATAAACAATTTGAAAAACTAAAAAATAACTTTAACAGCCTGTTCCTAATTACCAGGCCACCACTGTACTTATGACGCTAACAGAGTAAAACAAGTGCGAGTGCTGGTGATGGTAGTAGTGATTGTAGTGGCGTTAGCAAAAAATTATTTTTGGTATCAAGGAAAAAAAAACCCCAAAAAAGGTATTGGGGCAAATGGAAATGTAAGCAAGTATTTCCTAAATTAAATAAATTTTCTTGTTTTTTTACTGCCTTTTCAAGAGAGCTAAGGCGAAATGAAAAGTTTTACGTGAGGTCTTCTTCTGAATGCAAAAGTTCTGCTGGTTGGTTTTTAAACCAAATGGGAAAACATTTTTAACTAAATTTATTCACTGGAGTATAGACAACAAAGAAACAGTCAACAAAATGAAAATGTTCTTTTCCTTAGAATTTCACCAAAAATTACAGCAGAATTTTCGGTAGTTTTCATTGGTATATTTTGGGCAAGTAGCAATTTGTTTTAAGTGATTACAGCAGAAATCTTCCCACCCTTAAGTGAATTTGAATAAAAAGTTTCCCGGAAGCAGGAAATAAAATTTCACAGAATTTTTAAAATTCATTTCCTTTTTGTGTCTTGTGTTTCATTTGATTTCCTTAAGCCGTTTGGGGAAAAGTTTCGATCACTTAACTTGTTGAGTTTTGCGAAAGTTCTTGTGTAAACTTCAGAAAGTTAAACTTGTATGCCGCAAGGTGCTGACCCAATGCACAATGGCATCATAGAGAACATAATGAATATCCGATGGAAGACATTTTCTGGTGTTTTTTTTTTAAGTTTTTTAAGAATTCGGGAAATGTTCACTTAACCATTTCCCTGCAATTGCCCTCACTGTGCCAAATCAGCTTCTGCTTCATGCTTCAATGGAATTTGGTCACCTTTTGTGGCCCACAAAACGCAAATGAATTGCACAAAATCAACTTTGTGAGCACAAAAGTCAACTTTGTTCACTGACACCCCAACTGGTCGTTTGCAACATTTGGTGCACACTGCAAAAAAAAAACACACAACGCTGCAAAAAAAACATACAAATTTACTTCATAAAGGGTCAGAAAAATGGTACCATTTCGGTCACATAGAAGAAAAAAGAACGGAAAAACGTAAAAAAAACGAAAAGGAATAAACCAAAATATAAATCACAAGCAACAGAAAAGGAAGAAGAAGAAAAAATTAAATGGAATTCGTTGAAATGCGCCAGCACCGCCCGCAGTTATTTCCGTTAGGAGTATTTCAACTGCTATACCGACGACACCAAGCGACAGTGCGAACCTTGAGCGGAAATAAAGTGTAGACACTTACTCAGTCAGCACAAGAGTTATTGCGAGCAGATGGCCACCACGGCGACGGCAACGGGTATATCTACAACAACGTCGACGACGACTACGACTACGACGGCGACTGGTACTATGATGATGATTATGATGATGAGGAGTAGCGTATGCCGGAAACGTCCATTGGGTATCGCTGGCAAAGTGAAATGGAACGCAACGGATGTTGTGTGCGGAAAAATGCTAGTTTATACCGTATTTTAACGTGAATGTACACACACACACACACACACACACACACACATAAATGTTGTCACATTTCGTTATTCGTTATGGGTTCAGTATGTGTTTGTGTGTTGGCTGCTGCAACGTGTAGCTCTGAAGCAATGTCTCTGCAAATTGATAAAGTTTATTGCACAAAATTGACGATTCGAAAGGTTCGTAATGATGTCAATAAAACCATAGAAATGGGAACATTATAATTTTGGACCCAGTTGACTTTGTAATAGAAATATATTCGCTATGCATGGCATGGTGTGGAAAAACCAAACTGATGACTTTGCGAGTGAATTGGGAAATATGAATTTACACTTGGCATTTTTGGGTAGAGTTGCAAGGACTCTTGGATGAAATTATGGTGTTGGGTTGGATTGGGGAATACAATTATCAAAGTACATCTTTGAAATACATTCGTTCACATAAATTCAGAAAAAATATGTTTTAAATTAAGGAGAATCAATTGATACCCAGATTGGAATTCAAGGACGAGTCAAAAAATATTTTTCGCATCATCAAAAAAAAACTTAAAATCGAAATAAAAATAGTAGGAGCCTTTTCTTCTGTTACACATACCAGCACTATACTTCGTTCGATAAATTTTAGATAATTTTACTATCAATCAACCTCTACACACTACTGTGGCAGGGTATATGTATTAGCTTAGACACAACGTCTGTAACGCCCATAAGAAGGCGTTCCCGGTATGGAAAAGTATATATATTCTTGAACAGCATCGAAAACTGAACCGGTCTAGGCATGTCCGTTTGTCCGTCCGCACGATAGCGGTCGCTGTTTTTGGAGTTATCGACTTGAAAATTTAGGTACATGTTTTTCGAAAGGAAAAAAAAGGAAAAAATTATTTTAAATAATTTGGTCAAAATGGCATCCTAAGACCAAACTTTTTATGTTCGAGGTACTTCTAAATGGGTTATTTGTGTGGGAGTTTTTCAGCTACGACATAACCAAAGATAGTTAACTCTCCATACATATTTTAGTTACAAATTTGTTCCACTTCCATTTGATCCGGCTATATTCCAATTTTCAAGATTGTTGTATTTCCGTTTTCTTTCGTTCCGATTCAATTTCATTGCTGTGATACACTCCCATTCTGTTTTCGACGTTATGTCCATTATAGAATAACTCCACACTATATGACCACCTCAGGGGGGTGTCCTCTCTCCTCTTCTATGGAATGTACCGGTAAATTAACTACTACTAATACTGGAAGGGGAGGGATGAAGGTAGTCGCCTATGCGGATGATGTTGCGATTGCTGTGCGGGGTAAGTTCCTGGCAACCCTGAGAGATTTGTTACGACATGCTCAAAGCTCTCAACTTGGACCTCTAACTGCGGTCTGGGTGTTAATCCCCATAAGACCGAATTTGTTCTCTTCTCTAGGAAATACAAAATTCCGCCTTGTCTCGGTTTTGTTCGATCTTCTGAAAAATATGCCATTGTCCCCGTTCCTCTCTCCCACTAATCTCTCATCCCTTTTCGGAAGTCAAGTCAAGTCAACATTGTTGAAAAAAGTCAGAAATAGTCTGTGTTTAGTCTTTAAAAAAAATAATAAAAATATACCCTTGGAAACTTGTGTGCAGGATATTCAAATGATACCCCTGGAAACTTGTGTGCAGGATATTCAAATGATGGTGCGATAAAAATAAAAAGCCTTCACATAACAAAAATTTAGCAAGTATGAAAAAATTTGGTTTGTCACAGTGTACATATGATATTATGTACAAGATGTTTCAGTTCAATATGTCAATGGGTCGGGGAGTGATTCCTTGCAAGGTGTTAACAATAAAATCGTGTGGGAAAAGGAGTTACTCTTGCTCCTTTGTTACTAGGAAATGAAAAATTGCCATCAATAGTGTAATTACTGATCAGCACATAACTATGTCAAGAGAGGGTTCTTCAGCTTAGTTAATTTGATAGATAATTTGGTCATGCAATCGATCGCGAATACTTGGTTCGTTCACTTTACCTTAAAGCAATCACTGGTCAAATTTTCAATGAAAATATGAGATATTAATTATAATTTTTTAACTTAATTTTCTTTTAGGCTATTTCCCTCTTGGATCGGAACATTGTCTAACCTGGATTTGCCTGGATGTGCTCTTCTGTACGGCCAGCATTATGCATTTGTGTACGATCTCAGTGGATCGATATCTATCGCTGCGCTATCCCATGCGATTTGGACGGAATAAAACGCGTAGGCGTGTCACATTGAAAATCGTATTCGTGTGGTTGCTGTCGATTGCCATGAGTTTGCCGCTCAGTTTGATGTACTCGAAGGTAAGTTTAAAGCTGAATTTTATACTTTCATTTGGAAATTCACTTCGTTGTATTTGAATCCATTAGTGAAGACCAATCAAGCTTTTTTGCTACATTTTCCTTTTATTTCCCTTTTCACATTCTTCTCTGTTATTTTTTGTTTTGTTTACATTTCGTACAGTTAAGTTCATTTGTTCTTACGTTGCCTATTCCGTATTCTAATGCTGTTTGCATTTGTCTTTCAGGATCATGCCTCCGTCCTGGTGAACGGTACATGTCAGATACCGGATCCTGTTTACAAATTGGTTGGATCAATTGTTTGCTTTTACATTCCGTTGGGCGTAATGCTGTTGACATATTGCCTGACAGTGCGTCTGCTGGCACGGCAGCGTCAAAATCTTGGCGGCACAAATCAAACGGCCACACCGGGCTGGGCCAGCGGGTGGTTGGGCCAAACACCGGCACTGGGTGAGTAGGGCGCGAAGAAGTAAATGAACGAGGGTGTGTTTGCGTGTGAAGTTTTTACCTTTTCATTTTGTAAATCCCTTTTAAAATTCAAAGTAAAAATATATTCAAATTTTACTTTAGAAAAATAAACATTTATGCCAAAAATGTTGTATGTATTGCATAAATGAGGTAAAAACTGTTAAGCATCAGAGCCACCACATATTCCACATATTCTATTCATAAGTGCATAATAAAAATGAGTGGCGGCATGTGTGCGTGAAAGTTTTCCCCTAAAATTATACTTTTCGTGGTAAAAGAAACCCCCCCGTGGCACTTTAAATGCACTCTGGCTGCGAAAATTTTGCACATATGCATGCAAAAGCCGCACACGTTGCAATCTCCAGTCAAAAGCCCTCTCATTTGAAAATATTTCCTAACTGCAGCACTTTTTGAAGTCAAAGAAGCACACTCAGTGCCCTACTCTTGATAGCGTCACATCGTCAAATGCGGGATTATCCTAACAACTTGCATGTAACCGGCTGACTTTGTCGTTTATATGTTGTCACGTTCATAATGCACAAAAGCTGTTGCAACCTGAACTTCAGAGTGATGCGGCAATGCATGCCTCTGTGTCATCATTTTCAGTTTCCTGGCTCATGGTATGCTCCCAACAATGTCAGTCAGTGTTAGCTGATGTGATAAATTCGGCTTAATGCAAATATTGCCTTTTTATTGCAAGTGCCAAAAATTTTGCGCATCACAATGACATTATTACTTACATATATGGGTACGCAACCCAACTGACAACGCGTAGTTAAGGTAGTGTTTGGTAAGTGAGTGTATTGAAGCAATGTTATTGATATTTCGACCATGAACTGTCTGAACTATTTCTACTCACTTGTCTGTTGAGGTCTTTGATGGAAATTTAGCAAGTAACTGCACTGCAAAGTGAACCTACCTTTTGGTGTGTAATCTTACGAACAGCCCACGTTTTAAAGTGTGTATTAATTTTTTGATAAATTAAAAAAATACACGTTGTAGGTTTTGGTGTGTTATATTAACACACATGCGTGTTTTTTAAAGCATTTTAAGCGCTTATAAGTAGCAAAAATGAATACACGCTTTTATTGTATCGACACACTGCAAAGTGAACCTATATTTTGGTGTGTAATTTTACACACAACACACATTTTTAAGTGAATATTTATTTTGATAAATTAAAAAAACACACATTCAAGATTTTGGCATGTTCTATTAACACGCATGCGTGTTTTTTTAAAGCACTTACAGTGTTTATACACGCAAAGTTGTGTGTAAAATGTGTCCACAAGTTTTATACACTTTAGGTGTGTATGAATAACACATTTCACTTTGCAGTGCAAGGCATAAAAAACAAGTGAGTAAGTTTCAGTCGGGCAAGCCGACTTATATATACCCTACGTCTTGTATCCGCCATCTTGAATTTTGAAAATGCGACATCAAATTCGAAATCAGCGACCCCAAAAAACACCCTATACAAAACATCATACTGTTTTGATGAAATCTTCAAATTTCGGTAAAAACACGATTTTCACTTATATGGGAGGTAGGCGTGGCAGTCGACCGATTTCGCCCATTTGCAATACCAACTCCTTCTAGGGCTTAAAAAGGATAAATACAAAATTTGGGATCCCTTGCTTTCTTCTAGCTCCTGCAATCGTGTTTACAAGGAAAGAGGACGGACGGACGGATAGGGCTAAATCAACTCAGGAGGTGACGCTGATCAAGAATATATATACTTTTCCATACCGGACCCTTCTCCTTCTTGGTGTTACAAACATCAGACCAAAGTGAATATACCCATACCTCATGAGGTGTAGGGTATAAATCTCCGTACTCTTTTTTTCCAAAAAAAAATTTTAATCTTCGAATTTTTTTCGAACATTTTTGATAATTTTCGAAAATTTTCGAAAATGAAAAAAAAATGTTTTTAATATTTAATACTTTCATAGAATTTAAAATAAAATTTTTTTTTAATTTGAAAATGTTTTAAAAAAAATAGAAAAAATCCAACATAACATTTTTTTTTTAAATCTAAAATTATTAAAAGTATTAAAATTTTTTTTATATCTTCAATATTAAAGATGTTTGTAGCCATTTAAAAGATAAAATGATCTAACCCAAAAAAACGGCCAATCGAATTAGCTTTACCCGCCCGGGGCTCAGACCGTTCTATTTTCCAACTACAAAATTTGTATTTCTCCGAATGAACTACAAATTAAGCAAATCAACGTTCCCTTTTTCAGAACGTCGCTGTACCTGGCGGCGTTTACTAAAGCCTGGCCAAAATGCGGCCTCATCGGTGACACATGCCCACTCGGCCAATTCCACGGACACCGAACTGTCAACGCTCGATAATCATGAACTCTGGCTACCCGATTCAAGGTAAATCAACTGAGTACACTTTATCCACTTTTTCGTGTATAGGTACAAGTGCTGGCTAAAAGCTAAAATTACCATTACAATTACAGCATACCGGAGCCCACGCCCACCACGATGACAGCCTTGCATCAATTTGGCGCTGAAATGTTGAAACTTTCCCGGGGCTTAGAATCGGTGGCCTCCTCCTCTACCGGTTCGCCCACAAAATCCGAATTTTCATCATCAAATCATTTGCAATTCCCCTGCAGTCCGCAACGATATGCCCAACAGCAACATCACCATCATCACCATCATCATCATCATCACCATCATCACGCGCATAATCAGCATCACATGCAACAGACGCTGTCACCGAAACATCAACAGCAACGGCACTATTCGCAACAGCAACTGAGGGCTGATATGGCTGAGCAAATACCCACAGCGGCTCTATTGAGTTCGTCGAGTTTTATAATCGGTCGCGGTTCCAGGGAAAGGTAAGTGTGTTGACAAGGACGAGTTCTGTTTTATGCACGATATCAAACAAACTCTTCCTCATTTGACTCCTTTGATTAGTGAATAAATTTAAAAAAATAAAAAAACTAGAGAGTGGACTATCTTCGGCTATACCGAAGTTGAAATACCCCCACACAGTAGGAAGAAGTACCTCGATCATAAAAAAATGTGGTCTCAAGACCCTATTTTGAGCCAATTATAGGTGGTTTTGGAGCCCTGTCCAAAATCCATTTCTAAAAATTTCCAATTAAATCCAACAAAAAAAAAAAATTGGTCTCAAGACCCCATTTAGACCCTTATATATGTGGTTTCGGAACCTCGGACCATGTCCAAAATACGTTTCTAAACATTTCCAATCGAATACAACAATAAAAAAGACTTGAAAAATTTTTACCTTTTTTTTCGGTGTATGGGAGCCACGCCCAGTTTTTGTCCGATTTGGCTGATTCTCGAACTTGATCTCAGTATTCACGAGAAAAACATGTAAAAAAAGTTTCAAGTCGATATCTCCAAAACTGCGACCGCTATCGTGCGGACGGACAGACGGACAGACGGACAGACGGACAGACGGACAGACGGACGGACAGACAGACGGACATCGCTAAATCGACTCAGGAGGTGATACTGATCAAGAATATATATACTTTTCCATACCGGACACGCCTCCTTATGGGCGTTACAAACGTTGTGACAAAGTTAGTATACCCTGCCACAGTGAGTGTGGGGGTATAAAAATTATCTTGGAAAGAAACCAACGGAAAAAACTCAACACCAAGTGAACACATAATTGTTTTTCCATTGCAAAGGACACAAACGTTCATCAACATGGGCGTAAATAAAAACCAATGAGAATAAATTTTAAAATCCCATTTTTTTTTACTGTAGTCACTCGTATTATTCTGTTTTGAGTTGATGGAAATGTACAAATGGTCTCTGACCGCCACTACAACCCAGGGCCAGATTTTTTAATGATGAACAAAAAGGCGTGCACCTCAAAAAGCTACAAAAAAAAAGAGAACCATTTCAGCGACAACAATATCAACACAAAGTGTAAAACTCAAAGCTGTGCCGTTTTTTTGTTTAATGTATTTCAACTTGGACGCCATTGGAGGCCGCATCCGACGTCCTGTCTGTAAAAGCGCGCGGAAAACTTAAAACCAGAGCAAAGGCGTTTTCATTGTTGTGCTCTTGTTGGTTGCATTGTTGTTGTTTTTATTGTTATTGTTTTATTATTGCTGTTAAATACCAGTGCAAGGATGTAAAGTGATTTGGCGCCATTATTGTTTGCTTTTTTTGCTGCTTCGATGTTTCTCTTTTTGATGGGATTTTTTTGTAACTTTCTGCTGGTGTTTTCGTTTTAATTGTTATGGATTTAAAGACAGGCAATTCATGAAGTTTTAATTAAATTTAATTGAAAATATAGTCAAAGTTTTTAATTAATTATCTCGGTTGAGTTCGGCCAAATGGATATTTGTGGGAAATACTTTACGTTTAGCTTATGTTCAGATTAGCGTTTTAAATTATTTACTTACATATCCTTAGGTTAGGTTAGAGAGACTGCGAATAGACTCACATAGACCAATTGGGTCCCCAGTGTTACCACCACTCTCTGTTTTCTTAAGAAGGATAATCCTTCCTTCGTGGTTTTTATCTAATACGAATGTTTTGACCTGCACTGCGAAGTATTTTAGATGGAAGATCTGTTGTTTGGACACCTCCCTTCTCGGATTAAAGAAGTTCTTTCTTAGTATTCTTAGTCTTAATCTGACCAGCGCAGCTCAAAAGCTAAGCAAATGCTCAAGTGTTTCCTCCTCATCCGGTTCGATATTTTCGATATTTGGACATTTTGTACTGCCACAAGTTGAAAATGGAAAAACTAGGCAACATTTCAGTACATTGAAAAAAAAATAATTAAATGTGTTTTATAATCAGATAAATACGAGAAAAAAAACCATAATTATTAATTTTGGGTGGTCGCCTCTCCCAGAGGAATAAATCAAAATTTTGTTTTAAGAGCTCTCACAAAAAAAAATTTACAAAAAAAAATAAATAAAAATAAGATTCAGAATTAAAAAAATACAAGGAAAAAACCAAAATTATTGATATTCCCCGCTCGACTCTCTAAAGGGGCAATATGTCGCTGTTTAAGAAAAAATTGGTTGATATTGCCCTAATGGGGAGGTTATCAGGGTTTTGGTTATTGGTTTTTTTCTTGTATTTTTCTCATTTTGTTCTTGTTGTAAATTGTAAACAAAACCCGAAAAATGTACTTATATGCGCGTGGACATCATTACACTACACCCATCCCAAAGGCTTCAGATATTGGCAACTATGCATTAATATCGCCAGTCTGCAATGCAGACTCTGCATTCATCTCGTTTGAGGGATAAGATATATTTGGATTGATGTTTAGCTGTGACTAGTATTCGTCCACCTATTTTGTTTGATACCTTAAAGCACAAACATCCTATGTCCATTTTCCAAAACTATAGAAAACGAAAAACAAGTTTTGAAATTCAATTTTCGTTATTATTGCAATTCTGTTTTCTGGGTCTAATACTTTTTTTACGCAGATTATCCATCTTTGGAGTGTTGAAAAAAAAGTTTGTGTCAAAACTCGGCATGGTTTTAAATTAAATGGTATTCTTCTGTGACATTCAAATTTGTTTTCATACAAATTGTCATTATTTTAAAAGGCACGATGCAGCTTCTTTTCGGGAATTCAAAAATGTCAAAAACTCAATTTCGAAAAAAACGGACATGGTTTTAAAGCACAACGATATGAAGAAAGTTTTTTATTTCAAACTCGCTAATATGCCTGCCTTCGCCATGGACTACTCAAAATGTCGAAATACCCTAATACTATGCCCAAGCTGAAATACCCCCATTTGGAACTGCCTGAAATAGAAAACTAGAGAGTGGACTATCTTCGGCTATACCGAAGCTGAAATACCCCCACACAGTAGGAAGAAGTACCTCGAACATAAAAAAATGTGGTCTCAAGACCCTATTTTCAGCCAATTATAGGTGGTTTTAAAGCCCGGACCATGTACAAAATCCATTTCTACACATTTCCAACCAAATCCACCGAAAAAAAAGAAAATGGTCTCAAGACCCCATTTTGACCCTTATATATGTGGTTTCGGAACCTCGGACCATGTCAAAAATACGTTTCTAAACATTTCCAATCGAATGCAGCAATAAAAAAGACTTGAAAAATGTTAACCTTTTTTTTCGGTGTATGGGAGCCACGCACAGTTTTTATCCGATTTGGCTGATTCACGAACTTGATCTCAGTATTCACGAGAAAAACATGAACCCAAAGTTTCAAATCGATATCTCCAAAACTGCGACCGCTATCGTGCGGACGGACAGACGGACAGACGGACAGACGGACAGACAGACGGACATCGCTAAATGGACTCCGGCGGTGATGCCGATCAAGAATATATATACTTTTCTATACCAGACACGCCTCCTTATGAGCGTTACAAACGTTGTGACAAAGTTAGTATACCCTGCCACAGTGAGTGTGGGGGTATAAAAATGTTGGTCACAGGACTTATTAATATATGGTTGCCATGTTCACCAGGGATAGAGCTTCCTCGGCACAAAGTTCAAAGTCAAGCAATTTCCAATCGTATTTGGGAATGGGATAATAAGTTGATTGCTCAATAAAAGCCTTTCAGGCATAGATCTAATACTCCAGCCAGCTTTGCATTTTGAATCAGTGCAGCCTAAAAAATGTCCACGGGGGTTTAACTTTTATTAAAGTACAACACACTATTAATCGTATTATTGATGTAAATGTGTGTTGGAGAAAGTCACACACGTTGAGTTACATCAATATTATGTGCGATTTTTTTCTATGAAGGAAAGTTGAGTAGATCTGGACTTTATTGGAATTTAATTAATTGAGAATCTGTCATGAATTTTTCAATTTTCTACATTTGCTGGCCAAACATGCAAAAAAAAAGCAAGAGAATTCCTGAAACATATCATAGCCCACTTTTCTGTCCTGGATGAAAAATATAATCTGGGCTTTAATTCCTAAGGTTACTGGTAAAAGTTCAAGTATACCTTGTGGCTATGTATGTGCTTCATTTCAGACTGTAAATTCTGACGAACAAAAATGTTCTGCTGCATGTCATAAACTCGAATTGCAAATTTAAGCATGCAGAAACACTTAAACTAAACTAAGATAAAAAAAAAAACCGTAAAAAAGTTCTGCTGAAAATAGAAATGAATTTCCACAAAAGCAGCGGAAAAAAAATGAAGAGATGGCAAGTTTCGCTTGTAAATCTCGGTAATGTTCAGGTTGGAGCTCATTATGCAGAGATTCGTTGCTACTGTCGATTTCGAGAACATAAAAAGTTACAATAGTGTAGAGTGTATTTACATTCATATTTTTTTAGAGAATGAATTTTAGTTTTGCCGCTCACATTGTTGTAAAAGGTATTGCACAGCACGAAACCAAAAAAAAAAAATTAAATAAGAAATGCAGAGGCGTCATGTCGTCAAGCCAACATCCGGCATCCAACGTAACCAAGTTGTAATTTTTTTTGTTGTTACATGACCACAAGTTCTTATGTTGGGTCTGCCTTTCGAATTTCCTTTGAATTTCCCTTGAATTTTGGGAAATCTTTGAGTGCGTGGGGCAGACCTCATGGACAAATTGTCTCGAAGGAATGAGTTTTCTCATTCAATTCCACATCCACTTAAAATGTTTAAATGCTAAAAGATGAAGCTTACAAAAAGTTCTATTGTTTGTCAACCCACACAAAAACATAAATACAAACCAAACTGCGCACACACAGACAAATCATCAGCCAACCAGCTAAAGTCCAAAAGTCATTTTACGCTTCATCGTTGAAAACTATTCAAATAAACTTTGAACACAAAAGTGAGTCTAGAAATCGAAAAAAAATCGTTCATTTCCTCATTTTCTCAATGAACATTTTGCATAGGCGTTTGTGTGTGTGTGTGCTTATTTGCTGTCTGTGTGGGCTTAAAAGATCCATAAAATGGAATTTTTTTTATTTTTATTAAAAATACTCAGAGTAGACGTGATTTCTACGAACAATCCTTTTTTTCTTTGCTTCCGTTTCAATATTTTTTGTTTCCTTCACATTTTCCATTCAATATCAACAAGGAATGTGGGCGGGCGGGAGTTTCCAATTATGTTAAACATTCGCTGATAGGCAAACTAAGAAAGAGGAAGCGTGCCATTATTTACTTTAGTACAGACTGCGTTGTACACCGAATTGTTTGGGGAACTCCATTGAAATATTGAAAGAATTCGTTGGCGTCTAATTAAAAATTTATTACTGAAATATACTTGATTAGTGGCTTGAATCACTTGATTAAATCTAAAGAAAACTTTTGCAAAAAAAAAGATTCTAACTAACTGATAGTGGCAAAAAATACAGCAGCCAGCCATTACTGTAATTCATTGAAATTTCTTCAATCCGTCAATCCAATAAAATCCGCCAGTTTCTCAGGTGAACAAAATTATTTGGCTCAAAGTCAATCTAATGAAGCTTTTCACTTTTTGCTGATTTTAGCTTTTTCGTAGTAGCTTTGAAGGAACTGCAAAGGTGGCGTGGGAATAGTAGGTAAGAGTAGGTAGGTGGTATGTGGTATGTGGTAGGTGGCCATGGCATGCGTCCTTGCCATCTAATGTTAAGCAATTGCATCGAAATGAAGTGAAATGAAACGAACGTCAAAGGAAACGAAAGTAGAACTGAAAATGTATTCATTGGAAGTGATAAAATAGAATAACAAGAATGACATCGTGATTTGGCAATGACGGCCATTTACTCGATGGCAAGAAATCAGAGAGAATCAAAAAGTCAAATGAATGTAGGGTTACCAGATTCTTTTGAGTAGAAAAAAGTACAGAGTTGGTTAGGACCCCCTCCTTACATTAGGACTTATCTGTTTTACGCCACGTATTTTTTATAAGATAAACCAAAGAAAATTTTTTATAAGACTTCAAAAAAGTTCTTAAAAAAGCTCCACAAATAAAGGATATAAAGCAACAAAATGTTTTTTAAAAAAATTACTATAGGACAATAAATACATGTATTTTTTTCAAATTAACAAAAAGTTAGTAATAGAATTATTTTTGGTACGTCCGACGCACATGTGAATACGATACTGGTTAGGAGCCAAATTTACACTATCATGCTCCTGACAAAAAATCTGACAAAGAGCTAATAAGAACTGCGATAGTGAAAACGGGACATAAAATTTTGCACCGAAAATCCACACAAAAAACATAAAAGGTGACAACGCAGTTTCATATAAAAACTGTCAAATTTCGGCATGCCCAATGGGCCGTATCACCTTATAGGGGGAAAAAAAAAAGTTAACCGCACACCATCTAATTCGAAGCATATTTGGAAGGAAATTCCGGAAAAAATTTTCTTTTTTTTTTTGGCCGATCGTAGAGGTATCGCATCGACATATTTCTTCATATTGTCTCTATTTATGATCCGATTTTAATGTATAATATATCAAAATTTTTGTCTCGAGGAGACCTACAACAATACGTCATTGCCCTCAAGTACACCCTTCTAGTACTTACCCACCAGATCTCAGTTAGTACCACCCTAATGTACAATTCCAAGTGCAGAAAATTAAAGCTCTCGAAAAATCATTAAACTCTTGCAAAGGAAGTATACCGATTATACCATTAGAACTATTTATAAAAAATATAATTAATATTTTTACCGAACGTAGGGGTAGCGCATTGACATATTTCATCATATTGTCACCATTTATGATCCGATTTTAAAGTATAATATATCAAAATTTTTGTCTCCAGGAGACCTACAATAATGGCTCATACGTCATTGCCCTCAAGTACACCCTTCTAGTACTTACCTACCAGATCTCAGTTAGTACAACCATAATGTACTCTAATGTATACATTGGAATGTTTGCTTTTTCAACTTCTCAACTTCTACAACATGAATTAAAGAAATTAAAGTAAAATCGAATATTATACTTTAAAATCGGATCATAAATAGAGACAATATGAAGAAATATGTCGATGCGCTACCTCTACGATCGGCCAAAAAAAAAAAGTAAATTTTTTCCGGAATCTCCTTCCAAATATGCTTCAAATTAGATGGTGTGCGGATGACTTCATTTTTTCGAGACGGTCTAATGCCCATATCAGTGTATTTAGGCATGGAAATGATAGTGTAATTACTAATTAGGCTCTAGATAATTTTTTATTCTCGTGAATTTTTCAATAATTTTTCAATTTTGTATCTATAATTTCTATTTCCCGACCCATTTCAAAACTTTGTTCTAATTTCATTTTGTTACGGTCCATTTCCAATTTGTTCCATTTTTTCTAAATCGACTCATGAGGTGATTCTGATCAAGAATTTGTATAGTTTTAGTCCCTTTTCCGCTCGAGAACGCACACAATTTCGTTCCTTAGTTTCCACTTGTTATCGTACTGCTAAAACTTTCGAAAATAATACCGAAAACGAACTTTTTTTACTAAACCTTTTTCATTATAAATTAAAAGAAATTTTTTTATACCCTACACCTCATGAGGTATGGGTATATTCACTTTGGTCTGATGTTTGTAACACCAAGAAGGAGACGTGTCCGGTATGGAAAACTATATATATTCTTGATCAGCGTCACCTCCCGAGTCGATTTATAGAGGTCAAAAATTTTTGATTTATCATTTTTTTGCCCTCAAAGGAGTTGCTATTGAAAATGAGCGGAATCCCATATGAGTGAGAATAGTGTTTTGTGAAATATGTAACCTAATTCCGCTGCAATAGTTCTTAACTTGGTATGCGGCGGTTTTTGGGGTCGCTGATTTCGAATTTGATGTCGAAATTTTAAAAATTAAATAAAGCCCCAATGGAAGGAATAAGAAAATAGTAATTCAAAGTTCATTCGGGAAAAAGGGTGAGGAAAATAGAGAAGAACCCAAAAAAGAGCATTTAAAAAGATTACGTCTGGTAACCCTAAGTGAAAGTATTTATCAAATATATATTAACCTGTAAAGCACTTCGTTTAAATGAAAATATTTAATGAGTCCTTCATTAATAGTTTATTGTAATAATTAAAAGCTTTTAAGCGTTTCCATAAATCAGTTTGCCATAATTTCACATCTTTCCTCCCTTTTATATAATTTCAGATCTCTATCACCGCCCACGCTATCCCAACGCCTGTTGGCGTACAAAAATCGTAGACGTGCCTCGACAGCCACCCACGATCAACATCCGGACACGCCGCCACCGCAACGACGAAGTCGTTTCAACAGTTTGCCGAAGAATGCATTACTCTACCTGTCGCGGCAGTCCAGCAAGGCTGGCAAAACTGACGATGAAGATGGGCTTAGTGCGCCCACTACGCCCACCAAAAGTGGCGGTGGCCATTCGGACACAGAAATTGAAATCGGCAAGGCCCCCTCGCAATGCCACGCTCCGCCAGACAAACATTCCAATGGTGGCTTGGATTCGGACTATTTGCAGTTCCCCGCGGTGTGCACTTGTCCCTACTTCGGCGATCGGCCTTTGCAGAATTGCGTGAAGCCCGCCGAAGTGAAAATAATTTCCACCACTTTCAAGGTGACCACAATAGCAACAGCAACAACTTCACCCAGTGAGGTGGATCTACTGTTGAGTGCCACCACAACTGCAGAGGCCAATAATATACTAACGACCACCCATACTACGGCTGCAGCCGGCCTGAGTCCGCATACGGCTGGCCTGCTGCACGACAACAACAATTCGGCCAGTTCGCTGACTGTCCACTCGAATGATGCTACAAGTTATTTGACTGCGCCGGGCACGCCCTGCCCCAATCGACGTAAATTGAGTATTTCGAAGACCGCCTCGGTGGTTACCTGGGACTCGGGCCGTCACCGACGTCGTGGTTCAAGTTTCGGTGGAGTGCGTACCTCGTTGTTGCTCACACCCACGAAAACCACTACTGTGCCCACTTCGTCGTCGGCCACGCCTCTGCGCCGGTCCGCCACACTGCGCAGTCACAACAACATGAACTATCAACAGCCTTCGGCAGCGGCCATAGGCAGTATGTACGATGCTTCGGGCAACTCTAGCATTTGTCTGACGCCCAAGTCCAAATCGAAATCGCCCCATTCCTCACCTTGCCTGCTGCAACGCAATCAGACCGTACGTTCGCATCATTCGCGCAACTCCAGTGTGATCTCGCGTAATTCGTCGCGTCACGGACGCATCATACGGCTGGAGCAGAAGGCCACCAAGGTGCTGGGTGTGGTCTTCTTCACCTTCGTCATACTGTGGTCGCCGTTCTTTGTGCTCAACCTACTGCCGACAGTGTGCGGCGATTGCGAGGAGAGGATCGATCATTGGGTCTTCGATGTGGTCACCTGGCTGGGCTATGCCAGTTCGATGGTGAATCCCATCTTCTACACCATCTTCAATAAAGTGTTCCGACAGGCCTTCAAGAAGGTGCTGCTCTGCCGCTACTCCAGCACGTCCAGTTGGCGCCCGAGCAGGTAGCAGATGCCGCCGCTGAAGGGTAAGGTGAAGCCGCAGCCGTCGGTGAAGAAGATGACGGCCAACAGTACGGCGACGACGATCAAACAGAGTGGGGCGTCGCAAGGTGCCACCTCCGGCCTGTTGGGTGCATTGAAGCGACGCAGTTCGTCTAGCCGCAGTGGCAGTAGGAGTAGATAAGTTAATTCCATGCAGGTCCTGCTTACATATACATATGTGTGTGTGTGCGTGTGTGCGTCTACCCGAGTGGTGGCGAAATGATGTAGGTGCTCCGTTTTTGGGCAAAAGGTCGTCTTTCCCTTTTCGACTTGGTCTTTTTGGGTTTAGTTTCGCAAACTGTGAAATGTGTAAACTGCTACTAACGTTGGCGTTTACATACGCAAATGTGATGTGTGTGCAGCATCGTTATGCGGTCGGTGAGCAGATTAAGCGATTTAGTCCTTTTAATTAATTTCTCTTTGAATTTGTATGACATCGTTCCGACGCCAATTTGTCCAGTCAAACACAATTTAATTAAATGGGATTTTTGCTGGCAGCCGAAACGAGCTAAGCTCAAATTCATGTAGACATGACAAAATCCTTAAAACTACAAAACATTGAAAACAAAAATGTATGGCATAAATTTAAATACATAAGTTCGGTAGAATTCTGTAAAATCTTGCTCAAAATCGAAATTGGTTTTATTAATCGGTCCATAAACCTTACCACAAGTCTCTCCAAATAGTATAAATATTAATGATAGAGTTCGAAGTTTTAAACCGGATTTATTCGAAATTTGGTTTTTGGTTCAAAACGCCTTCATCCACTAAAGACACTATGACAGAATAACAAGGCGATGAAATGTATGCAGCCATTCGAAAATGTCAAAAACAACGCATTGGAAATGAACTATAGTTTTCACATTTCTGATCATTCCCTGTAGGCAATCGGACTAGTCTAATAGTAGTCTATGCACTAATCCACTTGTAATTGAAACTGGTCCAAAAACTAACCCACACCCATACAAAAAACTGGTTACAATTAGCATTGCAAGTCATTGGATCAGCTCAATTGTCTCCTTGTGCACTAAATTGAATGTACTCCCACAACTAGATCGAAGGGAAATATCTAAAAATGGTCGTATTGAAAATAGTCCCACAATTATACCAAAAGAAATGAGTTCAAAAATTGCTCTACTGAAACTAGTCCAAAGTTTAATTTATTTTGAGTATTAACTGATTTATATTTAACGAGCTCTAAGTAAATGAATATTGTGTATAGTCGGGTTCAAGCTCAGTGCAACTTAAATCAATTAAGCTGCGAATTTTTACAACAACAAATTGTATGCCAGCAGGTATTTAGAAAGTATGTGGGTCGAGCTGTAAGCTTGAGCCTGAGTCCATGGAGCTTTTAAGTTCACAAATTCGGTTGCTTTGCTTGCGTATGATATCTGAAAGTAAACACTATTACTTTGCATAGAATAATTAGTGGTTTACTTTGCTTTACCTTTCAATTCCGACGGGATTAATACTATTATGAAGAGTTGAAAAAAAAACTAGAGAGTGGACTATCTTCGGCTATACCGAAGCTGAAATACCCCCACACTGTAGGAAGAAGTACCTCGAACATAAAAAAATATGGTCTCAAGACCCTATTTTGAGCCAATTAAAGGTGGTTTTGGAGCCCGGTCCATGTCCAAAATCCATTTCTAAAAATTTCCAATCAAATCCACAAAAAAAAAAAAATTGGTCTCAAGACCCCATTTAGACCCTTATATATGTGGCTTCGGAACCTCGGACCATGTCCAAAATACGTTTCTAAACATTTCCAATCGAATACAACAATAAAAAAAACTTGAAAAATGTTTACCTTTTTTTTCGGTGTATGGGAGCCACGCCCATTTTTTGTCCGATTTGGCTGATTCTCGAACTTGATCTCAGTATTCACGAGAAAAACATGTACCCAAAGTTTCAAGTCGATATCTCCAAAACTGCGACCGCTATCGTGCGGACGGACAGACGGACAGACGGACAGACGGACAGACGGACAGACGGACGGACAGACAGACGGACATCGCTAAATCGACTCAGGAGGTGATACTGATCAAGAATATATATACTTTTCCATACCGGACACGCCTCCTTATGGGCGTTACAAACGTTGTGACAAAGTTAGTATACCCTGCCACAGTGAGTGTGGGGGTATAATTACAAAAAAGGTAAAGCCCGTATAACACTTCATTTTTCAATAATTTTTAATTCACTAGCGAGACATCTCTAGTTGTGCGGTGGAGATGACTCTAGCAATGTATTTGGCTGTCAAAAAATGTATAATAATTTAAAATAGTTTATACAAAGATTTACCATTACAAAAATTTGTTTTGGAGCATGGAATCAGTTGGCCTGGATGTATTGCAGCTTCATACAAAAATTCAAGGCAGTCGCACACATTGGAACAGTTTTCACTACTTTTTATGCATACGACCATTGGTGGGTTGTAACGAGTGAACACTCCTTTCAGTGGTGAACTCTAGATCACAGTACTTTTTTTTGTATGTTATTTGACATTTCTATTGTAAATATTCGAGTGAAAAGTTTTCACTACTTTTTTTGCATACGGGCCAATATTTAAAAATTTTCATCAATATAAATTTTTGTATTTTTTTTTGTTTACTTTTTAGTCTTCTTCTTTTTCAAAAACTGTCCACAATAGTGAAATTGACAAAAATGTGAAAACTAGTTCATTTTTGAATGTAGTGTGTGTCACATTTTTGTGAATTGTTTGCATATAGTATTGACTACAAAATGAAAGCAAAATGTAGTTTCATATGGGCCCTAACAAAAGAAAAAATACAAAAAGTTAAATTGATCAAATCTATGAAATGAAATGTGTGTATGACTGTCATAAATTTATAAATGCAGCTGCAATATATCAAGGCGAACTGACTGCATGCTTCGAAACGAAGGCGTTTTTGTTTTTTGGAAAATATATCGTTTTTCTATAGCCAGTTTCAGAACCATTTCGAACCAGTTTGAAAATAACTTTTTAACTGTTTCCATAACAATATCTAAAAAAATTGTATAACCCCTGGTAACAAGTTTAAGCTATAGGTCAGTTTTTGGACCATCAGTCCCAATATTAACTTTCTTTGTTATGAATTTGATTTGTAATCAGGGTATAAATGTTTTAGACTAGCCTTAAATAACTCCGCCGAAGATAGCTTGTTTAAGTTTGGAAAAATGTGTTAATGTTTTAGAAAATGTGATTGCTGTCATTGTAAGCTCGTCAAAAGTGTAATCAATATAAAAAAGTCATTAGGGAAATAATGAAAAATCTTAAACGATCATAATAACATTATTTGAGCTTTTTCTCAGCAAGCAAGTTGCAAGTTGAAGAAATTCTTCAACTGGGCATTCGCAGTAGGTGGTTTTAATACATGGCTAAAGAAAATAAGGTTGATCCACTTCAGACAAAATTACAGAAATAAGTATTCTGACGTTTAATTTAGTGTTCACAAAGTTGCCACATTATTTAAAATGTTCTAAGAAACGTGTTGGCGTTGCCAAATATTTTTCATAACTTATCGTCATTTTACTCTTTCCAAGTTTTTTTTTTAGTTTTGCTGCCATTAAGGGTCAGATTTTACAAATATAACATCGTTTCATGTTGCCATTGCATAAATACGTCACAAAATTAGGTTTTAAGTTGGCAAAATGTCGACAAATCGCCACATCTGTCAGCACTTTTTGGGGGATTGTTTTTAAATAGATCTGGTAGTACAATCCTTATTTATGTCAGATTAACCATCTGACATAAATAAGGATTGGCGGAAAGTGTCAGAAGCGGCACTGCCTTATATTCTTCTACCATGCTTTAATACAACAAAAAAGCACAAATTCAGTTTGATGCATTTTACCATTCGCTGTTTCAGTGAGTTGGATTTGATGCAAAGGAGAAGCAATTCTCTTGTACGTCATACTAATGCTTACTTATAGCATCGCTTGGATTTAATAAAATATATGAAGAGTGCTAACTAGGATCCGAAACTGCTGAACATACACTTTGCCAAACTGAGTTTTTGCTTGGTTGTTGTGTTCCCTTTTTCCAAAATTAATTTATAGAGAATGAGCTAAAACCCATAATTAATATATAAACAATACAAATAATAATTCAAATTTGGCGGGCATTTTGTATTGGAGGTAGGCGTGGTTCTTATTCGATGTTGCCCATTTTCAATGCCGTACAATCATTAGCAAAAATAAGAGGATTGCCAAAATTTCGTGCAATTATAGTGCGAAATGACAGACAGACAGATGTACACTGCTAAAACAACTCAACAGGTGAGGCTGATCAAGAATATATACACGCTGTATGGATCATTTTGTATTTTTTCTTGTATTTTTCTGATTTTAAACTGAATTTTTAGATAATTAATTTTTTTTTTTTATGGGCGGTCTTTCTTATTTTCCGAAATTTTTGTTCTTTGTGCGAACTGAAGATTAATTTTAAGATTTTTCTCATTATTTTTCCGTTGATTATAATGAAAATACGAAACTTTTGAGCGCTATTATAAGACGATCAGTCGTTTTTCGTCCCACCCTAGTATGTACCTGTTGGCAAACATACCGAATACGTAACGCATGAAATCACTAAAATGTGAAAAATATTTACAACAATCACTGCGCTAAAGTGTCTAGAATTTCGTATATTTTTCAGAAGTTTCTACATACAATACAATTCAACTGTTACCAGTTAAAACAAACCATCAAAGTTGAAACAAATCCAAAAAAATGTAAATTCAATTTTTTTATTATTTCCTGTCATTTGAAGCCGTTCTACCCTTCAATTGCTCAAACCTACCTGCCAAAAATTCATCAACTAAAAATTCGTCAGTATTGATTTTTGCGGTTTCATTTTCATGTCAATATCGTCGAGTTGTACTATTTGCCTGCATTCTTCTGCCGTCTATTTTTTTGTTTGTTATTTTTTTCCACCGCCATTGTTTGCAATATGGCGCCAGGGCAAATGCTTCGTGCAGCCAGCCATACAACCGCACTTTTGCCTTATTAATGCAATGCTTTATTGTTGTGTTGTTGTATTTTCGGATTTGATATGAAATTTCATGGTCATGTATGATTGTGTGTACTTTTTCCACATTCGTATGTACTTTTGCCACTGCTGAGCGGCCGTTTTTGCTTCAAAGTCAATTTGCGAAATTGGCAAATAAATAAAGTATGGGAATTTGTCAAAACAGCTTCTGTGCACTTTTTTGGGGGTGGGTAATAAATACAACAACAAGCTTAGTTAGTATTTTCATATGATTTCAAAATGCTAGTTGATTGCTTCCAGTTCATTCAATATTAACTTATTTTCCCATCAATTTAAATTAATACAAAAATAAAAAAACGAAGACAAGTAAAAGCTCTTCGGATGCTAATGCGTCCATCTATTCCACAATTTTCTGACTTGCACACAATTAAAATTGCACTCTTCTCACATGCTCACATATACACTCATTCAAGCAACTATTTGAACAGAATTTAATACTTTCAATTACGGTAACAAGGTTCGAATTTCAATTTCAGTTTTCCCACATGATCCCATAGGGGCACAAACACACACCGGTTGCATGAGTGGGTACCTATTGTGTTGTGTGTACCTCACAGCATACGAGCATCTTTACGTTGTTGCAACGAAAACAATTTGCCAATTAGGCGGTGTTTTTTTTTTTGTTTGCTTGTTTTTGATACAAGCCATTTGAAAGGAAAGCAACTGAGTTTTATATGTTGGCCGTTTAAGGCTTGGGGTTGCACCACATGCACAACGAGTATGGTGCAGGCTGCGTGTACTGAAGTTTTCTTTCCGATATTGTAAAGTTTATTCTTTTAACTGCCAGCAATTTGCAGCAATTAACATGTGAGGGAAGGTGGAGTAATTCATGGTAAACTATATTCCCTGCATATCATCAGTGCTCATGAGAGGTGACATCAGTCGGTAAAAGGATATTTCTACCCAATTTGTATAACATTTAAATTGAATTTATTTGAAAATAAAAAAGCAATCTTGGCATAGAATTTCACCATTCTCCCCTATGTTCCCCTTAAAAGCCTCAAGCAAAGAATTTGAATTTCACAAAAGCATTTCACTTGCTTGGAATTAAGCTACCAAAATGCCCAATGGAGTATGTTGTACGCATGTAAGCAGCTTTTGGTCGAATTGTGTAGAATTTACAACATTTTACGAATACTCTCAACTATGAACTTACCCCAAACAACTTACAGTGAAATATGTTGTTTTCAAAAACTAAACAAAAAAAGTTAACAAATTTTTGACAACAAAGTTAAATGTTTTTGGCAACACCAATGGGTTTGTTCATGTTAAACATGAACTGTTTAGAATTGAACACACAAGAGCACGAACACACACTCATCTGTTTCCAACTAAGTAGACAGATGGTTTGCGAAAAGAGACGGACACGGAATGACAGACAAGAGGACACATTAAAAGAGACACCAGCAACTAATGTATCCTACAGCAGCAGTTACTGTGTTAGTAACAACCGACAGACAGACAGACAGACCGACAGATAGCCAAACAAGCAGACAAGCAGAAAGTAGCAAGTACCATCATTGGCTGCTGCTTGGACAGGTCCCTCTGTTTAGCTACTCGGCGGCAGAAGAGAGTTTTCAAGAATGCTTTTTGCCGTTGACCGTTGACTGCTGTTGCCATCCACAGTTTAAACCATTGTTGTTATTCTTGCTGTTCTTCATAACTTGGAGAAGAGCGTACTTACGTAAACGTACATATCAGAAAAACTTTGAATTTGTTTGTGTACTTATTGTAAAAAGAATCAGTTTAGCTTGGCTTCAAATGAGAGAAGTTAAAAGTGCCATTATTTCTCATTCAATGCTTTAGAACAATTTGTTCAGCACCTGAGTTAATATCACCGTTTGTCAGGACCCTTCTCTGTCAACACACATTAAAATACAAGACAACAAAAAAATTCTATAAAAACTAGTAAGGGAATTATTTTCGGTCTGACCGAATCAAAAATACACTGCACATGCGAGTAGGGTAAGCCGGGGTAGCTGTGACAATGGGGCACAGTTGACTTTTAGATTTTTGGTGTGTTATCACCATAATTTGTGAAACTTTTAAATGAGGAAGTTGGCAAGGCTCTATTTTCCTAATCCTGACAAAGTTTGACAATTGTAGCTGAACCCTCTGATGAGCACAACGTGTTTTTCGATTTTTGAGGACGCTGATGTAATTTTACGATACAGGTGCCTAAGAAGCTAGTGAAGTGAATTGACTTGTAAACTTATTGAAGTGTTAGTTACAAAAAGTTAACATAACTATTTAGTTTTCAGAACCTTTATTTAAATTTGAATTCAATTAAATATAAAAGCCGATCTAAAAAAAATGTTCGTCAAGAGCAAGTGAAGTGGATTTGAGATAGCATACAAAAAAAATATATTTTCGGTTTCCAGAACAGAATAAAAATTTACAAGTTTAAAGTCAAATAATCACTCTTTATAGGGCACCAACACTTTTTAGAATCGGTAAACAAGTTTGGAAGTAATGAGGCTTTACCAAAAAGGTGTCACAGGTACCCCAGTTTACCCCACAATACATTCTTAGACCATTTGCTGGGAATTTTATCGAAATTTTTCAGTATTTTATTTTATTTATATTTTATGGAAAATTTTTCTATAAGTTATCGAACATTTTTTGATATTATATCAATAATTTTTCTATTGTTTATCGATTATTTCCATTTCTACTTCATTCTATAACCATTTCAAAATATTGTTCCAATTTCATTTCGTTCCGGTCAAATTCAATATTGTTCCATTTCCATTTCGTTCCCGACATCATTTCCAATCAAATACAAGATACGGCATCCAAATCAGTTAAGTATTTCTCAAGATAAAGGAAAAAAAATAAATAAATTTTACGGTTATTTTGTATGGGAGGTATGATGATTTTTCGATATTAAATGCATAATTTTTCGAAAACAAATTGATTTTTCATCGATAATTTTTCAATATTTATCGATAATTTCCATTTCAAAATGTTGTTCCAATTCCATTTTGTTCCGGTTCAATTCCATTTCGTTCCAATTTCATTCCCATTTCGTTCCCGGCATTTTTGCCAAACAATTGTAATAATTTGGGTCCAAATCGGTTCAGTATTAGTCAAGATAAACGAAAATAATACAATATTGGCTGCCATTTTGTATGGAAGGTAGGCGTGGTCCTCGCCAAAATAAGAGGAATGTCAAAATTTGGAGTCGATAGCTCAAACACTACGGCAGATATCGTGCGAAATGACAGACGGACAGACGAACAGACAGACGGACATTGCTTATTCGACTCAGGAGATGATGCTGATGGTGGGCGTTTCAAACGGTGTGACAAAACCAATACACCCTTGGACACTAGTGTACAAGGGGTATAAAAATGTGTGGGAAAACTTTATGAACTTTAGTTTTTAAATAAGTTTTCCCATTTACTTCATTGCTCACCAGACTCAAGTTTATGGTCCACATACTCTATTCTCTACTGGTGCCATACCATAACGAAGTGGATGCTCCGAATTATTGTGCTTATGGCAGGACAATACATTTCCTTAGATGAGTGTGACAGTTGTGTCTAAACTTTTGCCACTTTTCTGCACAAGCATTTTTTTACTGAACAACAGCAGTGACTACTGCGTTGCTAGTACTTTCCCTTTCCTGTTCTTCCAATAATGTATTATTAAACAATTTAATGAGTTTTTCTATGTTTTGTTCAGCATTGCATGAGGAGAAACAATTCTCCGAAATACTTGAATAAATTCTCAGTTGGTTCTTCAATGGGTTCAATGGGTCTTTCGAGGTAATTTAAAAGCAGCATGGAAGACAAAAAATTTAAGCACACTCAATATGGGTTGACCTTAAAGTCATGAGGGAATAAAGGTTTTACTAAATATTTTATTCGAATGTTCTCAGATACAATGTCTGTCTACTCTGCCCACCATACAGCCTCACACACTCATACACACACACACACACAAAACCTATTCTTAAATGTATTTATATTTTTAAAAGAGGGGAGAACAATCACAAAACGCTTTTAACCACGTAGACGACATGTTAGTAAGAGGGTAGTAAGAAGTATTAGAAGAAAAAACAAAGAAAATAAAAAAAACACAAATCTACTTGTAAGTAAGTACATCCTTCGAAATGGAGAAGTTCAACTAAATACTTGCACTTTCAAATAGTTACTAACTGTAAATAAGTCTAAGATAAATTTGTATATATTGTATGTATTTAATGTTGTAGTATCTAAAAAAAAAACTATTTTACATTTAAGAACTTACTATTATCATAGCAACAAACTAGATGAATTTGAAATTTTTAATTAAGTACCTAGTGTAGTTTCGTAATTAAGTACTTCAAGTGTTAAACACTGACTACCACTAGATTAGAGCAAATTGGAAAAGGAATGCTATAAAAATCCTATAAAAATTTATATCAAATATAAAAACTTAAATTTAATTGCATAAATAAATGATATTAAAAGCCTAATTTATGTGTATGTGTAGATACAATACCACAATAGAGTAATGGGTTTTTTTTCCAATACAAACATATACTATTGTGAATCAATAAATTCAACACTATAGCGTATGAATGTTAATTAAATTTTTGTCCACTGAACAAATTTTAATATTTATGTGCTGAAAAACTACAAACAACAAAGAAAAAAATTAACAAATCGAAAGAAAAATAAACAACGGTGTAAATTGTAAATTAGATGAAAATAGTGAAAAGTATTATGTTTTTGCAATCAAGTTTCTATTATGTAAATTTTATTTTAATGAAATAAATAATATTAAAAAAAATCTTAATTATAAAATCGTTTGAATTCAATTATTTAAGGGATGTGCCGAATGACAAAAAAAAAAACGGTAACTGTTTGTATTTAATGCAAATGTATTTTCGAAACATACTTGATGGAACTCTGGAAATATTATAATTTGGGCATTGATTTCCAAAGGAGATTTTTTCCATATCTGTTTTTTATTTAGTTACGCAATTCTAAAACTTTTTTTCAGATATCAATTGTAATGTAATTTTACTGATTTGTTGGACTGTACAGAAAGATTATCAGAAAGATCATCCTTCCAACATATTTTTAGATTAGCTAATGCTATGCTTGCCTTTGCCAAATATTCGAACTTTAATCCTAGAAATTAAAACAAAGACAGTCTATTAAGGAGCCACTTCTTATCAGGTTTCAGCTGTCGTAGCAACGTGACCTATTTATGGTTGATTCCCACAAAAGAATATGTATTTACTTATGAACATCCATGACTTCAATCGAAGTATTAAAGTATGAACAGAATTGTTTAAATCAAAAAATAGAGAGTGGACTATCTTCGGCTATACCGAAGCTGAAATACCAACACACAGTAGGAAGAAGTACATTGAACATAAAATTATGTGGTCTCAAGACCCCATTTTGAGCCACCTATAAATAGTTTTGGAGCCCTGACAATGTCCAAAATCCGTTTCTAAAAATTTCCAATCAAATCGACCAAAAAAAAAACTTGGTCTCAAGACCCCATTTTGACCCTTATGTGGTTTCGGAACATCGGACCATGTCAAAAATACGTTTCTAAACATTTCTAATCGAATGCAGTAATAAGAAAGGCTTGAAAAATGTAAACCTTTTTTTTCAGTGTATGGAGTCAGCCCAGTTATTGTCCGATTTGGCTGATTCTCGAACTTGATCTCAGTATTGAAGAGAAGGTTTCAAGTCGATATCTCTAAAACTGCGACCGCTATCGTGCGGACGGACAGACGGACGGACATAGCAAATCGACTCCGGCGGTAATGCTGATCAAGAATATATATACTTTTCCATACCGGACACGCCTCCTTCTGGGCGTTACAAACGTTGTGTCAAGTATACCCTGCCACAGTGAGTGTGAGGGTATACAAATTTAATTTAAATTGCAAACCGAAATACGTAAAAAAATTAACCAGAGTTAGGGTGGAGTTAAAAAAACATATTGAAAAATCAACACATTTGTATTTTTAGGAAAATATACATTCACGTAAATGGGGTGTAACCAGGGGCGGACTAACCCCTTCTCCAACCGAAATGGGCCAAATATAACAAAATTTCCAAAAACCAATTGAAAACGAAAAAATATATGTAATTGAAATGTTATCAAAACTACGAAGTAAACTAAATTCAGCTTTGCCAATTCTGAAATAGCCGCACAAAATATAATCTATTTAGAAGTACGTCGAAATAAATGTTGTGTCAGGACCCCATTTGACGAATTTATATGTGGTTTTTTAACCTCGAACATATCAAAAATTCATATCTAAACATTTCCAATTGAATACAGCAATCAACAAATTAATAGAGTTTGAAAATCTTCTGGGATATTAAATGGATATTTATTTCGCAAAAGTTAAAGTTTACAAATTGCTCAACATTTTCAGTTGGCCAATATTTTATGAAAATGCATGCAGACATATTGCTTATGGAGGACTAAAGCTATAGCCTTTTCTGCCTAAGGGTTAGTCCAGGCCTGGGTGTAACAGGGGGTTTTTGAATAGCTTCTCAACCATATAAGATATAAATGCACTCTTGGGCTCATTGGAATGGTAATAAAATTGCATTTATAACTGTGTATAGCTCTAATTTACATTGGTTTTTTCAAAGGCTGTATTGTGTCTCAAAATGTAATTTCCTCTATTTTATAAATTAAAGTTTGACTTAAATAATTTTGTTCTACTACTATCAATCGCTGGTTGTCAATTTTTCTAGATAAAACAGTTTGCATTTTCTTCTATTGAAAATCACTCATACGCCCTGTATAACAAAATACCGCGAATTGCACATACTGTCTAAATTAATATATTAGATAACAAATACTCTTTCAAACTCTATCTTAAATCAAAGGAAAACAATTTTTTGGTTAAAAAAAATATTGACATACACTGCGTATGAGTAATAGAAAAGCAACACACAGTTTTGCAATTAAAAAAGTCAACGTTTTGATTTAGAAAAACAGATAACGAATGTGAATTCCAAAAAACGACCCCTTAAAATTACTGCCCACCTGTTGGACACCTGAAATACAGCTTTCAAATATCGAAATTGAAGTTTCCACATCCACAGTTTATGAAATGTTTATTACTGCAATGGAACTAAAACATGGGAAAACACATGAGCATATAAACACGTCAGAGCTGTCACTGCCCAACAACTGGGCATGACTATCAGCTGGTCAGGCTCCCTTAGTATTCCTCCAATTTTGGCCACTGTACGATCTATTTAAGGACTGAAGAATTGCATATGTTCATTGCCCATGGCCATTGAACAACATCCAATTGTAAAAGAGCGTAAATCAAAATGATAAAAAATTTAACTAAATATTTCACTTGTGTGTGAGCTACGCAAGATAAATCTTAAGTTGAAACCTCATACCTTACGTCTACCTTCATACTGTTATCGTGTTTTCCAGCCAGCATAAATTGCAGAATAAAATTTGTACATCACACACGGCGGAACGCAGCGCGACATTGCAGTTACATGTGAATTTTTTGCTATTTTCATTCCATTTGCTGTTATTATATTCAAATTGAATTTTATTTCTCATTTCCCCAATTTACGTTTCATCAAAGGGCAACATTTAAAAGGTTACTATTGGATTTTAAGTGGAAATGAAAAAAAAAAACACCCCCCACCCTTTTTTTCACAACACACTACTCTGCACTATAAAAATGTCTTCATTGAGTGCGGCCATCGAAGCACATCACATTTGATTTTCCATTTCCATTTAAATTTCCACTCAATTGAGCAAAGCATTGAAACGTGTGCGAAAGCATTTTACGTTTTACACAAAAACGAAGTGAAGGCAGAGGCAAAGTGAGTTGAGGTGGCACAGGAATTCAATGAAAATGCAATCGAATGCTTTTAACGCGCGCACGCCAATGTGTTGATGCGAATTTACATACTCGCATACAGAAATAAACGCATAGGTGCACTCAACACCAACAGGTATGTGAAATGCACAATGAAGAGGGGCAAAAGTGTCAGAAAGCGCGTTAAATAAAAACACAACAACGGCAGTTAACACTTGCCGGAAATATTTAACAAGCAGGTGCAAGAGCAAACAGCGGAAACACATATGACTGCGGAGGACGGCACATAAAAAACCACGTACGCCGCAAACTATCACATTATGTGAAATCTACTTAGTAATTGTGGCAGTCAATTCATTGAAGTAGGGGAAATTAAACTTTATCAGCGTTCTTAATTGAATTGCGAAACTTAATTGACCAACACAGTGAAAAATGTGTGCAATTTGAAGTACATAAATTAAACAGATTTGTGCAATTTCCGAATGTCTTAAGGACTTAAGTACTCGAGACATTAATGACCGTTTCAAAACCGCTCCGCTTTACATTTTCGCTTTTAATTTAATTACGAAATTTGTTAAAAAAAAAAACAAACAAAAATAAGAGGGAAACCCAAAAATCAAGCGATTAAAATTTAGTTGAGTATAAAATTAAAAAATTAAATTAGGCAAAGAAAAGTACTAAGTACAGCGGGCCACCGCGAAATCTGCAAATCAGTGCAAAAAAAGGTCCACTCTCTCAAAGGACTGAAGACAAAAACAAAAAACCTAAAAAAAGGGAAAGAAAAAAATCTCATTGAGAAAACGAAAGGAAATTGTGGAACTTTGTCTGTTTTCTTCCACTTCCGCATGAATAAATGAAATCTTGTCAGTCGCTAATGAATATTATCGGCTTTGATTAATGAGGCTTTCTGACTGCGCCACCAAGCAAAAGAGCGCTGAATGACATGCCAAAAAAAAGGAATACGAAAAAGTAGATTAAAACAACACTTTTCACTTCAGCGGGGAAAATTTACTTTCAATCATCGGCGGGCGAATTCAGTTGTGAAAAATTAAAGAGAAATACATAAGCGAAGACAGTCTTGAGTGAATTGAGTATCACCTTCTTTTAGTTGGGATTTATATCTGATTGCTATTTATTATTTTAAATACAAAACAATAATATTTGCAGGGATAAACAAATAGCACAACTTAACAACTATAAAATTAGATCAACTATTTGAAGATAGCTTGCTTAATAAATATACTAAAAATAACATAATCACCCAAAAAAAAAAAATCCAATGACGCACCTGGATGTTGCTCTAATCTCAAATGACATGAATCACCCAAAAACCAGGCTTCACCGTCACCACCACCACCGAAGGAGCACAATAAATATTGTGGCAACGTAAACAAAATATTTTCAAATCATAATAGTTATGCCGTAAATTTTAAAAATATTTTCGAAAAATAAAAGTTACGAGCAATGGAAAAAATATTTTCAAGCGATAATAGTTATGCGGCAACGTAAAAAATATTTTCAAACCATAACAGTTATCGGCAATGGAAAAAATATAAATTGCAGTTTAATAGTTATTGTGCAACTTTTTTGCGATAAAACATATAATAGTTATGTCTCTGAAAAATATTTGAATTTGGGTGAATTCGGAAAATCTCAAGTGTAAACTAAAAATGATATGTACAACCAAATAATGTTCCACAATATTGTAGGTCCGGCATCTTTCGTTCAAAAATATTCACAATTATAAAAATTACATAATCCGTCCATAAATGTACCATAAATCTACTCAAAGCTCAGGTTTTGATGTTTTTGCTTATAATTTATGGAACAGGTCAATTGTCTCCTAGGCACTGAACTGTTGGAGCACATTTATCCAACAACTAATTGAAAGGAAAATATCTAAAAGTGGTCCAATTGAAATTAGTCCCACAAATATACCAAAAGAAATGAGTTCAAAAATGGCACTACTGAAACTAGTCCAAAGTTTCGTTTATTTTGAGTTCATAAGACACACAATTAAAATATAATGTAGAAAGTCTCTGGGCCGAGACGTAAGCTTGAGCCTGACTCCGACTGAGTTCTTCTTGTTTTCCACAACTTTCTTTTAAGTTCACAAATTCAATCATTTTGCTTTGCTCTGAAAGTAAACACTATCGATTAATTTATGTGGAATAATTAGTTGTTTAGTTTGCTCTATCTTTCAATTTGCCAAAGTGCATCATAGAACGCTTTCATTTCCTCAAGGTTATTGAAAAACACACGCGCTTTGAAATTGAGCACAAAAAAAATTATTTCCGAAAAATTATTATTCAAAATCAAAAATTCAAAAAAAGTAAAACTGACAAGTATCGCATGACCCATCTAAGCAGAAATACAAAATTATACTGTTTCCACATGGTTAATTGCATAATGCATCTTTTAATATTTCACATAGAGTGGGTAAGAACAGGGTTAGTGAAAACGAAATAAATAATTGCTCTCAATTAGTCCATATTTCGACCTATTTTAAAATAGTCACATTTCCAACTAATTGAAACTGGTCTAATTATACCCCCACACTCACTGTGGCAGGGTATACTAACTTTGTCACAACGTTTGTAACGCCCATAAGGAGGCGTGTCCGGTATGGAAAAGTATATATATTCTTGATCAGTATCACCTCCTGAGTCGATTTAGCGATGTCCGTCTGTCTGTCCGTCCGTCTGTCCGTCTGTCCGTCTGTCCGTCTGTCCGTCTGTCCGTCTGTCCGTCTGTCCGTCCGCACGATAGCGGTCGCAGTTTTGGAGATATCGACTTGAAACTTTTTTACATGTTTTTCTCGTGAATACTGAGATCAAGTTCGAGAATCAGCCAAATCGGACAAAAACTGGGCGTGGCTCCCATACACCGAAAAAAAAGGTAAACATTTTTCAAGTCTTTTTTATTGTTGTATTCGATTGGAAATGTTTAGAAACGTATTTTTGACATGGTCCGAGGTTCCGAAGCCACATATATAAGGTCTAAATGGGGTCTTGAGACCAATTTTTTTTTTTTGGTGGATTTAACTGGAAATTTTTAGAAATGGATTTTGGAGATGGTCCGAGGTTCCGAAGCCACATATATAAGGGTCTAAATGGGGTCTTGAGACCAATTTTTTTTTTTGTGGATTTAATTGGAAATTTTTAGAAATGGATTTTGGACAACCACCTATAATTGGCTCAAAATAGGGTCTTGAGACCACATTTTTTTATGATCGAGGTACTTCTTCCTACTGTGTGGGGGTATTTCAACTTCGGTATAGCCGAAGATAGTCCACTCTCTAGTTTTAAGTAACAATTGGACTACAGTTTAGACAATTGGTCTGAAAACCCATTTGTTATAAAATTTATCATACTATTAAAGTAGTCTTAGGACTACATGTCGTCACAATATAATGCTGACACAATTAAATAGCAATATTTTGTAAAAAGCATTATTAATTGCTATGAATAACTCACTTATTTCCCAGGCATTCGATTTGACAGTGTGGCAGACATTGTCAGACATCAGAGGATTCTCTGGTACAGAATGAGTTTAAATTTTAAATATATTCAAATATATATCTATTCATACGTTTGGGGCCTGATCACAATGGCATTGGTTCTTGTCTCATGAAAATTTTTATGAGATGTCATATTTTAGCAAAATTTTCGTCCTTGTTTTCCCAACTTTTTGGAAAAATTTTTTTAAATACAATATGTACCTACAAATATTAAATTTATAGTAAAGTATTGCTTGATTTTATACGTTAGACATATCATATAAATATGACAAAAAAAATTGAATTTTTGGACTTTACCTCTTACATATTTTAAAACTATTTTCTGAGATATCAGTATATAAATATATGGAACATCGGTTTTAGTAGCACTCTATAGATAGGGATGCTCTAGAATAGAGCCCGGCCGACCTGTGCCCCACCAATAAGTTGGAATTGTCTCCATTGGTGACTATTATTCACTAATTTAAAAAAGTTCCACATAAAAAAGGTTGCAATTCTTTAATTATTGAACGGGATGACTGTATCGTACTACAACTTCTGCCCGAGCCATAAATATTTTACTTAATGGTTCTGGTAGCACTTTTAACAATAATGTGAACTTGCAGTGGATCGTCGAGTTCTTACTGAAGTTACTCTGCACATTTTGTTCTCACCCTACAGTACTAGAATTAATGATAGAGTAAGGGATCTTAAAACAGCATCCATCAATCCATTAATCAATCAATAAATCAATCAGTAAGTCATTCATTCATTCAGTCAGTCAGTCAGTCAGTCAGTCAGTCAGTCAATCCGTCAATGAACCTGTCAGTCAGTCAATCAATCAATTCATAATTTGACCAATCCTTCAATCTCAATCAATCAGTCAGTAAGTCAGTTAATAATTTGACCTATCTAGAAAACTTAAATAATATTTAACGATTCTAATTTCGATAACCAATCTTAATTTTAAAAACCCTTTATTATTTTTACGTATAGAGTACATCTACATAATTGGAAGAACTCTCCAACCTTTATCGAAATAATTTGCATTTTTCCGCATTGCTCAGCTACACCAGCGGTAAGTGAGGCTCAACAAAGCAACAATGGCATTTAATGCTTCAATGGCTTTTATATACATTATATCCTGTACGCAAGAGCGTGGGCATATGTGTAACTATTTGTTTGTATGGATGTGTGCGTAAATGCAATTTGTCTGCAACATTTTTCACGAATGTGCCGTTATTCATTTGAGTTGCCACTCTTTGAGCACTTCTCTCCATGCAGGCACTTTTTGCTTGCTTGCACACACACACACACACATACACACGCCTCAGCACTAAAGTGCATTCAAGTGCAATCTCAGTGGCAGACGCCAGTTGCAGCCTCGACACGTTCTTTAGTGCAATAGTGGAACTACTGAATGCATACAATTTATTTGCACAAATGCTTGTAGAGATGTGAACTGGCAGCAAAAACTACTTACAAAAAAGAAAGAAAACTACGCAAAAAATAACAGGTAAAAGCAGTTAAATGTACCTAACTTTTGAATATAAAAGTGGCAGAGATTTTCCCTTTGAAAGTCAGGAGGCGCTGAGGTGGCTGAACGGCATCAGATTGAAGGGAGATTGAATTTGAAATGAATAATTTTCTATATGAATGCAATGTGGGGAAGCCTTTTTATATTCAAAGAAACCTTCAAAGTGCTTTTGCTTTAGTTGTTTTTTTTTTTGCCTCTTTTTTGTAGTACTTTTGCCCTTGAATATAGTAAGTATTCAATCAGAAATTGTAGGAGTTCAACTGCAGACGAAATAAATTAAATTCAAATCAAATCATTTGAATGAATATTTCACAAATTTTAGGCAATTTTTGCGATGCGAAATTTAAGTTCTGTTTTATGTCAAATAAAAATAATAAAAAAAGAAAAGGAAAGAAAATCGGAAAAAAAATCGAAAGAAACCCAATTACATTGAATTGTGAGACATGCACTCCGCCTTGGCCCGAATTGAGTTATGGCTCATTTGCGGCAGGCACCAGACTCCATGTGACTTTTATTTTCATTCCCAGAATAAAGCGAGACACTCAAACAACATGTAAGGCTTTTATACGCCAACGAATCCACAAGCACGGCTACTTCTGCGAATTCAAGTATGAACTGCTTCTTGTATTGTGTTTTGTCATGAAATCCAAACAAAGTAAAGTAAAAAAAAGAATACATGAAAAGTACCAAAAATTCCCCAAATTTATTGAGGTATATCCAATGGCATTATGAGCCTCTAAGGCATGAAGCATTTCAGTTGAGTACCTTACCTTATGCCATTAGTTGAAAATTTAAAATCTCACAAAATTTAAATTCATATTTTTTTAAAACTAACTCAATTTTAATACAACATTCACCGCATAAAGAGGATTTCCATAAATTCAAGCTCTAAAACAAAAAACTATTTAATCACACCGCGAACTCCAACCACAATTGGTGCGGTGGTTGAACGCACCAGCAACGGCAACATGAAGGCTTTCATAAACTAATTTATTTTAATCCGCTCTATGACAAATCGCCCCGAAATCTAAATGTGAGAACTTTACGCTGAAAATGTGGCAAAAAGCGTAGAGGTTTCGGCACAAATTTATAGTCTCCAACGCGGCGGAAGGGTATGGTGATTCATTGGCACGTCAAACCAACAAAACCGAAAAATACCAACTTCCATCAATGAACAGCACGAAAAATTCAATTAAAGTTCAACCAGAGCCAGCAAGCAGCCGAAGAAGAATGTGCCAAATTTGAGCTACTTTGGCGTAAAGTAAAGTATTTTAATTGAAAACAATCAATAAAGCTGCTGATGCCTTCAATGCTAGACGAGCATCAGGAAATCCGCCCCCATCATGGCATAAGTTTTGATGAATCCTTTTGAAGCGTAAAGCGTTTAGAGAAAGAAACACGCCGAAAGACATCAGTCGCCTTACTTCACCAACACCGGCGTATGCCTTGGATTCTAATTGAATTATAAATTTAGGCGCCTCGCTGGCATATTTTTAGACGCTGGTGAAAGTGAAAGGTTATATCATATTGTTTTTGTTGTAGGCATCCCTACAACAATTAATGTGGCCTAATGTTGTTAACCAAATTTTAACAATGGAAATTAAATTAAAATGTGAATTTGCGTACAGCAGATTGTTTAAAGGGAAGGAACTTTTTGGAAACGAAAAAATTATGGCAAATCGAGCAGAATTATTTAATAATAGCTTACACCCATGGCTTCGCTCGCAATATTTTTGTATTTTCACATCAATATATACTTTTTATACTCAAATCCAAAATATCACCGATATCCCTTCAATGGTGCCCGAGTTTTAGCAATTCAAAGAAGCGTGCAGTGGCCGAACCCTACATTTTCTCATTGAGCCCTCTGCCCTACAATAACTCTTATTTTCGATTTTTCGAATTTTCAAAACAAAAAATGTGGATTTTTAGGGGTGCCTGTAAAGCCTCAAAGTTTGGAAAAAAGGGGTAGGGGTAGTACTGGTAGGGGTAGTACTGGGTACATAAAATAAATCAATTAATTAAAACTGCGTTTTGGAAAATAGGTGCAAAAACCCCTAAAAATCCATATTTTTTTCAGAGAATTTTACAGTTTGAAACAAACTTCGGAGTGGACTGGTTCAATTTCTAAAAATTTAAAAGTAAGAACCGCTCTAATGACCAGTTATCACAGTCATCCCTTTGTTAGTTGAACGAAATCCCTTCAAAGTGACCCGAATTATAGGTGGACCGTATATTTGTACAGTCATCCCTCCGCCCATTCATCACTAAACACCAAATCCAACATTTCACCGATATTCCTTAAACGATACCCCAACTATATTGCTTTAAGCATTTAGGGCGGGGCAGTGGGCGGATCGTAAATTTTCAAAAGCAAAATAAGCTAGGAATATATCTATTACTTATATAAAACTCTTCGTGAGTATGTAAGTATGTATGTATGTTTGTTCCCTTATAACTCAAGAAATACTTTACCGATTTATGAAACACATACCAAAAAGTAGGTAATTTCATTGATCTCATCATAGGCTATATATATTTCATTAAATTTACGCGTTCGAGGTGGGCGTGGCAAATATTATTCTAAAATGCTATAATTTATGCAGTGCTTAACCGATTTCGCTGAAATTTTATATGTGATTTTGGGGCAAGAATGGGTAGCATGTTGATTCTGAAAATTTGCGGTCCGCCCACTGCCACGCCCCAAAATTTGTAATGCTATGTAACTCGGGTCCTATTCAAGGGATTTCGCTTAAATTTTGGATTTCGTGCTGGGTGGTGAATGTGCAGAGGGTTGAGTTTAAAAATTTGCGGTCCGCGCACTGCCACGCCCTAAAATTTTTAAAGCTCTGTAACTCGGGTACTATTCAAAAGATTTCGCTGAAATTTTGGATTTGGTGCTGGGAGGTGAATGGGCAGAGGGATGACTTGCAAAATCTATTTTCATTTCAGTTGCTTAAATAAAACATATAACATTTCTACGTTAACATGAAATTAACAAATTATTGCTAGCGAAGCTGTGGGTATAAGCTGGTATATATATGAAAAAGCTCGCCGCAGATTTGAGGATAAGTGCCATTTAAAAAAATTGTTTTTTATTATCAAAATCAATGTAACTTTGTACCACGCAACTACCCTCAAAATCTTATGTATCGAAGATTTACCGTTACAAAGTTAAAGAGAAAATAAATCTAGTGTAAGAAATTGCTTACTCTTTTGCACACTCAGAAAAAAAACTATTTAATTTGGTCAATAGGATACATTACTCTTGAAATCATAGTAGAAACTAGTTGAATTAATAGGAAAAACTAATTATAATTTTTATTTAATCATTTTTCCTATTAATTCAATTATTTTCTACTATTATTTTAATAGTAAGAGCATCCTATTGACCAGATTTAATAGTATTTAATAGGATTTTTTTTCTGATTGCAATCAGCTAATTCATGTATATACCCCATGCTTTTTTGGTGCAAGCATCAGGTTTTCGTTAATAACTTTTAAGCCATGCATGATACAAAGGTATGTAGGGGTTCATTAAAAAGGTAATAATTTCCAATGGTGTACAACTTCAATTTACATTCGTTAATTTCACAGGCTTAATTGTGTCATAAAGTGAAATTTTCTGTATTTAGAGATAAAGTTTTCTTCTTCTATTTTTTTCTCCTAATAAACTAGAGTTAATACGATGACTCTAGTTTATTATACCCCCACACACTAAAGTGACAAGGCCTGTCCGGTATGGAAAAGTAGGGAGGGGGATGGAGCCTTTTAATCTACAGGGCCCAAATTTTGTACTTAGGTTCGCATTCGGAAAAAGAGTAAAAAAGGGGAAAGGGGGAAAGGGAGAAAGGAGAAAAAATGGGGGAGGTAAAATTTTCTTTGAAAAAATAAAAAAGAGTAAAAAAAAAGTTTTTAAAAATATAATCCTAAAACCGACTTAAAAGCTGAAAATAAAATTTCTTTAAATTAATTTCCGCAATTTTGATTTAAAATTATGTCAATGCAGATTTTGAACACTACAAATCCCTAATTTTAAATCAAAATTGCGGAAATTCAATTAATGGAAATTTATTTTCTGAGTTTCGACTTATGACTCTACGGGCCTTGTAACATCCCTTATTATATAATTGAATATTGTATACGTTCAGTTGTTACCACTCAACCGCCATGGCTTAAAATTATACTAAGTTGGTTAGGCAATTATAGTCTAATTAAATTACATTCGATCCACTTAAGTCACGTGTAACTGCAGCTGCTACTGATGCGGCTGCTTATGGCAATGGTGTTGTATATTTGTTGTTGTTGTTAGTTCTATTGAATTACTTTGGAGTTGTTGCCGTTGCTGTTCATGTATTTCAACTGCTGCTGTTTGCAATGTTTTTGCATGACATTCAATTAAATAACACCAAAGTGTTGCGACAGGCAGTGAAATTGTGTTTGCTATAAACTTGTGTGAACGCGTAAATTGCACTTGAACACTTTTGTGTGCAAGTGGTGGTGATGGTGGTGGTGGTGTGTTTGATTATGCTCGTGACACTGTTTTCACCTTGAGGTATCTATGTGCATTGAAAAGACACTTTCAACGTTGCGCTTTTGCGTTTGTTTGCCATTCTGTGTGGTGGAGTACCTGGAGGGTTTGTATGTTTGCTTACATATTTGAAGTGCGTTTTTGAACTCACACTCTAGCTGTATCGACATTTAAAACATGTTTGCAGATATTGTGAGGGGATTTAACTTGTAAAAATATAGGAAAAGTGTGTGGAAAAAAGGAATTTTAATTAAAAATCTTTATCCACACGGGCTTTGCTTTTTAAAAGTTTCTTTCCAAGCACATAATTTCACTTTCTGCTTTAGTACTGAAAATTCAAAATTACTCATACGCAGTGTGTATCAATTGTTACATACTGCGTATGAGTAATATTCACAATGCAATTTGTTTTTAACCGTTGATCTCCAATTTTTGTCAGTGAAATATCTTCTGAAGCTGACTGCAAGTAATTTTCGTACAACTCCACTGACTTTAAAATTTCTTTTACTTCGCATTTACTAATGAATTTTTGTTGCAGCCCTGCAAGAGGTTATTCCGTTTTTTTGTTTTCAAATCTATACTTCAATTCGGCAATGAAATGATCGAGGAAGGGCTCAAATATTGTGGATTTAAAGTACTTTTTGTGATAAGCTATTTCTGTATGCTTCTTCTGTTTACAGCAGGGCCACTCAACTTTTATTTCCGTTCATACTATCTCTGACAATTTTGGATTACCTTCAAAAACTCGATTAAGCGCCTTTTCTCAAAATAAACGAATCAGCCTTCTGATTCGGATTCTGTTTTTTGTCGTGCCGTGCTATAATTTCATACAATTGTCAATTGATTAAAATTCAAATATTTTGTGTTAGGAACTGCTACGCTTAAAATAGGTGATAAATGGGATATAGAGGATATATTCTCGAATCGTCCACCTGGAGTGTGGAAAAAAATTTTGGCTTATAGCTTACGATAACTGACGAAGTTATTAGGCTATCCACTCCAAATTTTTAACAGTATTGAAAGTGGGCAATAGGATAAGAAGCACGACAACCTCCCATTTAGTTTAATTTATCTTGAGAAATACTAAACCTATTTCGACATCGCACAATGGGGCATTGGGTACTGAAAATGTATATAAACTAATTTTTTCTATTTGAGTACCGTAGACTACGCTGACGATATTTGCCTTCTCTCTGTAAAGCACCCGAAGAAGTAGAGATGGTTGACTCCTTTACATACCTGGGCTACGTAATCTCAGCAGAAGAACAGGATACAGGAGACGAAAGGAGCTTCTGCCCAACTTCAGTTCACACCAAACTCCGCATCTTCAAATCCAACGTAATGTCGGTCCTCCTGTACGGCTGTGAGATCTGGCTCGTCACCGACAACTTTACCAGAACTATACAGAGTTTTGTAAATAGATGCCTTTGGCGAATTTTGAGAATCTGGTGGTCAAATGTCGTGTCTAATGATGAACTGGATAGGCGATGCAAAATTGTTCCAATGGAAATGGATTGAGCTTACGCTCCGAAAACCGCCGGATGAAATATGTCGTCAGGCTCTAGAATGGAACCCGCAGGGCAGTAGGAGAAGAGGACTTCCAAAAACAACGTGGAAGCGAAGCTAGAGAATGAAATTGAAAATTCTGGCAAATCATGGAATGAAATAAAAATTATGGCGAAAAACCGTACGAGGTGAAAATATTTTGTTGAAGCCCTATGCTTCCCGAGGACTTAAAGAATTCAATGATGATGATGATGATTGATACCAATATACATCTGAAAGTAGATAAACTTCTACATCACTTGCTAAAATATGAAGGGTTTTCGTTCATCGGACTTGACGCTGTGCTTTTTGCAAGTTAGCTGATAATTCCATTTGCGCAAGTAAAAAATTAAAATTTGTATTTAAAATTTTTGTTAGAAAGGCATTTTTGGCGTTTACGGTTAAGTGGAGCGTGCTGGAAAAATTGCATGGTTATATTGGGATTCAGCGCATCAAAATACATAAGAAACCACCACATGTTATCATTTAACAAAAGTACTGTCGAACAGAGTTATGTTTCACGTAGACCCATTAGACCAACATTGTTTTATTTTTCGTATTTTTTCGGGAGATATGACAAATTACTGTGCACAGTAGTATCGAGCTACTCAAATAGAATAATACATAATAGCTATCTCGTTTTTTTTTCTTTTTGGTACATAGACCCAAATTGGGTCACCCAATAGACTTAGAACCCTTCAATTGTAATGCTAATTTTTATACCCCCACACTCACTGTGGCAGGGTATACTAACTTTGTCACAACGTTTGTAACGCCCATAAGGAGGCGTGTCCGGTATGGAAAAGTATATATATTCTTGATCAGTATCACCTCCTGAGTCGATTTAGCGATGTCCGTCTGTCTGTCCGTCCGTCTGTCCGTCTGTCCGTCCGCACGAGATATCGACTTGAAACTTTGCGTACATGTTTTTCTCGTGAATACTGAGATCAAGTTCGAGAATCAGCCAAATCGGACAAAAACTGGGCGTGGCTCCCATACACCGAAAAAAAAGGTAAACATTTTTTATTGTTGTATTCGATTGGAAATGTTTAGAAACGTATTTTTGACATGGTCCGAGGTTCCGCAGCCACATATATAAGGGTCTAAATGGGGTCTTGAGACCAATTTTTTTTTTTTGTGGATTTAATTGGAAATTTTTAGAAATGGATTTTGGACATGGTCCGGGCTCCAAAACCACCTATTATTGGCTCGAAATAGGGTCTTGAGACCACAATTTTTTATGTTCGAGGTACTTCTTCCTACTGTGTGGAGGTATTTCAGCTTCGGTATAGTCGAAGATAGTCCACTCTCTAGTTTTTCTTCAGGTATTTCTACGAAAATGTAAAAATGAACAGTTGAATTGTTGTAGACATATAGCTATGGTTGGTAAAAGTTTGGCTTTGAAGTTATCTTTTTTTAAAGAATTGACTTTAGTAACGTATGTGTATACTTTTAAGAGTGCCCTTTCTGTTTTTTTTTTAGAAAACTGATTTTTTGTAAATAAAAACCGTATTTTCCAATATTTATATAAATGGAAATATTTTGTTAATAAAAACCGTATTCTACTTTTGCAGAACACCCTGACCAAATTAGAAAATTTACCTAAAAAATATTCAATTTGGTCTCATTAACAAATTTTACCACAGCATCCATTCATTTCAGTTTGGCAAACACATTAATCCCGTTAATTTTCTTTTAATGGAAAGTATATTCTATGAAGTAGGGTATTTTTAAATGAAGTTGCCAGACTTTCCAATTGAACCCATTTTAAGTGGGTACATGCCACTTTCGTCTATTCCATTTTGTTCTTAGTTTAAGAAGAACGTTCACAATAAACAGAGTTATGTGGGTTGCACATAACGCCATCATACAGAACCTAAATCTATGCAGAGTTGCATTGGACACAAAAACAGCAAATAGAAACATTATCCTTTGCAATCCCCTGACACAGTCTCTTATTTCCTTCGGTGATAAAAATGTATATTTTTACAATTACATTTTGTTGTATTTTTAGGGCAACTTTAAATCGACAAATGAACAATTTTAGTACCGGCTGCAAAAATATATGTATATATTATGACTTATCATTATCAGACAGCAAAAAAGTAGAATGCATAGCTTAGGACAGTATTATAATTTCAAACTCAACAGTAGCATACTAATAACAATAACAACAACAAAAATACCAGAAACAATTTAAACGAACTCATTTAGCAAATAACAGCCACAAAATAACATAAAGTGAAAATAAAACATTTCACAAACACGCATATTGGCAGTTAGTCATATTCCACACAAACATGTGCACACTTTTTTTTGTATACATACGTGGAGGCTATCATAAGCACTGGTACACAGAGGAATGTATCAATAGTGTCATTCATTATGACTCATAATGAATAAAAAATTTATTTAATAAAAAATTCATTGAATAATTATGATCAGGGCCGATTTTTATTCTTTCAGTGGACCACACTGACCAATGCAATGATGTATTTATGCCTAAAAATGATAAAAATATGGATTTAATATACTATGAAAATACGTAAATTCGACTCCATTTAAATGTGAAAATAAATCAAAAATTTAAACTATTTTTTTTCCGTGTACCAAACAAATGCAGCCATTTTACCTTTTGTATTAACTTTGGAATAAAATAAAACCCAAAAGAGGAAAAAAAAAAGAGAGGCGAAAATTATGTTTCCACTGCCGACAAATGAAACGACAAAAACAACAACAGCATTAAAGGTAATAATCCAATAACAATCAGTGGAAACAAATGAGTTTAGACATACTCTCGCACACGCTTAAATGTGAAATGTGTGGCGGAAACAGCAGCCAGAAATGGAGTAGTCACTCACACACAAAATGACTCGCACGCACATTTGTACTTGTCGGCATATGTATGGGCAAAAGTTTTTAACGCGAATCTCCGCATGTGTGTATATGTATGAGTGTGTGTGTGTGTGCCGCACTTTAATGGCAAATGAAAAGCGTAAATGAGTTGAAAACTTTGGTCATATCTCCCATTTGGGAGAGAAGAGATATGAAAACCGGTAAGAAAATAAAAGTTGACTCTTAGACGAGTGGGTATTTATGAATGTGTGCATGTGTGCATGTGTGTGTGTTGTAGCCTTAGCGTTATCCTGTTAATGCTTGCGCTGTTATTGTGCTTCAAAAGCTATTTTCGATTTGTTATAAGCAGAAATGGCATTCCTGGAATTCATGCTCGTTCATTCACAAAACTTTTACTCAAGAAATGTTTTTTGTTTTCGGTTTGGCTGTGTTTTATGTGTGCATGTGTGTGTGTACATATTTTTGGGGTATAAAGCAAAAAGTTTTAAAGTGAAACTTTTCTTCTTTCGCTTAGTTTTTTTTTTTGGGGGGGGGGGGGGGATTTAGACTGTATCCGTTTCCGCCATTTTGCTGAGTTTTGTATTAACGTATGAATGCGGGAATGCGCGCGTGTGTGTATTTGTATGTGTGCATTATTACAAATTATTTTGTCGATAAAAAATTATTGTGCCTCATCATGCCTCTTCTTTGTTCGATGGCTTTTTGTGTGTGCAGCGTACGATTCCAGTGATTATACAACTTAAAGTTCACTTGGGCTTAAGGTTAAGGTGGCCTGGGCTTTCTTTTTAGCTTGGCTGTCTGAAGTTTAGCAGCACTTCATATCCTTTTATTGCGGGGAAAATGTTTTGCTCTTGATACATATTCAAATAATTCAAGTCACGTTTGATTAAAATTTCTATGCAAGAAGGCAGACGAAAATTAAGTTATTAAAAAACATTTAAAGGCAGGATTTCATTTTGAGTTTGGTAATTTCTTTTCTTTCCTTTCGTTTTGTGTTTTGCTTTTGCTAATAAATACCACGAACGAATTTCCAATTTGAGGGGATTTGCTCATAAAATGAAATATTGTTTTTAATGTATTCGTTTTCATAAAATAAGGACCCATATGCTGCTTCGGTGGATTAAACCAGTAAACAGAAACCGACGAATTCAATAGGAGTTATTAAGGACATACAAATATTTTTGTATTGTATATGGATTTCTGAATGTTATGACAGTGCTTTGTCATTAGCTTTATTGAATCGTGACAGGGGTTATAGGATGGTAATTACACCTGTACTGGAACTACCATGACTAACAGCAGTATTTGCCAGCACTGACCTACGTTTTCCTTCTGAACTCATCTCCATTTCAACAAATCCATATTCTAATGTACTCCTTCACCTTCGCCCGTGCGTGGTTGGTATGGAAAACTGTCTGCGCGTCTGTCTGTCATTTCGCACGAAAACTGTCGTAGCTTTTGAGTTCCAAATTTGGACAACATCAGCTAAGAAATACTGAATCGATTTGGACGCGGTTTTTTTTATTTGGTTGGATATGATGTCGGGAACGAAATGACTATGAAGCTGGAACGAAATGGAATTGGACCGGAACAAAATGGAATTGGAACACAATTTTGAAATGTACGGAGAAGTGAAAATTATTGATAAATATTGACAAATTATCGATGAATAATCGATAAATTATCGATGAATAATCGAAAAATTATCGAAAAAATATCGAAAAATTATCGATGAAAAATCCTTGAAAAATCTATATTAAAAAATCCCAATGTTTGTGATGGATGGTTAATGTCCATCTAATGAAGAGAATTATCGCAAACTTGGAAAAATGGGCATGGTTTTCGCCCTTTTGAGTAATTCCTGGCGATGGTTGGCCTATTATATATTGATTAAATATCGAAAACTATAAATACCGAATGATGGTCTAAGAACGTATCGTACTCGCATGTGCTTCTCCAGTCGTTGATCGTACCTTAGTCCTGTCAATCTGGCTTTTAAATTCATGCTCCAACGACAGTATGTTTGTGTGTCAATATTTTCGCTTTGCATGTCAAGGGGGAATCTCCTAAGCTGTCGCAGTACTTCTGCATTCAAGTTCTTTCTGTGTAGCCGGACTTCTGCCGGTGCTTAGTATGTCTTACAAGGGTTACGCTGTCTTCTGTATTCAGCAGCACTTCTGTATTCAAGTTCATTCTATGTGGCACCTGCGTGTAAAAATTGCGCAATTTTTATTTCCAAATTTTATATTTTATTTAGTTGGATTTTGAGCGTAGAAATTTTGGACACTGGGGCTTTTTTAAAATCTTGAGAATTTCAAAATGGGGCCATTCTAGGGATTTTGCACCGCTTTCTTTAATTTACTTAAAAACAATGAGCTCGACAAAAAGTTCACATTATAAATGAAATTTAATCTTATATGAAATTCTTTGTGAATTTGTTTGTGGGTGTGTATGTGTCTTTGTTCCCTTATAACTCAAGAAATACTTGACCGATTTTAATGAAACACATATCAAAATGTAGGTAATTTCATTGACCTTGACATAGGCTATATGCACTAACTTATGTTGTGCTGGCAAATATTATTCTAAAATGCTATAATCCATGCAGTGTTTAACCGATTTCGCTGAAATTTTATATGTGCTTTTGGGTAATGAATGTCTAGCAGATTGATTCAGAAAATTTCCGGTCCGCTCACTGCCACACCCTAATAATTTTAAAGCTCTGTAACTCGGGTACTGCTCAAGAGATTTCGCTGGAATTTTGGATTCGGTGCTGGGGGGTGAATGGTGAATGGGCAGAGGAATGACTGGGAAAATCTATTTTTATTTCAGTTGCTTAAATAATGCTAAGTATAACATTTATACATTGAAGTGAAAATACAACATTATTGCGAGCGAAGCTGTGGGTTAAATGTATTCAAACTCGCAAGTGTTCTTCGATTTGTGTTCGCTGGGTTGGGCTCTGTCTGCGCTTCAATCGTTCTCTTTATGACTTACATTTTTTTACTCTGCTTTATATGTTATTCTTTGCTGCGAGTTTTTGCAATAATGTCAAAAATGAGAACGCCTGTGTAACCACCTGAAAATTTGCAAAACAAAATAGGAACAAAAAAAAATGCAGCAAATTAGAGACAGAAAATATTAATAAACAAGCGTAAGTACATAAATTTCCTTTGAAGAATGATGTGTATATTTGTATTTATTTAAAAACTCACCGAACGCAAACGTTCCACATCCATCAAATAGAATTTGCCAGCTGTTATCTTGACAACGCGCTTGCTATTCACCAAAAATATCAAAATATCCTGCCGTATGCAGCTGGCATTTGTCCACCATTGCGAACGGTTAAAGGCCTCGCCGCAGCGTATACTATGGCCGCGCAGCAACTCGCCACAGAAGGTAAACATCAACAGTTCGGACATAGTCAGGCCCAAGTACTGTACCAAATTAATGATGCGTAGCGGGGATACTTCGGCCTGCAAAGGTCAGTTTCAATTGGGTTCATTTTTTTTTATCACTCAATTCAAATATTAAATTTCCATTACCGTCACTCCCACAAAAGCCAACAAACACAATTGCAGTGTTATTTGCAGCGATTTGATAAGGCAATAGGGATTGAAGAGCTCCTCCAGCTTATCGCAGCTTGCGAGTATGAAACGATGTAGTTTCACGCATTCCACCAGCGACTCGTGCAGGCCTTCTTTGAGCGCCCTGGGCGTCTGCTTGTAATTCTTAGCACGCACGTGGCGTTGAAAAATTCGCAAATCTGTACGATACTCCTCGGAGAAAAGGTACTGATTGAGTTCATCGTCCTGCCCAAGGGGTATGGCCATCTCCTTGCCGCTGCAATAATGAATACATTATGTATAATTTTTATCGATTGGCGGTTATTAGTTGTTGGGCTTCGTTGGATTAAATGTTCTTCTTGGAAAATTAATTTCATGAAATCTCACAACAAAAGGGACACAATGATTAGTTCATTCCATGGAATAGTGACAAGTTGGATTATAAATGTCAGTTCCTACTCACCTCAATCCCTGCAAATCCTCGCCCGCCAAATACCTTGCATGGAAATCGAAATTCTTTAGACTGCAGAAAAGCACATCAAATTGTCCCAGCATTACAATGGCCAGCGACACAAACAGAGCGGAGCCATTGCCAAAGGTGACGCCCACATTTATTTGGCCCAACAGTTGCATCACATAGACCATTTCATAGACGAACGGCTTCTGTAAGAAAACTTGTAACCAAAATTTGTCAAAAACTCAAAAACTCCACCAACCATCGGATCGAAGGGATACCAGCACTTAAGTGGCAGCGTACGCGAACGTAACATAAGCGGTGCACAGGCCCACAAGACGACGCCGCCAATGCAGCACACCTGCCAGTATGTGGTAATTTTTCGCGCCCTTGCATACGCCGGATAGGCGCTGACGAAAGTCCGGCCCGCCAACGAGTGATGGCGATACTTACGATTGATGCGCCCCAAAAACTCCTCCAACTGCTCGGCACGCCACAGCCAATAGCAAGTGGCGAAACAGGAAAATGAATAGATAATCGACATGGTCATGGCATCGGTGATCTGCTCCAATTCGCCCTCACTGGTCATCAGGTCGTATGTGGTCTTGATGAAGAGTACGGCCAGATGGCCGGTCTGGAAAATCACAAAGACACAATAGAAGTTGGCCACTTGCCTACCCAGACCGCTTAGACTAGGTGGTAAGTAATTCTGCAACTTAAATGGTATTTGGGCCATGTATACCATAAAGCCCACTTGAAGGCCGAACAAATCCGAAACACGTTTATGATCTTCAGCGGCATAGAGTACATCCGGATTGCCGCCATGATAATCTGCTTGAGCCATTTTTGCTTTTACTTTTTTTTATTTAATTTAATTTAAATTCGACTGAGGCAGTCCTTCCAGCCATTCGCATCGGACGGCTGTCAAACGGCATATGATGGCTACTTCTGCCTTAAATGATTTCTTAAATGCACTTGTGTGGGTATATGTGCGTGGGTGTGTATTCAATTAGCGCAGCACAGCACTCGACTCTTTTACTTTTGATTTCCTTTTACAGCTACGGCTAATTACAAGTGTACTAAAAGTTTATTCTCGGAAGTTAGGTTCAACTTAAACACTCCTTTTCTCCCCCACTTTGATGTGACATTAGTGTAGGTGCTTGTGATAAGCAAGAGTGAGTGTGTGCTCTTTCAAAGGCACATACAAACATTTTTGTATATTTAAAATTTCATACTACTTGATTTTTATATCATTCCGTAGTTCTAATTAAATCTTTGAATAAATTAATTTAAAAATACAGGGCGGCTCGAGTTAAAGAAATCAGTCATTAGTATTTTAGAAAGATTTGCCTTATTGGTTTAACTACGAGGTTTTGTGGGAAGAAGATAGCTTTGAATGTAGAAAAACTATGTCATATTGTCTGTTAAATGGTTATAAAAATCTTAATGAATACTTAAGAAAAAAAACTCAAAAAAGATACGATATCAAAAAAATTTTTCGAATTTTTTGGAATTTTTTCGAATTAACTTTAAATACCCGAAGCGCAGTCCTTTCCTTTTTTCAACTAGTACAGTTTTAATATAGCAATCCCTTTGGAAGTAGGAGCGATGGAATTAATAGCTATGACCCATAGTAAAATTGAGTCTCAACCTAACTTTAGTATTCTACTGAGTTTACTGCTTGTAAAATCTTCATCAATAGCAAAGTAGCTATCAAATCCTTATCCACTGACCGTGTAAAGTCGGGAGTGGCACAGTTGTCATACAAGAGTACGGTGGATCTAATTTGGGTACCCGGATACTGCAATGTTGACGGGAACGAGCGGCGGGCTCATTAGCTCTTCAGGGAGGTCCTCTATGTCTCACCATGGTCTCTCTATGGTTAATATCGAGCAGGAAAAACCGTTCCAATCCATGAAAAACGATATCGTTGACTGGTCACTTGAGGAGTACAATCCGACGAAACAAATAAACTGATACAAACTTTTGTTTAGCTTTGAGCAGTCACTTAATTAAAATAGTGGTTTTCTAACATAATGTATGAGAAATAATGTGAGAAAGTCTTTCGCAGAAAGAATAGGTAACCCTTGAGTACAGGGACGTAACCAGGGGGGTTTGGGGAGTTCGAATCCCCCCCGAAATCTATGAAGTAATAGAAAAATGTATGGAATTGTTATGAAATTTAACAGAATTTAACAGAATTTAAGAGAAACTTCCGCATCTCCTTGATATTTTATTTTATTAAAAACTTTCGTATACCAAAAACTGGAAAAGTTGCAGTTCTAGCATTCGTTATTAAGCTTCGAATATCACGGTTTACATTTACATCAAAGTGAAACACCCCAGTGGTCAAAAGAAGGTGTCTGCAGGCATGCCAGTATGCCTCTTTAGGAGCTCGGATGCCTGCCCTCCTCGCTTCCAACCTTTACTTCTTTTTTATATGAAACGGGACAAATAAACAGGCCTACGTCTGTCGCTTCCATGCGTATGCCTGCTGGCAAGCAATATTGCATAGAAAATCCATTGACACCACACTATCTCTCTTCTAGCGCAGGCATACCGGCATGCCGCCACTAGAAGCGAGGATGGAATGTGCAATTTCTTCACATAGCAGGCGTGCTGGCATGTCTCTAGCTGAGAGGCCTTGCGAAATTTACTACTGGGACCTTGTGAAAGCTTGTAGTTATTCGAAATTTTAGAATAAATCATTTTTTTATACACTCCACTTCAGGTGTTTTTTCCAAATTTTTTTTTCAATATTTTAGAATTTTTTTTTTTTTAATCAAAAAACATTTTTTTTTTGTGTATTTTTATTTGGTTTGCATTTCCTAATTTTTTTCTTCAGTATAAGTAAAAAAAATTTAATTAAAACCTTCCCCGAAATTTTTTCTGGTTACGTCCCTGATATATGCAACTGCTTAGCAAATTATGTACTATGTGCAATCAGAGATGGGATTTATCGTTGGTGGCACAGAGAGGCGGAAGGAGGAGTATGTGGATCCATAACACTTGAAATGCACAATTGGCCTGTTGAAGGGCTAAGTGTATTTGCTTCACTTGGGCCAATTTTACAGTTTTCCAATACTCTACTTAATTTTGTGTTATGTCAGCATTTACCATCGATCTGTCAAAAGTTTGCATTAGCTTTTTATTCACCTCACAACTGTGAACAATTTATTCTTCCAAGGCTTTTGAAAGTTCCATCAGCAAACAAATGGAATCGGAACGTATTGCAAGTAGACCGGAATAAAATAAAAACGCAACCAACTTGAAACGCAACCAAACTAAATATGGGCCGGAACAAAATGGAATTGGAACAGATTTCAAAAGAGAACTGTTGTGAAATTAGTTTCCAACAAATTAGTATCGTTCCCTATCGTTGTCAACATCAATTCCTTATCGAAAAAGCTAACGAAAATGTTAGCTTCTGTCTGACCGAAGATAATTCTCTTAATAGTTCTCATTAGCTTAAAAACTGTGAACTTTATTTTTTTTCTGTGTCTCGTAGTAACTATACTTATGCACTTCCTCCATCCTCCCGTATCAGCACTTTTTACCTCTTTCAACATAATTAATTAATTTGCACCATCGTGTCAGCTACATTCTCTCCTCCAACACTTTTAATTACGCATTTTAATTGCTTAATTGTCGGTTAAGTTTTTTTGTCTGACAAACTTTTGTTTCAAATGACGACAGTTAAATACAGTTAAATACGGAAAAGAAAAAATAGTTTATGAACGAGTTGAAAGTGTGACTAGGTAATTAAATGACTTAGGTATGGTATGGTTTGGGTTTTTTCCTTCCCTCTCTTACTCACTTTCTTGGTAATTTTAATAAATATTCATAGGTATCTGATGTCTACTGTGTGTATGACCCGTTCACATTTCCTTCAAAGATTACAATGATAAAACAAGGCATATGCCAACATCAAACCACCTAAAATGAAAAATACACCAAATGGTGAAATGTGAAACTTGTCAAAGTATATCCCACTTAATTGTTAAAGACAACACCCACTATGTTTAAAAGCAGGGCAGAGGATAGATTCACATAGGCACATACACACACACACTGCATACACACACAATAATTGGTAATTATCAACTGTTCCTTCATGTGACACTATCTGCTTTACTTAGTAGTTTCGTTAGTTAAAGGAACTATAGCCAATCTTTCACTTGGCTTTCATGCAATTGTAAAATTTTTAGGTCAAAGTCATAGCAAAAATGCAATTTGCTAGTTACTATTAAACTGTGGACTAGGCAGCAATTTCAAATTCCTCTATACTAATAACAAAAGTATGCAAATTTAATTTACAAGTTAATTCAATTAAATTGCAATTATTAAATTATTCACCAAAGTGCACAAAATTCCACCATTCCATCGTTAAATATTTATCAAAGTCTCACCCGACGAACACACACACGTGTGTGCACAAATTGTTTCGTTGATTTTGCGCTTAATTGAATCCTTTCACAAGAAAGGTTCACTCACACTTCGCCAATAATTGCATCTAATTAGTTTTACTCTCTAATTTCAATTCTTTAAGGTACTTCGCCCCACATTTTGCAGGCATTTGCTACACTCAAGGAAAACATTTCGTATAGTTTGTCTGTGCACAGAGACTTGAGATTAGCTATCACCTAGCTGAAAAAGTCAATTAACCGTGAGTACAACATAAAAAATCAAATCTGAACTTAATAAAAATAGGCAAGTGTAGTGGCATTCAGTGGACAAAGATTCATAAGAGGTACGACTTCATTTGCGTATAATACCTATTAAAAGCATCCACGACCCAAGCAAACACACAGACTCTTGTGACCTGATCTTTTTATTAAAATAAGTTTTCATAATCTGGCAAATTAGATCCTCATAGGTCCCATATGAGGCGCTGACATGACATATGCCACTTAATTGTACAGAGGCAGAGTTGCTTTGGTGACACATGTATCGTGCATATGCCACCTAATTGACACTTTCATAACATTCAGCCGTTCTTCTGAAGAAAATGTACGCCTGAATTTAGGTTATGATATCAGAAATTATAAAGTTATGAGCAAATGAACATTGAGTTTACTATATACTATGAATGTAGAACAAAAAATTAAAATTAAGAAATGTAATTAATCACAAAAAATTCGGAGTATTGTTTACTTTGGGTGGACGTTGTAATTGTGAGGAATTTCGTGTCTGTTTATTGCAGAAGCGAAGTCATATTCGTGAGAAATTGCATAAGTTCGGTCGAAATCCCTCAAGGGTCGTATTGCGAAAAATTAAAATATTTTTTTAAGTTGTCGATTTGAGCTACAAGTGCCCCATTTGTCGGATTTTTTGAGTGACATATCGCTGCCCTTTTTTGTAAACGCCTTAACTCAAATTGGATATTTACAAAACCGTTAATAACTTATAGGTTTGCGATTTAAGGCTCTAAAATGTTCGGAGGCTCTAAAATGTTCTAAAATGTTTTGGCACAGCTAAGATTGATCATCTGCCCAAACAGTAAACAGTATGAAAAGTCAAATTGTCTGGAAAGTTGGTGAGAATAACTCTACTCGCCATTAAGGTCCAGTTTCTCAGTGCATATAATGGACTTTAAATATGCGATGTTGTCCATTTAATGTTCGTTAACTATGGGAAAATGTCTATTGTGAATAGACTGGGAAACTCGGTCTAAGTATTCTAAAACAAAAAAATTTTTAAAACAAAAGCATTTTTACAAAAATATCAATACGGTATACACAGTAAAAGGCTCTTTTGAGTAAAAAATAGTGCAGAGTTGAAGGAGGTCCCAAACTCCTCGATCTTAGACCACATATTTTTTTAAAGACAAAAAAAATCTTCAAAAAAGTTTAAAAATCCAACCTTTTGTAAAATTTTGAACAAAACAGTTTTTTTTTCAAAAAAAACTGTTTTTTTTAAAAAAAACTGTTTTTTGTATTTATATAAGTAACAAAAAACAATAATTTAACACAAAGTTTTTTATTTGGATGGTTTTCGAAAAAGACATTCAAAATTGTTTTTACTATTTCGGTTAAAAAAGTGGTAGGTCTAATACCAATTTTTTTTGAATACTAGTATTTAACAATTTTGGTAACTTTTTGAATGCAACTTTTTGAATGCAACGCCTTCAAAGTAACAAACCTAATATTTGAAGGTTTCTCTTTAAATTCTGAAGAATAATAAAAATGGGTTACCTTACTGAGCCGATACAGTTATATGATAAACTCCCAGAGTAAAAAAGAGGAGGGTATAAAAAAGAGTAATGTACCCTTTAAAAGAGTACGTCTGGTAACCCTATATACACAAAAAAAGTCGGTAAATCTAAAAGACGGTTAAAAACGTTCCAACCCTCCAATGTTGGTACGTTTAACCGATGAGAAATGCTAAATTTACTGCACAATTTTTTTCACGGTTGTAAATTTGTGAAAAGTTCACATTTAATCAAAATTTGAGCCAACAAAAAAACTTACAACAACAACAACTGTTTCGATCATTTAAACTATTTTATGTCGACTTTTGAAGATTTATTTTAACAATTTTTTTGTCGGTTAAACCAACCTACCAACAACGGTATCAATTTTAAAACGGGGTTCTGATCTTTAAAGTGTCGATATTTAAACAAAAGTGTGCTCCGCTATGATTAATTATATTTTTTTATTACGAACTTTTTTCTTGAAGGTTGTTGGGAGCTTAGCTGAATCACACAGTGAACAAACACATTCAAAGTAATTCAAGGGCATGAAAGGAAGGATTTATGCGTTACGGTCAAGCGACGCACATAATTGAGTTTCTGCTTCCTAGCCAAGCCTGACCCCCCGTTACACTTCCTCCTATTTGTAGGCATAAGCGTTCAGGAAGCGGAAACGTTTGTGGCAAATTAATGAATGGTATCGCTAGTAGGCTAATGGGTTTTTTTTGTTCATCCACCCTGGGACATTTCATGGTCATGCTGCATGTGGGTGTGTGTGTGTGCTAGTTGTGTGTTATCCTTTCTTAATTGCATCTGAAAGATTAAGACATCTCAACACAGACTTAGGCATAACTTAATTGTATTAAAATTTTATTAATTTATAGGAGCAGCAAGAGCAGCAGCATCAGCGCCTTAGCGCTGTACATATGCTACTCTGTGTGCGTGTGTGTGCGCGTTCTTTTTTATTTCCAAACTATGCCAGTATTAAATCGAATTATGCCATTGTCCATGAAGGCAAAGCACACAAAATGCTTGTAGATTGCCACAAAACTGTAAACTTAATTTGTTGCCCAAAAACTTTTGTCAACACAATTTCCGAACGAAATTAGAAATTTCTGAACAAGACACACATACTTACACATGAACACATAACACCATACACAAACAGTTTAACGTTGGTGCTTTCAGTGAAATTCGCTTCTTCTGTCGCCTGCTATTCTTGGCAGCGAATAGCAACTTGCTTACACAATTGCATTAAAAACTTTTCGATTTTGTTTTTATATTTTCGTACGGCCAGCGGCTTGGGTGCTAAGGGGCTAATGTGAAGTTAAAAAAACTACACGTTTTATTTAAGAAAAAATAAAGAAATGGAAAAGTTGTCAGAGAATTCATCCTTCAGGGCAAAAGGATATCCTCAGTTTCTCGAAGTCTCACCACGCGTTATGTATCGCATTAACCCTCTTTCAGTCTACGTCCCTGCTTTATGCTGTTTGCTTGGCTTGTCGTAATTGGCCAAATTGTGAGAAAAATGTGCCAACATTGCCAAAACAATACAAGCGAGTATCGAATAGAAAATCGCACACAAGTGCACAAGACAATAAAATCTTAAAGTGTGTTGGTATTTCCTAACTTGACGTTAAGTGAATTAAAAAGTTTTGTTGTTCCGAACACCTTCCTTTTTTTGTTGGTCGTCTTCTTCGAAAGAAGATAGTGGAATGCGAAGAAATGCACACAGAACGGCTTCGACTTTTGTCTTTTAATTTGCGGAAATAAATTTATTATTTGACTCTTGTGAGTTGTGCACGACGCAAAGGGTGAAAGTTCTCAAAACAACAACAAGAAATGTAACAACAACATTATTAACAACAACAACTGCATTAACAACAGAATGGCTGCAACTTTTGCCTGTAATTGCCTGTCAGTGGCGAGCAATAGAGCATAAATTGGGTGCGGCACTGCTTCGATTCGCGCCATAGCCGCGACATGTTAATTGCCTGCATTTTGCCATGCTCAAGTGTTCGCGGAACTTTACGCCAACTCAGCCAAGATAAGAGTGGGTGTTTACGTCCAAACAATTAATTAAAAACTTTAAAAGCGCATCGCTATGCAAAGTGCGTTTGAATTAATTTAGCTGAGTCGACTCGAGTTGAGTTGAGTTCAGTTGACTTTATAAGTACACTCTCCTCTCATTTTCCGTTTAAAGCTGATAACCTTTTTTTTAAGCTTTTGTAAATTTTGCTTGCGGCTGTCACTCAAAGGAAATGCCAAATTAGCAATTGTTAAGTTGATATTTGTTAATATTCCCTTTTTAATTAACCACAAATTTCACAATTTCAAGGAATAATTTTTGCGGGTAAGATTTGTGAAAGCTTTAAAATTGTTCTGTAATGCTTTTTGGTATTTCATATTTTCATTTTAGGTATATGTGGGTGGGTACATGTTGTGTAAACCACAATTTCAATGATTCATTTGATTCAGATGGGAAATATATCGAAGTTTACTTGGAGAATGGCAACAAGGATTTTCAGACATGCTTAATGAGCCCAACTGTGACATTTGCTGACAATAAGCTTGAGTAATTATAATTGTAATAGAAACTAGAATGAATGCATTGAAATAAAATTCAATGATGAACAAATAAATAAAATTAAATTGATTTTAATTTTAAAAAAATGGTTAATAAATTTAAATATTGATAGAAAAAGCAGGTACAGTCGTAATCACCTAATTAGAAATGATAGTACAAAAAGTAATCGGAATTTCTAGGAATTATCCCACGACTACCTCCCATACAAAATGGCCTGATCACTAGTGTCCAAGGGTATATTGTTTTTGTCACACCGTTTGTAACGCCCATAAAGAGGTGTGTCCGGTATGGAAAAGTATATATATTCTTGATCATCATCACCTCCTGAGTCCATTAGTCCATGTCCGTCTGTCCGGCCGCCAATTTTATATTATTTTCGTTTATCTTGAGAAAAACTTAACCGATTTGGATGCGGTTTTTTGCATTGGGTTGGAAATGAGGTCGGGAACGAAATGGGAATGAAACCGGAACGAAATGGAATTGGACTGGAACAAAATGGAATTGGAACGAAGTTTTTAAATGGATAAGGAAACTAAAATTATCAATAAATATTGGAAAATTATCGATAAATATTGGAAAATTATCGATAAAAAATCGATAAATTATTGATTAATTATCGAAAAATTATCGAAAAATTATCGATAAAAAATCGAAGAACTATCGATAAAAAATCAAAAAATTATCGAAAATTATCAATAAAAAATCGAAAAATTATCGATAAAAAATTGAAAAATTATGAATAAAATATCAAAAAACTATCAATAAAATACCGATTTTTGATAAAATTACTAACATATGGTCTCAGAATGTATCGTACTATGTATGTGCACTGCACATGCGAGTACGATACATTGCCCCCACTAAATTCGTTCAAACGAAAATTGGTTCGAAAGGGAAAACAATGGTGAAGCTCATAATTCATTGCATTTTTAATTCAAGAGTTGCTTTTGTTCATTCCGTACAAAATTGTTTAAAAATGCCTTTTTTTATTAGTGAATTAAATAACACCCAATTGCCAACGGAGCGCGATGTGATTAATTTCTTATTATATCTGCAGCGTAACAGTGATCGAAGGCGGAAGTTGGGTGCATTTAAACAGGAAGCTTTGAAAAACTTTATAATTTTGTGGAAACGCGCGGGTATTCCAATTTTATCGGAATCAGCTATTCGTAAACGTTTAGATAGATTACTATAGAATTGCTAAAAAACCCTTAAGATGCAATATAAATAAGCATTGAAAGACCAAAATATTTACACAGCTTATTCATGCCATTCTCAAAACACCGAGCGCTTTGTTCATGGAGTGCATGAATCTGCCATGTCGGTCACCGATGAACAACGCATGGGACACATTTTAGCTAAACTCGAGAGCCGGCACAAATACAGCCAACTTGAATCACGTCGAGATTTGATCGATTAAAAGTAGGTTAATAAATAAATTAAAGTGGAGGTCCTTCGAGTTGCTGGACATCGACTTTAAACACTTAATTCGATGTTACTTTAATTTCTTTAATTCATGTTGTAGAAGTTGAAAAAGCAAACATTCCAATGTATACATTAGAGTACATTATGGTTGTACTAACTGAGATCTGGTAGGTAAGTACTAGAAGGGTGTACTTGAGGGCAATGACGTATGAGCCATTATTGTAGGTCCTGGAGACAAAAATTTTGATATATTATACTTTAAAATCGGATCATAAATGGTGACAATATGATGAAATATGTCAATGCGCTACCCCTACGTTCGGTAAAAATATTAATTATATTTTTTATAAATAGTTCTAATGGTATAATCGGTATACTTCCTTTGCAAGAGTTTAATGATTTTTCGAGAGCTTTAATTTTCTGTACTTGGAATGGTACATTAGGGTGGTACTAACTGAGATCTGGTGGGTAAGTACTAGGAGGGTGTACTTAAGAGCAAGGACCTCTGAGGCATTATTGTAGGTCTCCTCGAGACAAATATATTATACATATATTATACATTAAAATCGGATCATAAATAGAGACAATATGAAGAAATATGTCGATGCGCTACCTCTACGATCGGCCAAAAAAAAAAAGAAAATTTTTTCCGGAAATGGAATTTAGCGATAAATATTGAAAAATTATCGATAAAATATCGAAACATTTTCGAAAAATTATCGATCAAAAATCGATAACTTTTCAATAAATTGTCGATAAAATATCGAAAAATTATTGAAAAATCGATAAAATTATTAAAAATGATCCGTTAAATATCAGATAACATATCGAAAATTTCATCATACCTCCCATATATATAAAATGTCGAAAAACTATGGATAAAATACCGAATAACGATTTTCGATAAAATTACTAACACATGGTCTAAGAATGTATCGTACTCGCATGTGCACGGTATTTTAGCTTCGGTAAGACCGAAGATAATTCTCTTATTAGTTTTTAAATAATATTGTAAAAAATGGTTTGATTGGTAAAAAGTTTTTTTCGCTGATCAATTGTGTTTTTGCCGACAGAGCATATTGAATATGCGCCCTCATTTTGCCAATTTGTAAGATACAGAAAACATCGCACAAACAAAAAATTTTACACAAGTTTGCATATTTGTTTTCGAAACTTTAGGCAAAAAGAATTCATTCTACGTTTGTCCAGCTTGAATCGCATTGCAGATCAGTGCGTGGCATTACAATGCATTTTATTTGCTTTGAAGACAAAAAAGGATTGGCCTTGCTGGTTCTTAGAATTAAATAATATTTCTTATCCATGGTTTTACGTGGCCTTTTTTTAGGAAAATTTTTAATGATTTGAGTATTGTTGAAATGTTTAATGGGACAAACCTTTTTTTTTTGGATCATCCAAAATATATTCCATTTTGGAACATTTTTGATTTTTTTTTTACTTGTGTCAGTTCGTTTTTTTTTCTTTTGTTATCATAACTTTTTCACATTTCCTTTCATATTTAAAATTCGAACTTAACAACGTCTCAGAACTATAAGAGCCCTCAAAAGAAGATGAAGAAACTGCCCCAGTTTAATGAATCCCTCATTACAAAATAATTTTCAAAGATAACATCATCCTTCTGATCCACCTTTGCTGACCAGCCTCCAAACGGTCGGTGTCGTGTTCTTTCAATAAGGCATGATTCATAAGTTTTTCACAACTTTCCATTCAAACAACATAAAAAACCAATTTAATCTAATTTGATTTTTGCCAAACAGTCGTAAGAAAAACACAAAAAGGATACGCTGCGGGCATTGCACGCTGCTCTCGATTCACTCACAAAGCAGGCCCAAGTCCAACCGGACAGACAAACACACATTTACAAGTTCTTCGAAAACATTTTTATATTTTTATGTCGCTTAATCAAAATGAAGGGAAAAGAGAACAAAAAATATTTAAGTATTGTTTGGCATAATGAGGCAGAAAATGGTCTTTAACTTATGTATTTTTAGCATTTGCGTTGAGCCGTTTTACATTTTCTTTTTTGGCATTGACAAGATTTTCGGAAAAGGAAAAAGATTTTATTTTCTTTCCATTTTTTTTTTTCAACTTTTTCTTACGTTTCCTTTATTTTATTTGTTTGGTGTGGTGGGGTGTGGTGGGGTGGGGTGGAGTGTGGTGCGGCCATATTGTCTGGTGTTGAATTCGGACCAGCTGCATACATTTTTACGATTTAAATACGGCATTAATGCGTGTGTGTATGTTTGAGTTTGTGCCAAACTTTTAATAAAACTTGGCTTATGCGAATTTAATGTGCGTGTCTGCCTGTCTTTGTTTGCGTTTGGAGTGCAAGCAGTTCGGTCCTTTCCCGTTTTAATCTACATAATTTTATTAAGATGATGCCAAGTTGATTTTTATTTGATTTGGATTAAAACGTTGAAGACATACATTCCCTGTCAAATGGTATACAAAATCATATGCGTGGAGTGAATATGAAATGGAAATTGTCACTGAAAATTGTGTACGGCCTAAAAGTATGCTTTAAAAATTATCAAATTTTAAACTCGATGTTAGTTAATTCGGATATTAATGCAAGCCAAAATTTGCGGTTTGTGGCTATGTAAATCAGTTTTCCAATTAATATCAAATTATTTCGAAATTATTTCCACCGCAAATTTGGTAGAACTGATTTGAATTCAATTTGAATTTATGTTTTGGAATTGAAATATTTTCCAGGAATTTAATCTGGAAAAAAATACTAGTGTTTGGCTTTATACACACTGCAAATCACTTGCTACCAATTTACTCCTCTCTAATATCAATTTGGCACAATTAAGGTTTCCCCTCGTCACTTTACATTTATGTTGTGTGTGTGTGAAGCACTTGCCTTGCAGTACTTTGCGCTTTCTTGTTACTGTGCGGACTGACTGGCTTTCGCATAGTCGAGTACTTCCCCACAGACTTGAATGCTTTTATAGCGGAAACGTGTTCCATAGATTTCAGATTGCTTTGGCGCGTGCAATAGTTAGCACCCCAACAAACAAAAAAGTGTATATAAGCTGCTAGTAGAGTACGCCATGTGGAATATTGAATCAGGGGAGAGATTCAGTGGAGCTTTATAATGATAAAATTAACACTTTTCTTATCAAGGAAATTGAATGCCACTACCAGCATCGAGTGTGTGCGTGAAACTATCAATTGTTATTAACTCTACTCATCGTCAGTTGCTAACTTTGCAGTAAGAGCAATCAACTTTAAGCATCGTTGGCATCGCTGTTAAGAAACTTTATTCTTTTAATTAAAACACAATAATTTGTTCATTCAATGTTGCTTTCGTACTTAGTACATACACATCAAACGCATTAATGCTAAACTCTATTAATGTCCACTTTTAATGTATATTATTTTGTCATATCCAATTAATACATTTATAAGTGTTCATGTGGTCCATTTAATACGATTTAATCATGTCCTGTATTTCTATGTGTTCTTTCTCTGCCAATTAATATAGATTAACTCATAATGGACTCAACTTTATTGCCCTACAATCAACTCTGAATTATTAATGAGTCAAAGTTTTTCTTCGATGGACAAAATATACTTTTTCGAAATAGTCCCATTATACACAAACTTCATTGATATGCACATAAGTTATAATTTATTATTTAAGTGCTCTTACGGTAATTAATAGAGTGTGCACAACCAATTAGCTTTTATACACTCGAAGGGAAAACATAGGCACCCATTCGATTTAGGAAATACCATTGAAAATACGAATTTTGGCCTAAGTTAATTAGGACTTTGATGGGCTGACTAGAACTGGCATACAATGGCCTTAATCATTTTGAGAGGGTTGGCAATTTAATAATTTTATTTATGAAAAGTCTCTCCCATGAACTGGACCGGATGGCACAGTAGAGGCGGTCTTTGACGAACATAAACTGTGACGTGAAGGTATGAGCTCGCCAGGAAACTGGTGCAGCTAATTCATGTACATGAAATCGCTTGTGTAACATTTAATATTGAGTTGTGTGAGTAATAATGTTACTCATACGCACCGGTGTCTTTTATTACCTTCTATCAAAACATTGCTTCTTCCGAGTAAACAATTTATTTATTCCAATTTTAAATTGTCTGCTGAATAAAACAAAATTAATAAAATAGTTTATAGCGAATAAAAGTTGAATATAATTTCGGATGTGTGTTAAAATTTAACTTTTGCTGTGCCAAGCGCAAAATGCAATTTTGACAGTTGAAATTTCTGACATATCACAAATATGGAAGTGAAAGACCTCAGCGTTGCAAATATACACTGCAAAGTGAACTTATCTTTTGGTGTGTAATTTCACACACAAAACACAACACAGGACAGCCATGCGGACATCGTGTCAGGTGGGCTTACACCAGCCATCAAGTGCGCCCTTCGATATTTTTTTTGGAGAATCATGCCAAAAAGTCTTAAGGAGATGAATTAAGAGAATTATCTTCGGTCTGACCAAAGCTAAAATACCCTGCACTTGCGAGTACGATACGTTCTGAAACCATTTTTCTGTATTTTATCGACAGTTTTTCGATATTTTATCGATATTTTGTTGATAATTTTTCGATGATTTTTCGATATTTTTTCGATATTATTCAATATTTCTCGATAATTTTTTAATAATTATCGAGAAATATTTTCGATAATATTCAATAATTTTCGATATTTTTTCAATAATTATCGATTATTTTTCGATTTTTTTTTAGAAGATTTATCGATATTTTTTCGATAATTTAGAAAAAATTTGTCTATAATTTCACGAATTGTTTCAAAATTTCCATTCAATTTCATTCCAGCTTTTATGTAAAATTTTCAACTGTTTGTCGATAATTTCCATTTCCACTTCATTCCCTATTCATTTCACAATTTTGTTCCAACTCCATTATGCTCCAATTTTATTTATCGATAATTTCCAATTCCTGATCCATTTAAAAAGTTTGTTCCAATTCCATTTTGTTCCGGTGCAACTCCATTTCGTTCCAGTTTCATTCCCATTTTGTTCCCGGCATCATGTCCCAAATGCAAAAAACCACGTCCAAATCGGTTCAGTATTTCTCAAGATACAAGAAAAGAAAATTTGGCGGCCATTTTGTATGGGAAGTATGAGGATTTGTCGATATTTTATTGACATTTTTTCGATATTTAATGAATAGTTTTTTCAAAATTTTATCGATTTTTTGTCGAAAGTTTTTTACACTGTTTTTTCGATAATTTTTCAATATGTATCGATAGTTTCCAACTTAAGGTTTTATCTTTTCCTTTATAATATTTATTGTACTAACTTGCATTGGCTGTCATAGAACTATTAAGTACTGCAGAGAAAATTTAATGCAGAAATTATATTTGCAGCAAACCAATTCACCATAAATGTGTGATTATAATGTATGTAAAATGTAATTATGTCAAATGTGGCCATTACGCATTGAATTGTGTCATTATCTCATTGCGGTCGAAGCAAACAGCTATATAATTACAATGTGTGTGCGGTTCAACAGAGCACATTTGCTAATAAGCAAGAGGATTACAATTTCAAATCTACTAATTTACCGGAATGACCCAAGCCATGAACGAGAACAGACATAAAATTAAGGCTTTAATTGTTATTCAAAATTGTACGAAGTATGAAATTGCACATTTATTTGCTTACATTGCCTATGAAAGTTAAAATCGAAATTTAATGTCGATTGAATGGAAAATAATTCTGTTTTACCATTGACAATTTACAATAAGTAAGAGTTCACCTCAAAAGCTGCCAATGCGGTTTCATGGCATGTACAGTAAATGTAAACAATTGCAATTGCTGCGCCAACATCAATCGCAGCAACAACTGCAAGTAGAACAACTTTAACCGCAATTTAATTTATAACCAGGGAGTACATGAAAATCGCTGGAAAAACCAAATTTTCATAGTAAATTTACACAACAGTCAACCAAAAAAAAAAAAAACAGAAACTCAACGCAACTTTATTCTCAGCAATAAGCCATGATAACCGCTTACACGCACAACCACCCAGCCGCAGCAGAAGCGAATAATTAAAAATCGCTACGATTCATTTAATTTCATTCAGGTTTCAATCATTAAAAGTCAATAATTCTCAAACGTCAAGCAATTGTGTGGAGTAAATACCAGCGCACGTGAGCAAAGTTTTCAGTTGCGGAGGGGTGGAGTGGGCGGATGAGTAATTATTGATATAAATTTCATATCAACTTCAGTTGTTAGTTGAGCTCATATTGATTGTAGACATTGAGTGTTGAGATGATTTAAAAGCTGAGTAAGGCAAATGGGGGAAATGTCTTTGAGGAATCTTTTGAAGTTTTCTAGATTTTTTTTTGGTAATTGGCAAAGGTTACTTGAGCCAGCGCAGTATTGTAGTAAAGGCTTGACTACATTATCCAAACAACTCCATCTTTGTACAGAAACTTTCTTTGAGTCATCAATCAGTAGATCAATTATGCTCGATGAATAAATTTCCATCAAGTCAACGCCTTAATGAGAATTTTTCACGCTCAGATGAATGATGTGCAATGAAGTCGAAAGACTGCATTTAAAATTAAGCGAAGAAAACAAAATTTCCTTCGCTCTTAAAAGACTTTTGAAGTCTTTTTTTTTTTATTGAAAAATGCACATCCGCCCTTTTTTTCCATCAGTCTCCTTGTAATTCATCATTTATCATTAAATCGCGTGACGCTGGCATGGCACTTGTCTTTCCCCTTTGCTGCTGCCTTGTTGACACAACGACTAATTAAATTATTTTAATTACAAATCGTTTGCATTGCATTTTCCTCTCTGACTCTTATGACTGGCACAGAGAATCACATTCACTGCACAAATATTTTAACCGCACTAATTTTGATTGATGAGCGTTTGTAAATACATACTCTCTTTACGACCTACAGTCGATTTTCTCTACTTGGAATTTTACGAAAATGCCTATTTCGTACATATAGTTTATATTTGCTGCATGTTCAATGTTCATATCTTTATTGCCTACCCTATAAGGAATTTTTCTCCACAAAGTCCCTTAGGAACACCTCTGAGTGTATTCAAGGAATACATGATCTGCCCTTAATTGCTATGGTTGCATTTGCTGGTGCTAAAATGTATTTTTCATTATACAGTGCACCTGCCAGAAAGTAATTTGAAAATTTGTATCAGTTAGGGGAAGATGGGGTATCTTGGGACACACTCTGATCTAGCTTAGAAAAAATTCGTAAAAATTGATTTTTTTTCAATTCTTTTGAAGGGCTCATACCATAGAGTGGTTCATTATCTAACTTTCTATATCGTAAAAACAGCTGTTTGAGTCAGACGATTTTTATATCCACCGACTAAAAATTTGTTTCACGGCATGTACGAACATTTGCCTGAGACCGGAGCGTTTTCGTAGAACCCACTGTTATGCATTAAATAAGCGATCACATCAATGACAGATATAGATTAGTAAACATTTATATATAGGGTAACATGGGGTAAAGAGGAATACATTATTCTTTTGAAGACCCTCTTCCATAGAGTAGAATATCATAATTAACATAAAATGGTAAATCCAAAAAAACTCTGGAAATGACGCTGATCAAGAATATACATAGTTTTCTATACCGGACACGCCTTCTTCTTGGGGTTACAAACATCAGACCAAAGTGAATATGCCCATACCACATGAGGTGTAGGCTATAACTAGAGTTTGGCTATGCCGAAGCTGAAATACCCCCACACAGTAGGAGTCAAGACTCCATATTGAGTCATTTATAGGTGATTTTGGAGCTTCAAACCACGTCCAAAATCCGTTTCTAAAAATTTCCAATCCAATCCATAAAAAAAAAAATTTTATTTCAAAACCCCATTTCGACCCATTTACGGACAGACGGACATTGCTAAATCGACTCCGGAGGTGATGCTGATCAAGAATATATATACTTTTTCATACCGGACATGCCTACTTATGGGCGTTACAAACATTGTGTCAAAGTGAATATACCCTGCCACAGTGAGTGTGGGGGTATAAATATAGCATGCAAGTGGTAAGCGGACCAATTCATTTCAATTTCACAGCGCGTATGTCTATACTAAGCGGAACTTATCAATTTTACACACTTACATAATATATTCCCAATAGACTTTTCGGTATTTATAGGCCACAAAATTAGTAGATTGTAAAAGTTCAAGCCTTTTAGTAACTTAAAATAAAATCGATATGAAAATCTTTGTTGCGATTGGATTTATTTTAGCTGTTTTAGCTTATGGTGCTCATAGTAAAATTGAGCCACATCCAACTTTTGTAAGTTAACCTGAACTGGTCAAAAATATTTCATAATATTCTGCCGATGTTAATGTGTCGGTGTTGTTCTATTACAGAGTATCACATGGGCTCCTTTGCCCAATTATGGAGATGATGGAGAACAATATGGAGTTTAAGAAAACTTGTGTAATTGACTGAAATATTGTAACGAACTTTGCTGGGGTATTGTCAGCGGGTACTCCAGGGGTCGTACAGAAAATATCTTTGTTTGTAGGTTTATAATTATTTATTCAATTCCTTTTGATTCACTTAATATATCGTTACTTAAAGCTCATCTTCCCGACGTTAATTCCGTATAATGGTAGGGTAGCCGAGAAAGAGAGAGGGAACTGGGCGCTTTAGAGCCCAATAAAGTGATAGAGAGCTAACCGCTTTAAGCGCACCAGAACAAGAGAGAGAGAGCTATTCGCTTTAAGCACACTAGAGTGAGAGAGAGGTATAGTCGCTTTAGAGCAGCGATGGCCACACTCATATTGGTACATTTTGTGTGTGTGGTGGAGATCTATCAGCGAAATATTTTGTTGTTTGTTTTTCATTGACTTTATAAATCCAAGTGGCGAGAACCTGCTTCCATGAAATCTCAACAGAGACTAAATTATTTTTCTCGTACGTGAGCTTATATAGGTGTAAATCGGTTAAACCGTAAATAGTTGAATGGATTAATTGATTAATATAAGGGCACCCACTTTCAGCAAAATCGGATTTACAGTTTTAGTTGTAACGGGCCTGGCAGAGGGTGCAGCGCTTGGATTTCTTGGAATCGACATTTATGACCACAAAAATGCAAAAAATGGAAGCCGTCAAACAATTGTAGCTAAGTAAAAAATTGCTTAATTTTAAAAATTAAGGCGGTGATGAATTGGCCGTAAGTGCACATACAATTTTTTTCATATTTGTGGGCCACCTCGACTGTTACAGCCTGTATACAATATCAAAATATAGGACATTGTATGGGCCCGTAGTATACCCGATCACATGCAACACGGGTTGCTTTAAGTAAACCATTTTGAATTGCCCTGATGGGTTTTATGTCTTTCTTTGCAAGATCATGGATGTTATTACAAAAGTAGCAATTGAATGCCCTAAAACGTTAGTTAGCCAATGCAGAACATTCTCATTATCTTCCTCCTAAATTAGTAGAAATTTATATTTTTTCAAACATTTATTATTGTGGATATTGGTATTACTGGACAGGCCTCGTGGACCCTTTCGAATGAATACAAAAACACCCTTAATCCATTAAGTATTTATCGAGAAAGTCCCTGTTGAAATTTCACCTATTTACTTTCAAACTTCGTTCCTGGAAGCTTTACACCTTTTTTGTAATACAAAAACTTAGCCTGTCAAAAAAAAGTGTCTGTATTGATTAGACCAATGGGATTACATTTTTTACAATAAAAAAAAACTGTGGATTTTTGACCACCTTTTCCAGTTTACTGGTCCATTGTGCAGTGTCTAAATTGAGCAATAAATCACTAGACTGCTGATTTATATGGAAATGAAAATTAGAAGCAGACTCTGTGGGGCCAGGAAGTCCCAACATTTTAAGTTTTTTCCCTCATTAAGTCTTAAATATCTCTGAACTCTCCGAATAGCAGATAAGTAGATTATACTAAGCGCAGTAAATTAGTTCCACTGGAAATCATAAAATCGTTTTGGTAAATTTCAAAATAGGCACTGTGACCGCTTTCCAAATGGAGTTATGTAAGTGGAACAAATCCACCTTTAACCAAAACAGTTCCGCAAATCAGCGGCATGAATTTCATGACTTCAAAATCATTCCACTTTTAGGTATTTATATGGCAGAGAATCAGTTGATGGCCAGAGTTCAGCTTGACACCATCAATCAGCCAACTAATTGAAATTTAAAAAATAAATCGATATGAATATCTTTTTTGTGATTGGAGTTATTTTTGTTGCTTTTGCGCAAAACATTCCAGTAAGAACCACTTTGGAAGTAAGTGAAAGTTAAATGGTGAAAATGTGTACGGAGTATGTTAGGTTTTAGACGCTGATTTTGAAAATTTCCAAAAGAAATCGACAAAAATCGCTATGTTAGAACTGAGGTAATGTCTCAATATTTTCCTTTTACAGCCTCTTCCTTTTCTACCGGCACCGTACCGAGGAGGGTAAGGAATGAATCCAGTATCAAAACTAAAACACACCGAGAATAAGACAAAATATTTTGAAATTTTTTATAAATAAATGGTGTGATATATAAAATTGTTTGTCCATGTGACTGGCCTAATGGATTGACTAAGTGATGACCAATTTACTTATCTAAATAAATTGCACACACATTTAGTAAGAGGATTTGGATGTACCTCAGCAAATTTATATTATTAAATGAGGCGCCCAGCTCTATAGTCCATGTTCCATGTTCCATGTTTCCATGTTTTTCTCAAGCATAATTTGGTGTAAATTCTAACCGGAAAATTTAAACATGACATATTTCTATTTGTACCCAGTGGTGAAAAGAAGGTGTCTGCAGGCATGCCAGTATGCCTCTTTAGGAGTTCGGATACCTGCCCTCCTCGCTTCCAACCTTTACTTCTTTTTTATATGAAACGGGACGCATGGACGTCTGTCGCTTCCATGCGTATGCCTGCTGGCAGGCAATATTGCATAGAAAATCCATTGACACCACCCTATCACCCTTCTAGCGCAGGCATACCGGCATGCCTCCACTAGAAGCGAGGATGGAATGTGCAAATTTTTCCCATAGCAGGCATGCTGGCATGTCTCTAGCTGAGAGGCCTTGCGAAATTTACTACTTGGTGGGTACTTACTGGTATTTTCTTTCTGATATTTTGTTAATGAAAAAAAACAGATTGTAGTCTTTTCCAATAAAACCACTTCTTCATTATTTTTAAATGGACAACCGAAGCTCACATATCAAGTCTTAATGTCGTGAAATGTATCGTTCCGGAGATATACCACATGGATTGCATGGGTGATACCCCACCGAAGGGATGTTATAAGTACAAAACATTTCCCAAGTACCATAGATAGTGACACATAAAAAATTTGATACTGCTCATATCATATTGATATGAGGTAACATTGTAACATGCAAAACTGAAGAATTGATAAAAGTCAAGTAGTTTCGAGGTAAGAAAATGGTAATCCGATGTGATACTTTGGATATGGATCAATCGTACATTTACATGAAGTGTTAAAATAAAAAATGTATCAGAGTTAGCAGAGCTTCAAGCCGTATAAAATCATGCAACGTTTGCTGTTTTACGGTGGCATGCCTGAGTTGACTGCGGTAGTAAGTGGAATTACATGCGTGGATTCTTATGAAAATATAGTTATTTTCTACAAATTTCAAGATCAGTGGAGGATCCAGATATGGCTAATCATGCTCTGGCACCAGGTACTTTCCCATCCTTGTGTGGATAACTGCTCTGCAAGAGTCGTCGTTTAAAATGCCCAACTTCGTGATATGCCCCCTGAGTCTACAGGTACCAGTGAGGAACCCCGTTAGAATTCGAAGCCGGTTCTTACTCAGCTCGATACAAGTTTCAAACCTTCTTTTGTTATATTTAACAAGGAGGGATTTGGCCCAGGTAGATCGAACCAATAGCTCGATCTGTCCACCCGTACTCTTTCTCTGAGCATTTCCGTGTGCGCACCAATACCACAGAATGGCTCTGGACCTGTAAGGGGCGTAGCCGCAAGCTTGTATGCCGCCTCATTCCCCTCTCACCGACGTGTCCTGGCACCCAGCAGAGCATAACTTTGTTAATTCCGCCCAGCCGGTTTAATTTTGCAAGACAATCCCCCAATAGCCTGGAGCTAATGATGTGAGAGCCTTAAGAGCCGCCTGACTGTCAGATAGCATCACCCAGGGTCCGATTTACTGCTTTCGTGAACGAGCGAATCTTATCGAAATTATTGAATTGGAACACAAATTTCATTGCGGGTTGCCAGTAGCACGGGTATGATGAATGACTGAAAGAGATTGAATTTCGTTGTGTGGGAAACTGTGGAGATGAAAGATTCCATTACTAATATCATAACTGTTCATAAGAAACCGTGGAAAGTTGAAAGCCAGATAAAAAGGAGCTCCCACAGACAGATATGGACAAATATTTTATTAAAATTAATCACATTGTATAAAGTCCCACTGTTTTTCTGTCCAGATGTCCGATGTTCACGGTTCATAGCGAATCCGTGCCAAGTCGTTAACACAGATTCGTACAAATATTTTATTTAACTTAATTTTCTAAAGTGTTATTTCAATTGGAAAACTGTTATCGGTTAATAAATTTACACAGCTGACTCGAACTTAATGGAAATTGAAACTGAATCAATTTCCATTTTATTCGAAGGTATTCTGCCAACAGTTTCGATTTCACTTCGCTGTAAACAAGCAACAAATGACGTAATTACATTTGTCAATCAAGCGTTCTACTGTTAACAATTCTGTCTGCGATGACTGCTTGGCTTGCCTACCTATCTGTCTGCCTGTCTGCGCCTACGCCTTGGAGATGCGTCAATGGCTTTCAACACTATCAAGCTCAAACGCATTTTCGGTTGCAATGTCGCGGTCACAAACGCATACGCATACATGGGATGCCTGAATTGCCTACAAAGCGCCGCATTAAAGCAAACAATTAGCACCGCAATTGTTACTTGTGTTACGTTTATTTTGTTGTTGTTGTTGTTCAGTTTTGGCTTTTCGTTTGAGTGAGCTAATGTACAAGCGCATGAGACGCTAAGACGCTATACAAATATTGTCCCAGAAGTGACCCTGATGTGTGTATGTTTTTCTTCTTTTGCCAATACGGGTACACACATTTTTTCACACGCTACTTTCTTTGATGGAAGCTATCGGTTCCATGTCCATTTTGGACAAGTACCAAAAGTCCAATATCCAAAAAAATATAATTTGTTTTGTTAATTTTTGCATCCAGCCGTAAGTGGTAATTTGTTTTAATTTTACTTAAAATGATTACTTAAAAATATTATTAACATAAAGTTCACTCTCAACAGCTCACCTCTCAGCAGTAATTATGGCTATCAATGCAAGGTCAAGTGTAGTTAAGAATGATCAAATATTAAAAAAATGCTCTTGTCCAAAATATATTTCGTGAGTGCAATAAAAAGCTTTTACATATATGAATGTACTCCATGTATGTTGTGGCGGGAAGGGATTGAAATATGACTTGAAGGAGATGTAAAAATAAATCATTTCAGGCTAACATCTTAGTTGAATCTAATTTATTAAAGGGGTTAGTTGGAGGCCTGTCTAGGTCCACCCTAAGTTTCGCCCAATCTCCCCCTTAATTCAGCACAACTTTCGCGGTGTGTGTCTCCTAAGTCCCTTCAAAGTCCCCCTAATTCCTCCTAAATGCGCCTGTAGTTCCTTCTAAGTTCACTTTGTCTCTATAAGCGGGCTTTAAATTTTCATCTGCCTACTTTCAGAACGGACTTTTGTCCTTTATGTATTTGTACATACATATACATTAGAGTGGTTCTTATTTTTCCAAATCGATCAAAAGCACCTGGTCCCCTGCCTTTATAAAAAAGGATCAAACAGTCAAATTTTTAGAAAAAAATATAAATTTTAAGACGCTATAATTTTATCGAAAACCGGTATTTTTTATTTATAATGTTTCGATATTTTATCGATTTTTTATCGACATTTTTTCGAGAATTTATCGATTTATTATCGATAATTTTTCGATCATTTATCGATTTATTACGATAATTTTTCGATTTATTATCGATAATTTTTCGATAATTTATCGATTTTTTATCGATAATTTTTCGATTTATTATCGATAATTTTTCGATTTATTATCGTTAATTTTTCGATTTATTATCGATACTTTTTCGATTTATTATCGATAATTTTTCGATTTATTATTGATAATTTTTCGATTTATTATTGATAATTTTTCGATAATTTATCGATAATTTTTCAAGGTAGACGTGGTTTTTATCCGAATAAAAACCATTCTAATATACAATACATATCTCCCGTAGGGCTCCCTGACGTTCGACCAGGCCTGACGAAGTATCGCCTGACTGCTTGTTATGATTATCGTTTTGGGCAAAAGGTGCCGCTGGACGCTCGTACATCATGTATTGCGTGCTTGCAATTAAGCTTTTGATTTCGCAATTATCGTGCGGAATTTTGATTTTTATCTTTTCGGTGAGAATTCAGTTGCCGTTCGACTTTCGTGCCAGGCGGGTTGTTAGGATACGTTTTGATTTATATATTTTTGTTATTGTATTCCTTGTGGTATTGGATTGGTTATTTAAGCGCTCGCTTATTAACGGGTGTTTCCTGTGCTCGACATTTAATTATTATCGGTGTGGTTAATTGGGATTTTGTCGCCTTTTAGTGAAATACTAACAACGCCAAAACATGGCATTTGCCTTCGTTATGCTGGGCACTTGGGCCGCTCTGCTGTGGGTTTATTTCCTATGGTCACGCAGACATTTTTACAAAGCGGCATTGCAACTTCCGGGACCGTGGGGTTTGCCTTTCATCGGTCTGGGCTTAAATATGATGAATCCGGAAAGTGAGTGTGAAAAGTGAAGATGAAAAAGTGAATTTCAAGTGAAACTGAAAGTGAAAGTGAAAGTATTTATTTCTCCTTTTTGAGCTTCTTTCAATGCTTTGAATTTTCTGAAATACACCACCTGATGGAATTTCACTTTATACCCACCAGAACTCCTTGAGTACATGGACAATGTGGCGGGAAAGTACACCACGCCATTCATTTCATGGATGGGCACAAATTGCTTCCTATACGTTAATGACCCGGAAACAGTGGAAACGATTTTCAACTCGCCGCACTGCACTAACAAAGGCTATTTTTACCGTTTCTTGGCCACGGCCATTGGCGATGGACTCTTCACCTCGAGTTGTAAGTGTGTGTGTGTGGGGAGAGAGGGACATTTTGTTCATTTGTTTCGCTTGTTTATTTGGCTCGCAACAGTTTGTCACACAGAAATTGCCACCGAATCGAACTCAAGTGCCGCAAATGTCGAAACCAATTAAATTTATTGTATTGATTGTGTTGGCAAAACATTTTGTCCTTTTTTTCATTTTATTTTTTCCTTTTTCATATCCTTCTTCGGTTGAATGGCCAAAACGAAAAAGCGCCCCGCTGGAACAAACATCGTCGCCTGATCAACCCGGCCTTTAGCCGTCAAGTCATCGGCAATTTTCTGCAGATTTTCAATGTGGAAGCGGATACGCTGCTTGGCAAGTTTGCCACAGAGGGCGTTGTGGGCGGTAAGAAATTGGAGATTTATGGAATGCTGAAGAAGAGCGTCTTGGAGGCTGCCTGCCGTAAGTGAAAGGCTTTTGAGCCATATGTGCTCGCTTCAAATTAATTTCTTTTTCACAGAGACAACAATGGGCAAGAAGATGAACTTCCAAAATGATGGATCGTCAGCCATATTCGAATCATATAATGGGTTAGTTGAAGTAGTTACTGCGGTAACCGTAGACCAGTCGCAGATACACTTGAAGAGGCGATGTATCTTTTGTGTTTGTCCATTTCATTGTTCCACAGCTGCCATTCCACAGTTCATAGCTAACATTTACTAATTTCGAAATCATTTTGCTTTCATGCACAAAAGCCTGGGAAGTCTAACATTTGTGACATCCCCGAACAATGCAAATCTCAACCAAAACTGAATCTTTTGTCTTCTTTCCATGTCCACTCTCCTCATACCCAGCCTCCTCGAGGTGAATGTCAAAAGAATGCTGTCACCGTGGCTCTATCCGGAGGCCATCTATCGTCATTCGTCGCTCTTTTCACGCCAGCAGAAAGTTGTGAATGTGCTCTACAGTTTCGTTGAGAATGTAAGTCTGTCTGTCCTTCTTATGCCCTCCTTGTGCGAGGAGCAATAGTTACTCACAGGCCATTAGTGTAATTTCCACGACTGACTAATTTCACACAATGAACGCCCGGTATTGTTTCAATTTTGACAGCTGCTGCAGCGCAACAAATTGGACAACGTGGACCTGCAGTTGGCCCAAAAAGAACCGAATGACGCTGACAATGATGATGACAATGCGGCTGTCTCCAGCATAAGCAAATCCAAGGCAATTTTCGTCGATCAAGTACGCAACTATGTCGATCAGGGACAACTGACGTGGGAGGATGTGCGTGATGAGGCGAATGTCATAATTGCCGCAGTAAGTATTCCAATGATTAATTGCAAATGATGATTCGATCGAAATGGAAATGGATAATGGAAATGCAATTATGTCAAATCGAAAATGGCTGCAAAGGCTTTCGAAAAAACAAAAACCCAAACACACACACAAAATCTCAACTCAATTCCTGGTAGGAGAGTATAAATGCATTCATCATGTTGCCTTTCCATTTGTCTCTTCCGCAGACGTTCGAAACAACATCGACTGCACTGTATCTCGTCTGCCTGTGCCTGGCCATGCATCCCGAGTATCAAGATAAATTATACAGCGAACTTGTCGAACTCTTTCCGGGCGATGAAAGCAATACCAACAGCGACAATGACAACGGCAGCGATTGCTTCTGCAACCAAGTGACAAACGAGCATCTCGAGCGTATGACATACACCGAAATGGTGATTAATGAGGGTATGCGCCTCTTTGCCGCCGTGCCCATAGTCTTGCGTACCGCCTCCGCTGACATTACGCTACGTAATGGTGTCGTTGTGCCGTGCGGCACACAAATTAGCATCGATATTTACAACATGCAACGCAGCGTACACGTCTGGGGCCCAGAGGCGCGTCGCTTTCGTCCCGAGTTGCATTTCGGGCCCGGGTCAACGACACCGCATCCGTTCGCTTTCATTCCGTTCACCAAGGGTTTGCGTATGTGCATTGGCTATCGTTATGCCTTGATGCTGATGAAGGTGGTGCTGGCGAAGATATTTCGCAACTATCGCCTGAGTACTGAGGCCAAAATGGAGGACTTAATTATTAAGGGGACAATTTCGTTGAAGCTGCGCGAGTATCCGCTGTGCACGGTGGAGCGGCGCGGGCGCTAGTGTATGAATACAACGAAATGTAATGGTGAAATTTGTATTATATGTAGGCTATCTTAAATATAATTTTAAAGTACTCGATGGTTAATTGAAATAATAAAAATCCTAGGCTCGTGGTAAAATATTGCGTATAAATTTCTATATCAAACCACGGAAACGAATGGCAGTCACACGATTTACCACGTTCGCCTTTAATCCCACCACGAACCTCGTTGACACCCAAGCAAGTGCGTATTAAATATGTTCTTCCGTCTGCTTCGTATTGTTGACAACATATGAAAAACATCGCTTCATTATTTTCCGCCTGTTAGCCTTGTGCAACGCGCGTAATTGACTGTTTCCACATTTACTGCACACTGCACACGTTTGGCTGGCTTTCACGGGACGTGATGTGTGTGTGTTACATTATTTCATTCCTTATAAATTAAATTACCGCAATCGCATGTGTCAAGCTATAACAATGGCGTACAGCTTTCGATATGATCCACTTCCGATACATGAATGGCCCGCGATGAGGAAAAGGGTTGTAGTCACCATATTTTTTCATGTTTGCATCGGCATAATTTATTTCTTCAAAATCTTGATGTTGACGATTTTCGGTTAATTTGTACTTAAAGTATCGCTTATCGAATTAAATGCTTTATTTATGACTAGCTGTTACATACCCGGCGTTGCACGGGTTGTATAAAATTTTAAAATAAATATATATAGGAATTTGCGACAACTTCAATGGCGCTGTAGTTGATGGTTTATTCCCCCCGTGAAACTTGGTGCCAGTTGTAATCCCACCCGGTAGCAATCACCCATAAAAAGTCCAAGGACGCACTTGGTGGCAGTTGTAATCCAACCCGGCATGATCCACCCAAAAAATGTCCAAGGACGCAATTGGTGGCTGTTGTTATCCCACCCGGCATGATTCAGCCAAAAAAGTCCAAGGACGCAATTGGTGGCAGTTGTAATCCCACCCGGTATGATTCACCCAAAAAATGTCCAAGGACGCACTTGGTGGCAGCTGTAGTCCCACCCGGTATGATTCAGCCAAAAAAGTCCAAGGACGCAATTGGTGGCAGCTGTAATCCCACCCGGTATGATTCAGCCAAAAAAAGTCCAAGGACGCACTTGGTGGCAGTTGTAATCCAACCCGGCATGATCCACCCAAAAAATGTCCAAGGACGCTCTTGGTGGCAGTTGTAATCCCACCCGGCATGAGCCACCCAGAAAATGTCCAAGGAAGCACTTGGTGGCAGTTGTAATCCCACCCGGTATGATTCACCCAAAAAATGTGCAAGGGCGCAGTTGGTGGCATGGACCACTTAATATTCGATAGTTACTAAGTTACTTTTTAATAATATTTTTTGTTGTATGGGAGGTGCCACGCCCCGTTGTCCAAATCCAACCTCTTATGTCATATTGCAAATTCCATTACTAACACAATTTTACCTTAAAATTTCAATAAAATCAGTAAAGCCGTGATATGGGGTAGAAAATTGTATGGGCGGTGCCACGCCCCTTGTCCAATTATTCCCATATTCGACACATAGCAGTACAACTCCATTCCAAATTTCACTAAAATATATCCAATAGTTGCTTAATTAGCTGTTATTTAAGTTACGTGTTGTGTGGGCGGTGCCACGCCCCTTGTCCAATTATGCTCATATTTGGCATAAAGCTTGGAAAAGTTATTATGCAACTTCGTGCTAAATTTCGTATTTATTATTCAATTTTCTATTCAAATTCAATTCAATAGTTACTAAATTACCTTGTAGACATATTTTGTGTTGTATGGGAGGTGCCACGCCCCTTTGTCCAATCCCAACCGCATATAGCCTATGTTACATGTCGATACCTATAGAATTTATCCTGAAAGTTTCAAGAGAATCGGTACAGCCGTTTAGCCGTGATTGAGGGACAAACAGACAGACAGACAGACAGACAGACATACAGACATACAGACAGACACACACTCAGTTTTATAATATATATAGGGATTGATTCCATTTATTCTCGAAAATTACTTTGATTATTCGATAATCTCGTTCAAATAATTCAGGAAATCATCTTAAATGTAGAAAAGTCATCGATTCGACAGCGAGCAGGCATCAATGACAAAAAAGTTCCTGAATGACACTTCGCTGAAATTTCAAAGTAGGCATTAATGACATTTTCATAGTTGGTCCCACTTTATCCTGCATTTATCTGCCCATTCACCTCCCAGCACCAAATCCAAAATTTCAGCGAAATCCCTTGAATAGGACCCGAGTTACAGAGCTTTAAAAATTTTAAGGCGTGGCAGTGGGCGGAATTTAAATTTCAATAGTCAACCCTCTGCCCATCCACCTCCCAGCACCAAATCCAAAATTTCACCGAAATTCCTTGAATTGGACCCGAGTTACAGAGCTTTTAAAATTTTAGGGCGTGGCAGTGGGCTGATCTTAAAAGCCCATAGTCAACCCTCAGCCCAGCTCCAAATCCAAAATTTCAGCGAAATCCCTTGAATATGACCCTAGTTACAGAGCTTTAAAAATTTTAAGGCGTGGCAGTGGGCGGACTGCAAATTTTCAGAATCAACATGTTACCCATTCCTTACCCAAAACCACATAAAAAATTTCAACAAAGTCGGTCAAACACTGCATTTTAAAATAATATTTGCCACGCCCACCTCGAACGCCCAAAATGGCCACGAGGTCAATGAAATTACCTACATTTTGATATGTGTTTCATTAAAAGTATTTCTTGAGTTATAAGGGAACAAACATACATACATACAAACCTACAAACCTACAAACAAAGAATTTTATATAAGTAAGAGATGACACTCTGCATGACACTCTGCATGACATTGGATCACATCAATGCATTGTTGCTTCCACGCTATGAATCGTGTCAGGGTTTTCTCATTTACTCTCATTTCGTGAGAGCATTTGCTATTAGCTTCAATGTCAGCAAGAACTCATCGATGCTTTAGACATCAAATTTCATACAAATTTCAACTGGGATATGGCCTCGAAGGGAGTAATATTAATAGATACAGAAAAATTTGCAGTTGCATCTGAACGATGTTATAATTCGTGGCACAAAATATCTGCCTGCAGACTGGACTAATCTGATGCACCATTCGACTGTTTTCAATACTTTGTTACAGACGAACTTCTTCAGTTTTTAGCCGAGTTATGTTTGTTAAGTCATTTGAGTCTCGAAATATTGAAGAGCCACCCCAAAATTCAATATGTTGGGATTTGAAAACTAAACATCATACTGAAGAAGACTGTGGACTGTAGTGTCGACCTCATGGATGGTCTAATAGGGCGCTAGTAATCATGTCCGCGTCAAGACTAGAAATTGGACTAATCGAATCTTCTTTCATATGTTGGTTGTGGCAATGGTGAACTCATACATTCTGTATAATCGTTCACACAAAGGAGATCGGTCCACCCAATTGCCAAAATTTCTCACAGCAGAAACATTGTGTTCAGAGATCACACAACTGGTTAAATCCAAGAAGACTTACCTTCATGTCTTCATGACTTACCTTCATGACAATGTTGGTCATTGGTGTGCATTTGGCGACAGATCTATCAAAGAGATGTGCTAACTCCCAGGATGTAAATCATAAACTCAGGCGTACTGCACAAAAAGCAACTTGAACCTAATTGAACCTATTCCTAAATAACTTTTTTTTTTCATCTATCATTAATTTTCCTTCAATAACAAATTTTTTTTCTTGCATCACATATGGCGTATTTTTATTAGCACTAACTATCTTGTTGGTGTGATTCCCGCTTACGAATTATCGCATCTAAGTTGGTGTTTATCCGATATGACCTTTCTTCGCTGTGGTCACTAGAGCACCTTCTAACCAGACGTCTGGTTATTCGTCCTCCTCCTAAATTCTCTTATCATCGGGCAGTTCGGCAGGTATACTTATCAATTTTTGATCAGATAAATTTTCCGCAAATCATGTATATTTGATATAAAACCATGTAGTTTCAATATAGAAAACGTGAACTTGATACGTTTTTTTTTTGGGGAATTTCATATTTCCCATGAAATGTAGAACCTGGCAGTATATCCAAAGGTGGGCATAGTTAATAGAGAATTTAACTTCGTTAACCCAGTAATAGTTAATCAAAAATTTAACTTCGTTAAATTAAAAAGTTATTTGCGTTGAAAAGTTAACTTCGTTACAAGTTAAATTAAATAGTTCAATTTTCTATAAAAAAAACAAAAAAAAAACATTTTAACTACATTCAATCGAATGCCTGCACTTACAGATCCTTTTTCCGATCGGTTTCAGCCTTCTATATGCAAATTGGCTTTTAAATAAATTTTACAAATTTGTATCAAAAGCGAAATTTTGTGTATGAAACAATTTATTTATATTCACAAAATTTTATTAGAATATTAAATAATAATAATGAAACAAATGAAGTTTGGTTAAGAACAAATATCACAGGCCATTCTAAACACAATGGCGTTCTCAGTTTTTCGCCATTTTGAGAAATGGAAAATACGATGTGAAAATCCTGACGATGTAAACCGCATGTGATGGCTGAGAACCATTCTAAACCATTCTAAACACAGAATGGTCCATTCATACATAAAAATAGAATATAGAATACTTCGAAATATATCGGCAAGTGTATTTAATTGTTTTGTGAAAAAATTTTTAAATTAAATGTCAAAAATTGTATAAATTTCTAATTTTTACTTTTTTTATTTACATTTAATAATAAAAAAATATTTTTGTTTTGAAGTTAACTAATCTAGTTAATCCAAGAAATTTAACTTAACTAAATGAAAAAGTTAATGGTTTTCGAAATTAACTGAAACGTTAAAAGTTAACCAAAAATTAAACTTCGTTAATTAACTATTAACTAATTAACTAGTTAATGCCCAGCTTTGAATATATCCAATGATTTATGAAATTCAATTATAAATTTACAAGTGAGTAAGTTTCAGTCGGTCAAAGCCGACTTTTATATACCCTACACCTACTGGGCCATATTATATCCGCCATTTTTAATTTTTCAATTTCGACATTAAATTCGAAATCAGCGACCCTAAAAACCCCTAGACACCAAGTTTGGAACTATTTAACCGGGATATAGATGGAAAAATTCGAAAAACTTAACCAAATTCAGGCATTTTTAGGCAATCCAGGGATCCAGAAAATTCAGGAATTTTAGGCCTTTCAATCCCGGGACTGTCGGGACAAGAAAAAGTCCGGGATCCCTGCATTGCAACCCCTAGCGGATACAATATGGGCCAGTAGGTGTAGGGTCTGTATAAATCGGCTTTAACCGACTGAAACTTACTCACTTGTTTTGATATTATTTGATTGACCCATAAAGCGTTTGGCATAACTGGAAAACGCACTATCCGAGGACAAAATCGTACTAACAAATGCTTACTCTATTTTCAAATCTGTGAGGGCCGATGTTTATTGACATGTTGTTTTCCGCAGGCAATTATCAGTTGTAAAATTGCCATTCCTTCTTCTTGATAAAATCCAATTAAAATCGCAATTAAAAATCAGCACACAGGACGAATTGCATTACGCAGAATTACAGATACGCTTGAAGGCCTTCATATTAGTTTTATTTCATGGATTAGTTTTTTTTTCCTTTAATTAATAAATACTTGCATTCACAGAAATGGTTGTCCTTACTGCAGGCAATGCAATCACTACCCCTGAACAATGTCAAAATTGCATAGGCGTTGCCAAGGCCAGGGAATGCCACAAGCTGTTTAATAACAAAAAAAAAACGGCCATTAAACGCCTGCAATGTGCAATTAGCAAAGTCAATGGTATTTCATAATGTAATTGTGTTAATATAATTCCAGTGCATTGCCATCATGGTGGTGGCCTTCAGTGTGCTCTCTTGATGATTACTTGAAGGTGGCTAAGAATTGCATAATACATGTAAAGATGATGATTATGTACTTGGGACACAGTGCACAGTGGATGTGGCTGAGCACAATTTCAATAATCAAAGGTCCCCAAGAAACCATTGACTGTGAGGAGAAAGAATTTAACAAGTGAACAGAAATTGATTTTTGGTTTGTTTCTTTATTTATTTATTTATTTGTTTTTGTAATTTATTTGCTTCCATTATTTGCTAAATTTAAAATTGTTGTGGTAATTTCACATGTTTTTTTTTTGTTGTTTGGTTTTCTTTGTTTTTGTAATAAATTTTGCATAGTTTAGTGTGTTTATTTATACTTGCTTTTAGTGTGGCTTCAAAGTGTTTAATTTTGTATTACTGCTCCTTTATTTTACGAGTGGTTTTTACAAATTCGGTGAACCTTTGTTGTTGTTAATTGGTTTTTGCAAAAATGGTTCATCTTCAAAAAGCAAAAGTGCAAAAAGTTAGTTGGTTTTTCATTTTATCATAGTTGGACAAAAGTGTATACAAAAATTTCTTTAGTTTAAAATTTCAAAAAGGGCATAAAAAAATAAAATTTATTTAATTGTTTTTTTTTCACCGGAATATATTTTGGAAAATTAAAAATGAGTGGAAGCCAAACTCTTGAATTGGTTTTATTTTTTTAATTTATTATATATTAGCAAAAAGTTTGTGTGACTTGCTTCAATTCAAAAACCGTCTAAATTGATTTTTTGAGGAAAAGCTTGTGTTATCAATTTCGGTTATTACATAGGATACCTACTCTTCCCAACAGACAATTAATGTCCAAAAGATTCTAATTACAAATGTTTTTTTTCTCAACATTCCCCACGCAAATAGTTTCTGTTTCTTAAATTATTTCAATTTCTTTCTTACTTTTTTCTTCAAACCACACACACTCACATAAAAGCGTTTGCAAATATCCCGCCAAAAAGTTCTCATCTTACTTTTGTTTTTGTTATTGTCAAATATGACCCACTGCATACACCATATACATATATATATATATTTTTTGTTTGTTTTAAACTTACAAAACTTTTCATATCAAAATTTTTATAATTTTTTTTTCAGTTTTTTATGATTTTTTTTAGTGTTTTTTTAAAGAATTTTTTTTTGAGAATATTTTTTAATATTTTGCTTGTAATGACTTTATAATTTAACGCTTAAACTCGGTATTAGCTACGGTTTTTTATTTTACTCAAAATACTACTATTTGATATACTACCAAATAAGCTTGCTTCTTGAAATCTTTATTGATTGTAAGCTACTTACATAATTTTCTTTTCTTTTGTAATTTCTTTTTTTTTTATATAGTAAATATTTGATTTTTTTTGGAAAATTGCTTTGCAAAAAATTACTTTTTCAGGCATTTAAAAAGTGTGTGGACGCTGATTGATTCAAGTTGTTGCTCGTGGCGTGGCATTTTTTGTTTTGCATACTTTGCAGTGCTTCGACGGTAGTTATTACGTTTTCAAAAGCTTTTTTTTGTAGAGTTGCTTAAACGAAAGTTAATAAGCAACAGAAGCAGTTCAAATTCAAGCTACGATTAATAAAAGTTTTGACTACTGCAGTGATTAAGGTAAAAGGGTAAATCGAAGCGTTCGCTGATCACAAATCCGCGGTACATTTTGCTACACTACCTCTTGGTTTTCAATTGGCAATTAAGTTCAAGAAATCAAAAAATCTAGTGGTAGCAGAGCAAAGGTTTCAGTTCCAATTTGCCGAATAGTAAGGATAGTCATGAGCCCACTGTAAAGTGAAGTACGTTCTTTATACACACTTAAGACGTATTTTTGGCATGCACCTAAAACACTCACGCGCTTTCTTGTGAATGAACTATAGCGTTTTAACTACACCCCAAAATGTGTGTAAAATGTGTCTACAAATTAAAAGATTCTTATATTTCGTATTAAATACGAAAAAAAACGTTTGTGTTTGTTGCATAAAATGTTGTTGCCTGTAAGTTGGTGCAAATTACGGTGAAGGAAGGTAAAAGCCTCAGAAAGTGTCCGAATGTCGGCTGGTGTCAAGAGTTGTTCCAGCCACGATTCGTAAAGTGTAATTCTTTGTGAAAAGTTTGTGAAAATTTGTGAATATTTGTGAAAAGTTTGTGAAACTAGTTTGTGAAAATTTGCTTTAAAAACAACTTGCTTTGTTAAATTCAGATTTTATCCAGCTCATAATAAATTGTTATTATTTATTTTTGGGCTTTTGCTCATTTTTAAAGATGATAAAAAACCAATTCACAGTGCTTATTTAATTTAAAAAAACTAGAATAATTCTTGTTTGTTTAAAGTCGATTTGAGAATAAACGTTTGAAGTCGACTCGTGATTGAATTCTTTTCTCAAATCGATAACTAACTCCCGTTTTTCGTAGAGATACCTATGATTGTCGAGTCAATTTCAAAAGTTCGAAAAAACTATCGAGTCGTTTTCGAATACTTATCACAACGAAATGTTTGCCAGAAACTATCTTCGACAATGCCGAAGCTAAAATACCTTCCCACACAAGATCCACCAATTTTGACTTTTTCTTGTATTTTTTACTTTGAGCCCTTAGAATAAAATGTGTGCTCAGTGCTCCGGAGCAGTGTTGCCAGGTTCCAAAATGACGTTTTTCAAGATTTTTTGACGTTTTTTTGAGTAAAAATCACATTTTTTTCATGACTGAAGATTGAAAAATATAGATAAATTAGCGTGATATTTCTGAATGACCATTGTCAGTCTAAAGCGAAATATCCGCAGTCTATTCGAGGTCTATTCAGTTTCTTTCGAGTGGATTTCTGGGCTCAAAATTACATATCGATACCTTAAAGCACAACCATCGTATGTCCATTTTTTCGAAACTCTAGAAAATGAAAAACAAGTTTTCAAATTGGTACGTTTTGTATGGAAACTGATTTTTATTTCCTCATTTTTCAAGTACTTTCATTGCGATTCCCACAAACCACTGTAGCCTGTTGATGCAGCTTCTTCTCAGGAATCCAAAAAAGCCAAAAACTCGATTTTCATGAAAACGGACATAGGATGGTTGCGCTTTAACGTATCGATATATCATTTCTATACAATTCTACCAAAAATTCCACTTATCAAAAAATTCTCAAAATTCAGGGGCATTTTTTTTATCACAAAAACTTTGATCTTGTTGCTTGTTTTTAAATAGCACAAATTTTTGCATCCCAAAAAATATGTAGAGCCCCCAGGAAACAAGTTCAAAAAATAGTTCCATTTTCTACAGGGATTTTCTCGAAGTGTTCATAACTATCTGTGTACCAAATTTCAGTTCCCTAGCTTATGTGGAAGTGTATGAAAAGGCTATGAAAAAGCTATACAAATTATTATATATATAGTCCACCCAAAGCAAGTTAATATAAGGGTTATAAAAACCACACAAAAGACTAATACTCTATTAAAATTCATTAGGTTTAACAAAATAATAATACTTTTGTTGTTTTTAAGAAATCCTAACAGTTTTTTCTTGAGGAAACTAACATTTAACCATTTTGACGTTTTTTAGACCAAAATTACGGCATCACCTGACAAACCTGCTCCGGAGTGGAGAGGAGCGACTGACGGAAATAGGTAATGATGTTTTATCCATCAAATTTTTTACCCTACAAGAAGGAGAACTTTGTATATTCTTGATCAGAATCACCTCCTGAGTTGGTTTTGCCCTATTCGTCTGTCCATCCTCTTTTCTTGTAAACACGATTGCAGGAGAAAGAAGTTAACAAAATTTGGATTTATCTTTATTGGTCCTAGAAAGGATTAGTATTGCAAATGAGCGGAATCGTGTTATATAAAATATGCAACCTAATTCCGCTGAAATAGTTCCAGAATTGGGGTTTTTTAGGTCGCTGATTTCGAATTTGATATTGAAATTTCCAAATTCAATATTTCGCAGTAGGTGTAGGGTATATAAAAGTCGGCTTTGACTGACTGAAACTTACTTGTCACCTTTTGTTTTTATTTAGATTATTAGCTACTCCAAATCAGCGAACTACTACATTAAAAACATTGGCTAACATTCATAATCTAATTACGTTCCAACTTAACTGTAGTGCTCTACTTAGTTGACAGACAGTACACCAGATTGACAGCTACTAAGGTTTAGTACACCCAGAGAAAAAACAACCTAAAATCAAAAATAACCACCTTAAAACAAGTAGAAACGTTAATGAAAGTCTGGTAAAGTTGGAAATTTTAGAAACAACTACGAACAAACTTGTTTTCAATTTAAAACTTAAATTCAAAAATAAACAAACTTATTTCAAAGTTTTTTTCCGATTATTTCAAAAATGTTCCAATTTATATTAAGTTTGCCAGACCTTGATTTAAAATCGTTCAACTTTGTTTCAACGTTGACAACAGTTATTTTAAGTATTTTTCACTTAATTTCAACTTTCCAACTTTGTTTCAACGTTGACAATAGTTATTTTAAGTATTTTTCTCTTTATTTCAAAGTTGTTTCCATTAAGTTGAAAAAATGAAGGAGTAAATACGATCGTACTTGATTTTACTATGTTTTTTTTCCCTGAGTGTAGCCACTAAATTTGACTGTGAGTTTAAAATGAACTCTAACTTGAGTGATAATTTTCAACTGGACTGAAAATGGCACACTATTCTCAGTGGAATTTGCAGATATAATGGAAAGTTAGTTAGGCACTGCGAAGGTATCCTCATCAATCGTATGATTCAGAACTTGTTCACAAAATACATGTGTGATATTTTAATCAGTGTGCGATTTGAATTTTTTCAGGATATTGTGGAAATTTTTTAAGTGCGGGGATGTTACTTTGTATCTAGATCCGTTAGTCAACTCGATTGGAAAACTCCCTGTGGCCTATTTTCTTTTAATAGAATTTTTTAATCTCAACGATTTTTTTTATAGGATTTCTAAATGTGACTGTGATGTTTTTTTAAATAACTAAAAAGCTTGCGCTGTTTAATTCACTGCTTAGAAAAAGGGTATTTCGTGGGAATCTTAACTGTCACCGCTGAATTTGTGAGCTTCTGAGTTTAGGTGAGGCATGCAAAACAAAACGAAAATGCTATAAAATGAAGTTTATTTTTTTCAAGTATTTTTTTTTTATACATTTCTCTTTTTACGAAAATGTTTCTGCTTTATAATGCATTATTAATTATTGGGATAGTTGCAGGCACAATAAATTATTTATTATTTTAAATAATTTCTTAATAATTTAATTACTACTTAAAGTACATTGTGGTGTTATGCGATTACTTCTGCTTTTTTTTGCTTGAGGATTTCATGTATATCTCAATTATATATCAAATATATGAGGAGGCAAATCAAAATAGGCAATAATGTCAAGCAAAACGAATGCATGTGAATGAAAAGTTATGAATTCATTTGAAGTAAAGCTTTGTCTTTATGCATGATATCCAGATATGATACGTACTTGCTTGAGAGTTGCAAGATTATTTTATGTTTCTTGTGTTTTTTTTTTTTTTTTTTTTTGTGTCTCTTTATTAACTTAAGAATAACCAATATTACAAATACTTGGTGTCTGGCATGTGAATGTTCGAATGTTGTGGTTGTTTGTATTTTGAGTTGATTTCGGTAAATACTATTGTTTTCGGAAATTGCTTATGCTCAAAATATTGCTCATTAGTGGACATTTTTTCACATTCTCATATTATGTTGTTTCATATTAAATTGTTAATTGAGTTTTTGCATAAATGCGGTAATTAAACAAAAAGTATCGAAATTAAAACTTTTAATACCTAAAAAATGCAACATGTAGTTTCTTTATTATTTTGTTTTGTTTTGAACATAATCTTTCTTTCTTTCTTTTCTTTTAGGGATTTTGTTTTACATATTTTTCAAATAGAAGGCAAACACAATTGTTTTATTTAAGCTTAAGTTTTCAACTTTCCTAATGCCAGTTGCTTTTGTTTACAACGAAAATGCTAAATTTGAACTTAAAATTAAGTATCTTCTGCTAAATTACATGATGTTTCTGACTAACATTTACAGTAATTTTTGTTTGTTTTTTTTTTCTTTCTTTTAGTTCTACAAAATAAAGTTTACAAATAGGTTTTCTTTTTCCAACAACACTAGGCTAAATTGCTACAAGGTAGACAACAATAATTTTTGCTTTTTTGTTTAGGTTTTGTTTTTTTTTAGTTTTTGTTAATTTTATTTTCACAATTTTTTTTCTGTTGACTGTTGAATTTTTGTAGTTTTTAAAGCAAATAATTCCATTAACTTTCGGCCGGTTGATTTGTTGTGAACTCAGTGATACCATCGTTCTCCATGGACTCGAGGATATCGGTGACATAGGCAGCCACATCCGTGTGACTGCGCTCGCCGCGTAAAATGAATGGCATCTGCAGCAGGCGGCTGTATTTTGGGCGTTCACTCTCGTTCTTGATTAAACTGGAAGAGCAATTATAAATTAAATACAAAACAAAAAACTGGTAAGAGAATATCTTCGGTCTGACCGAAACTAAAATGATCTCCACAAGAGAGTACGGCACGTTATTAGACAACTTTATCGATCATTTTTAATAATTTTCATTCCCGAAACATTTCAAAATGTTGTTCCAATTCCATCCCCAATCGTAAATCCCTTACCAATGCATTTGCATACAAATTTAACAAATTTATTTGATTTGTTAAATAAACAAAAATTTAATTCATTCTAACACTTCGTATTGACAAAACAGCCCACTGTAATGAAAAGTGTGTCTTTGTTATGAGCTATTTTCGTCACAAGAGTATCGAAGAGAGAGAGACAGAGACAAAAGGCATATGTAGAAAAATTTGAAACGTATGTGTATGGTGTTTGTCCATCCGAATCTTATATCCCATATGGTCTAGTGGCTAGGATATCTGGCTTTCACCCAGAAGGCCCGGGTTCGATTCCCGGTATGGGAAACTCTTTTTTTTAACTTTTTTTAATTCAGTTTTTTTTTAATTTTTAGAGGAAACGAGAAATGCACTTACATAGTCATACTTTTGTTGACTTTACCCGAAATTCGCATACTCACCAAGTATTTACAAAATCTACAGAACAGAAAAAAAAAATATCTCAACCTATCCAAGATGCCTATTAATCAAAAATACAAAACCACACGCGCTTCTACGTGAATCTCTACCAATTAATTTGTATACAAATTAAGGCATTCAATCCCGGGATCCCGATCGTTTTCTAAATCCCGGAAACCCGGGATTTTGAGTCCGGAATCCCGGGATTCAAAAAATTGATCGTTGTCCTGGTAAAATGCGAATGTATTCTCAATTCCTAGTTTGCGCACACTTTCCTTCAGGTTTGACTTCAATATGCTAATGTACACTAACTGGTCCATAATACCTTCGATTATGCGAAGGTTTCCAGGACCTGCAGCCGACATAGCACCCCAAACCATTACGGAGCCCATACCCTTAATCAAAAAAAGCGGACCGAATTTGCCAAAAAATACCATTGCAAGGATTTTTCCTTTTGGGAGCACGTTTTATTCACGGATGAAAGCAAATTAAATGTTTTCCGATCAGATGGACGACCCTACGTGTGGCGACAGGCGAATACGGAGCTTAAAGAGAAAAACCTACGCCCGACAGTAAAACACGGTATGGGCTCCGTAATGGTTTGGGGTGCTATGTCGTCTGCAGGTCCTGGAAACCTTCACATAATCGAAGGTAATATGGACCAGTTAGTGTACATTAGCATATTGAAGTCAAACCTGAAGGAAAGTGTGCGAAAACTAGGAATTGAGAATACATTACCAGGACAACGACCCTAAGCACAAGGCGTATAAAGTGCGAAGTTGGCTCCTTTATAATTGTCCACACGTTTTGGAAACGCCTCCACAGTCTCTGGACCTAAACCTCGAAGAAAAATTAAAAAATCACACCATTTCGACTCGTGATCAGCTCAAATCCGCCCTAATTGAGGAGTGGAACAATATGGAGCCATCTTATTGCAAAAAACTGGTGGAATCAATGCCTCGACGACTGCAGGCAGTTATTCAACAAAAAGGGCTGCCCACAAAATATTAATTTAATTATAACTTTCATTTATCTATAATATTTTAATATGAAATGTGTTCGGTTCCATTATTACTTTGATGTTCAATTTTGATGTTAGGTTACAAAAACTTTTTTTTTTAAATGTAGTTAATGGATTTCTTTAATTTTTTGCTTGTTTTATATTCTATAGACCTGGAGCCTTATAAATAAAAAAAATAGTTTTTGCTACAACAACATCTTAGTTATTTTTTTTTTAATTTTAGTGCTATTGCAACTTTTGTTCCATTATTACTTTGAGCCACTGTAATAACTTTTGGTTTTTTTTTTTTAAAATTCGTTTTGTTTAATGCAATATTTATTAAATAGTATTTCTACGTTGAATTAAAATAAAATTAAGCTTAAAATATTGTTGCAACAGTTTTTTCTTTAATCCCGAAAATCCCGAATAATTCCCGGGATCCCGGGATTGTAATTTCCAATCCCGAAATCCCGGGATTTTCAAAAACACTTCGGGATTGAATGCCTTAATACAAATCTAACAAATTAATTTAATTTATTAACAAAATTCAACTCATTCTAACCAGAGCATGAAAATAACTCTCATAAAAGTTTTTCAAAAAGTTAAGTCAAACTGTAAACTTTTATATTTCAAAATAAAAGTTAAAAATAAACTTTAACTTTTATATTTACAAGAGCTATTTTTGACTTTAACATTTAAAAGTTTTTTGAAGCAGTTATAAAAGACTTTTTTTAATTTAAAATAAAAGTCTCTCAATTCTCTTTAATCGTGTACATGACCTAGCTGTTCTTTGGTATTCCGTTAAATTTTTGGTTTCTTTCAATGTGGTAAAAAAGTGGGCATTTTTAATTTCTTTTAAAGTCTTCCGTGATTTTTTTATGTTTTGATTTATTTTTATATTTTGATTCTTTTTTTGTTCGTCTATTGCAATAAATGGAAATGTCTCTTTGTGTCGTGCTTTTTTCGTCTCGAGAGTATTGAGGAAAGAGTGGCAGAGACAATAGGCATATGAACTGAAAATTTGAAACGTATTTGTATGGCGTTTGCTTTGCAAATTCTTATATCCCATATGGTCTAGTGGCTAGGATATCTGGCTTTCACCCAGAAGGCCCGGGTTCGATTCCCGGTATGGGAAGATTTTTTTTTACTTTTTATTTAGTTTTTTTTAATTTTTGGAGGAAACGAGATAAGCACTTAAATACTCATGCACTTGTTGATTTTAGGCAAAATTCGCATACTCAACAAGTATTTACGAAATCTACAGAAAAGCAAAAAACAAAGTATCTCAACCTACTCAAAATTCGCCGTAAAATACATTTTTTCTTTGTACTACAAATATTTAATTAATCAAAAATTAAAACCACATGCGCTTCTACGTTAATCCCCAACTAATGTATTTTTATACAAATCTAACAAATTTATTTAAATTATTAAATAAACAAAAATTTAACTCATTCCAACACGTCGTTTTGGCAAAACAGCCCACTGTAATGCAAATGTCTCTTTGTTTTAAGCTATTTTCGCCTCGAGAGTATTGAAGAAAGAGTGACAGAGGCAATAGGCATATGAACGAAAATTTCAAACGTATGTGTATGGCGTTTGCTTTGCGAATTCTTATATCCCATATGGTCTAGTGGCTAGGATATCTGGCTTTCACCCAGAAGGCCCGGGTTCGATTCCCGGTATGGGAAGATTTTTTTTTACTTTTTTAATTTATTTTTTTCTAATTTTTAGAGGAAACGAGATAAGCACCCACATAGTCATACTTTTGTTGATTTTAACCAAAATTCGCACACTCACCAAGTATTTACGAAATCTACAAATTCGGTGGAAAATTCCATGCCATTGTAGGAGGGCTGCAAGCGCGGCGGATCACCTTGAACAACCTAAAATGTTTAATGAATTTAATGGTAATTTAGGAAATTTTTGTAAGAAAACCCACTTGACACAATTGCTCAAATACGGAATCCCATTTGCGGTATGGGAAATTGCCCGTGGCCACCTCCATGAGTGTGATGCCCAAAGACCAAACATCGCTACGCACATCATAACCTTTGGCGCGCTCTGGATCAATACGCTCGGGCTAAAGACAAATAAGTTCCAGTATATCAAAAGTATATAAAAAATGCCATGCAACTCACCGCCATGTATGGCCTACAACCAGCATCCTTCGTCTTGGCAATGGAATCGACCAATTGACCCGATATGCCAAAGTCGCACAACTTGATGTCGCCACGCCTGTGCAGCAAAATATTGCTCGGCTTAACGTCGCGATGGATAATCTTGAGCTGTTCCTTCAAATAATTGAGCGCTTGCACTGTGGCCACGGTGATCTTGGCCAGAATCGATTCGGGTATACGTTGCTCCTTGCGCTCGTAAATGTACTTGTAGAACTTATCCAGCGAGGAGTCCATCAGTTCCATGCAAATCCAGCAGTCACCCTCCTTGAACAGAGCCCCATAGAATTGCACAATGAAATTGCATTCGTTCGACTTCATCACCACCTCCAAGTCCATGAGCAACTGTTTCTGCTCCTTCTCATCAACGGTGGAACGTATGCGCTTAACGGCCATTACCATGTCGATTTTCTTGAATATCATCTTGTTGACCGCGCCAAAAGCACCGCGTCCGATCTCACCCAGATCCTCCATGTCGTCGGAGGTGAATTGATAGACATCCTGCTGGCTGGGTCCGACCTGAAGCTTGCCGCACGCCTGCTGCTTGATGCGTTCGCGTGTGCGGTCTTTTGGGAGATCACATATATTAGGGTGAGACTTAGCCAATAGAAAAATGTCAATTTACCTGGAATTCCCATGGGTGCCGCTCCACCACTAGCAGTTGCATTGGTTGGCAATACGGCAGGCGAACCGAAACGCAGCGAATTCATATTATGTGACGAGGAACTCGACGCCGATGAGGCTGATATAGTGGACGAGGCAGAGCCAGACGACGTCGACGATAGCGACGACGGCGGATGACGCATGCTGAGATTGTTCAGGTTCAATTCACCGGGCGGAATGCGTGGACGGCCAGCGGCGCCGGCTACAAATAAAAATCGAATTTGAAGTGGAACAAAATAATTCAACAATGTGGGGAAACTTACCCGCAAATAAGTTATTGGGACGCTCGGCCATTGTATAAAAAAAAAGTTTTAGTTTTTAGTTATTTCAAAGTCCTTTGAAGCTTTCGTACAAAGAACAAACGCAAAAAGGATGCGTTCGAGTTTGTGTGGGACGAGTTCAGCAGGCTGGTCGCCAAAGGGGTAAGAAAAAGAGTTGGGCGCGTCCGAAAACACGTACGTATCGGTGGTACCGGAATTATTTCCGCACGAATGAGCCGGAAAATGAAAACACACCCTCGCCACACGACGATAAAAGGAAACTCGAGTCCTTCGTAAAACTATTAATTTAATTAGTCTGTATGCATTTAGCTACAATTCGCCCGATTCATAACTCTTAAATAATTCACAAATTATCCTTTTGCTATTTTTCACCAAAGAGGACGAACCAAAGTCGCGCAGGGAGCAGACGAAAGAAAAACACAGTGGAAGGAAGAAACGGCAAATATGTCAAAAGCAATGACGGTTTCAGTTTTCTACCGTTTTGGCTATTTTCTACTTTTTTTTCGTAATTTTCACTTTCGCACTTTTACATAATTATGAAAAACTGTTTTTATTTTCAGGACTTCCGGATTTCACAATCGGTGCAAAATGCAAAATGTTTGCAATAAGAAACTTTGCAGAAAATGTATAGTTTTTTGCTTCTATTCTTTATTCAGCCGTAGAAACGATTTTTTCCATACGAGAAGTTCAAAGAAACTGCAGAAGTGGTGAAAACGTCAAAACCTTAGCGTAGTGATGCATAAAATATACTCACTTGACTTTGAAGTACTCGTCGAATAATTCGAACGTTTTGTGTTGAAAATTTAAACACAATTATTCACACAAATTTGGTTTCGTCACCGGTATTATAGACCAGTCAATTCTCGACCGAATTCAATACTTTTTAAAATGTTCTTCGTCAGCAACCGATTGAGGTTGAAAATTCTTTATTCCTACCATTAATTGCTCAGATCATAGCTACCAAATAAATATCTCACAAAAAATGTCACAATCTCAAACAAAATTTTGAAAAACCTCACGTGAGAAAACATCTTACAGCAATTAAAAATTCTCACAAAAAATCTCACAGGAGATAAAGAATCTCACAAAAATCGCACATCTTACACGAAAAAAAACTGTCCATGTGAGAAAATATCTCACAGCAATATAAAATCTCGCAACAAATCTCACAGCAATTAAAAAATCTCACACGAGATAAAGTTCTTACAAAAATCTCGCATTAGCTAAAAAAATCTCACAAGCCATAAAAATATCTCAGATAGTTAATATATCTGCATTCGAGGATTTTCAGCAAAGGTCTAGAAGACTTCGAAATTTTGAAATTTAATTTAATTTTTTATATCGTCCACTAATTGTTAATTTATCGTGTTTGATATTTGAAATTTTACAGGAGACCGTTTTTTACTGTTTCATGTACAATGTGCATATTCTAAGTATATGGAAAAATGCAGCCTATCTTAAGGAACCATTTGGATTTAAAAGAGATTTTCGAAAAATGTACTGCTTACGATTAATTGGCAATTAGCGGATAATATGTTCCTCGTATATGTTGTTTTCTTTAAGTTTTAATCCAAATGAAATCCTGATTGAAGGACAGTCGAAAAAGAAGAGTTTGGTAATCGGGGTGAATTTTGCAGTAGCAATCAGTATAATTTTTGACAATCGCAAATATTTCCATTTATTGTGATTGGAGTAAAAGGAATAATTTTAGAGCTACAAAAAATTTTCAGAAGCAGTTAAGGTTTTTTGCTTTCCAAAAAAGTTTGCTTTGTCGACAGAAGTTCAACATTTTCGATTCTAATGAAATGCAACGCTGACTTAGGCATTTATAAGGTTTCCTTTGTGTTTCTTTTCCTTTGACATTCGTTTGCATTTCAGCAGTTTTAGTGGTGCCATATATACGGAAAATCCGTATTTAATCGAAATTGTGAAATTTTCAGTAAAATACGGATTTTCATACGGGTTTCTTGGAAATCGGATTTTCTGGAAAAATCTGCCATAACCTTCACACTTTGTTCTCGTACACCGCTTAAAACTGCTAACCGTTTCCATTTTTGCACAACCAATGGTTACTTTGCAATGATTACTCTTTTTTTAGTCCCGTTTTGGAGAAAATACATATATTTGGTTTTGCGTAGACCGAAATGTTTTTCGACGTTTAAATTTTTGAAAAATCTCTCCAAAGTACTCAAAGAAGCAACTCTTTTTTCGCTTTCTCCGCATATGCTAGCCGAAATGAAAATTTTGTTTGTTTTTGGCTTCTTTATTTTACATAAGTTTTCTTATGGGAGCATTTTTGCAGTCTGCACACCGGGCTTTAGTTAAAAAATCTCACTTCACATAAAGCTACGGTCAGATTAGGCAGATATTTGTCCAAATACACTCAGATATTTTCAAAATCACCTAAAATCGTATGTGGCTGAACCAGTATTTTATTTTACTGAATGTATTTTCCCAGTATTTTTGCAAATATTTGCCTAATCTGACCGTAGCTTAAGACATTGAAAAATCTCGGTATGAGATAAATCTCACAAATCTGTTCGGTGAATTCTGTTGAAGCATTTATTTGTCAGAGACTCTTTTTTATTTTTAGCAAAACAATAATTTTGAAAAAATTTTGTAATAATTTTTCTGTGCGGGTCTTATAGATTTTTCTTTTCAAATAAAACTAGAAAGTACGGATTTTCGGAAAAAAGAGATGTGGCAGCACTCGTTATTTTCACATCTGCTATCTTGCTATCTGCTGCTGTTCGATTCCCGACGATTTAAGTTTATTTTGATTTTCATTCGATTGCACTACATTTCTCATAAAAACAAAAAAATATTGTGAAATTCCATAACAGATCGTAATCCAATTATTAAAATCGAGAAAAAGGGCTCTTTTCCACAAGGCCTCAAGTTAATGTGGAGAAATGACCGATTCATACTGTCTGTCCAACTTTATCGATTATTCACTGGCAATTCATGAACCGCTTAAGCATAGCAACCGCATTAAGGTAAGGGAATCACAATTCAAATCTCGGTCACTTATAAATGACCTCATGCTTATGTTATTCCCCTTTAGTACACTTGCTTTGATATCTCGGAGAACTACGTGATTTTCGGGGCCACTTCGGGTTCGTTGTACCTCTTCAATCGGTCCACGGGCAAGTTCCTGCATCTCATACCAAACAAGCACGGAGCCGTGAGTCATTTGGCCATTTCGGCAAACGAAAAGTATGTGGCCTTTGCCACGCAGCGCTCTCTCATCTGCGTGTATGCGGTGAATCTGTCAGCCCAGGCGGCACCGCAGGTTATCTTCACCCACCTGAGCAGCGATCAGTCGGTGCAGGTGACCTGTGTGCACTGGACACAGGACGAGAAGCAGTTCTATTATGGAGATACGCGTGGCCAGGTCAACTTGGTGCTGCTGTCCTCGTTCATTGTGAGTTTGTGGGGGGATTTGTGATTATGTGGGACATTTTCTAATTTACACGTGATTATAGGGTCACAGCCTACTTAATATGACCGTGCATCCGATACTCTTCCTGGAGTCGCCCATTGTCCAAATCGATGACTTCGAGTCCTTGCTGCTGGTGTCCAACTGTTCCAAGTGCATACTGTGCAATACGGAGTACGAGGAATACAAACAGGTGCGCGCGTCAGCCTTCATCACTTTTTTTACATTTCTTTTGTTTTTGTTTATTTTTCACGCTTTGCTTGTAAATTTTTCCGCATTTCCCTTATCAGTTGCAAGGCAATTAGGCACACAAGGCAATAGCTTTCAATAGACGCCTCCTGTTGTCTTATCTCTTGCTTTGTTTACACGTACACAGTTACCGGGTGACTCATTTTGAAATAAAATTTTCTTTTCTTTTAGATTGGCAATCGTCCGCGTGATGGCGCCTACGGAGCCTGCTTTGCCATTTCCACCAATGAGACCGCTCAGCCGTCGCGCATGTACTGCGCTCGTCCCGGCTCACGCATCTGGGAGGCCGACCTCGAGGGCGATGTCATACAGACGCATCAGTTCAAGACCGCCTTGGCCATGCCGCCCGCCAAGATACACAAGGCGCACGAGTACGACGGCAACGACGAAATGCTCGACTATCAGCCGCAACAGCTGCAGTTCGGCAAAGTGCAAATGCTGACGCCGAACTTCCTGCTCGCCTACACCGAGCTGGGCCTGTACATCTTCGATGTGCGCTCTTCGTCGGTGGTGCTGTGGTGCAATCAGTTCGAGCGCATTGTCGACTGTCGCGTTCTGGGCGCAGAAATTGTCGTATTCACGCAGACTGGCTCGCTGTACAGTGTCCAGTTGCTGTCGCTGCAGGCCCATGCTTGTGCGCTGGTGCGCGAGGAGAAGCTGCTCGAGTGCGCCTGCCTGATGCGGAAGCATGTCAAGTATTTTGCGGACAAGGCGCGTGAAGACTATGCCCTGAATGTGCTGAATCAGATCAAGAATTTCCTCATCGACCGGCAGGAGTACGAACTGCTGAACGATCTCTCCGTCATATTCGATGCGATTGCCCAGTGCGAGGGCAATGGCGACAACAACAGCTCTTCCGGCGGCAGTTCGGGCACAGCGGAGCGCAGCTCTAGCTTGGGCGCCACGGGCCTGCTGTTTAAGACCAGCGAAGAGCAACAGCCACCGAAGGGGGTGTACGTGCTGGAGAATTCCTTCTGCGACAATTTGAAGCCCCAGCAGAAGGGCTCGGCGGAGAAGCACTTCAAAGATGCCTTGCTCACAGTCACGGGCAAATTTGGCAAGAACATCATCAAGTATAAGTTCAATATATTTGCGGAGGATCAGCAGAAGCTGGTGCGCGATCTCATACCATCGAACGAGCGTTCGATACCGTTCAAGGACATCAAGGCCATGTACGAGCACGACGACGACGAGATTGTGTGTCGCAGCACGCGCAAAACCGGACCCGCAGCCCAACTGAAGTTAAGCAATTCAGTGGGACAGCAGCAGCACATCAGCGCCGAGGAGAAGACCATCTACAATTTGTATCTCATTTGCAAGAGCTCGAAGATAAGCAACACCAACTTCGTGGAACGCTATCGGGCCCTCTTCGACGAGTACACGGCGCGCGAGTTGATCCAAGTGCTGAACAAGCTGGCCTCCGTCATGCAAGAGCACGGCGACAGTGCCGTACAGTCGAAGAAGAACTGCTACGAAATGTACTTCAACTACTTGAATCCGGAACTGATCTGGGAGATGGACGACCAAACGCGCGACTACATTGCGGATGGCTTCGTACTCCTGAACACCTCGGAGGACATTGTGCGCTGCGACAACTGTTCGTTTCCCCTGCGCTTCGATAATTCCTGTTTGTATCATGCGCTGGGCGCCGTACTGCTGCGCTACTACTGGTCGCGCAGCGAGCAGGTCAAGTGTTTCGATGTGCTGACCGAAGTGCCCGCCCTGTTCGATGTTCTGGCCAAATTCTACTTGGCCGAGCACAATCTGGAGAAGGTGCTGCCCATTGTGTTGAACTATGGCCAGCCCGAGTTGCTGGCCGAACTGGGCAAGGGCTTCAATGTGGCAGGCTGGGCTCGGTGCTTCGAGCAGTTCGTCGAACTGCAACAGGGTCGCCTGTCGTGCGTCAACTGTGAGTGTGTGACGGCCGTGGAGAATGTCAATCGGCACTTCTTCTATACATGGAATTGCTTTCTGGGCATAGCCCTCGACCATCTGCAGGCGGCCGAGATGTTGGCTCTGATATTCAAATGGTCGAATTATATACCGAACGATGCCATCGATCGGGAATTCTATACGAGATGCTTGCTGAGGGAATGAGCCGCAATTGTGCGCTGAGCTGATTTGAGTTGGAGCATAAACGCTCATCGATTCCAAAAATTTAGTTCCATTAAGGCTATTTTAGGTTTAGGACGTTTGGGCGAGTGATGAGCACACAATCTCATCATCGCTGCTTTAGACATCGTCATTATAATTGTTGTGTGTGTTTATGGATTATGGCATGGTTCACTAATTGCTTTTATGTATATTAGAAATTTGACACAGGGAAAAAAAAACAAAAACAAAACTTAAGATGACTTAACTCTTACACGATACACAGATTTGCATTCTAGCATATATAAAAATTGTTCAAAATTTACACGTTGATCGAATTGAAGTAATTTTAAAGTATATACATATAAATACTATATCTATATATATACATATATATATTACTCAGCAAATACATGTGTATGTGTGTTCAAATATTATTCCAAAATGTATACATCAACAACAACTACAACAACAAATAACAACTTCTTCAAATAGTATCATTACTTTTTGTTGGGAAAATAACATGATACTATGCCAATAATGAAGCATTTACCATATATATGTACTTACCACATATATAAAACTATATATATATATATTTAACTTTCAAATCATGTAATCTTATCTATGTTTAATATTCATTCCATTATAAAACATTTATAAAATATTTAATACCAAAAAAAATATCTCATTCCATACATAGCTCCCTCTCCCGGGACTAAAGCACAATTTCCCCAAATGTTTGCTGAAGGAATACTTACTATAATTAAATTGTTTTAGGTTGCCAAATGTACTTTTATGTATTTATTTTCCAGCATTTATTTTAGTCAATTTTGCTTCCTTTATTGTAATTGCTTTACTAATTGAATTGTGTTTACCTAACGTAAATAAACTGATTGTACGAACAATTTGTGTTTTTGCATTTTTATACCCCCACACTCACTGTGGCAGGGTATACTAACTTTGTCACAACGTTTGTAACGCCCATAAGGAGGCGTGTCCGGTATGGAAAAGTATATATATTCTTGATCAGTATCACCTCCTGAGTCGATTTAGCGATGTCCGTCTGTCTGTCCGTCCGTCTGTCCGTCTGTCCGTCTGTCCGTCCGCACGATAGCGGTCGCAGTTTTGGAGATATCGACTTGAAACTTTTTTTACATGTTTTTCTCGTGAATACTGAGATCAAGTTCGAGAATCAGCCAAATCGGACAAAAACTGGGCGTGGCTCCCATACACCGAAAAAAAAGGTAAAAATTGTTCAAGTCTTTTTTATTGTTGTATTCGATTGGAAATGTTTAGAAACGTATTTTTGACATGGTCCGAGGTTCCGAAGCCACATATATAAGGTCTAAATGGGGTCTTGAGACAAATTTTTTTTTTTTGGTGGATTTAATTGGAAATTTTTAGAAATGGATTTTGGACATGGTCCGAGGTTCCGAAGCCACATATATAAGGGTCTAAATGGGGTGTTGAGACCAATTATTTTTTTTTGGTGGATTTAATTGGAAATTTTTAGAAATGGATTTTGGATTTTGGACATTTTGGACATGGCTCCAAAACCACCTATAATTGGCTCAAAATAGGGTCTTGAGACCACATTTTTTATGATCGAGGTACTTCTTCCTACTGTGTGGGGGTATTTCAACTTCGGTATAGCCGAAGATAGTCCACTCTCTAGTTTTTTTTTAATTTTTGCGTTTACATATGGAACAACCTTCCAGTGGGAAAAAACTTATATCTTTTTTTTCTCCAAATTCATTAATGTATGTAGAACATATAACCTTGATCAAACATTGTACAAATTGTAATGCTGATATCCGACTTTTGGCCTCATAATTTGGATTTTTAGTGCAATGCGTTCTCAGTTTTCCGCCATTTTAAGAAATTTGAAAAATGGAAAATACGATGTAAACCTCACGTGATGGCTGAGAACGCCATTGTGTTTAAAATGGTCCATTGATACATAAAAACGGTACGAGAATATAAAAAGTAGTCAACACTTCCAAATATATTGCACTGTGTAACTATTAACTAATTAACTAGTTAATGCCCAGCTTTGCCTACGTGGAACCAATCGTAGTGTTTCGGTCAATCCATAAATTCTTGTAAACCATTTTTTTTTAAATTGGAAGTAAAATAGAATGGAGTATTAAATGTAGTTTATTTTTGTTATTTGTGACAAATGTAGATTTTTATACGAAGGCAAACTTTTAAAAGAAAAACGGATTCACAACCCCCTCCTCCCCTCAAACTGGTTTTCATTTCTTTTCTGTAATTTTTATTATTTCATTTATATTTAATTTTTCGCATTTATTTCACAACTAAGCGTCTGGATCTTCAGGAGCCACTGTAGTTGTTGTTGTTGTCGTTGTCAGCTTCTTGCACAGCGTCGACTTGATCAGGCACAATTTGAACTGTCCCCATGCACTGTCCTCAAATGATCGGCCTCGGAACAAACCAAATGTGGCTTCAGTTTGAGGTGTCAAACTGAGAGCCGCAACTGCGATTAATAGAATCACCAATGTTAGTTTCGAAGACATTTTGCGAAGACAGAGAAAACTTTGATACTAAAACTTTTCATAAAAACTTTGCTTTTTATAGTCAAATTAACAGGAAAAAAATTCCAGTCTGGGTAAATAAAAGAAATTACGCATTTTGGTAACATTTTTTTTAGTTTCGTTTTGTTTATTATTTAATTTAATAAAAAAAACTCAAATTTGTTTAGTTAACATGTGCGAGAAGAGAATAGTTTTTACTTGAAATTTCTTTTGTCTAAAGTCTAGAGAGTTTTTTTTAATATTACTTAGGCCCCGCAGAAAGGTAATAAAATGAAAGCGAAGTTAGTTTGTTATTATACCCCCACACTCACTGTGGCAGGGTATACTAACTTTGTCACAACGTTTGTAACGCCCATAAGGAGGCGTGTCCGGTATGGAAAAGTATATATATTCTTGATCAGTATCACCTCCTGAGTCGATTTAGCGATGTCCGTCTGTCTGTCCGTCCGTCTGTCCGTCTGTCCGTCTGTCCGTCTGTCCGTCTGTCCGTCCGCACGATAGCGGTCGCAGTTTTGGAGATATCGACTTGAAACTTTTTTTACATGTTTTTCTCGTGAATACTGAGATCAAGTTCGAGAATCAGCCAAATCGGACAAAAACTGGGCGTGGCTCCCATACACCGAAAAAAAAGGTAAAAATTTTTCAAGTCTTTTTTATTGTTGTATTCGATTGGAAATGTTTAGAAACGTATTTTTGACATGGTCCGAGGTTCCGAAGCCACATATATAAGGTCTAAATGGGGTCTTGAGACCAATTTTTTTTTTTTTGTGGATTTAATTGGAAATTTTTAGAAATGGATTTTGGACATGGTCCGAGGTTCCGAAGCCACATATATAAGGGTCTAAATGGGGTCTTGAGACCAATTTTTTTTTTTTGTTGGATTTAATTGGAAATTTTTAGAAATGGATTTTGGACATGGTCAGGGCTCCAAAACCACCTATAATTGTCTCAAAATAGGGTCTTGAGACCACATTTTTTTATGATCGAGGTACTTCTTCCTACTGTGTGGGGGTATTTCAACTTCGGTATAGCCGAAGATAGTCCACTCTCTAGTTTTAACATTGAATCAATAATTTATTAGAAAAAAAAAGCTTAAATGCAAATATTTATAAAAAAATGAGTTCATTTAAGGTTGATTTCCAATAATAAAAAATAAATTTTATTTAATTTTTCTCAATGCCAATTTTCTGTGTTGAAACGGATTTTAAAAGGCTTTTGGCTTTTGTGTGGCCCCTTCAACAAATTACAATCCAAGCCTACCCACAAAAGTTGCTATGAACTGAACAAAGTCTTTGCTCTTCGTTGTTGCCATTAACCAGCAATTGTATTCAGTATTACAAAGTACAACAACAACAATGCAACTTTACCACCGCTATTGGTAACAATAATAATACATTTGAGTGCACAAAATGCGTCTGTATGTCTGAAGATATGAATGCATGCATTTACGATCAAACACACACGCACACGCATCACACCCCTCACTGCATGAATAAATTATCGAATTTAACAACAGCAAAAAAAAACACCAACTTTTGCCCGCCAACACACAATAATAAGTACAAATTTAAATATTTAACGACTCGGGCATGATGGTGTTGGCGGCTGCGGTGCATTTTGCATTTTTGTTTATTTCACTCATATATGCCGGTCTGCGTCCAGTCTAGTGCATCCTTCATTGTGCATTGTCCCTTACGCTGGTCGTTTCGTTGGCATTTATTATTGTTGTGTTGCTGGACATGATTAACATTTAAATGTCCACCGAATTGCATTGTTCATTGCGCTAACAATGTAATGTCTGCGTATGCATGTGTGTGCGTGTATGGCTGTTTAGTGTATGCGCAGCGGGGTCTGCTCATAATCAATTCATTTGCAATGATTGTTTCCAGTTTTGCAAAATTACTAAAAATAATTTTAGGGTACTGCGAAAGTAGGTACTGGCTGAAATGTGTGGAAAAGCCTGTGACAGTTTACACCATAAAAAAAGATGTGCAAAAACCCGAATTGTGCAACATTAATGCTTGATCGTATAAATACTTTGATCATTTTCATTTGTATTTCTAAGCAAGGAAGAAATTACATATTTTAAGAGTAAATGTGAGGCGTCTAGGAATAAATACAACATCGTTGTCTTTTGATGGGTTGTGTAGTAGGGTGGAGTGAAAATTGAGAAACTCGTCTGATCTAATAGAGTGTTGATATCAATAAACATACGCCACACGGTTGAAGATTTCCGATTTTGCCAAAAAGAAACGTTTTTATACACCCACACTCACTGTGCCACATTTTATAGCATCGATATTCATATCACTTACACGGAGGGAAATGATTGCAGAAATCATGCGTTGTACAAATAAATTATGCAAAAATTAATCACGATATTGACTGAATTAATATAAGTAGTCAATAATCAAGAATTCTTAATCATAAATACTTACTGTTAAAAGGGAAAATCATAGTTTGTGATTTGTGTTTGCTTGATTTGCTCCACTTAAACATGAATTAATATTTTCTCTTTCAGATGGAATAGATTGTGCAAACACAAATCATAAATTATGATTAATATTTAATAATTTTAGGCCTAGGTGAGTATAACTAATTTGTGCCCATATTTCCAATTAAGTAAATACAACAACTTGCTTAGAATAATTTGAAATAACTTTTTCACAAATTCAGGTTTCCCGGAATTCGAACCGACATACCTTGGAGTCCGGACCACGGTGTAGTCTACCAGGTGAGGCAAGTAGCATTTTCCACTGCCAAACGTCAGATTTTTCCCACTGCCGTACGTCATTGAAAGAGGAATTGAAATGATTCAGGGCTACCCTTTTTGGCATATTTGAAAGTCATTAAAAACGAAGGCAAAGAAAATCATAGAGATGACAGGAATTGAAGTGAGGGCATTATTCCTACTTGGTCTGGACGCTTAAACGATTCAGCTACCCTGACTAAATCAGTGCCAGGCAAACCCGAACGCCGGCACCCAAAAATAGTATGTACATGTGTGCGGTCAAGCTGAATCTGACTGCAGTTAAAGCTTGCTTTGATCAATTAGCTTTCGCCTGCGTGTGAATTGCCTGCCTGTGTGAAAAATTCGATTATCTTCGGTCCCGCGGGGTGACGATCGCTGGTCTAAATGTATTGTTCATATATTGCTCAGCAAATCATGACAATCAACCAAGTTACTCATAATTCATGATAACACGTGCAGTTTCATGACTAGGTTAATCATCAAATATTCTTCAAGATTAATAATATAAATCACGAAATTCATAAACCTTAATCATAATATATTCACAATCCATATGCTTAATTTATGTACAAAATTGCATAACTTATGACTAATATTCATAATTAATGATTATAGTTCGTAACTAAGGAACTTTTTATGAACTCCTTAATCGTAAGTCATGAGCCAACACTTCTCTCCGTGTAAAAGGTCTATTTAATACCTTTCGAATGAGTATCAATCAAAAAATATCGATTGAGAAAATCATATTTAAAAATTAAAATTTAAAAATTGTTTTTCCTTTTTTTTTTCTGGGAGAAATTTTTTTGTTTAAAAACTTTGCTAATCAAATTTTTGTAATAAAAAATGTTCCAAAATTTTTAACAATATTTTTAAAAATTGTATTTGTATACACTTCTAGCCAGTGGTTGATTTTTTGACCCAAACATTTTCTTTCGTATTATTAAAAAAAAAGAGTAAAAAACTAGTTTTTTAAAATATAACCCTTTAACCGACTAAAAAGCAGAAAATAAATTTCCTTTAAATTAATTTCAGCAATTTCTATTTAAAATTAAGGGTTTTTCGCTACTTTATTCCTTATATCATTGCAGATTTTGAAGTCGCCAAAAACCCTTAATTTTAAATCGAAATTGCTGAAATTAATTTAAAGAAATTTATTTTCTGCTTTTTAGTTGGTTCAAGGATTTTAAAAAACTTGTTTTTTACTCTTTTTTTAAAAAAAAAATGTTTTTTCTCTCCCCTTTTTCCCCCTTTTTCCCGAATGCGAACCTAAGTAAAAAATTTCAGCCTTGTAGCTTACAAAATACGAGAGTTAGAACTTTAAATTGGCTCCATCCCGCTCCCCCTTGCCCCCACATCCCCCTTTCCAAAGGGTACAAAATTTAATTTTGTCAATAAGAACCTACCAAATTTCATCATTGTAGCTTGAAGGAATTGGAAGTTATGCCATGTTTAAAAAAAAGGGGTTTGAGTCCCCCCACGGCCCCCTACGCCTCTGATGGACCCCAAAATTGGAAGTGTATGAAAAAGCTCCACCCAAAGCAAGTTAATATAAGGGTTATAAAAATGACTAATTTTTGGATGCACAATTATAGTTTGTTCCTTTTTTCCAATAATATTGATCACATTCCAGAACTTTATTATAATTTTTTGAATTTTTTTCCGAATACATCAATACAAAAATTTCGCTTTTTCTTTTTTCGTTTCCTATGGGAGAAAAATTTGCCCAGCTTCAAGTCGATATCTCCAAAATTGCGACCGCTATCGTGATGACGGACAGACGGGCAGGCTAAATTGACTCCGCCAGTGATTCTGGTCAAGAATATATATACTTTTCCATACCGGACACGCCTCCTTGAAGGCGTTACAAACGTTGTGTCAAAGTGAATATACCCTTCCACAGTGTGTGTGGGGGTATAAAAAGTGTATCTGTTCAAATACACCTGGCCACAGGTTAGGGTCACATCGTACTGATTATTTTGTTTTCATTGTCGAAGATCCAATCCATCGTAAAACAAAAACCGATTAGAAATCGGTCCATAGAGAAATTTATTTTCTACTTTTTAGTCGGTTTAAATTTTGAACATTAAATAATATTTGATTACTAATTTATTTATAAAAGATTTTACAGCAGAACACGACGTCAAAAAGTACGATAGAGCAGAGGCTGAATTCCCTAACTGCGTGTCTTCAATGCGTACTGAAAACTGTATAAACTTTTCTAATTTGCGATTTTCCAACAGAACGAATGAGTTTTTATTGACAAAAACTGTTCGCTGTGTTAGTAAAAAAAATCACCGACCATTAGTTTTCAGTGAGTTTTTTTCCGAGCAGTATGCATTTCTCCCAGTTAGGGAATTCAGCCCCAATCTGCCAGTAAATACATATGAAATGGATAGGTTATGAATATGAAGTCACATTTCTACGGCTTTATCCAATTCCTAATTAATTGTGAAATCGTTTGTAACAAGATCCTGTGAACATTCGTGCAAACATCAGAAAATGGACAAACTCGAGCATCTTGCACAATCTCAAGTGGACACTAATTGCAAAGCGTTCACAATCAGCCAGGTTGGTTGATATTGGTCACCTGGTTATTTGATTATATGACCATTTGGTCATACATGTGCTCTGGGTATGATGTGAGTGTACAATTTTGAAGCAATCAAAGCTAAATTAAATGCACTTTGGTGTTGAAAGCGCCTACAAGTATGCAAAATTAGACATGCAAATTATCTTCAATGCAACTTGAATGTTACCACGATTAGGTGGACAAGTGTGTGTGTGTGTATGCGTATGGTGTCTCCTTTTCTCATTTAACCCACAAGCAACAAATGCCGTTATTGATACTCTGCCTACATACACTCTACCAATACACAATATCCTTTCCGTTTCGGTTCGCCTGCAGCCACAACATATCAACTTTATTTAGTTGGCAGCAGTTCGCCTGTTTGTCGTCGACATACTCAACTACAACGGCTCTGTCATCATCATCATCATCATCGACAGCAGCAGCAACACCAACAAAGGAGCTGCCAGCTGTTTATTAACATACGTCTTTCGTCTCTCTACTCCTACACAAGTGTGCGTGTAGCTTGTTAAAGTGTTTGTGTATTTGTGTATTTGTGCCCAACAATAAAAATTCCTTTAGGCCAAAGTGTGCATTAGGAGATTGTTTTACTATTGTTGTTTTCAATGTTGTTGTTTCGGTTTCTGTTGTTCTTGTTCTTATTGTTGTGCCTTGGCTCGTAGCAAAAGGATTCAAATTTCATTAAACCTTACAAAAGCATCACAATGTTATTGTTGTTGGCGCTTTTCCTTCCCGGGCATTGTTGTTGCGCCAGGGCGGTCTTGAGTCATCATTGTCAGTGTGGAAGTTTTGGTAACCGACTATGATTTGAGGGCCCAGTAAAGTCGTTTGGAGAGAAAATTAAAATGAAACTGAAATAAAAAAAAGTTTTCTAACAACTCTTTGGAATATGTATATAATATGTATGTTTTTCAGTCGGTCCTTCTGTAAAAACCTACATGGAATACCTTCCTATTCGTTCAAACTACAATTATGATCTTCGGCAGGTGGGCTCGTATTGGTAAAAAAAATGCCATGCCCTTAGGGGGTTAGAGGGGGTTGGAACCTTTAGTCCAGAATGGAATAATTTTCTTATTCAAGCTACAAGTCTTAAATTTGGTATTTGGGTTCGCATTTGGGAAAAATGGTAAGCAAAACGAAAAAATAAAATAGAAAAGGGAAACATAATTGAAAAAAGTAAAAACTAATTTTATTAAATAAATCCTTAAATCGAGCATAAAATAATTTTCCAGACAAAAATTCTGTATATTGAACAGAAATAGCTTAAAGATATTTAAAGGGAAATTATTTTCTGGTTTTTAGACAGTTTATTTTTAAATTATTTTTTATTTAAATTTTACAGTGTCATGTCAGTGATATTTTTTTGTAATGAAGCAAAACAAGTCAGTAAGTTTTAGTACACTGAGCGAATAAACGCATAGTAGAATTAAATATTTTTTATTTAAATGTAATTTGAATATTTTAATATTTTGAAATCAGTATCTCATATAGAAATTCAATACGCGCGTATTTTATTGTTTTCTATAAATAAAAAACTTCATTGCAGCCAGCCAGAAATTTCTATTTTTAGATTTGAAAACTTCAATTTATAAGACTTGCTGAGCAATATACAAACATTTAGACGCTTGTGAACAATGCCGGAAATAGACGAGTCGGTTAGAGCTCACTACAAACTCCAGAGGTTCCAGGTTCGAATTCCGGCAAAACTGAATTTGTTGTTACAAATGTTTCCAAGGAATTTAGCAAATAAAAAAATTAAATAAAGTAAAAAATAAATAACTTAAAAAAAGTGCAAAAAAAAAATTTTTTTTTTTTCTAATTTAAATAAATAAAAAAATTTAATATTTTCATATTTAAACAATTTTAAATACGCGCATATTTGATTTAAATAGAAACAGCTTAGGAGCACTATCAAATACGTTTATATTTGATTTAAATACGTTTTCATTTGATTTTACTATTTTTTTCCCTCAGTGTAGGATCCGCCATCTTGAATTCTGAAATTTCAACATCAAATTCGGAATCAGCGACCCCAAAAACCCCAAGTGTGGAATTTTTCAGCGGCATAAGGTTATATACTTTACAAAACATGATTTTCACTTATATGGGAGGTGGGCTTGGTAGTCGACCGTTTCCGACCATTTGCAATACTAACTGCTTCTAGGACCTAAGAAAGACGAATCCAAAGTGTGGGCCGCTTACTAAAAAAAGAGGACGGACATAGTTTTCCATACCTATCACGTCTCCTTCTTGGCTTTGCAAACCTCCGACCAAAGTATATACCCATCCTCATGAGCCGTAGGGCTCATTTCATTTATGAATTTGCGAATAAATAAAAGCTAAATTATATTCTATTTATGTCTTAGCCCAAGCAACATCAAACAGATAATTGCCACTAGCTGTGTGGCATATAAGTGCTATATAGGTGTCCTGTAACCTAATCTGTTAAAATTAAGTGTTTAATAGATAGCATATAAGTCACTTTTGAATTGGTTCCTTATAGATCCCATATGATCAAAAGATCGGAGCCCATATGATCGGATACATATACCACTTAGCCGTACAGTGCAGAGTTGCTTTGGCCCAAGTGTGATTAGCATGTGGGAAAACATGACTATTGAATTGTGTGATCTACATGTTCCCTGCCTTCTCATTACAACGTTCTTAACATCTGTGCTGTTCGGTTCTTTGGTCTGTCATGTTTTAAAATTGTTTAACCACAATTCACTGAAGAATGTGGAATATCCAGTTTATGAGGAAACTGAGCCTGAGAAATAGATTGCAGCCACTTAAAATGGCACCCAATAGCTGCTTAAGAAATATCTATATATGTAAAAGAGACGTGTATGTTTGGGACCAGTAGACGCGGAAACTACTCCACATATTCTCACCAAAATATATGTATGTGTTCTATGGGTCGTGAGTCGTGTTGTGGGATAGGCTTTGACACGCCAACTTTTATACCAAATACTATATGATCCACAATTAACTTGTTTCCGGTTGCTCATCTGCGAATTGTTTCCCAAAGGTAGCGTACCTACAAATTTTTACCTTTCGGATTTAGGAAAAAAATTTGCTCAAGTTTAACAATGCAGCTAGAAAATTTTTTTAGGCCCAGCTAGTATTAAATATGTTATTAAATACATTTTGAAAACTTAATAAGTCCCCTATTCAATCGTGCTGTACACTGGCAAATATACTAGTTGTAAGAAAGTTTAGTCTTAACTTGAATGTACCCACTATTCCGATTACTAAGTTTTTCTATCTAACTGACTTCACATTTACTTAAAATGAATCATTACGACATAACCTGTCGAAAGTCCAATTCAATCGTGATTGAATGTGCAAAGAAACACCTCAAAACAAACACATGCATAGAATACCTTTCATTCATAAACGCCTACATTATCAAGGAGTATATTCATACCAGATCCACGCCCTCACCACTTAAAGCACTTAAAGCGCAAAGACACGCATACATAAATGTCAATTTAAATGGAAGAGTATTTTGCATTTGTCATTTTCCATGTTCATGCATGAAGTATTTGTGTGTGTGTGTTGTTGTGAGTTAAGCTGTGGTGGACATTTGCAATACAAAGAAGAAAGGACTCCGAACAGAGACGAGCAGAGAGGTACACGCATAAACAGCCCAAGAAGAAGAAGGCGAAGAAGAGCCTGAAACAAACGAGTCTCATGTGGGAGACAGCAAACAAACGAAATGAAATCCTTTATATCCGAATTGAAGAAGACGAAGAAGCACCCTCGAGTTGAGTTGAAATGTAGGAGAAGAACACAATGAGAGGAGATGGAAACGGAAATGGGCCCGCAAGGCTTTTGTCAAGCAAACGATAATTGCAATGGTGGCTTGAGTGACTGTATGTGTTGACCACACAAACACAAACACATGCATACGCTTTCTCTTAGATATAAAAATGTTGAATGTTCCATTTTTAGATTTGAACCACAAATGCTACCAACTCGTACATGCCGAATTATTTTCATCAGAATCCACTCACCGACACGCAAAACAAAGAAACCTTCACTTCGAAGCATCCCTCCCCATGGCTGTCTACCTCACTTAAGGGCTGTTATTGAAAATGCTGATCAATTATTTATTTCAAGGTGCCTGGCTGCGTGTCAGTCTGGGGTATGCGTGTTGGCATATGTAAATATTGAATCATTAAGGATGCTGCTCCTATGCACATGTTGCTCTTGAGCCTCTACTATGCCATGTTGCGTGTCTAAGAACTGGGCTTTTGAAAGGAATTATACGAAATATGTTTGTGTGAGTGTGCGTGTGTGCTTTGTATGAGCCCATCTAGCTGTGGCAACTAAGTGGTATTTGGTACAATTGCAAATATTCTTTTCTATATTGGAAAATTGTGAAAAGTGCCATTTGTACATATACATTGTGTGTGTGTCTGTGTGTGTGTAGGAAGCTTTTGTTTGGCTTTGCTCCATATTGGTGCTCCACCTGATGTTCAACCAGGCCACTGCCCATTGCAATAATGTCCTTTGCCAAATAATGGCGTACATTATTGGATTTTCTGTTTGATTGTACGGTCTTGTGAATGTGTGTGTGTGTGTGTGTGTGTGTGTAGTGGTAAAAGCCCCAAACACGGCTTGTTTTGGTTATTTTTGCCGAATTTCGCCAAATTTCGATGCTAGAAATTTCCATTGAAATTGAAAAATTGTTTCCAAATCCTATTTTGGAGAAATGTGCATTCGTCTGTTTGTCTTTATGTGTGTCAATTGTATTCTCTCGGTGTGCTACTATTACCATTATCCTGTGCCTTTATGAAATAAGGAAATAAATGAGATTTTTGTGCTACCTCAACAAGATTTCAGTTGTGGTTTTGTGATTTTTGAACGTTCAAAGCAATCCGAAATAGCCAACAACAGCAAACGGTCATTTAAAAGGATCTTCTCAGATTCTTATGGGCAGGGAGTCGAAATCAAATTCCAAAGACGGCTATCAGTACTCCTTGAGTGGTAGCTGAATAAACCATTTTGAACTTTATCCATTGTCTGTGTGTGTGTGAGTGTGTGCTTACTATGAGTTTGGTAGAATGTTTTTCTTTCAAAAATTTCAGCTCGAAAGGATTGTGATAAATTTCTTTATTAGTTTGCTATAACTTAAAAGGACTCTCTTGCCTGAAATCCACACACACTCATTGAGTATTGTTGTGTTGTGGGAAATGACCAGAAGCTATTCTGAATACCAAGAACACCAAGAAGTAGCAGAACAACAATAACAAGTGTCAGAATCATGAGGCAATAGTTGCCTAAAGATTTGTTTTATTTTGTATTTAAAAGCAGTTAGGTTTATTTGCATATCACAACTGAAATATGTACCTACCTAATTCTCAATACATTTAAACATTTGAAAAAAAAGTGGAATATTTAAATAATTTAATGCAGTTTATGGCAGAGAAGAAGAAACTTCATTCGCAAACCAGGGTTCAGATTCCAATTACATTAGAAAAAGCTGGTAAAAATTTACGTTGAAAAAATGGTAAAAATTTTTGAAAATTACAGATGAACTAGATACAAGCTCGTATAATTTTTACTCAAACAATTTACTTGAGTATTTCCAAGCAACCACAAACAGATAATTGCCACAATGCTTTGTGGCATGTAAGTGCTATATAAGTGGCTTGTAAGCAAATCTGTTAAAAAAAGTGTTAACTGATGGCATATAAGTCACTTTTAAATTGGTTCCTAAAAAGTTACATATGAGTGGCTAGCATTACATATGCCACTCATCCGTACAGTGGCAGAGTTGCTTTGGTGGCCCAAGTGTGGTTAGCATGTGACTTTGTCACTTTCTTTAGATTTGACGTTTGTTAATCAATTGTTATGGCGTTTTTATACCCCCACACTCACTGTGGCAGGGTATACTAACTTTGTCACAACGTTTGTAACGCCCATAAGGAGGCGTGTCCGGTATGGAAAAGTATAAATATTCTTGATCAGTATCACCCCCTGAGTCGATTTAGCGATGTCCGTCTGTCTGTCCGTCCGTCTGTCCGTCTGTCCGTCCGCACGATAGCGGTCTCAGTTTTGGAGATATCGACTTGAAACTTTGGATACATGTTTTTCTCTTGAATACTGAGATTAAGTTCGAGAATCAGCCAAATCGGACAAAAACTGGGCGTGGCTCCCATACACCGAAAAAAAAGGTAAACATTTTTCATGTCTTTTTTATTTCTGCATTCGATTGGAAATGTTTAGAAACGTATTTTTGACATGGTCCGAGGTTCCGAAGCCAAATATATAAGGGTCTAAATGGGGTCTTGAGACCAATTTTTTTTTTTTGGTGGATTTAATTGGAAATTTTTAGAAATGGATTTTGGACATGGTCCGGGCTTCAAAATAATTGGCTCAAAATAGGGTCTTGAGACCACATTTTTTTATGTTCGACGTACTTCTTCCTACTGTGTGGGGGTATTTCAACTTCGGTATATCCGAAGATAGTCCACTCTCTAGTTTTAATGAAGTTTTGGTATTTCTTGAGAGCTAAAACGGAACCATAATGATTAAAATTACACCTGTGGCATCGACTTTAACAAATGAGTGGCGTGAACTCTGCGTAATTAAAACTAAACTATCAGTAAAGAAAACTAGAGAGTGGACTATCTTCGGCTATACCGAAGCTGAAATACCCCCACACAGTAGGAAGAAGTACCTCGAACATATAAAAATGTGGTCTCAAGACCCTATTTTGAGCCAATTATAGGTGGTTTTGGAGCCCGGACCATGTCCAAAATCCATTTCTAAACATTTCCAATCAAATCCACCGAAAAAAAAAAATTGGTCTCAAGACCCCATTTAGACCCTTATATATGTGGCTTCGGAACCTCGGACCATGTCCAAAATCCATTTCTAAAAATTTCCAATTAAATCCACAAAAAAAAAAAAATTGGTCTCAAGACCCCATTTAGACCCTTATATATGTGGCTTCGGAACCTCGGACCATGTCAAAAATACGTTTCTAAACATTTCCAATCGAATACAACAATACAAAATTTTTACCTTTTTTTTCGGTGTATGGGAGCCACGCCCAGTTTTTGTCCGATTTGGCTGATTCTCGAACTTGATCTCAGTATTCACGAGAAAAACATGTACCCAAAGTTTCAAGTCGATATCTCCAAAACTGCGACCGCTATCGTGCGGACGGACAGACGGACAGACGGACAGACGGACAGACGGACAGACGGACAGACGGACAGACGGACAGACGGACAGACGGACAGACGGACAGACAGACGGACATCGCTAAATCGACTCAGGAGGTGATACTGATCAAGAATATATATACTTTTCCATACCGGACACGGCTCCTTATGGGCGTTACAAACGTTGTGACAAAGTGAGTATACCCTGCCACAGTGAGTGTGGGGGTATAAAAAGTTAGAAGAGGTTATCGTTTAGCAACCAGTTGTGCGATTTTCCCTGCAATGCAACGCGTGCATTTGGGTGGTACAGCTCCTGCCGACTCTGCTTAAAGCTTGGGTTCCAGCTCTCCCGAAATGCGAAAACCTCAGAAAAAATTTATTGTTGCAGTTAATTTGGTATTCCGAATTTTTTATATATTTTTCGAATTAATATCAAAAGATTCCTACTATGTACTATTTTCCATCTTAAACTTTTCTTGAGCAATCACTTCAACTAATCTCCAATGCGTAATAATATCCTACAGGGATTCACCACCAATAAGTTAATCTCTGAACATTACTTAAAAATGAAAGTATATTAGTTTGGGAAATTTAGAGCGGCTTCTTAGGAATAACTCAAGTGTGAAAAGTCAAACAAAAGTTCTTAACCCAATACCTACTGCTACAAATAATTAAACCGCAATTTTCTTCATACACACTTCATATATAAATAGCAACACTCATACATGCACAAGTTCTGCAACACACTCCAACGCCGTCTTGTGTGCGTGAGGTAGTATTTGAGTTATTAGCGGTTTATGTGCATGTGTTGTGAAATTTTAATTTAATTTCAGTGGTTTTTTTTGCAACAAAATTGGAAGATTTTTAGTTTTTTTTCGGTTGAGTTTTCTTAGCCAAACTCATAAATTTTCATGGCACACGGCAGAAAATTAGTTTTTGCTTTGGTTGGGTGGATCTTTGAGTGAAATTAGTATTTTGTTAGAGTAACGTTGTGGTGGCAGAGCACATACCAACATGGTTTTTCATGCATGCAAAGATATGTGTTGGTATACGTTCTGTTTAAATATGTACGAAGAAAGTCTTAGTTTGAAGTTCGTGTGGTAGCGGTTTTTTGTGAAATGATTTAAAACAAAATAAATATGGTTGTTGGGTAATGTGTGTTAAGAAAGCATGTGTATTATGTATGGTAAAAAATTTCCAAAATTAACTTATTAAACTTCAAAATTAATTACAAAAATTTAGACTATCAACCATTTTTGAAAGCGTACCTCGAATATTTTGTAAAGGCAAAATACTGCACAGAAAATACCTGGAACAATTGCATGCTCAGCCCAACCGCTAGCTGTACGTAGTATCGTTTCATGTTTCAGCTACTAAAGCAGACGTTGACCAAACACTTGGAACTCTGATTAAAATTGCCACTCACTCACAAGCCATACGGACAACCCAGTTAACCAAATTATATAGAAAATGTTAAGAATGTTAAGAATTTGAAGAAATTGACCAACTTCTTCACTATTCAAATGCCTAAATGATATATTTAAAGTTATGTGAAATAATTAATTCTCAACGAAAGTAGTAAGAAAATTATTACAGAAGCTACAAGACCCTACACATGCAAGTATGATACATTTTTAGAAATCGATTTGTTGGAAATCGAAAATTTGACGGTAAAAATGAAGTAGAAATGGAAATTATCGATAAAATGTCGGAAATTTATCGATAAATGATAGAAAAATTATCAATAAAATATCCATAAAAATTTTATCGATAATTTCCATTTCCACTTCATTTCCGACCCATTTCAAAATGTTGCTCTAATTCCATTTTGTTCCGGTCGAAATCCGGTTCATATCCAATCAAAAGACATTTTACGGTTATTTTGTATGAGAAGTATGATGATTTTTCGACATTTTATCGACATGTTTTTCGGTATTTAATGTATGCATTTTTCGAAAATTTATCAAAAATTTATCGAAAATTTATCGATTTTGTATCGAAAATTTTTTGATATTTTTCGATTTTTTATTAAAAATTTTTTAATATTTATCGATAATTTCCATTTTTCTATCAATTTAAAAATGTTGTTCCAATTTCATTTTGTTCCGGTTCAATTCCATTTCGTTCCAGTTTCATTCCCATTTCGTTCCCGACTTGATTTCCAACCAAATGCAAAAAACCGATTCTAAATCGGTTCAGTATTTCTCAAGCTATATGAAAATAATACAAATTTGGAGGCCATTTTGTATTGGGGGTAGGCGTGGTTCTTATCCGATGTTGTCTATTTTCAATACCGTTCAACTATTCGCCAAAATAAAAGGAATGCCAAAATTTGGAGTCGATAACTCCAAAACTACGACAGTGAGCGTGCGAAATGACAGACAGACAGACGTGCCTATCAAGAATATATTCAGTTTTCCCATACCAGACACGCCTTCTTATGGGCTTTACAAACAATGTGACAAAAACAAATATACCCTTGGACACTACTGTCCAGAGTATACAAATGTGTTCACTGTGTTGTGCAGCTAATGCTGCTCTTGTTGTACTGTGCTCTGTTGTTGCTGTTCCTCTGGGTTATAATGTATTCCATTGGCTAAATACCCTGCGGCCTTTAATACTCCCACACATACGAACCGGACGACTATGAACGACGGCGACTTTGACCATGGTCGGAAGCGATGAGGACTCCAAATGCCCAAACTGCTCAAGTGTGTTTAAACATTTGAATATAATATGTATGTATGTATGTGTGCACGTTGACCACGCTGATGATCCGTAGGGGGCACATATGATGATAAATATGTTGGGTGTGTGTGTGCTGTATGCAGACAGTAAGGGGTGGCCAACAAGCCACAAACAACAGCCAGCAACACGAAGAATATATGCAACATATCCCATGTGCAAACAGATTTATTGAAATATTTAATAATTCTCTGAGATTACATCATATCCTCACACTCCAACAACAACAACAACAACAGCATCCATAAGTGATTTAAACTTGAGCAAGAACTCATGTTGTTTGTGCTTTTGTGTGCTTGTGATTTTTCCCTCTCACATGTCCGTATTTGTTATGTACAATTTGTTAAATGTGTTGGTTTGCGGTTAGTCATGTTGGTTGTGTGAGCAAAGATTTTTACAAAATGATGGCTCGAATATTACTCGAGTATCGTTTAAATATTTCACTTCCGGTTTGTCCTACTTTTACGTTGATTGTTGTAATTATTGTTGAGGCAATGGCTGTTGTTGTTGTTTGTGGTAACATATGTAAAATTTAAATGAAACATTTTTGAAAATCTGTTTGAAGTTTCAGTCGGTCAAAGTCGATTTATGCATATGTTAGAATGGATGAATTATTTCAGTGGAAGCCTCTCCCCTTTCTCAGAAGTTATTATTGTCGTGGCTGAAGGCTCTAACATTAACCTCCCGAATGTGTTAAACTTGGTACAAGGGGGTTTTGCGGTCGCTGCATTCGAAATTTACAAATTCAAGAAGAGCGCATCCAATATGGCAACCAAAATTATGCAAAAAATCCTATGCCCCAGATGATTTAGACAATTTAGGGAGACCAACTTTCTGTATTTTGGAAACAAATAAAGGCAGAGCTTTGAATTTCAAATAAAAACGTATTTTTGTGACACAACGTAGATTTTGTGAAATAAAAATTTCGAATCGCACGTATATGCATACCATGGACCCCATTATCGATCCGTTTAAATTTTTTCGGACCCAATTTTGACTGCCACATCCTTTTTATGAACTGCCATGCCCATAATTTGTACTGACACGCCCTCTTTCATAATAGAAAACAATAATCAATAATCTCTAGCCATGCTTTCACAGAATATATATGTTGAATTACTGTTTCCTTGGTCCACTGGTGACTCCAGGAGATCATACTAGAATTTACTCAATCATATTTTTAATTGTCGCAGCCCATTTTAAAAAAAACTAGAGAGTGGACTATCTTCGGCTATACCGAATTTCCCTCGAATACAAAAAATTTAGAACCCCATTTTGAACCATTTATAGGTAGTCTTAGAGCAGCGGACCATGACCAAAATCCGTTTCTAAAAATGTTTAGTAAAGTGTGACGGTGAGTGTCCGGTGATTCTAATAATTTATGATCACTTAGATGCAATTCAAACCATTTTTTTTAAATACACCCCACCACCCCATAAGCGGACATCTCCAATCAGTGTTGCCAGAACCGGAGATTTCGCCCTCATTTCGGGGATTTTCGTAAAGGGCGCAAGGGATTTCGAGGTTAAAAACGGGATTTTTTAAACAAAGACGATTTTTTAAACTTTTTATTCAATTAATTTTATTTTAGTTTATCAACTGATTTGGCAGCATGCAATAATACACATATTTATAATAAATGTAAATATTTCTGTGATCGATTTTTATGAAAAGGGACATACGATGATTGTACTTTAAGGTATCGAAATGCTATACGTTCTGTTTTCCTTTAAAGGAAGATATGTCACGTTTTTAAAGGATTAATAAATAGTCGATTTAGTGCTTTTGTGTGTCGTATAAGTGTGACTGGAATACTATGTTATCTGTTATATCCGCAATAAACGAAAGAAAATATTCCGTGGGACTAGCATCGTTTTAAAAAATTCCTGCAACAGGTCCCTCTGGTAATGAGAATTCGGGAATACCTGTTTCATGCTCTTTCGATTTCCAGTGCCGATTTGGCTCAGGACAAACGCTTCGACGGCTGCGGCTTGGCAACGTTTGAGAAATTTCCTCAGCGTCAGAGTCAATATTAGTTCCATTTCCTACAGCATCAGATGTACGCTGTAATGACTCACTTTCCTCAGGATCGTTGGGCAAAACATCTTCGTCTCCTAATAATTCCCGCAAACAATGGTTCAATATGTCGTCATTATTGGCCTCAACTTCATGCTCACACTCGTCATCACTTTCAATATCAGTGTTTTCGGCATTATCAATGGGAATCGATTCCAGAATTTCCAAAATTTGATTGGTATCAAGACGTTTCCCCGTATTCCTGCCATAGCGCTATCAATTGAAAACAACGAAAAACAACTATTTCATCACAGATAAACTAACACTCACAGCCCAATGGTACTTACAGGTCCACTGCATATAATTCCAAAAAAAAAATACAAAATAATATAAATAACTGTTGTACAATTATTTGTTCGTGTAGTAAATTAGTTATTCTTGAAGTAAAAACCAATTAAATGGTTAAAATTGTTAAATTAATATTATTTTTCAATATTTTAAAATAGTGACACAAAATCCAACGCGATCAGTAGAAACAGATTTCGAATAACTGTTATTCTAAAATGATGGTGTTGCCAAATTCTAATTAGATAGAATATGGTGTACTTTAAGGTACCTATGGCCAAAAAGCGTCCAAACATGTTTCTTGAAGATTTTATGAGCCAAAAATTGTAATGGTACTTTATAGTACCGTCGGTCGACAAGGGGTTAAAGGAAGATAAATCACGTTTTTAAAGGATTAACAAATAGTCGATTTAGTGTGTTCAGCAGGATTACTATGTATAAAATAGCAAAATACTCATTTTATTTGTACTGAAATAGTTTTTTGCACAGTTTGGAACAGTTTTTGTACCTCTCATCAACGAAAATACTTTACCAAATTAATCAATGGGCAAAATTTTAAATGAAAAACTTAAAGGCGTAATTACTCCAAATATATTTTTCATTACATACCCTTTTCATCCACGCACCCCTTCAATTGCTATTGAAAACATGTTTTCAAATTCATATTTGTAAAAGGAATTTTTTTCCAGGGATTTTTCATTCTTAAAATGGGATAAAAATGGATGGGATAAAAATGGAGTTTTTAAGATGAGAGGGATTTTTGTTGATAAGTCTCTTGCAACACTGTCTGCAATAACCGGACAAAAACACTGCTACGGTGAGTGTCCGGTTATGAGGGATTTCACTGTATATGTGAAATTTCAGCTCTCTAAATCCATTGGTGGCATCCGGAAGGTGAGGACTGGCATTCAGATTGACAAAAAATTTAATTTTTAATTACATATAAGTTCCTACTTTGCCGGCATTTATAGTCCTTTAGCTCTATAACTTTTAAAAGGAAAATCATTTGCCAGCATTTGTCCCATCTTTGGGACTCATTAGACAATTTTGTCACACACTCAAACCACTAATTAAAATAAAACACTAAACACACACACTTCAAATCACACTTAAACACATACTCACAAACGCTGCCATTCAGCCTGTAGCAAAACTTGTCAAGTGATTGCGAATAACTTTGAAATGCTTCTGAGCGAGTGAGGAGTGAATTCTACGCATATTTGCACATTCATCACACTTTCAGCGGGTAATTTACACATTTTGTCACTTAAGCCTGAATTTTAAGTTAAAAGTGTGTTCGAAGACAAAGAACAAGGCAGCGGCCCCAAAAATTCAACACATTCCGTACCTTAAACGTAATGTGTACCTTCGATGACACTCTGCCGCGTTTGCGTTTATCGTATAGTAAGTGCTTACCATCAACATCAAATTTGCCACTAATTCGTAATCGCTTGAAACTTTTCGCAACAGAAAACTTTTGAAATTGCTTTCATATTAAAAATCACTAAAATTCGTTTTTCCGCTTCAACAATCAAGGGGGGTGGGAAGCCTACAAGAGCATTAGAAACATGTTAGAATGTGTGTCTCATGCGTTGGCATTTGTAGCTACGTGTGTTCATAAACTGTCATTGCGCCTTTTGACAACTCATCAGCATCCAGTGCGCAAAACTTTTGTTTCTTATCAACGCATATCCGCACCATATTTAAGCACAACAAATCGGTAGACGCCAAACCGGAAGTTGCGTATTTAAATGCTCCTTTTTCGCACCCGATTTAAATGGTTATTGCGGCATAAATTAAACATGCACGCTGCTGGTTTTCGGTATTGATGCCGTTCACTTCTTTGCTTTTACCATTTTACTAAACCCGCTAAAGTCGGCTTAGCGTAGTTGCTACTTACTACAACTTAAATGCTTTACGTTTAGTGCCATGGCGCCATAATATTAAAAATGAAAGCAAATACAGGCAATGCTGAGCGCACAATTTCGCACCCATTCACCTGGGCATACATAGTTGAGCAGCAGGAGCGGCGGGTGGGGAGTGGATAGTGAATTGTGAATTGTTCGCACTAGGTAGGGGTACTTAAGCGGCTTATAGGTGTCGTTAAAATTTTCGGTTAAAGCTTTCAATTTACATGAGACGTTGACGTTGTTTGGTGCCCACCGATGACGGCGAGAGACGTACGACGTACAACGCGCGAAGAACGCAAATTTGAATTGAAATTTGAATCAGCATTTAACTCGTTACTTCCGCTGTCTCATTTGCTGGGAAACAGCAATTGCAAAAGTGTTAATTGCTATATTTTCCTTTCAATTTGCCTCAGGGCTGAGATTGTGTGCATGTGCGTGTTCTGTTTGTGTGTGCCACTATAAACTTTAGTGTTTTCTGTGAAAACAGCATTTGCACACGATCCCGATGCTAGACTCCTCGCTTTTAACATATTTTGTCATTTTGCTAAACGCGAACAGTGAATAGTTGGTGTGAGTTTGCTTTGTTCGTGAGTGTTCATTGGAAGAATAACCGAAGTGTGGCATGTGCTAGTGGAATATACATACAAGAGTGCATTATTTAGATCATTATTTCACTATATTTGGGCTTGGAGCTTACGGCAAGCTTAGGGGAATAAGTATGAGTGGGGAAAAGTTCGTTAATCAAACAAAAATATTCCTCATATGAAAAATTTTAAATGTTTTAAAAATAAAAAAAAAAACATTTGTCACACCCTTCACCTTTTATACTTACAATTAAATCTACAAAAGATCGTCCCTTTCATTCGATTTAGTTTCATCTAATTATGTTAACAAGCCACAACAGCCATGACACGTATAAACAATAACAGGAAGTGGCAATGCAATTAGTCGATGGCGCACAAAGTCCTTCATAATTCGTTGCTGGCCGAGAAACACGACGTCCTGTAAGTGTGAGGGCACATTCAAACGCTCTCGCAATTACGTGACGTCTGCCAAATGAATTAATACAATTGCAGTCGATGGCAGGGTTATCACTTTGAGCCATGATGAAAATGGTACCCACTAAGAAATTTATTTTTTGGGTAGTACTTAGATTCAAGAAAATAGTACTTAAGTAGGAAAAAAACCCAAGAATTAAAATGGCACCCAAATCATATCTCACCGAAAGTACCCTAAAGAAAGTTTAAAGCACCTTAAATGTAGTAAAAAATACATTCAAAGTGATTGAAAGTATCTTAAAAGAAGTAGAAAGTGCCTTGAAAGTACGTTAAAAGTAGAGGAAAGTATCATGAAAAGTGGAAAGTACAGTGGAAAATAGAAATTTACATGAAAGTACCATGAAAATAATAGAATAGAAAATATTAGAGCTCAAGCCGAGCTTCATGATGCAATTAACATGGACAAGTGATAGTGTATATGATAATTGTGGACCTACAGTTTAATGCAGAATCCGAACGGTGACACTTGCAAATGAAAGACGCTTTTCCATGGCAAGTTACTCTCGCAAATTTGCTATTGCTTGGCGAGAGAGTGACGGTATACAGAGACAAATTTCTGCTCGTCACAGGCGGGACTCGAACCCGTTACCTTCCACGGCCGAAATTGAAAGTAATATGGAAATAGTAAAAAGGGCCAAGAATATAGTTGAAAGTACCAGGAATGTAGCAGATAGCACCTTACGATGAAACATACCGTACCATCAAAGTACCTTGAAAGCAGGAGAAAGTATTTTACAAGAAGTGGAAAGTACAACGAAAATGGTTGAAAGTAGCATGAAAATAGTGGAAGGTGCCATGAATGTAGTAGAAAGTACCACGAACATAGTGGAAGGTACCAGGAAAGTAGTCAAATGTAGAGAAATGGGGTTAGAAGTGTTTATTTCTTCTCATAAATAAGTTATACTGCGAATATTCTCATGCCAAAAGATTCATATCAATACAATAATGCACAACTGAGCTATGTCCCTTTTTGTTTTTTTTTATATTAAATTACTCGATGTTATTTTTGTATTCCTGAATGGTTATAGGAATGGCAGTAATTATAAAAATGATGGAATCAAACATCCATTTGCATAATAAATACGTCAATGTGAAACTGTATTTTTCCATTTCTACAAACAACATAGCTCAATTGTACATTAAGGTATCGATATGTACTACTACTTCAATGATTTTACCAGAGAAAGCATATTTGTTTTTCCCATTTCTTATTGTTGCATACATAAGGGCACACACAACGCTAACGAGCTTCATTAGTGAAAAGCTCGACGTCGTCGTCGTCGTTACTGCAACTGCTGACCAGCAACACTAATGAAGAGGTGATAGGGGAGGTAGGTGATGCAATGGCACTCGTGTGAATTAATTTACAAATAAGCTGATTGATAAAACATAAAAAAAAGAAAGAATTAAAATACCCAAAAGCCCTAATGTGCGGTTAACCAGACTCAGACGGGGTGTGACTTGTCTGAAAGGCGACCCCTGCTCGTTGGGATTGTTATTGTTTTGCAATGAATCACGATTGTAAATATGTGCATTTTTAATGTATTTTCAAATACAGCAAAAGGGAGAGAATAAATAAATCGAAAATAAATAAAATGTTGGGGAATAATTTTAAAAATGCCCAGTCAACATACATACAAAACACTTTTATATTATTACGATACAAGGATACAGGTTGTATCAATTTTATTAAAATGAAATTGTTTTTGTTGGTTATAAAGAGAGAAGAAACCCACTTACAATAACAACAAAGTACTTGTCCAATTAAATTGCGTAATTACAGCGTAACACCTGCATTCGAGCACCTCACCTCACTGATGACACAGCGTCCGCCCAGCTTCCATACATAATAGAATATCTCGGTGATGTGCGTACAATCGGTAGAGGCGCCCACCAAAATGCATTGGCATTAAGTATGCCGGGCATGTTTCGTTGAGGCAATTATGAGAGAATGCAATTATGATTGAAATCAATACCGGAAACGCTGGAAACGGAAACCGGACGACAAGGCATTTGTGCGTTGCGACTGACTGAATTAATGCGGTTGGTGTGAGGACTAACACTCTTAATTACGCGTGCGTGCATTCGATGAGGGGTAAATATGAGATTATGAGACTGAAATAGAAGCACAAACACACGTGGGCACATGAATGCTGGCAGATATTAGCAGCAGAACAACAGAGCCACAACAACAAAGACTGCCATCAATCATTCAATTAAAATGCATTGAGAATATGTGTTATTCCGAACGTATTCCATCACTTTCGTTCGTTGGCCGCCCCAACCCCAGAGACATACCGGGAGCGTAAGGCACCATTTTGCTAATGAATGCAATTTTGATTAATAATTTCATCTTTGTTGTTGGTGTTTCTTTATTTTAGCATAGTGAGCTTAGTTAATATCCTTAAGAATTCTCTAGGCTCTTGTTACTTTGCCGCATTAATTCGGCTACCAGCTCCAACAGTATGGGTATCTCCCTGTGCTCGAACGGTCCCAGAACACCTTCGAGACACTCACGAACGGGTGGTGAATTGTTCGTGGCACTTTCCACGGCAAACATTTCGGCCGTGTAGTGAAAGCCATGCCAGTGCAAGTACTCCATGATCAGTTGGTGAAGAAGTTGCATGCGCGGCTCACTCTGGCCATTGCCAGTATGTGGAGGAATCATCAAGGTGGGCGAGTCACTTGAATCCTTCATCATGGAGACGATTTTGGCTTGCAGCATGCAGCGCACCTCTTGCAGAACGCCATCTTGTTCGAATTTCGATTTGATTGTGGCATAAAGCTGACTGATGGCCTCTTCTTTCATGTAGCTTTGGGACATCTTGTAATGATGAGTGGTGGTGGTGATTAGATATTTTTGGGGATAATAAAATTTTGTTTTTAAATATTGCTTTTGAGTGATTGAAAGTGTAAATGCTTAAAGGAAAAGTCAAGTACAAATTTTTAAAATTATGAAACTGAAATTTGAATCAGTAAGTACTTGAACTCAGAGAGAATTCTTCTTTAAGCCCTTCCTCTCCTACGTTAAGATTCAACAAACATTTACCACTTGATTCATAATCGAATTTTAATTCTTAATGACTGTTATCCGTGTTATCCTCCTTATAGTTGGTACTTTCTTATATGTCTATGAAGATTGTCTGCAAACTTTTGCGTATGTATAAAAAAATCCCCGTTAATGTCCTGAGGTGAAACATGTCTCATGCACCTTGAAATTGGCATCTTTTGTGGAAGCATGTGAACAGAGTGGGCAGAGAAAGAGAGAGAGAGAGAGGGAGAGAGAGAGAGAGGTAGGAAAAAAGCGAAACACTTGAATTAAGCACAACGGTAAAAGTTTATTTTCTCCTCCCAACCTGCTCCCACCCCACCAGAACCCACTCACAGCACACTTGCTACAAAGAGACAAACAGTTAGTTTACTCTGCCAGCGCTGGAGGGCTCTGCCGCTATTGCACTATCGCCATATCAGTTGCAAAATTTATTGCACTTAATGGAATTTAAAAGTTTGTTTACTTAAGAGCGCGCCCTCCAACGACATCCATACAAAAACATCGAAACGGCTTCAGCTTCAGCTTCAGCTTCTACTGCATACATATACATTTTTTTTTGTGTCTGCTGCCATTTAGCCTTTGCGTAAAAAGGAGTAAACGACAATTTCCTTAAATGAATTTATGCTTAAGCGATAATCATGCAAATTAATAGTTTTTGCCAGCGTGTTGCATTTGCAACTTTTTCTTTCGCGTATAAACCTCCGACTTTTTGTGCCAGTGAGTTTATGTGTGTGTGTGTGTGTGTGTGTGTAAGTTTTATCGTTAAACATTTTAAAAGTTTGTACCGCTATGCCGTTGATGCTGCCGCGCAGAAAATTGCTGTATAACTGCCGCTGTTTGTTGTTGCTGGCGGATAAGGCCAAGAAAAATTGCCTTCCTCATCAAAGTTTCCAAATAGTTTTACAGTCTCGTGCCATGTGAAAGTGAGGACTTCAGTAAAAGTATTAGTATTAGTATTAGTATTAGTATTAGTATTAGTATTAGTATTAGTATTAGTATTAGTATTAGTATAAGTATTAGTATTAGTATTAGTATTAGTATTAGTATTAGTATTAGTATTAGTATTAGTATTAGTATTAGTATTAGTATTAGTATTAGTATTAGTATTAGTATTAGTATTAGTATTAGTATTAGTATTAGTATTAGTATTAGTATTAGTATTACCGGACACGCCTCCTTAAGGGCGTTACAAACGTTGTGACAAAGTTAGTATACCCTGCCACAGTGTGTGTGGGGGTATAAAAATGCAACTAAAAGGAAACACATTCATTAGGAATTTTCCTTCGCCGGCAACTGTCAACCAGGCATAAGCACAAAGAAAAGTGCACTTCTTTCTTGTGCAAGAGAAAAGAAATATTTACATACAGACGTTTTTTTTTTTAAGTGAATTTACTTTTAATTTTTTTAATGGAATTGTTGCTAAATTGTTGAGTACGAAAAAAAGCGTACTTAAGACGTGAAGGAAGCACAAAATCTGATATTGATACAAGCGGGGGGAGGAGGGTGAATTGGAAGTGATAACAAAAAATAAAGCAAACTTCCCTTGAGCTGAAGCAGATTTATTATAGAAATTTGTCAGTTAAATTAAATATGAATAAATATTTGCAAAGTTTTTTGAATGAAAAGAAAACAAAAACCGTCACTAATTAGCCTTAAAAGATTACATTAAAATGCACAAATGGGACACCAACTGGACTATGTCCCCTGCAATTGGCTAAGTGTCACATCAGCGAAATTTCAGTAAATATTGCAATTGTTTTTCTATTTGCACGCTAATCGCGCCAATTAATTTGTCAGCGAATGCCAACACGGCCAACAATGGCCGTATACGAAATTCACCACAAAATCGGCTTTTGACGGCGCCTTCACAGCTTACGTAATTAGTCAGAAGTTCAATTTTGGTCTAAAGCCTGGCATAATTTTAGCAGCAATTCGAGCTGATAACCGCAAGTGTCTATCTGTGTGTAATTGTGTGTGTTTGTGGAACACTTTCAATCTACAATGGGATTTAGTGGGCAAATGCGAAAATATGTTTGCGTATATCTCAGCTTTGTATTCGTCAATTAATTGTCAATTTGTTGTTTTCGTATAATTAATGAAGATGAATAGGCGGCACACGGTAATTACATTGGATGTGGGGCTGTTGCTTCGCGTGAGTGAAAGGCTTTTAAGTGCAATTAATTAAGCGAAGTTTCAGAGAATCAATTTCCCATTTTGAAACCGATAGGGCTAAGAGGAGGAGGGCATTTTAAGGGTTTCTTTTCGATCGCCAGTTGAAATGAAAATGACTTGTGTTGTGTCAATAATAAACACAAAACTCTCCTGCAATATCATTCAAACGAAAACATACTTCATTCAGCCACAGCTCTGCTGCGATTATCTCACATCACTTGGCCCATTGCCCACCGAAAAGCTCGATGCACAAATTATGGGCGAACACTTTATTGACTAAGCCACTGCATATTATTCTACGTACAGAAATCGAAAATCTTCCATGTACAAAATATTTTCTTTTACTGTGCTGCTGCTGCTGCAGCTTCAAGTGTTTAGTTTACGCTTCAAAGAATCTCCATTTGCTACGCCATTTTGCCAGAAGAAGAGTCAGAACACTCACACACACACACGCATACAACTTGCCGCACATCGACGAAGTGCAAGCAAACAGCAACACTCGAATGCGAAAAGCGGAAATAAAAATGAAAAAAAAAGTTAAGAGAACTGTCATTGCCATTTCAATTTCCGTTTGAATTTTGCACTTCATTTCGCAAGTTTGCAATTTTCTTGTGATTCTAAAAAGAAACACAAAAAAAATAAAACAACAACAACAAAACCGAATAAGAAATAAAAGCAAAAGAAAAGCACAAGAAAAGAGAAATATGTTTGCCAGCGCAGAAATGCAAATATTGAAGTGAAAAAACAAAACAAGCGTAAAAGCTGATAGACACGCAAATGAAAGAGCGAACGAACGAGGGGGACGCCCCCATTGGAAGATGCTAGTACCAGGTTACATGGACAACGAACTTTATTTGCTGCTCTGAAGACAAATGACAGGCAAAACAGCGCGCAAGATGACAGACAATAGAATGTCAGTTCCCAGCGAGCGCTGTGAACCCAGGCCATAACCATAACCAAACCGAAAATGATGACGAAAGGTGGCAAATCACAAGAAACAAACTTCTCCACGGATGCTGAAGTGTTGAGAGGAAGTGTGCAAAGTGTGACACACGTACCTTCCATCGTTCCTTCGTTTGTTTGTTTTTTTTTTGTCTTGTTGACAAATAATGACAATAATGAAGGAGGTGCAAATGATGTCATTGTTTATTTGAGTGGAAAATAAAATAGGCATCCTCTTCTATTTAGCGGGATGACAGCACTGCCAACGTAAAGAAAATGAGAAAATAATAGTAAAGAGGATCAACAAAATTAACATAGTAAAGAATCTTTTCTTGTCGGTGAGGGGAAGGAGAAGGAGACAAATCTTAATATTATTCTAGTAATACAAAATTAAAAAAAAAAAAAAAAAAAAAAACTATGCAAAGAATTCTTTGAACTTCATTACAGATGTTGGTTTTAATCTAGGCGTTACCCTATTTTTAGTTTCAAATTTTTTTTGCTAAATTCAATCAGTTGGTCAATTATTATAAGATCGTTTAAGATAACGTTTTTTCACCAGCAAATTCAGTCCCAGGAACGCCAGAGAATATTGGAACGAAGCGATGTTGGGTACTATTGTGGATTTCTCACACTAGAAATTGTTAATATACACATAATATTGATAAAATCAAACTGGAGTAATATTTAGTACCAGGGACCGGTAATAGGGGATTCGGTTCCATTAATTGAAACGGTGTCGGTTGCGGAGCCGCCTCTTGCCGGTCCCTGCACGGACCATCATTGAACACGCCCATTGCCACGCCCCTTTCTGGAAAAAATCCTGCTCGGGAATCTGTAGCTATGGTCTCACAGAATATGTGTGTGAAATTTCAACTCTCAAACTCCACTATTTTCTTTAGGAGAGCATACTTTCCACAGTCCACACAGCTACTTTTCGAATTGCCGCGCCCCCTTTTGGAAAAATCCAAAATCCGTCTCAAGAACCTCTAGCCATGGTCTCACAGAATATATATGTGCAATTGCAGCTTCCTAGGTCCATTGGTGGCTTCAGGAAACCTACAATATCTGCCGCGCCCCCTTTTGTAAAATTTAAAATCCGGCTCGAGAGTCTCAAGCAATGGTTGCCTAGGACATTTGTGTGAAATTTTAGCTCTCTAGGTCCACTGGTGCCCTCTGAAAGGTGAGGACCAGGGACCGTAACAATTATGAGCAATATCGAAAAAATCACAATTAATTCATTACTTTGTGAAATTTTGGTCTATAACTTACAAATAAAGAATACTTCGAAAGTTATATGTCTTATCAACTCAAAATTCTTATTTGCTGAGTTTTATTTTTTTGCTCAGTCAATAAAACTTAGCTCTTAAGGGTTTTTTTTTACTCACGCTTAAAACTTATTTTCAAGTTTTATTTTTTGCTCACATAAAAAACTTATTGGTTTTTGTGCGTACGATAATCCTAATTCTACAGAATGAATTGTATGAAATTGTGTATGAAAAACCTAAGACAAGCTCAAAAATTGGATTTGTATTTTTTTTCTATAAAATTTTATGTAAAACTAGTAAGAGAATTATCTTCGGTCTGACCGAAGCTATAATACCCTGCACATGCGAGTACGATACATTCTGAGACCATATGTCAGTAATTTTATCGAAAATCGATATTTAATTGATAGTTTTTTCGATATTTTATCGATTTTTTATCGATAATTTTTCGATAATTTATCGATTTGTTATCGATTTTTTATCGATAATTTATCGATTTTTTATCGATAATTTTTCGATTTTTTATCGATAATTTTTCACCATATTTTTGGTGACGATTGCAGGAGATAAAAGTAAGCTTTGTCGCGGCATAAATTGGCGACAGAATTTTGTTTGTTGTTATTGTTGTTTGTTTGTTATTGTTTTGTGTTTTCCCTTTGTTCGGGGCGACGGGTGAACAAAACCGAAGGGAAAAACACAGACCGAAAACGCGCGCTGACATTTTTTATTGCATTGTTCTTTTTTTATTATATTGTTCTTTTTTATTAATATTATTTTGGTTTAATCGAACCAAGTTTGACACTCGCGGGCCGGGCAGCCGGGCGGAGAATTGACAACTGCTGTCAAAATCTCTTATTCCCTTTTGTTACGACTTCGTTTTAGAAGTTTGTTGATGAGCTTTTACGATCCGATGTTGGGGAAGGCATTGCGCGAAACTATACTTACGGGACGAAGACATAATATGGAAAAAAAACTAGACTAAAGCTTTTTGTACTCTAAACCTGTTTTGGGAGGGGAATCTGTCGACATTTATGCTTTCGCCTATACATACATGAGTGCCGCCAATTTGAGTATTTTCATTTTGGTGGGTGCGGGGGTGTATATGTAAATTTGCCAAACACACTCTAGAAAAATCTGAGAAGATCTTTCACATATAGGTGTGGGCAAAGCCCCGACTGCGAATACTGGCTTCTGCGTAGGTCGCGCTCATGTGTGGGGGGGGGAAGATGTTAGAGAAATGGAAAGTGAGCGCCATATATGCGTTCATATAGACAAGATTCTTTTAGTTCTTTTTAGGCAGGGAAAAGAGTGCGAAAAATTTAGTGGACTGGCGTTTTCTTTTTAATTTTAAATTTTAATTTTCGAGTAGTGTTTTTAAAAAAAGGATTGTTTTTTTAATTTTTGAATTTGATTTTTAAATTGTGTTTTTGTGGTTGCTGAGGACCTTGTCGGATGGTGGAGCCGAGGCAGGAGATATTTTCGAAGGGAGTATTTTTCCGCGCTGGTGTTATTTCCACCAGCGGGTGGCAATAGTGTTTTTGGTGTTTTTTTTATCTGTGGCAGTCGGCCATTTAGTTTATTCGAAGGGTATAAAAGGAAGGGAAAAATGTTAATAGAGTTTGTCAAGTTGTGGCAAGTCGGTTGTGGCAAGTCGGCCACTGGTGTTTCGAGATGTTAACAGTAGAGTTGGTCTCCGTCGGTTTTGTGGTCCTGGTTTCCCCTTTCCCTTCCAATTTTTGTTGTGGCGTCCCGCACCTGAGCCAAGTTGTTGCTGGACATCGATTTTTTTTCGAAGTCCAGCTGGTGAATTGATTCTGTAAAGAATCGTGCGAGGGATTTCAGGCAGGTCGGTCTGGTCCCGTAAATCAAGTGCACATAAAAACATAATTTTTGTCATTAGTGTTTTTTTTTTCTAAAATGCTCTCGTTTGACAAATTTCCGTATTGTGCGTCAGTGAGTGGTACCGTGAACCAGGTGCACATAAGAACTTGATTTTTGTCATTAGTATTTTTTTTTTAAAATACTCTCGTTTGACAGATTTCCGTTTTGTGTGTAAGTGGGTTTTCGCTTCCATTTCACGTTCGGTTATTTGCGGTTTCCATATACGTATATTTCAGAGAGGGATTTGAAAAGTTTAGTTATCGGGTTTTCGCGTATTCGTGTGTTTCGTTCGGTCGGGGATACCATTCCGCGAGGGTCGGCTTAAATCCCACGCTTCGCGACTGTGCTATTCGGGCAAATAGGGAATTTAATTATCGCGTGGGGATTTTTGATTTTAGTTTAAATAAAGTTTTAGTTAAAAATAGCGCGATAGCTTGAATGTAAATGCACCATACCAATAAAAACCACCCTAAGATAATTATTATGTCTAAATTAAAATTAAAACTACTTTATTTATTCCTTTTCTTCACTTAAAGCTACTCATATGCTTTCGAATGGTTCTGATCATGGTTTCCGCTTGTGGATTCGAAGAGTCACGCAACAAGCCAATCACCTCTGAAACGCCATTCGGGGGACGTCCTTTATCGGCTTTCGAAGCCAGGGCATATAAAACACCAGCGCAGGCCCCGCGTTTGCCCTCCCAATTCTCGGGACTGGGATCAAGTCTGTTAGAGGAAAATATAAAATTTTGTAAAAATCCAAAATGTTTTCTTTATTATTTTAAAAGACTAACTTTTCTAGCATATCAAAGGCCTTGGCAGCCACCCAAAATTCCTCGCACTTGTAGCATTCATTGGCTATGAGCTGAAGTTGCAAAAACGTTTCCGAGTTGGTGTCGCGAGTAATGAAAATATTCCAAGCCTTAATTCGAAATACAGAACAGTAAGAAATGAAATGCAAAATTATGTAAAAGTATTTTCATTTCATACCAATTCTGGCCGCCCAGCATGTATGTGGCACTTGCTTAGGGTCATGCAGTACGCATGTTGATTCTTAATGTCCATATCAGTGATTTGCCTGAGCAATTCTTCGGCTTCCTTGTAATAGCCGGTGGCACATTTGGCCTGAGCATAATTGTAATTGAAGGTGTCATCGTTCACGAAATAACTGCGTATGGAGTTCATGTAGACCAGAACCTCCTCAAATTGTCCGTACAGAAAGAAGGCTGAGGCCATACTCTGACGTCCCGGTATGGTGTCACATTCGGTCGAAGAGCCGCCCACTAGCTGTAAATTTTGTTGGGCGGTCTTGATGTGTTCCTTCTGGAAGAGGTAGTAAAAGAAATTAAAGTCAAATGAGAGACCAAAGCCCTTAGTAGGTAACACGTTCGAAAAGCCATGTGACCACACTTTTTTTTTAGCAGTTTTCAGTGTTACGTAGTAAGTTTACTTGACTGTGTTAAATACCGATCCCAATTGCTGTCCCAGTGCAGCATGGACCACCCCCTTCAGAATATACTCATGCGGCACTGTGGGCTGAACTTCCTTCATCAACGAATGAGCCTCCTGCACATCACCGTTCTTCAAATAGTAAATAGCCAAATTGAGCCTTGCCTCTGGCACAATATCCAATAGGGCGGGAAAAGTCTGCATGGCGCCGTCTCCCCCGCGAAACACCACTAAATTGTGACGTATCAGATCGGCACCAAATGTGCCATTATCGTCAATATTTTTGATTTCCTGTTCCGCCACGCGTCCATTGAAGAGACGAAAACGATTGCAGGCCTTCAGATTGATTGCTATTGTGCTATCGCGATACTTGGCCAGGTACACATCGAGCACCTCTTGCGACATGTCATAGTAGTCGAGCTTGTAGAAGCACAGGGCCAAGTAGACATTAATGGCCAAATAGTCTCTGCAGTTGGAAATGAGTGGAAATTAGTAAATAAAATGTTTACAATTCCATTTAGTCACTTGTTGTCCAGCAGAATGCGCTTGTAGATGTCGATTGCCTCTTGGTAGTGTGCCCTCAAATAGTGCATCGATGCCAGGCTCAGTTGATCCTCGATGGCATCCTGCAGCGAATCGTGCAACTGCTGGATCTGCTCATCGTTACTGAACTTGTGAGCCAGATGAAAGAGCAAGCGTAACTTGAGCGGCGTATTGGGAATTTGTTCCATTAACTTTTGCGACTCCTCATAGATGCCAAGATAGAACATGCACACGGCCAGATTGAGTGTGATGTGATCGGTGGCCGGTTCGGTGGCTCTAATCGATTTGTACTGCTGCAAGGCCTGCTGGTAGTCGCCCAAGTGGAAACTACAAAATGCAATCCATTGGTCGATGAGCAGTTTCTTGTCCTCGTCATCGTCTTCGTTGGCGAACTGCCGATAGAGCATAGTTATGAGAAAAAATGTAAATTTAAGTTTAAAAAATTACCAAGTACCTACCTCTAGGAAGGCTCGGGCCCCAGTGTAGTCTCGCTTGATGATGAACTCTTCGAGTGAGGGTGGTGCCTTCTTGGTGACTGGGGCACTGGGCACATGTCGTGAGTTGGCCGAGTCTGTTTTGCCGCGCGATAATATCTAAAAAAAATTATGATTTTATAATGAATTTGAATATTAATTTGAATTTTCTTAACTTACCATAATTTTTTGTTAATTTTTCCTTCAAAGACTTTTTGTTTGTTTTGGTCTTTGTGTTTGTGTTTGGTAAAAGCCGCTTAGCAACCCACTTGTTACCAGGACAACAGTCTGTGAACTGCATTACCAATTCACATATTTAAGGGGTTGCTTGTCTCACACGACGCATTTGTCGTTAAAGTAGTTTCACATGAAATGCAATTCTCATACTCATTTTCTCTGCTTCACTCCTGCGAAATTATATGTCCGATTCCAGTGATGCAATTCGGATGCAACATTTTTTCACTTTTTTTTTTAATGATATTTCTTATTTATTGCTTATAAATATGCAATGTTGACAAGGCAGCACCGTGCACCATGCATACAGCACAGTTGGATGTTAAAACGCCTGCACATATGCAATGTAATGCAGCTGAACGTAACTGGAGGTAACGTGGCGTAACGCAAAGCAATGTGCCGCACTGCATAATGCCATCTTCAACACCGGCATGGCATGGCATGCCTGCTGTGTGGCAGGTGCCAAGAGCTTTGCACCTTGCAACACACAAGATGTAGAAGAAGCACAAGAGTAACAAACAAACAAAAAACAACAACAGCATGAAAATCACTTAAAAATATTGAAAAGTGCACTTTTTATTTTGTTGTAATTTTTTTTCATAGTTTTTTCTCGTAACATTTTTATTTATTTTTAGTTTGTATGTAGAACGTTTTTATGGCACAGTGGCTGTGAGTGTGCTTTTCCCCCCTTTAAGCATGTTGCTCACTGGGAGTGTTGTGAGCGTGGTGAAAAAAGAAATGCACAACATCTTGACAGGCACTAACTTTATTCAATATTGCGGATTTTTATTTACTTTTTATCGTACGTTTCCGCCGGATGTGTGTGCGAGTACTATTTCCGAAGCTTCTCATATATTTGTGTGTATTTACATATGTGCGAGAGTGTATGTGTTTACATGTTCCGGGTGTAAAGCCGTTAGGAAAACAAATCCAAAAAGTTTTGGTGCGAAAAATGGCAGTAAAAGCATCGAAATTTCAAAAGAAAGGAATGAAAATCCATAGAAGTAATTGTATAAAAATCACATAATATTGTCTGGTTATTTAGAAATATGAAATGTCTCCTTCCATCGGAGGTGGCTATCAAACCATTTAGATTCCAACAGAAATTTAAAAATTACATAATATAGTAAGAAACTTTCTATCTTAAAATCGGTTATGGAAACATCCATTCCATAGGGAACACATTTGCCGTAGAAGGATTGAGAACTAAGCTGAAGTAGGTACTTGATAGCTGGAAACTCAAGCTTTAAATTGAAAACATTGGAAATCCTATCATATATTTCCCAATTTGAATTTGTTTTATTTGCCAAAAGCATGACCAAATATATTGCGGAGGTTTTTTTAATGTTCGTCTGTATTTCAAATTTATTGTCCTAGAATGCGGACCGCTTCCCTTGGCTTTCTCCATAGTTCTAAAAGCGGTCAAGACTGTGGGTTACTCAGGAAATATGATAAGGTGCGCTGTGTTGCGCTGTGTTTGGCCGCAGTCCGGGAAAGCGTCAAGCAACAATATCGATAAAGTTTCTTCCCTAAGTGCATGACATTTTTACTTCAATCTAGATAGCGTTAAAATGTGTTTGTTTGTTATTTTGTTTCGGTAATTAAATTTTGTAATATTACAGGGTGTAACATTCCAGATAGTCCAAAAGCTAAAAATCGATTAAAGACCCAAAAATATAAAAAAAATGTATTAAAATTGTAACCGATTCGCCCATTTAATTTTTAAAATGTAAGCAATTTATTGACTAAGCTACATTTTTGGTATCAGGTTTTAAGCTATGCACAATAGATGGGTTCATTAGATAGGTTTTTTTAAGCTTTTTTTAACGGTGTATTACTTCAATTTACATTGGTTCTTTTCACGGGCACAATTGTGTTTTAAAGTGGAATTCAATTTTTTTTTAGAAATAAAAAACTTCAAATTGGAAATAAGAAATTCACATTGATCTATCACATTCACAATTTTTCTACTCTACACTCAGTATTTTCGGCGGAATGACCATTACCAAAAGTGTGAATTTCCAAAAATGACTTTACAAAAATGGCCCCATATGCATTAACGACCGATTCGCCCATTTAATTTTTAAAAATTAAGCAATTTATTTACTGAGCTACATTTTTGTTATCAGGCCATGCACGTTAGACGGGTTCATTGGAAAGGTTTGTGTTTACCCTTTTTTTTAACGGTGTATTACTTTAATTTACATTCGTCAAAAAAATAGTTTTTAGTAGAAATAGTGAGTGGAAAAACTCAAAACTTCAAAATTTTTAATATATTACAAAAAATTACGGAATACTTGGAATAATACAAAACAAACAATAATTCCAATAAAATGGTTTTTGTCCAAAACTTTTACTTTAAGCAAAAAAATTTGAATTATTTCAGTCTTAAACTTAATAAAAATAAATAAGTAAACCTGGAAGCTGATATAAATGTAATTTTACTTAAGCATATTTTAAAAGCATATCCAAATACTGAAAATGAATTAATGTATTAATTTGTACCTTTATTAAATCAAAATTAATGTTTATGGCTTTTTATTTAATATATATTTGTTTTTGGCTTTAGCTAGGTTGTTACAACAACAAGCAAAAACCAGCCTTGGATTTTAGCCACAATTTATTTATTTAAGCAAAAACCATATTTTTTCCATTAAAAGTTGTAATATCCTGTTTACACTATCATTTCCATGACGAAACATCTAACAAAGAGCTAATAAGAACTGCGGTAGTGAAAACGGGTAAAAATCTTGCACCGAAAATCCATACAAAAAATATAAAAGGTGGCAACTCCATGCTTTGCTTATTTACATTTTCATATAAACATACTGTAAAATTTCGACATGCCCAGGTCAGTGTAAATTCTAAAAACGGCATGCCCATGCGTCATTTAAATGACTGTGTAAATATGGACTAAAAAATTTTTTTTATTTTTTTAAAATGTATATTGCTGGAAAAAGTAACAAATCAAGAATAATCCCGGGATTGCAATTTTCAGTTCCGAAAATGCCGGGATTGCGAAAATGCTTCGGGATCGAAAGCACTAGTGGCGATAAGTGCATACCAATTTTTTTCATATTTTTGGGTCCTCAATCGATTTCTAGATTTTCGACAATTTTGACTGTTACACCCTGTATAATAATAATAATAATTTGGAAATTTTTTCTTAGAAAAATCGGTTGGAAAGTAGTCATTCAATTCGGATCTCATTTATTAATTTTTTGTCTGGTTTGTGGATATACCTTAGACCAAATTTAATGATTTATACATTGGGACAGTTAATTTGTTCATTGCATTTATGTACAATGTTTTCCATGTTCGAATAACCGGTTACGCTATTTCTACTACTCTCGTAAAATATCTATGGATATTTTAGAGTAGTATACTACTCTATATGAGAAATCATATCTACTCATCTTTCTTGAAATCCACATATTACCCTGACATTATTTTCTACTAATCTAATGAAATTTTCGTTACTCTACGTAAGAAATTAAATCTGCTCCCCTTTCTTCAAGTGTACTCTCCTGAAATCCTAATTTCGTCATGGCAAAAAATTGAGAATTGTTAGATTTTTCATAATTTTTAAGCCAATTTTTCGTTTCGAATTGTGGGCTTTGTTTTATTTTCTAAATCATATTGGACTGCCCTATCATGAAGAACTGCCCTATGAAAAATTCGACCACAAAAATTATCTAATTTGTCGGTAACATTTTATAGCCAAGATCTCATTTCACTACCTCTAAGCACATATCAATTTCAAATTAATCAAAATTCAAATGCTGTTGTTTTGTTGTTTCAACTAATATCTGAACACTGGGTTACCAGCATCCAGTGCACATATTGCAAGAAGACACACAAATTTGTATTTTAATTAAAAATACGTATACGTCTATGGGCCGAATCTACGTACTCTCGAATGTATTGTGTGTGTAGTGTTGGCCAATGGTAAAAAACTTTTCACCGCCCAATGCCAAATGCAAAATTAGTTTTGTTTGAGTTTCAATAAATGCTATCCAATATGCAAAAACTTATGTACAATTCCCAGTTGAAAAGTTATTAACTGAAGTTGTGTGTGGGTGTGTGAGTGCATGTTGGGGGCTAACAACGGTTAAACCTGAACCAAATACACTAATGCGTAAATACTTGTTCCACTTAATTATATTTTTGGGCCAAATGGCAAAGCATGGCAACAGATGTGCTCAGCTCAATTGTTGGTGAAGTAGTTTGGCATGGAAATTAATTTCGAATAAATATTTTTTAATTTACATTTGCTGCAAGTCAAGTAAATTGGATGCACACAACTATTATTAATATTAGCATTTAATGTTTGTATTAAAATGGAGTTTGGCAATTGAATTTTGAATTGAATTAAATTGCATCTGGCTGACATGACACGTTCTTCGGTTATATTGAAATTTGCTATTAATCCACTGAAATTGTCTACTCGTAAACATAATTTATATTATCTTTGTTTGAAACTCTTCATTAGCAATTTCCAAAAATTACCATAATATAATTTTCATAGCATGTGTGCGCGGTAAGCAGTGCGCAAATCGCTTAATTTCCTTGTAACATAAGCGCATGTGTCCCCTCCCAAACAACCACCAGCAACAATCAAGCACCAGTTTATGCACTAATTAAAATTTTATCGTTAACTCTTGGTCCTTGGACCGTTCACTAGTGTTCACTTGTTTGTTTTACACTCGCACTCGCCCGCCGCTGATCCAGTGTAGAAGCGCGTTTTGTGCAATGTTTGGCAACAGTTATTTGCACTCTCGTCCGGTCCGTTCCGTTCTGTTCCGCCATGCCCAACTCGTATTTCATATTTTATTTGCACTCGATTCACGCACACACCCACATACACAGGCAAACACATTTCGCTGATAAGTGCTTTTGCATATATGAATCCCCTTGAATTTGGCTGTATGTGTATGTGTGGTGATTGGTACATGCTGGTTTGAAAGTAGTGTTGCCAGCCAGGGGTATCGACGTTGTTTGGTTATATTATTGCAACTTTGGTTATTAAATTTCGGTGCCCGTTACCACATTGAATCCTTCGTAATCCTTGTCGATGGCACCCATTTGCCATATGTGGGCGTTTGTGTACTTTTAGTTGCGGGCAGTGATCAGAATTTTCACTGAAATCGTTGCTTTTTTTTTGGTGAAAATTAAGCATGACAGTTATTTTGACCTTCGTCTTTAGTAAAAATGAAAAATCTCAAAATTAAATTAAAGCAGAAAATTGGAATTTAGTTGAAAATATGCGAAAAAAGTTAGTAAAAATTAGTAAATTCAGAATCTATCAAGTTTAACTTAAGTTACATTGTTTGACAAATGAAAACTTTTGGAATGATTCTGGAGTTGCAATGGCTTAAAACGGAGTTGCTGATCACAAATCCAAGGGGCGCTTTGTTCTTATAATCAACCCTAACCTCAAAATTTTTTTTTCCAATTTAAAACAATTTTTTTGGTTAATTTTAGTTATTTAAATCAATAGATTTAGAAAAAAAATAAAATAGAAAAAATTTTGTTTAAAAAAAGACAAATTTAAAAATTAAAATTTTTTCTTTAAAAAATTAAAAATTTTATTTCTTAAAAATCAATTTTGCGTCTGACGATTTTATTATTTTAAAATTTTTGAGGTCAGGGTCGATTCCAAGATATCTAGAGGTGGCGGAGCAAAACGCATACTGGATTCGAGACCCCGATTCACCTGAAAGCCACTATCAAGACCTCAAAAATATTTTGGCTTTTCCAAAAAAGATATTTTTTAAATTTAGTAAAAAACTTTCAATTTAAAACTTAAAAAATTCAACAATATGTAAATAAACAAGTGAGTAAGTTTCAGTCGGGCAAATCGACTTGTATATACCCTACACCTACTGGGCCATATTGTATCCGCCATCTTGAATTTTGAAAATGCGACATCAAATTCGAAATCAGCGACCCCAAAAACCCCCCTATACAAAATTTCATACTGTTTTGATGAAATCTTAAAATTTCGGCCGCCATATTGGTTCCGCCATTGAAATTCCGACATCAAATTCGAAATCAGCGACCCCGAAAACATCACTATACAAAATTTCATACTGTTTTGATGAAATCTTAAAATTTCGGTAAACACACAATTTTCACTTATATGGGAGGTAGGCGTGGCAGTAGTCCCGAGTGAACCCCCAGAGAACCCTACCGCCAACAGTAGTGGAAGTACCTTCCAATTAACCTTTCCGTAACCCCCTCCACCAGTGAATCGCCAATTCAAAATCAGCGACCCCTTAAACCCCTAATACTACGTTTCGTAAATATAAAATGAGATTTAGGAATTTCGGCCGCCATATTGAATCCGCCATTTTCCGAAGCAAAATAGGTCTACCATGGCCGAAGTGACGCCATTTATAGTAAACCACTCCGAATTCGAAGTTATAGTTTTGGTGGGCGTGGCACATGGAGGAACGTATTCTTAAATTACAGCTAAATAGTCACCAGAGCATAACACAAAAAGTTTTATGTATATACTAGTTGAATACCCCGGCGTTGCTCGGACTTATACTTAAAGTAGTGAAAGTACCCTACCGTAAACCTTTCCGTGAACCCCCAAAACACTAGAGCATAACATAGAAATTTGTAAAACTCTAGGTTCAGCGGTTTGGGCTGGGCGGTGATGAGTCAGTCTATTACCAATCATTTAATCAATCGGGACAAACACTTTAATATTTGTAATTGCGTGATGCCTGATTTGAAGTTCTCATTTGTGGAAATTATTTTTTTAATCAAAATTTGTTTGTTTCGTTTAGTTTTTTTTTGTCAAATGCTTGACCATTGCCCAATTTTACTCATTGAATTGCACTTTTGGAATAAGAATCATAATGCCATGTGTGCTGGAAAGTATCCCAGATATATTTTGAAGTAATTGTATGAGTTGTACCCCGCTTCTTTGACCAATCAAGTTCAAAGTAGTACATAAACCTTCAGCAGCTCACAAATAAACGTATGGTGTTTGTATGGTTCTGATACGTTCAGTGGTTTAACCGTGATGTGCACCCATACATACCACCAACGTTTTTATATATTAAGAATATTTAACAAAACATATTTTTAAATATTTAAGTACTTAAATATAAAATTTTTTTAAAGTTAGGAAATTACATTAAATTTTGCTTGATTTTTTCAATTAATAAAAAAGTAATTTTTTATTAACCTTACTAATTTTTTTTTGCAAGTGTAGTTAATTTTTGCATATGAAGTTAAATGTATTTACAGAACGGAGTAAGCAAGACTGTGTCTGAATGAGTGTGTGTGTGCGTTCAAGCCAAATCCATTTGGAAATTATTCTTGACCAACATGAAAGAGAACAAATAAAATAATTTTGTGGCAGAAAAGTTACAAATTAAATATGATTTTCACATTTTCCAGCATATACGATTTGGGCATACCACACAGAAAAGGCCACGGGAGACTCACACACACAAGTTTCAAAATTACATTTGCACTTTGCAAAATGAATGAGAAATTAAATTTGAGCTGAATAGTACACAGGCAAGCACACACAAACACACACACTGTAACGAGTTAACTTGAATATTTTTAATGTCAACTAAATAAAATATTTTTTGCCTTTTTTTTTGGCAAAAATGTGCGTAGAAATATGAAAATGAAGAAAATAAATTTTCCATTTAAATTTGAGCATTTTTAGCGCCACAGGACACACTTTAAGAATATCGTATGCGAGAGAGGGATCTGACTTCTTCTAAGCCTCTATATACTTGAGTGCTGGGCGAACATAATAAAAACTCATAAACCGCAACAAATTTCCACATTTATCTTTGGACACATTACGGCAGAGGGCATTCAAATTTTCAACGCCATTGTTTGTTTTTAATTTTGACGTGTTTTATTATTGCCCACAAAAAACCACCCCCCTGCCCCACACCAAAGGCTCTACATAAACGAGCGAAAAGTTTTTGGCTCAGAATTTTCCCATTGAGAGGTCATCATCGTCATCTTAAATCTTAATACGACTTCACGCTTCTTTAAAGTGGAAAACTCTAACACAAAATGGAAAATATTAAAAAAAAGACAAACAGTAAAAAATTTTAATTCTGACAACAAAAACTTATTTATGAGCTGCCTTCACTTTTATATGGCACCCCTGCGCCTTTGGGGGCAGGCTTCACATAGGCTCAGGCTCAGGCACACCCTCGTGTCATAAATGCGTTATTTTTCTTATCATAAGAAACAAATTTACGAAATTCTGTGAAACGTAAATTATGAAATTTAATTTCTTTTATTTGTTGCTTTTGCTTTTGTGTGCGGAGAAAGTTTTTTGTTAAGTCCTAAGGAAGTTTTTTTTCCATATTTTATTGTGTGGTTTTTTTTCTTCTTTGTGTCAGTGGTGTGAAAATATATGCCCACTGTAGTTAACACATTTGAACCATAACGAAAATAAGTTTTGAATTCTCAAGAACCAAAAATGTACGCATGAAAAACTTTTTCTATTTATGCAAACTCAAAAAATACGCTCCACGGTTTGTTTATTATGCTTACGAATAACAGGAAAAAATACGAAAATTATGTGAAAATAAGCCAAATGAATTTGTTAACAAATTTTGATGATTTATTTTCTAATTTCATGGAGGTAATCGTATTTTGAGAGTGGGCACGATAAACCACAACAAGGAGATGGAAGTGCATACAAAATTACTACACTCGGGGAAAAATACTATGAAATTAATAGGATTTTACTAATTAATTCAATTATTTTTACTATGAAATTTGGTCTTTCCGGTAGATCTCATTACACTGTGCGACAGTACAATTGATCGTCGTGTCACTAAGCACTAGTACTCCCAGAGAAAAAACCACCTGAAATCAAACAGAAACCGTATGAGGCTAGTCTGGTAAAGTTGAAAATTTTAAAAACAAGTACAAAAAACAGCGGCCCTGTTTTTTGAATTTGGAGGGGGTTTTCATAAAAATTTTGTTTACTTATACTGAAGAAAAAATTAGAAAATGCAAACCAAATTAAAATCAAAAACAGATCGCTATTTTTCAAAAAAAAATCTATTGAATTTTCATAAAAAAATAGATTAAAAAAAAAATTAAATTTGGAAAAAACCCGAAGGGGAGCTTATGAAAAATAGATTTATTCTAAAATCGACGAATTGTATTCATATATTTTGGGGGTTGCGGCACCTTATAGCCCAACAAACTCCCCTCCCCTTCATGGGTACGTCCCTGATTTCATTTTAAAAACACTTTCATTTGATTCACAGAAAATTTCGAAGAACTATAAACTTTCACTTTCTCGAAAACCCCTAACCCCCCCTCCCCCTCCTGGTTACGTCCCTGACAAACAATCTCACTTTGAACTGGAAAATTTCACTTTGAAGTTGTTTTCTGCTTACTGCAAAAATTTAAACTTCAATATGAGGTCGTGCATTTTTATTTCAAACGTGTACAATTTTTATTTTTAGGTGGTGCAATCTCATTTCAAGAGTGTTCATTTCATATTGGCATCGGAAAAAAATTAAATCAAACTTGTAACGTTCATGATAGTCTGGTAAAGTAGAATATACTCAAAACAAGCACGACCAACGTCACTTTTAACTGGAAAATTTAATTTCAAATTGGATCGAACTTATTTTGAAGTTTTTGCTGCTTACTTCGAAAATTCCCATTTCAATTTGAGGTCGTGCATTTTTATTTAAAAATTGTAAAATTTGTATTTTGAAGTGTTGCAATTTCACTTTGAGATTGTCTATCTTATATTAAAGTTGACGACTTTAGTTTGGCACATTTAACTATATTTTGAGTATGATCATACTTATTTCTTGTATTTTTTTTCTGAGTGTACATATTACTACTTTAACTATTGGCCCTGTTCGTCTAAAAGGACTTCGTCATAGTCTTCTATTGGTTCCGGTTCTCAGATTTTCCAAAATATCGGTTTCGGTTCCAGAACCGGTTCCTGGCGGCCCCTGACAAAAATGCAGATATCTTCGTAGTATTCTTCGACTATTCTTTGGCTCAGCTGGAGCATTCCGACTTGTTCTTCGATTTTCCACTGAGTAAAAACATGTTTGTCAGAATCATATTTCAATGGAATCACGTTGTGATTAAACCATCTTCAAAATACATAAACTTTATCATTCAAACCAATCATTACATGATTGTAATTATCATTATTGAATATCGAATCATATTATATTATTGCCTGTATCTCTGAAATCATTCGCTTTGTCACCCCAACAGTCTATGAGCGCTACAATCATAATATTATTATAGTATAAAAGGTATGATCTCTGCGATCATGCTCCAATCAAAATTTTCCTCTGCGTGCATATGCCGCTTTGAAGTTCTCAAGCCAATTTGTTGTATCCGACATACCTGTGGATAATCAGCACAATTAGTAAACTCGTAATTTTAGGTTATGTTGAGTTTGGGCAATGTTTTGAAGTTTAGAAAATGTGCAGATTCTTACCGATGACTGATTCCGTGAGGTGTGTCTTAATTTTGAACACTGCGCCTGTATTTGGACAAAGTAGATAGTTCACGTCTGAGGAGTGTACAGCAAGCGTAACATTCTTCGTGCACGGCCAAGTTGCAATTGTAGTTTCCAGCCGTCGCACAGTGATTTGTCTCCATATGAGCTTGGGACAAAAATCGAAGGAGTATTCTGAATTAAGTGAAACTAAGTTTCTAAATGTGTTTTGGCCCGCTGATTTCAATTGTATGAATTGTATGCTTGATTTTCTTATTTAATTATTATGCATACAATACAACTCTACAATTATATTTCGAAAAAGGTTTCTTAGCTTTAATAACGGATTCTAGTTGTTCTTGATTAGCTGATTTAAAATTTGGTAACCGTTTTTGGCTAGCAGTTGTAGTTTAATAAATTTAATATTATAACTATTGAAAAGATCATATATTTATAATCTTGAATACTTTGTAAAGAAAAATGTATATTATACTATATTATATTATGTATATTCTACTATTAGGGGTATTCACGGATTGGTGTACTTGATAGTGTACTTTTGTCGAAGTGACGTATTCACTTTTACTGGCACATTTTTTATTTTTTTATTTGTTTAACATGTGCATTTACTTTACCAAGCAATAAACCCCAAGAAATCCTGAAAAATCTGGAGAACCCGGGATTGCCAAAACCATTCGGTATTGACCGCTTTAGTCAATAGGAAGAAGAGAGAATAGTAAAATAGATAAAAATTAAATCACATTGGATCAACAATATTTCAATTGAGCTTTTAGTTACTATACATACATTAATATCAATATATTAATAAAAGTACATACATTCATCACATTTTACCATTTTATTTACATTATGAACTTTTTGAAAAATTTTTTTTGTTATAAAATTGTAATTTTAGGCATTTGCTAAATAACATTTTTTTCAAAAAGTTGGTAAAAAATGGTGAATTTCTTTTTTTTTCTAAAAGAAAACACATTAAACTTTAAAAAAAAAAAAATTTCCCTAACTTTTACGCACTTTTTTTTTACAATCCATAATTTTTTTTGTTTTTTACTTGAAAAACTTTTTTTTTCATGGTACTCACAAATTTTTACTTCGAAATTTAATGACAACTATTTTATTTTTCATTTTTTAATACAATAATAACATTTATAAAAAAGTAAAGTTTGTATCATTCTTGCCAAAAATGCCTTTGGGCAATTTTTTCGCCAAGTTATCAAAAATAAATTTTTTTGTTCCAGCATTTGGTATCGAATTTCCCTAATTTGAAAATAATCCACGGACGTCAAAAAAATTTGAATCAAATAGTCAATGTATTTTTAGTCAATGTATTATCTTTCCAAAAATACCATATTTTATATCATTGATGACATCAAACTTTCTGAATTTTGTCTATGGGACAAATCACTGTGCGTCGTCGTCCACCTCGACGTCGGTAACCGTACCATTGGCAGAGGTTATTCATTGAATTGCCGTGTTTTATTCTTTATATTTCCCACTTTTATTTATTTTTGTTTATGTGGGGCTTTGTACGTAAACTCCCTACAGTGAATGTAACATTTTGAAAGTCTTTCTTTAAGTATGGCCACTTTTACTGGACAAAAGGCTCCAAAGGAATTCTAAATTAAGGCTGGATATAATTTAAAGTGCTTTGTTGAAAAACTGCATGTAGAATGTTCACTGAAACTGTACTTTTTACTGAATTAGCTATTCCACAAAGAAAGTTCTCCACTTTGGAACTCAAAAAAATATAGAATCGATTTAGTTTCCACTAAATTCTAAGATAAACATTTGCACAAAAACAGATTGTTTTACACAGGCAAACACGCACACACGCACACACGCACATAAATAAATGTGTATGTGTCTGTATATGTAACACCCAAAGTGAATAGCAAACAATTGCCCCAGCTCGCATGCACCATCGCTATCCGCATATATCTGCAACCGCACCAACTTTATTAAAAAGTTTTCGCTAAGCGATTTGTATGCAGATGCCGCAGACATTTCGACCAAACTTGACACTTAACTCGAAAACTTTTCGCTGTGCAATAGGAGCAGGGCGGGAAAAAAAAGAAATGAAATGAACAAAAACACAAAACACAAAACAACAACATGCTAGCGACAAAATTATGACCGAAAATATTGCATTCGTGTTTGTGATAGTACGCGCTAAAATTGCTACTTGAAAACGTGTGGCGGAAAAAGGCTGCGTTTTTTAATGAACCTGAACGTGGAAAGAGTTGCCATCGGTGTCAAAAAATTAAAAACTATAAAATAGTTTGGAAAGTGTTGGAGTGGCACGTTATTGCTTTACCTGGTTAGCATAGCTTCTCCGTTATCTTCATATTACACTAGTCCAGGTCAAGTTTGTATGGGAAATGTTCAAATTAATTTAGCCACTTGGTGCGCTCTTGGGTCAGGAGATTATTGTAAACATCGAAAAAAAACTCCTATTGGCCCTTTCGAGAGTTTGATCACGAGTAACGAAAAATATTGTTTTTATAGCCCCACACGCTACTGTGAACATATTAAGTTTGCAACAGCCTTCTTGTAGCTCCCATAATGCGGAGTAGCTGAAAAGCCTATGGGCGTTACAATCGTTGTGTCAAAGTGAATATACCCTACCACAGAAGTGTGTGGAGGTATAAAAATTCGAAAAGCTATATTCTGTTTAGGTGTAGATTATTTGCTTGACGATTCTCCAAAAATTTCATCTCTCAAGATAACCTCTCATGACTTGGACCATTTAAAAATAACTGCAACTTTAAATCCAAAATTTTTCTTGTATTCATGACCGTTTTTATGCCTGAAAGAGATTTTGATAATGCGAAATTCAAATCCTTCTCTATTTACATTGAATTTGAACCAGAGGCAGATGGAAGATTCTTGTTAGAGCAACGTTCAATACGCTAGCAGAGGTCGCAACCACTGAACTTAAAAGTCTAAAAACCTTCGCTTCAAAGTCCGGCACGTTCGGGCTAGGTGGAAACCATGGAAGAAGGTCTCAAATCTTCACGTAAAGGATAAGTGAACTATGCTAGGCTAATAGCCGCCACCCTAACCTAACCTACATTTAATTGTAGTACGAATTGTGATGTGTTTATTTTATTTTCAACCGCCAAGATGAGCAGAAGATCAGTATTCATATTTCCCGTGGTTGTGGTGTCAAGTTGCGACTTTGTACTAACAAATGCAGACAACACCAACACGGCTTTAGAAACAGTGCATTCCAATCCGAAATTGTTCAATGAAATGAACAACATCTGCATAACAAATATGAAGTCTTTATAAACTTCAGAACTTGGCGGACAGCCTTTTCGCATGGAAAGCGCCTTGTGCATAATTTTCTCCCCAAGGCCATAGAACAAATGTCAAACTGCAAAAACGGTTTGGGTTCATTAAAATCTTGACCAATTGGCAATTAGCATATTTGTGTGTGGAAAGAATTCATTCAATTTTGTTGAACAATCACGAGAAATATGAATACTAGTCTTCTGCTGATCTTGGCGGTTGAAAATAAACTAAAAACTCTTCGCCGCATCACGATTCAAAGTAGACAGATAAGGATTTGAATTGCGCATTATCAAAAAGCTCTTTCAAGCTTTTGATAAGTTTTACTAGAAAGACAAAAACATTTCGGATTTCAATAAAATCAAATGTTCTAGTCCAGTTCACGAAAGGTTATCGCGAGTGCTGAAATTTTTGGACAGTCGTCATGCAAAAATTCCACGCTAAGCAGCAAATAAATTTTCGAATTCTTAACTTAGGATTGTGGTGTATCGATACCGAATAAATAATTGCCTAACACATAAAATTTAATTGGAGACAAAAATGGAAAAATATTATTGTTTAAGACTGGCAAGACCGGGCAACCGATTTAGGTATGTCTGTGCGTCTGTCTATCATAACAACCGTAGCTTTTGAGCTATCGACTCCGAATTCGGACAATCCTCTTTTTTTGGAACGGTCATACGATTGGAACAACATTTTGGAAATGTAAAATGTAAATGTAAATGTAAATTATCGATAAATATTGAAAAATTATCGAATGTATGTCGAAAAATCATCTTACCCGCCATACAAAATTGCCGTAACATTTCATTATTTTCTTTTATCTTGAGAATTACCTCACCGATTTGGACGCTGTTTCTTGTATTTAATTGGAAATTATGTAGGGAACGAAATGAGAATGGAACTGGAACAAAATGGAATTTGACCGGAACAAAAAGGAATTGGAACAAAATTTCGAAATGAAAAGGGAAAATTACCAACAAAGGGTCTAAGAATGTATTGTAGTCGCATGTACAGGGTATTTTAGCTTCGGTCAGACCGAAGATAATTCTCGGATTGTATTGAAATCCGAATTTTTTTTTGCTTTCAAGTGAAACTTATCAAAAGCTTGAAAGAGCTTTTTGATAATGCGAAATTCAAATCCTTATCTGTTTACTTTGAATCGTGATGCGACGAAGAGGGTTTAGTTTATTTTCAACCGCCAAGATCAGCAGAAGACTAGTATTCATATTTCTCGTGATTGTTCAACAAAATTGAATGAATTCTTTCCACACACAAATATGCTAATTGCCAATTGGTCAAGATTTTAATGAACCCAAACCGTTTTTGCAGTTTGACATTTGTTCTATGGCCTTGGGAGAAAATTATGCACAAGGCGCTTTCCATGCGAATAGGCTGAAGCTTCTATAAACTTCATATTTGGTGTGCAGATGTTGTTCGATTTCATTGAACAATTTCGGATTGGAATGCAGTGTTTGTAAAGCCGAGTTGGTGTGGTCTGCATTTGTTAGTACAAAGTTGCAACTTGACACCACAACCACGGGAAATATGAATACTGATCTTCTGCTCATCTTGGCGGTTGAAAATAAAATAAACACATCACAATTCGTACTACAATTAAATGTAGGTTAGGTTAGGGTGGCGGCTGTTAGCCTCACATAGCAATACCGCATAGTTCACTTATTCTTTACGTGAAGATTTTAGACCTTCTTCCATGGTCTGCATCTAACCCGATCATGCCGGACTTTGAAGTAAACTTTTCAGTTCAGTGGTTGCGACCTCTGCTATCGTGTTGAACGTTGCTCTACCAAGAATCTTCCATCTGCTTCTGGTTCAAATTCAATGTAAATAGAAAAGGATTTGAATGTCGCATTATCAAAAGCTTTTTCAGATATATAAACGGTCATGAATGCAAGAAAGATTAGGGATTTAACGTTCCAGTTATTTTTAAATGGTCCAGGTCACGAAAGGTTATCTTGAGAGATGAAATTTACGGAGAATCGCCAAGTAAAAAATCGACGCCTAAACAGCAAATAAATTTTCGAATTCTTAACTCAGGATTGTGGTGTATCGGATCGGAATAAATAAGTGTCTAGAGGATAGGTAAGGTTAGGTTAGTGTCTAGCACATCAAAAATACAATTTAATACACTTCACTAGCTTCTTACGTACATACCTAGGAAATTTACATCAGCGTCCGTAAAAACATAAAACATCATACCAAAAACCACAAAGTCAAATGCACCCCAACGTCATAGCAACCCCAGCTTACCCTACATATTTTACAAAAAACGATTTGCGCTTCTATGAGAGGTAGACGTGGCAGTCGAACGATTCCTCCCATTTTCAATACCAACTCCGTCCAGGGCAATAAAGGATAAATCCAAAATCTACCCATACCTCGTGTGGTGTAGAGTATAAATATACTCACTTTTGTCTATTGAACTGAAATTTAAGACTTTTAAATACAGACTGAATAAAAAACAGATGCATTAAAGACGCTAAAAAATGTCTCAAGGTGGCCCCTTGTTTCGAACTTCACCTAACTCAACTGAGCATTTTTCACACAGAAGTCACTTTTCCTTACCAACAAACATGCCTGACATTGCCAAAAACCAGCGCAGTAACGCATTTTGTTGTCGCGCCAAACATGAAACTCCTTTTAAAAACTTTTCCCAACATCAGATGGGACTGCCGGCAACTATTTGCTGTAGGCCGCACGCTAAATGTTGTCGGTGTCTGCAACATTGTTTACAATATATAGTCGCATGTTACAAGTGCAACTTTTTGTAGCGGCGTTTTAGGCTTTGGTTTACGTGTGAATACAACTGGAGAAGGGATGTTCATGCGATGTTTAATACATAACAAAAATAAATGAATTTGTTGGTTTTTGTAGGCTGCATACTTGAGCTAAAGCCTTTAAAAAACTGAAAAAATATTCACTGTTAAATACGCTTAAGAACATGTTTCATTTCTAAGATGGCCTCACACAAAAACCCTGCAGCCAACTCAATCTGCAAATTATTACTTTTTCGATTGCACATTTATTTTCGTAAGTTAACCAAAGTTTAAAAGCCGCATTAGTGTCACGTTATCAACAAAAAAAAAAGATAGAAGCAATTGTAAGTTTCTCCTTAAGCCCCACCCCTTAAAAACAAAGCGCGCCACGTGACTGTACGCGAACACCACGAAAATTTACAATTGAAGTTCTGTTTGTTTTCGCAATCGCAAAGAAATTTCGCAATTTCAACACAGCTCTTGCGACTTCCGGTGGTCGCACAAAGACTTCTTCGACAACGACGACACATGAACCTGTGCTAAGTATTTCTACTTGCCAGCAGAGCCGCACAACTATTTGCGAACAAACCGAAAGTATTTTGCTGTGCGGCTACGACAAACACCAACGACGACAGTAACACATGCGGCAATAAGCTGCGCGCAATTTCGCGAAAAGTGAAAACTTTTTACCGAAAAACCGCGCGCCAAACACCGCCGTCTGTTGCAATTTACGACTACCGGAAGTGGTAGCAGAAGAAGTGGCAGCAGCAGTTGTTGGTGCGCGTTTTTTTTTTTTGTTGATAAAAAAAGATTGAAAGCGCTCTTGAACATTTTAGTTGGTGTGTGGAGTTTTTGGGTTTTTTTTTTGTTGTAGACGAAGTTGAAATTATTTTGCAGACATAAGATGACAGTTGGCTTCTTCATAATTCGTTTGCGAGCAGTTGTCATTAATGACATTTGGTTTGATGAAAAAAATAAATAAATAATGAAAAAAAGATAGAAAACATTTAATTTAATATTTTTAACGACATCATAAGTCTGAGCACTGACATTCACTTTACCACTTCAATGTGCAACTTGCAACATACAACATATCACTTTTGTATACTTTTTTTTTGGGAAAGTTTGTTTTTTGGTTTATTTCTGAAGTCTTAAGTGTTAAACTTCGTTTAAGTTTTGTGTGGAATTTTTTTTTGGCTTTGATTTGAGCTTGCATGTAGTTACCGGTTTCGCTTTAAATCTTTTGTCTCAGTGACTGGCTGTCGCTCTAAATTACTCCACTGCGACTGTTGTCTGTCAGCATTTTAAGCGAAACGTTGTCAAAACGTCCGAGCCGTTGTCAATTTCCAGCCAAAACTGAATGTTCTGATTTTGGCCACAAAATGTTTAAATTTCTTTGAAACTGTACATTCATGGATTGATACGGCACATTAATGAATTTAGACTAAAATGTTGATGTTTCACGGCTGAAATTGGAATATTTTGTGACAAAAATGTTAATGTTTTGAGACGGCTACGTGTTTGTTCTACAACTTTTTTTTATACCCCCACACTCACTGTGGCAGGGTATACTAACTTTGACACAACGTTTGTAACGCCCATAAGGAGGTGTGTACTGTATGGAAAAGTATATATATTCTTGGTCAGCATCAACTCCTGAGTCGATTTAGCGATGTCCGTCTGTCTGTCCGTCTGCACGATAGCGGTCGCAGTTTTGGAGATATCGACTTGAAACTTTGGGTACATGTTTTTCTCGTGAATACTGAGATCAAGTTCGAGAATCAACCAAATCGGACAATAACTGGGCATGGCTCCCATACACTGAAAAAAAGATTTATATTTTTCAAGTCTTTTTTATTGCTGCATTCGATTGGAAATGTTTAGAAACGTATTTTTGACATGGTCCGAGGTTCCGAAGCCACATATATAAGGGTCCTTGAGACAAATTTTTTTTTGGTGGATTTGATTGGAAATGTTTAGAAATGGATTTTGGACATGGTCCGGGCTCCGAAACCACCTATAATTGGCTCAAAATAGGGTCTTGAGCCCACATTTTTTTTATGTTCGAGGTACTTCTTCCTACTGTGTGGGGGTATTTCAGCTTCGGTATAGCCGAAGATAGTCCACTCTCTAGTTTTAATCAAATTTTATCGAAAAATATGTTTTTTTTTTAAATTATTCCATTGAAAATTTTCTAGAAAAAAATATTTAAATAATTTTGCGCACTCGATCTATAGTTTTCCATACAAATCCAACTCTTGAACTTGTCTTATATTTTTCTTATAACATTTTTTCTGCATGCAGTTTTGAATTTTTTTCTCAGTGTAGGAAGCCGCAATTCCACATATGGTGCATTCCACGTGAAATTTGTATTGGATATTTACTGTAGCAATAGCTACTTAAACCATATTGAATGTTTCATCTTTACTTATATAAAACTCTTCGTGAGTATGTATGTATGTATGTATGTTTGTTCCCTTATAACTCAAGAAATACTTGACCGATTTTAATGAAACACATGTCAAAATGTAGGTAATTTCATTGACCTCATCATAGGCCATTTCATTAACTTTGGGCGTTTGAAGTGGGCGTGTCAAATATTATTCTAAAATGCTATAATTCATGCAGTGTTTAACCGATTTTGCTGAAATTTTATATGTATTTTGGGGGTTGTATGGGTAGCATGTTGATTCTGAAAATTTGCAGTCCGTCCACTGAAACGCCTTAAACTTTTTAAAGCGCCATAAATCGGGTTCTATTTCGTTGAAATTTTGTATTTGGTGCTGGGTGGTGAATGGGCAGAGGGGATATTGTGAAAATGTGTGATCTGCCAATTGAGTTATGAATGGGCAGAGGGATGACTGGAAAAATCTATTTTTATTTCAGTTGGTTAAATAATACATATAACATTTATACATTTACATGAAAATACAAAATTATTGCGAAGCTGTGGGTATAAGCTAGTTCTCAATAAAACCTTTAAACCGAATAGACCCTATTATTCTATAATTTGCTCAGAGATTGCAGGGGTAATAAGCCTACGTAATTTCTGCATACTTAGTTTTACCCCCCAACTAACAGGGTGAGCCGATGAGCACAAGATGACAATTTCATAATTTTGCAAAACATGATTTTTTATAAGATTTTTGGGTAAGTTCAAATAGAGTTGGAAAAATTTATCGAAATATGCATTTTGTAGCCAATTTAACAAACTTTACAACCAAAAATAAAAATTAAAAAAAAAACGGATTTTTCCAAAACGTTGTTCAGCTTTAAAGTGTTAAATTTAATGGCAATGTCCTTTAGGCAGTGGCAAATTTCACTATGTATTCTGTGTGACCATGACAAGAAATTTTTGAGCATGATTTGTAATTTTTCCAAAAGTGGACGAGGGAATTCAAATTGTGGTCGTAACAATTTAAGGTGTACTAAGGAAAGTGGACTCTCCTTAAAGCCTCTTCATTATTTGAAGATTTCAAATGATTTTTGTCACATTATGCCTTCAAGAGAAGCTTTAAGTGAACATGTTTCTCAAAATATTCGAACAAATTATTAAAATCATGCATGATTAAGCTAATGAGAGATATAAGCTACTAAAAATGTTTGTGTTGATGCCAGCAATCTACAAATTCTAAATACCTAACCTGTAAAATACATCGTTCTCATTTAAACCAATTGCTACCTGTTGTAAATACAAACATTGCTTTGCCACCAGCCCCGAGATTTTTATTTCACAAACGCAGCTTAATTTAAAACGCCACGAGCTCCATTCGGTGGATCTAAGGAGTGAAGATTCAGGCTGCAAGGAAGAAGAGCTTTCGTGAACAGCCACGCAGAGAAAAAATGTGGTTGGAGCATGATTGCAGCGATCATATTTAATTGCTACAATAATACTATGATTATAAAGACCATAGTTGGTTGGGGTTATCATGTAAATTATATTTTAATGATTATAGAGACCATATTATGATTTCAGAGAACATATTATGATTAGATTCCAACCATTCCAAAAACATGCTAGAGGCAATAATGTATATGATTGGATATTTAATATTAATAAGAGCCCAAATGTGCAATGTCCGAATTTTGAGTTGTTGTCTTTGCTTATTCCATAAAAATATAAAAAAGGTTTTTGTATTAGATTTTTGACACATTAAAATTCCTTCATTTTCATTTTCAAACTGTGAAATTTGATTGTTTGATATGAAAATACACCAGCTCCATCTAGTGTTTCAAGCAATAAATTATTTTTGGTTTGTGTTTTTGATAAATAAACAAATTCAATATCAAAGAGCGCAGTTATACTATGTCCCGAAAATTGTATTGGACATAGTATAGTTGGGCCTCTTAGAACTCAAAATAATGAAATTTTGTATGAAAACAAATTTGGATGTCACAGAAGAATACCATTTAATTTAAAACCATGACGAGTTTTCACTCAAACTTTTTTTCAACACTCCAAAGATGGATTAAGCTACATAAGAAAAATATTGGACCCAGAAAACAGAACTGCAATAATAACGAACAATTTATTTCAAAACTTGTTTTGCGTTTTCTACAGTTTGGGAAAAATGGACATAGGATGGTTACGCTTTAAGGTATCGATATGATTAGTATATGTATGCATTTAGAACAAAAGAAATTCAAGGCAGTAGTAACGTGCTAACGCGCTTCGACAGCAACCCAAGTATCCCGGGTTCAAATCTCGGCACGGCCAAACGTAAGTAAGTAAAGAAAAATGTATATGAACTTTTATTTCTTTAATATAATAAACAATCAACTAATATTCCATTGAAATATTAATAATATAGTTTAAAATAATTAAAAAGTAGATGTTGAAATTCAATTGAAAGTTGAATAAAAATTGGTTAACATTATTGTAACCATCATGCAAATTTTTGGCTACAATCATTACATGTTTATTTTCAATCATGTAAATGGTTAGCTGCAATCATGTAAATGTTTAGTATGCAATCATGGCATGGTTGGTGCAATCATTTCGCCAATCATAATATGGTCCCCTTAAAATATGATCAGGTCAACCATGTTTTTTCTCTGCGTGAGCAATGGTAAAATCACGGAAATGAATATGCATAAAGTCCGAAGCGACTTGGTGTTGTGATCAAAGCGAAACCACTTGTAGAAAAGTTAAACATGAATGCCCGGAACTCAGATCGAGATATTGAACGTGAAGTTGTGACATCGCGCACTCGGTCCCAGCATCGAAGCGCCTCTGAATAAAGAAGGCATATTTGCCATATTGAATGCGCCAACTCCGTCACTTCAAAGTACTATAATTCCACACAATTAATTCGTTTCTTACGGATGTAAATACAACGACAATTTGTGATTGTGTAATTGAATACTAAACAAAAACGTATATTGAAAAACTATTAAAATTGCATTAAAAATGATTAAAATTGTTGAAATTTCTGCTCAAAATTAATTTGTAAAGTGTTTCTCTTTTACCGACTTTGTGTCGTGAAGCCGCCAGAAGTGTCAGAAGCCATTAGCATCTCAATGTGACGTCCGGCAACCGCAACAACAATCACAATCAGTTGACAATAGAGCGGCGGTAGGCAACACTGTCAAAGTTTACACTTCCTCATGCCTGCACGAAAAAACTTATTCCGTGAGTCACTATTTTGGCTACTTTTCACACGTTGGAAAGGCCAGATACGAAAAAAACACGCACGCACACACAAAATGGTCACACATTGCCAAAATGGCGTCAAATAACAGAAGAGCACTTTATACTCTATGACCATGATGCACTGACATTGTTGTTTTTGTTTTGTATTCTATTGCTGTCGTTGACCATAACCGGCGCGGTTTCTAATGAAATGCGGTCCAAATGGAATTTTGCATTTTTCAAGGCAGCATTTTATCTGCTGTCGTCTGTCGCCTGCCATTGGACAGTATAACAGTGCGGTGCTTGCAATGCGGTCAATGGCATTGCCTCGCAGTTTTAGTTTCGTTTGCACCTTGTCAAAATTATATGGCAAATGTGTGTGTGTGACTGCGTCCTTTTCGAATGCTAACAAATGTCCGCCAAAAATGTACTATGAAAATGTTTGGTTTCGTTTCAAGCAACGGCTTATAAGAGCGTATGTTGCTGCGAGGTGTGCCGAAATGCATAAACGCAAATGAAATGCAATTTTTGGTTTGCTGCAAGCTTTTGAGTCAATTAGGCTAAGAGCTTTTAAGGGTTGGCATTTTTGGTTAGACTTTCCATTAAAATTGTTACTGTCGATAAATGTGTGTATGGTCAACGAAATTGCTATAAGCCGATTAACATCAATCAAAGAGCAACTCTAACAGAACCTATTTACATCATACAACTAAATATATATCTAAACTTGCTTTTGCCTTCGCATGGTAATGGTGTTGGATAATCTTGACGTTACGAAATGCTTAGCAAGTGAATGAAGAAATACCTACTGTTGTTAAAAAGAACACTTAACGAAATAATCAGTACACCTCACCATATATTTATTTATCCCAAAAATTACCAACTTCATACAAAAAATTGTACGACCAATACAACTCTGCGAGCTGTGTTTTTGAAGGTTGTATTGAATCAGCTGTCAAATTAATTTATTTTTTTTTTGGTGCACTCAAAAATATAAATTCTTTACTTTATTTTTGCGATCAGCTGATTAAAGTAGAAATAACACATTGAAATATGACAGGGTGCTCACAAATGTCATATTTTTTCAAATATGATTATACGCCATAGGACTTTATGAGACCTTTGTGAACTGCCTTAATATATTTGACTTTAAAAACGTTAAACATTTTACAAAAAAATCAAAGTAAACTGGGTTTTTGGGTACCGGGTACATATGTGGTTACTCGGTACCCATAAGCTCATAGTATGTCCAGAAATCACTCTAACTTCTAACTTAAAAATTATAAAAATTTTAGTTGAAAACAAAGTATTCGGGCGGAAAAAACCCAAAAATTTCCTTGAAATCAATATTCGAGTAACCGAGTACCTGGATAAACCACATAGTTGATTATATTTTTCAAAATTAAAAATAAGCAAAAATTAATGAAAATACAAAAAATATTCCATGAACCGAATCATAACGGAGAATTCTTTTATTGCCATTTTCGTGGGGATAATTATTAGAATAATTATTATTTTAAAATTCTTTTGTCATTGGCGTGATCAAAACAGAAGTGGAAGTGCGAAATGGTGAACGAAAGTTGTGTGATTTGCCAGAAATCTTGGCGAATTCTTGGGGAAATCTGAAAAATTAACGCCGAAGACGGAAATGTATAGAGTGTTGATGTCTTCCTGGAGAGTTTGGCAAAAACTGCATTTGCCTCCATCGGCAAATAACATTGTGCGGTAAAAGTGTTCCAAAAGGAAGCGCATACAAAATAAAAGTTGATTGCAGCCCACAAACTCGGTAAGTGTGCAAGTTGTTGTTTCTCATTGCAGTGATCGCTATTTGGAGCTTGAAAATAAAGTGAAGTTTTTAGAGGCGGAAGTCGTTAGAATAAATCAGCAATTGCAAGACTATGATTGTGCAGGCGGGCCGATACGAATAAAAAAGGGATATCCGTTGCCATGCGAAGGCACTCTTAGAAGGTGGGCACTCTGGATGCAATGAAGTGCAATGATCTATCGATTGAGGACAGAATCTGCGTATTGCAATTCGATGAAATGAAAGTAGCTAAAGTCTTCAAACATGATGCAACCTTCAATCGCGCAACTCAAAAATTCAAAATTTCCTATACAATACACCGGCAGATAAAACTGTTAAAACCATCGGACAGTCGAAAAACTGTTAAATTGACTGTTCAAATTATCAGTGTTTTTCGACTGTCGGATGGATTTGGACGGCAAAACTGTTAATTTTTTCTCTCGGTGTAAATACATAATTTAATCTTCACAGAGTTCAAAAGACGATTCAATAATCGCAAAAGAATCATGTTAACCAGCAAAAACTAATAATCAATCGCAAGATTCGTAGCCACAGTAGTATATGAAAGAAAGTTCATTGCAGATTATTAAAAATCGCTAAATATATGAAGCATATATCGCGCGGGAAATTGATATATCGTTCTGAGATCCCGCAATCAGAGAGTTATTGTCACTTACTGTTGAAGAGTCAAGTGGAGTGCTTTTTTCGTCGACTGCTTCCCATGGTACTGCGATGTGTGTTCGTTTCATCTCCTCCGGACATAAGTTGCATTTTATTACGTGTCCCCTTAGTCTGGCTGTAGTTGCATTTCCATATAAATGGCTACAATATATGCATGTAGTGCATTTTTTGCTTCCCGATTCTTCCAAAATTGTGAAACACTCCCAAATAGTGATAGTATGTCTTGGCATAGTGCGTTGATGCTGGTGATGACGGTTATTATGATTTTAAATTGTATTTTATTTATTCTTAAGAGAACACAAAGAGATAAAAAAAAATCGTTGGTTTTTGGAAAATTTTAAAATAATTTTTAAAATATTTTTCGGTGACATTATTTTAGTCAAATTCAGTCAATTTGACTGAATATGACCAGTCATTTTCAGTCAATGACTATCGTGTCTAGTCAAAGTCAGTCATTTTACATCTCTAGTCCCAGGAAAAATTCCTAGTCAGAACAAACAATCGCTCGTATGACAACTGTTTGGCAATTGTTTTAGCCATACAACAATTTTGTCCAAATAACATAAAAGAGTGTCTTGTAAGATATTTGGACATAAATTCGAAGAAACTCCTTTTTTTAAAAAAAAAATTTATTGATATTAGAAAATATATTTCTTTTTTTTGGACTGTGGTTGTGTCAGACGGTGTTATAAAATACACCATGGTTATTTTTTAAGAGGGAACAGCAACCATTTTTTAGTATGGTGCGTTAACCATTTTGAAAAAATTAAAATTTGTATAAAATCTTCTCAGAGGAAATTCCTGGTGCAAATTGATTCCAACAATCACCAAACTTTATCGCGCTCTAGTTAATATCTTTTATCTAAATGGAAATCAAAAATTGAAATTTATCTGAAGTTGAAAAAAATCTCCTATTCGAAACTATAACGGCCACCCAAACAGAAACTTTCTCACTTCTTCATTTTGTCATTAGAAAATTGACCAAATTTGCATACACACACAAGCACACACAAATTTACTCAATAAAATTGGAGGTTTATTTAAGGTACAGTGTGCCAGGTACACAAAACTTAATCAAAAACTTTGAACATTTTTGTCTTTGTGGTGCAGCGGCCGGTTTAACCGGCTACAAAAAAACAACAACTTAAAAACAAAATTGAAAAAATTTAAGTGTGCAGCACCATAAAACCGCACCGCACAATCATATTTGGGTCAAATGCAAGCAAATTCAGAGTATATACGTGTGTGTGTCTGTCGGTTATCGCTGCAAATGCAAATGAATGCAAATGCTGGACAGAGTGCGAGGCTGCCATTTAACAAAAATTTCACATTCAACCAAATGCACCGACAAAATGAACTCCAGCCCAAATATGAAGTGGCAGGCAAATTTGTTAGCCTGGAAGGCTAGGTTAGGCCCTAATGCCTTTACCGCAAAACTACTTAAGGTAACCGCAAAGCAATTTTTGTGCCTGCTATGTTTTACAATTTTTGTCCATTCTGTGGTGTAAGTGAGCCCCTTGGATGGACTCAGAAATATGTACAGTTTCTAATTAAATTGCGATTAAAAATTAATGCACAGATTTGGCTTTAAGCAAAGGGGTTAATTTAATGCTTAGAGTATTAAAGTGTATACACACACACAAACCGGAAGGGACTTTGACTTTGAAAGGAAATTGCTTAAATGCTTTCAATTTAATTTTCGATGTAGCATGAGTTAAGGAGTAGAAAGAAGCGCCGCCTTGTGTACAGTGGAAAAATAAATGAAATAGCCATAAACGCTTCTTGGTGTGTTGTTTTCCAAGAAATGGTAAAACTGTTTACGAGTAGAAGAGAAAAAATTCAATTAGGTTCACTTTTCAATTTAGAGTATGAAAAGGGTTCAACAGGAAATAGGCCATAAAGACAGACATTGGCAGGTTCAAATTTAATGAAAGAGCTTGGAAACCAGTGAGGGTTTGTATTTATATTTTCTTTTTGTGTTGATCTAATGTTAAGAGGCTCTTACCTGTAATTGTTTCTTTTACAGGTCATAAAAACAAAGAAGACGGGCACAAAACCATTCAACATTCGTAGGCTTTATTCGTGCGCAAGGGAAGCACAGAAAAACGGGTGTATGAGTAGTGTTGCCAGGTTAGCCTTTTTCTGGCTAGTTTAAGGTTTTTATTTAGCCTCAAACTTTGGATTTAGCCTATTTCGAGCTTTTTGTTGAAATATTTTCTGACTTTTTTTGAAGGTCTTATGATTGTTTGAGAACTTCCACAACTCACATATGACTCTGTTTGTGGTGAAACAAATATCTTGTGACATTGCTGTACTGTAACTGAGTTCGAACATTGCTGTACAGTGAACTCTGCGAGTCTGCACTTCCTGTACTCGCTTTAGATCAGTTCGCTTCTCAATCATCTACGTCAAGTCTTGGAACGTGCAACCAGTGTGACTTCTCAATCAGTTAGATATCTCATATCTCAAATGCAAAGCAGCTATTCTCTCTCTCTACAAATATCACTGTGCGACAAAAGAACACTTTTTTTCTCGGGCATGAGGTTTTTCAAGTGGAATGGATAGAGTACATCCCAAATAACAATATAAATTCGGGGTTTTGCTGGGTTAGCGAAATAAAGGACTTTTTTAACATTAAAGTTTAGAGATCCCTAATAGATAAAAAAAACTCGAAAAACATTGATGGAGTTGTTCGATTTTAGTCATCAAGAGCTTGTTGGAAAGGTAATTAAAAAATGCAGTTATATAATTTATAATTTACTTAGATACACACAGAACACTAAAACCTAACCTCCGCTTCACTTTTTTTTCAATTGCATACGAAAATTCTGAAATTTTCTGTATAAAATAATTTTGAAGCGCGCCCTAGTGTTGAAAATTTTAGTTTCAATATTTTCGTAAATACTACGGTTTATTGCCTTTCCAACAACCTATTAAGGATTTCTATACTTTAAAGTTTAAAAAAAGTCCTTAATTTCGCTAACCCAGCAAAACCCCGAATTTATCTTGTTATTTGGGATGTACTCTATCCATTCCACTTGAAAAACCTCATGTCCGAAAGGTACTGTCGCACACTGTAATAATTAAAAAAGTTTTGTCGAATTGTGGACATGGGATATGTTTGCGTTGATTCTGAGGAATGATCTGATATGCATCCGACCGCAGAATCAACACATAGCCAATCAATACGTTACAGTTTCCTATTTCTGATTCATTCGCTGTTATTGTGTTTACAGCTATATTCTGTGTACTACTTAAATTTTGTTTATATTTCTAGAGCTGTTCACTGCGATCTAAATGCTGACGTCATCTGCCTCTTAGCGCACAACTTCACCGATCTGCAGCTGAAGCAACAAGCGGTATACCAAATGTCGGCTAAGGCAGGCCTCAAAATCAACTTTGATAAAACAAAATCGATGAGAATCAACATTGCATGACTCAAATTTAGAAGAAGTGGACTTATTTGTTTATTTGGGCTGCACCATCATGACTAACCGCGGCTCAAGTAACGACGTCAGAAGTCGCCTAGAGATAGCTAAACTGGCAAACGGTATTCTGAATCCTATTTGGAATCCTATTCGTCGCAGCTATCTCCTAGGACGAAAATTCCACTGTGCAACTCCAATGTGAAGTCCATACTTTTGTACGGAAGTGAAACATGGAACGCAGCACCACGAGAAATACAATCATTCCCAACATTTGTAAACCGTTGCCTACGTAGGATCCTGCGCTCTATGCTGGGCTTAGATCCATTGGGAAGAGCTGGAGTGAAGTTAAACCACTACCTCAGGATCGAAATAATTTTAAAATATTTGTTGTGGCCCTATGTTCCTTACAGGAGCGATGGAATAAATATTTAAATGTAACGTAACGCAAACCATATTGTAGGATAAAGTAAAAACGAAAAAAAGTGTTACGTTATTTATGGACAACCCCTGCGTATAACACAACGAAATTTAATCAATTAAAATTAATAATCACTAAAAAACGCAAAAACGCGATAAGAGAAGTAATATTTTTTGCTTTTGAAAGAATTTTAGTTTTTGAATATTTTTCCAATGGCTAAATATGACCAGGCAGTTCATGTATATTCAAAGTCAGTAATTTTACATCTCAAATTGTGGCTACAAATGAATTGTGACAAACATTATATCCTATCATCCAATTGTATAAAAAAACGCTAAAAACACAAAATTAATTAAGCTTTAAGTTAGCGTTTTTAAAACTCATACTTTGTTTTTTCTAGTCTAGCTTCTTTCAAAAAAAGTTTCTGGCAACACTGTAAATGCGTAACATTAAATTTTTCCCTCTGCAATGTTGGCATACGATTTGGTAAGGCTAACTTTCTTATTATCCTTATTATCCATTGACTTTCGCTCAAGCTTCAAGCTCAATTCAGCAATTATCGTCTTCTGCACACACACACACATTACGAAACACACAATGCCAAAAGGATTTCTGTAATTTCCGGCCAGGAATTTGTGAAAATGAGAAGCAATTGAATGGAAAAGCAAGTCAAGTATGAAAGTAGTTGCTGAAATGTGAAAAAAAAATCTCAAAACACTCCACAACATTTAACACCTCCTGAAAATAATTTCCACTCTGCTTATGACTTCAACTTTCCATTTGAATTTCTTATGTATCTTTTCATGTTTAAGAAGTTGGCATTCACAAGCACTTAACGCCAAATTACTCTACTTGCATACTCTTATGCCTTGCAGCGTGACACTTGGCTGTGCTAAGTGACCATAAAAAAATGTGAAGAAGACCTGAGAGCGTTTGTGGTTGAATGGAAATGTTGTCAATGGATGTCTTGTGAAAGTGTGTGGAACTGAATGCAATTTTGAGGCATTTGAAGCTAAGACATTGTGGCAACATAGAGAAGTGCCAGCAAATACCTTTTAAAATGTTATTTCATATTAACTGCCGCACAATTGCAACAACAAGAAACAAACCAAATGGATAACAAAACACGTTTAGAAAGTGCCTACACACCTTTGAAATTTAAGTTTTTTTCACTTCCTACTGTAGTTTTGTGTTAACATCTTCACCCCAACCCGCCACAGTTTAGGATATCCATTCAGCTATGAAAAAAATAGACACTTATCGTGAACGCACCACTCCACTCCACTCCACTGGGCCATTCAAAACGATTCGCTTCGACTCAACGTTTCCTGTCAAGTGCCACAACACTCAATGCCAATAAGTGGAAAAATCAAAAAGCCATAAAAACTTTACACAATCGAAACGTGCAAAATGCACACACATCCACACAAAGGGACAGTCTCAGGACAGCACCAAATTGTCAACACACACACACATACGCACTTACAAAAAATAGAACTCACACAGGCCAACCGACATGTTCTTTTGTAGCAAACAAAAAGAAAAAAATACCAAAAAAAAAATATATATAAAATTGCACTCAAAAGGAAAATTACTTTCCGCCTTACACAAATACAACACAAATACAGTCGATGATGATGGTCGGGCCGTCCCAGGCCGGGTAAGTAAAGTTCAATATGAAACCTTATTACATTTCAGTCCAACGTTGACCCGTGTGCAGTTTTCATGATTATCCTTTTGGCCTGGTCGGTTGAGTGCACAGAGAGAGTGAGAGAGAGAGAGAGAAGGAACCAGTGGCAGAGTGTTCAAAGTTAAGCCTTTTTTGTCTTGGCTTTTCTTTTAGGCTTCACAGTGATCAAGCATTGATAACTTCAATAACGACCACCAGCAACTATCAACCGAAACGGAAATAGATTCTATTATTATCTGTGTGAGTGTGTCTGTGTGTGTGTGCAGCAAAGCCATTGCCATAATCACACTTTACGTGCTTTCAACGTTTTCCTGTTGTTGTCAGTTTTTTTTCCTCCTATGTAATGACACATTTTCCTGTTCGTAGGCGATTCAGAGGAATGAAAAAAAGAAATCAGTTGGACACTTCATTGGCTTTAATTTGCTTCTGTAAATTGCCTGGTGTACGTTGAGTTTAGTGATTGTAAAATGAATTGTATACCACCCACAACCCACCATCACTGGTGTTGCATGTACAAAATTGGAAAGGCATTGGTCGCTTGGTTATGGCGTAAATTCATTTGACTGTTTTTTATTGGTTTTATATCGAAAGGGTGTCTTCGTGTTGCAAAGTTATCAAAGATAGAATTCCTTGACCCTTTCATTCCCAGTGTTCACAATCCCCATATTTTGAACTTCATGAAAAAAGTCGCTTTTGCTTGATTGTAAATATTTCCAATTAGCAGAATTCAAAATATTCGATATCATACTAGCTTCGCTCGCAATAATTTTTTATTTTCACGTCAACCAGTCATCCCTCTGTCCATTCACTACCCACTAACAACACCAAATCCAAAATATAACCGATATCCCTGGAATGGAAATTATCGATAAACATTGAAAAATTATAGATAAACAATCGATAAATTATAGATAAAATATCGATAAATTATAGATAAAATATCGATAAATTATAGATAAAATATCGATAAATTATAGATAAAATATCGATAAATTATCGAAAAAATATTGATAAATTATCGAAAAAATATCGATAAATTATAGATAAAATATCGATAAATTATAGATAAAATATCGATAAATTATAGATAAAATATCGATAAATTATCAAGAAAATAATCGATAAATTATCGAAAAATTATCAATAAATTTGAAAATCGATAAATATCGAAAAATTATAGAGAAAATATCGAAAAATTATAGAGAAAATATCGATAAATTATCGAGAAAATATCGATAAATTATCAAGAAAATATCGAAAAAATGTCGAAAAATTATCGATAAATTATCGATAAATATTGATATAGAAGATATAAAAAAAATCGATAAATGTTTGATAAAATGTCGAAAAATCGTCATACCTGCCATACAAAACAGCCGTAAAATTTCTTTATTTTCTATTATCTTAAGAAATACTTAACCGATTTGTTTCTTGATTGGAAATGATGGAGGGAACGAAATGGGAATGGAACTGGAACCAAATGGAATTTGACCGGAACAACATTTTGAAATTGAAATGGAAAATCACCATCAAAGTACCTAAGAATGTATTGTACACCCAGAGAAACCTTAAAGACCTTAAAACAAGTAGAAACGTTAATGAAAGTCTGGTAAAGTTGGAAATTTTAAAAACAACTACGAACAAACTTGTTTTCAATTTAAAACTTAAATTCAAAAATAAACAAACTTATTTCAAAGTTGTTTTCCGATTATTTAAAAAATTTTCCAATTTATATTAAGTTTGCCAGACCTTGATTTAAAATCGTTCAACTTTGTTTCGCCGTTGACAACAGTTATTTTAAGTATTTTTCTCTTTATTTCAAAGTTGTTTCCATTACGTTGAAAAAATTAAGGAGTAAATACGATCGTACTTGATTTTACTATGTTTTTTTTCCCTGAGTGTAGTCGCATGTGTAGGGTATTTTAGTTTCGGTCGGACCAAAGATAATTCTCTTACTAGTTTTTTTGAAATTTAGCTAAAAGTCATTGACACATTCCTAAAGGGGTACCTAAACCAATAACACTACCCTTCAAAACTTGAACTTTTTCATGTTCCATGCAACAAAAAGAGGTGTTCTCAGAATTTTTCTATCACATCAGGTTTTTTAGGAAATTGTATGAAAAGTATCAAAAAATTGTTGTATTTGCAAACCACGTTACGCCGTGTTGGAGGTTAATGAAATGTACTCATATCAATCAGCATGTTACGTAACATTTTTCTATTTCTTATTCATTGGCAGTGTTGTGTTTACAGCTTTATTGTTTTTTTTTTTTAATTGTGCAAGTCTCGGTTATATTTAGAGAATATAATTTTGTTCTAGATGGTTTCAGTTACACATAACTCGAACTTTCTGAAATTTAAATTTTACGTAATGACTTAGGAGAGGAGGGTTCTGTATTTGTCTACATGACGTTACATAAAGGTGGTAAAAATATAACAAAATCCCTTACATGCTTCATAAACAACCCGTAAGCTACTGTTTTCAAAAAAAAAATAAACTTGAAGTAAAAATTTCAAATCTTGTAATTACTTAATTGTTATGCCGGTATCTGACAGTTTTTGACACTCCGATTCTATGTACGTGATAGAAAACTTTATTGTGTTTAGCGTCCAAATATCTGTAAGAATACTTTTATTAAGGGAGTAAACTCTTTCATTCGATATCAAATATTTCTGACCGATAAGCCCATAATAATCCAATTATCCATATTACCAATTAGGTCTACTAAACATAACTAAAAAAAGTAACTATTATTTTATAAATTGGTTTTTTCGACACGAGTAAACAATATGAAAACATTCTAATTTCCAACAGTCTGATTAAAAAGTTTTAAAAAATAATGGCCAGTTACAACCAAATCAAAAAATATATTTGCTCCACAACTTCATTAAAAATTCACAAACAATGTTTGCTATTTATATTTAGTTGGTCGAATTTTCATGTTTGTTTCGCCAGAAAAAGAAAAAAACGTTGCAACATACCGAAATAAAATTCCGCAAATGCAGTTTATTTTTGGTTGTCGACCCTTTCTCCAAATAGACCGCGAAAAGTTGGCAAAAAGTCATCATAATCATAAATTAAAAATTTCATATTTACTCAGCATTTTTCATGGCGAACATACAAAAAAATGTTTGCGAGCCCATTGCATTGCGTACATATACTTTTTATTATATTTATTTTGAGAGCGTAAATACTCACAATCAGTTCGTTTTTTTTTGGTTACTTTTTTTGTTGTTGTTAACAAACCAAAACGCTCACACACATAAGCAATAAATTTTAAATTTTTATTTATTTAGCTAGGCTATATGCGAAACAGAGTGAATGCTGATAAATTTTTCATTACACTTGCAAATTCGTTATCGATTTAAAAAGTATTTTATTTTATATTATTTGCTTATGGTTTACTTTTGAACAAGTTACAAAAAACGATTACAAAAAAAAAAAATATTTAAAAATGCAGCGAATTCAAACAGAAACGTGTACATTATTTATGGCATATTGCCGAAAAAATGCATGCAATTGTAACAATTGTAATATTCAAAAATATATTCACCGAAAAATGCAATTTTAAGTAAGCATTTTACTATTTTACTGGCACGCAAAAGGACCAAAATTATTAACACTACACGTGTGAAGTGAACATGCTATGAATAATATAAAAAATGTTATTGCCAAAATGAAATTGCCACAGAAAACAAAAACTACAAATACTTCAATATCGTTTTTAATTTGAAGTAGTTAAAAAAAATTACAATTTCATAACTTGGGGCTCTTCGGATAATTAATTAATATTCTACAAAAAACATGAAATGTCATGGAATTCTGCAGAACTTTCTCACCCCATCTGTCAATGCAATCAAATTGAATGTACTTGTGGTGTGTCCTTTACACACGTCCTCATATTTCAAATGATGTTCTGTCATCGGCAGTTAGCCTCCTGCTCACGCTGAAGCACTAGCAAAGTGAATCAATCGACTGCAATCGAGCTCAAAACCATTAGAGTCCATTGAATAGCTTCGATGTCTACTTGCAGTTCTATTGCTTCCGCTTGCAGCTGACTCTTGCTGCTGCTGATGACTTCAACGACGATACGATGATATTTTCGAGTATGAGCTGCTCTAAAAGGATTTCCACTGTATTAGAGCTTTGCGGCGATTAGGTTGATTTTTATGAGATTACCTCGTACCACCAACAAATGACATAAGTACTGCAGAGTGTTTTTTTTTGTATTTATGACATTGATGTAAAAATAAAAAAAACATATTATTTTAAATGCATTTGAGAAAGATGATAGCAGGATTAGACTACTGAAGTATGATGGCCTTTAGAATCGAAAAATACTTTATTTATATATTTAAAACTATCCGTGAGTGTGTATGTTTGTTCCCTTATAACTCAAGAAATACTTGGCCGATTTTAATGACACATATATCACAATGGCACATACAGTGGCGGCCAGATAATTAGGGAAAATGACTGTTGAAGTTTGAAGTGCTTTTCATACTTTTTTCATATGCGCTATACAATTTTTTTTTTTGCATACAAATAGTTGCGCTGGTCAAAGTAATTTTTTTTTTACGAAAGGTAATTTGTGATAAATAATTCCCCAAAATTTTGAGAATTTTTTGAAAAATTAAATTTTTGATAAATTTGTATGGAAATAATAAAATTTTCTAATTTTTATGCAAAAATTCAGCTTTTAAAAAGATTTTCCAAATTCAGGAGAATTTTTTTATGTTTTTTTAGTAAAAAAAAGAATTATTTTGACCAGGGCATACCAAAAAAAATTGTATAGCCCCCAGGAAAAAAGTTCGAAAAGTACTTCAAACTACAACATTTGCATGCATTTTCTCGATAGATACTTAAAGGATTAATGTATCCTTGTACTCATTAGAACGGGCTTCAGGAGACCTTTCCAATGATACCCAAGTTAATAATCTTAAAATTTTTAAAATCATTCTAAAAAAGGCTGCATATACAGTGGCGGCCAGATAATTAGTGGCCGCCACTGTATATACAAATCTTAGGCTTTCATGCAGTGGTTGACTTCGCTGAATTTTGTGTTTGGTGTTGGGTAATAAAGGAGCAGAGTGTGACCCGCAGCCATGCCCCCAAATTATTGAAGCTCTATAACTATGGTCCTATTCAAGGAATTTCGTTGAAATTTCACTGGTTACTAGTCGGGTGGGGAGCGAATACGTTTTCGTTATTTGTTTTTATTGTTTGTGTACACTAAAAATGCATGCAATTGTTAAGGTGCATTTAGACAGCACGAACTCGCGAACAAAATGCCGTTCATTCGGCCGGTGTAAACGTCCGGTTCGCGAACTTGTGTTCGTAGCCGGATGCTCGCTCAAAACATTCTGGCGGTGTAAACATTTAAAAACGAACAAATCTCTAGTTTCCGATGCTCGTTCGCGAACAAATATTCTGGCAGTGTAAATGGTAGTCCGAGCACAATTTTTCTTTGCAATTGCAGTTCGGAACAAAAGTTGCATTCGCTTATGCGGCCTAAATGCACCAATACATTCTATAATACAGTAAAGTTAAAAAAATACCTGAGTCTGTAATTTTTCTAGAACAATTCTCAATTTTATGATAGTTTTTCGATATTTTTCCTTTTTCCAAAAAATTATTTTTGAAAACAAAAACCGATCTGCATGTTTGGATTTTTTATTTTTGACATTTGAGAAGACATCGATATTGACTGCGTTGTCTTCGTGACATAATTAATTTCACCAGTGACAAACAAGTTTTGGCCATGACATAATCGCTTATTCCCTGCAATAAAGACACAACTCGAAATTCGGGGTTTTGGAGTTATGAATGGCACTTGTTAGGATCCTCAGATATTAATCTACATACAGCCAAAAGACAGAATTCATAACAAATTTTTTTCAAACAATAAACACCAGTTGTTAGTGTAATTTTTTTAAAATAACACATTTTTAAAATAACACATATGGGCACAAAGAGTAAGTTTTTTGTTGTCCTGAAAAGTTGTTGAAAAAAAATACATAACTTTTTTTATAGGTGCAGCGACGATATACTTTGCCATACTTGCCTTCGTGACTTTATTTTGGTGTAACAAATGTTGCGACAAAAAAGTATGCCCTTGAACACTTTCGTGCAATATCACTCATACGCCACGTATAACACGATTTTATAAATGATATTCTCAAGGAATATGAAGCGAAAAGTGGACAAGTCCACAAAAAAGTACACTGGCTCGTGAATACCATTAATTTATATTCATTTAATGCCAAATAAAGAGGTTGATATCTTTGTTTTACATATAATTTCCTTATGATCCTGTAAGAGTTAAATCTTGAGCTTAAAGTATGCCATTCGTTATGATTTTTAACGAATCCCAACCGAAATCGACTTCGAGTGGTTTTATTTCGCGGATAACCACGAAGGAGTTTATATCCATGGTGATAAGCAAGCAGCTATTGGAGGTGTTGACCGAAATTGATTCATTTCTCCTATTAAACTCAAAATAATTTTACAATTTCTTCAAAATTCAGCTAAAATTGAATAAAGAATCAAAATCTTTTCTCAGCAAATCTTTGAGCACGAATAACTTCTCTGAAGATCACGTTCTTAACACTGGAATGAAATGAATTTTTGAATTTAATACGGCAAATCCGACAACTCCCGTTGACCACATTTTAGCAGCTGTTGAATATTTCACGGGCCAACTCAATGTGAAAAGAGCTAATGGCAAAACCATCAATGCGCCACAAAATATGCAACACTTTCTGCGACATTTCATGGTTTTTCATTTTGCGTCTTTATTTTTTGCAACAAAGCGACAGCAATCGGCTTATTGTGTCCACAAGTAACAGCAGCAGCAGCACTAGCAAATCTTCTATTTGCTTCAACGCGCCGTGGGTTTGCTGTCTGCACGTGGGTGTTGGCTAGCAGCTCTGGGGTTTTTCCCTGCTCGTTTTAAGGCTTCACTCTTTAAATAAATATTTAACGAATTGCGAATTTGCAATGAGGCAGATATAGCGCATAAATAATGCAAATGTGTGAAATGCGCCTAATGGTGTGCCATGAGCGAAACAAAATCAAGAACACTGAGTGGCATTGGATTTGGGTTCGACTGTAATGGCGAAGGATGACAATTGACAGCTGATGCTCATGCTCTGGCTGCGATGTGCCGCAGCACTGGGCCCGGCAAAGGTAAAGTGACAACGAAATAACAACGAACGGGAAAGCGAACGAACGACAATCGCTGAGATTCCATTTCGATTTGCAATAAAAATGATGACAGCGCCAGGATAAGAAGCATCATCATTTATTTATGATGGTTTCCATTTTGTGTTAGCAAAGTGCTGAAAGGAGGCGTAGACGTTTCTTGTTTCATTTTGTTGCTTTTATATTTTCCTTTGAAACTGCGTAGGGAAACTTTATTTAATCATTTCAAGAAAACAGATTTTTTTTTTGAAATTTCAAAAGCTTTGTCAGTTCTTGCATATATATTTTCTGTGTAGTTTGTTTATTTACTCAAGCATTCTTCAAACATAGAATCTTTCACTGCTTTGCCTGCATCCATGCATTGCGACTACTGTCCATCGAAATGTTTTACCGAATTTCCGGCCTGCTTTCAGCTGTACAGGGGCAGCTGTCAGAAAGGCAATCCCTGCAATGTCCAGGATATACATAAGCTGGCCCATGATATTATGCCGAAATTCTTTGACGGCCTAGAGGTGGACTATGTGCATCGCTTGGCCGCCAACAAGCAGATCACCAGCAACTGGGTGTTGAGTACCATGCGTCCGTCGGGCTTTCGCTTTGGTGGTATATATTCAATGCATTTGCATCAGGATATGATGGTGAGTACTTTCCCTTAGAGTACCTACTTCTTGGGCCTTGAATGTTTTTGCTTGTCATTGAATGGTTCAGTACACGCCCACCATACATGCCGACATCAATCCCACAACATTGGCCTCGAATGTGGGCATTGTCTATTATCCCTTCAAATGTTTGCGCACAGAGGTGTCGCTGCAGCGTATGGCTTCGCCATTGTACCGGCACATAGTCACTGAATTGTCATTGTCCGAGCGTATGGTCAGGGAATTGCCCTTGTCCACACAGATCACGGCCGAATGGTGTCGCCGGTGTTCAACTGTGACGGGCAATTTGTATGATGTGGGTCAGGATCGGGGGCGCAGTACACTGTCGTATATGCGTCAGTTCACCGATCGTTGGGCCTTGGGTGGCGAATTGCTCTTGGAGTGGAATAAATCAAAGCAAATGATGGCCGATGTGGCTCTGGCGGCACGGTATGTAGTAAATTGAATTTATTTTATAGTAAAAAATTTGTGTGTTCTCCTTACAGCTATTCGCACTACAATTACTCACTGGCCGCTACCGTGTCGCGGCAAGCTCTCGACATTAGCTATTGGCAGCGCATAAACGAGCGCATACAAATGGCCAGCATATTGGCTTGGAATCGAAAGACCAAGGAGACCATAGCCAAAATTGGCTATCAGTGGAACTTCGATGAGGCCATGGTGCGTGGCATGCTGAGTTCGGACTGGTCTGTGGGCTTTGAGTATAGCAGGCAAGTGTGATTGTTTTTGCATGTGCTGGACTTCACTTAATTTCTAATCAAATTACAGATTCCTGTCCGATCTACCCGTGAGTGTGGGCACCAGTCTAGTGTTGAATTTGCGCAAAAATAGTTTCATTTTTGGTTTGAAATTCAATTTAAATCCAAGCGGCTTACGAAGAGGCGAATAGAGACCCCCGTACTAATATTAAATTTCAGGCAAATATCATTAAACGGCGCGTGACTTGTGTGTTTGCATGAGAAAAATAAAATTCAAATTATTTTCATTGGCTTGGAAAGACTAATTTGCAGTTTCTATTAGATTCCATGGCAAATTCAATTAATTTCAGGTGGCATCTGATAAGGTGAGCCGAACAGTATGGTGCACGGCACATGTGGAAAAAAGACGCCAACACTAACACCTACATCAGTGAAATTGGCCTACACTCGTATGCAAATTTTCGCACTTGTGTATAATTTTCCCCAACCCTCTGGATGTGTGCTCTCGATGTAATGTGGGCTTTTCTGCTAATGTAAATTAATTTTTGTTTGATTTTTGTGGGAGATTTGGTGGCAAAATTTTTGGCAAATTTGCATATGAATTGAAGGTGCGTGAAAGCGTTTCTAATATTAAAAGCGATACACGACTCAACTACACGATTCGGTAAGGACTTTTAATTTAATTAAAACCGGATGGAACTAATAAATAGAAACGAAATATGTCTCATTGGGGTGCCACTTATTTGTATGGGGAACTTTATTTTAGGAATTTTACCAACAATTTTTTTTTTAAATTAAATTTTAAATGTTTAGGTTAGGTTAGGTAATAAGGGTGTGTGGTACAGAAAGTACCATTTCCACTCGGAGGCCTTCTATGGCCCATTTTGAATCCCTTTTATTATTATTTTGTGTGCGAATATGAGAAAACCTATCTCAATATCTCTCCTATATTATCAACGCACGTTTGGTCCATCAAGGATCCATTTTGTGCTTCAAATGAACTTTAGAAGGTCTGATACTCTATGCTCTGCCAGCTCTGTTGTGCTCTCAAAGAACCGGGAGCCTAGTGCTCGTTGGCGCTTTGTTTGTAGAGCGGGACAGTGGCAGAGGAAATGTTGTATGGTTTCTAGTTCATACCCATCTCCGCCGCTCCTACATATATCTGTGGTTACTATGTGTCATTTCCCCAACATGGATGCTATGGCACAGTGTCCAGTGATAACCCCCGTCAGTATGCTAAGAGATTTCCTATCCAGAGATAGCAGTTCCTCTGCTGTCAATTGTTCCGTATTGATTGCGTATCGGTTGCAGAATTGAATTGTCAGCCGCACTGATCTCCATAGCAGAGCCATATCGTCTGCCTTGTCATTCCCTTCTATATCGCTATGTCCGGGAACACAGCAGAGAGTAACCCGATGGTGGCTCTGCACGATTCGCAGTGCTTCCCTACACCTCCTTAATACTTTCGAATTTGAAATGTTTCTTTCATTCACGATTTATTTGAACCAGAAGCAGATGAAAGATTCTTGGTAGGGCAACGTTCAATACGCTAGTTGAGGTTGCCAGCACTGAACTTAAAAGTTTAAAAATCGTTGCTTCAAAGTCCGACACGTTCGGGCTAGATGCAGACCAAGGAAGAAGGTATACAATCATCATGTAAAGGATAAGTGAGCTTTGCGGTATTACTCTAATACGGCTGAGTGGCCTATGTAATACTAGCCACTCATATGGAACCTTTGTGGAACCAATTTACAAGTAACTTATATGCCATCTGTTAAGCACTTATTTTTAACAGATTTGGTTACAAGTGACTTTTACAGCACTTATATGCCACAAAGCTTGTGGCAATTATCTGTTTGTGGTTGCTAGGGATATGGAGCTAACCTAACCTACATTTAATTGTAGTGCGAATTGTGACGTTTAGTATATTTGCAACCGCCAAGATGATCAAAAGAACAGTATTCATATTTCCCGTGGTTGTGGTGTCAAGTTGCAACTGTGTACTAACAAATGCAGACAACACGAACACTGCTTTAGAAACAGTGTATTCCTATTCGCATGGAAAGCGCCTTATGCATAATTTTCTCCCCAAGGTCATAGAAGAAGCGTTAAACTACGAAACCTATTTGGATTCATTAAAAATCTTGACCAATTGGTGGGCATAAGGGTTTCAATTTCATTGAACAATTTCCGATTGGAATGTAGTGTTTCTAAAGCCGTGTTTGTAGAAACTTACTCGCCATGTGTTTGTACAAAACTTGGTTCTTTGGCCATACTCCACCGCTGGGCTAGCTTGTGTTTGCATTTGAGGCGAAGGCGGTTTCTCTAAGTGTTATTATTTTGACCACTACTTAGTTTCGACAAATTTAACTCTATTTTCGAGTTCTTGGACTCGTTGAATGCAGATTTAAATAAACTTCTTACTTCTTGATAAAAAAAAATATCTGTACATAGAACAAAAAAAAACCGCAAATAAATGTTGAATTTGGAAATTTTTTTTAAATTTTGAAAATAAAATTGATTGATCTAGTAATATATGGTCATAAAGGTGTTTCTTTCCACTTTCTATGTCATATTTGGAAATAAAAATCGACATAGAAATGGCGGAGTTAAAAATGATTATATCGTCCGCCAATTTCGAATTTATCGTATGTCTTTGAAATTTTACAGGAGACGGTTTTTGTTTCTTTTTCCAATGAATTTCCAATGAATTAGTTTGTCAGTAGATGACTGCCCTCCAAATTTGAGCATATTTGCTGTCATTTCGTGGCTTATAGAACATAGTTGTAATTTTTGGTACTTTTTTTGAAAAAGTGTGACAAAGAAATCATAAATTTTATTCGAGTTTAGTGTCAATTTGTAATTTTTTTTGTAGATTCTTTTTACATACTCTTTGCATTCTCAAATTGCAATAAAACTTAAAAAATCGCAGGAAAATACATATTTTTTGGGAAACATTTTTATGTACCAAAAAAAAAAAACAACCTTGCTCATTTCTATAAGCCACAGCTTTTGACAGCTCTCCCTACTGACATCACCTTCTTATTGCATCATGTATGAACATTATGAGATACGATAAAATTGCCATCTAATTTTTTGTTTCATGTACATTTTGTATTTTCTAAGTATGTGGAAAAATGCAACACATGCAAATAGATTTAGAATAAAAAAAAATTTTTGGAAAAAAATACTTACGATAAATTCGCGATTAGGGGAGTGCACCTCCAAAAAACAGTTTTTTTGTCCTAACTCCAGATTTTGGAGGTATATTGGATATTCGTAGTATGTCACTATATTTAGTTTTCCAATACCTACAACATAACCAACAACCAAGTCGAGTGTATTTTTCGACCCTCATTTTGTAACACGGAGTAATTTTCTTATTTTTCTTGTATTTGTCTCACTCTAAGACATATTTTAATTAATTTGTTTGTTGGATTTGTATTTGGATTAATAAGTCAAATATATTTATTTGTTTCTGAAGCGCGTTTTTATTTATTTCATTTTTCTGACCCCATACATTCAACCGGTTTGCTCCACTGTAACACGTCTAAAACTTATCGGATTTTCTTGAAATTTTGAGGGTATGCTGTTATTATTTGAAATGCTCCAAAAATAAGTGCCACCCTAATGACTCATAGTAGGAATTTAAAGTGATTTATGTGGAAATGTTAAATCAGTTCATCAGAGTAATAAGAGACAACAAGTGATCAATTTTTAATAATATCACGCATACGTCCAGGAGGGTGTCTCTACTTTTACTATTTAACAGAAATGTTGTCTACAGTCTGTTAAAATCCTAAAAAATATTCTTGAATGCCTGAAATGCTCGGCGGCCTTCAAAGACCACAACAGATTTTGCAACCGAAAGAAGCCGAAAGCGTTTTTTGTGTGTGTTGATTTCGGTTCAATGCGAAGCTGAAGTTAAAATTACCTCAACCTACAATAAATGCTGGCCAACGCCTATACACAAAGGCAGTTATAGCAAAATGAACGCCACCGCCAACACCACAGCCACAATTCTGAATGGAAACCGCAAACGTAAACTGGGCTCACACACACACGCACTTGCTGTTACTCAAATACACGCAAATTACAAATTGGCAGGAACACAACAAACAGTCGAATGCACGCTATGCCACCCACCCAAACAACCGAACAAACAAACAAGCACACACACACAACATTGCGGACAGTTGAAGGAGAACGGCAACTTGAAACTGAAACTGAAGCTTCCATGCTGAATCTAATTAAATTTGCGGCTGTTTTCTTTTTCAAATCAATACGAATACTCCCGAGCAACAATGATATTCAGAACGTTCTGCTGCAATACACAATACAACACAACTGAACAAAAGCAGATCCACCAGCAGATCCCACAAACAGACTGGAGAAGACTTCAATGCCCACATTAAAAAAAAACCCCAAAACCCAAGCAAACTCACGCAAAGTAAAAGTAAAATGCTCGCAAAATGAAATTAATAATTTCTGTTTTGACGCGTTTCCGTTTGGCACCTCTGAGGCGGCTGCGAAGGCACAGTGGATGAAAAAGTTCTGGAAATGTGAATGTTTCCATTGTCAATTTTAATGAGGCCCTCTCCTCACTCGCTCAGCAGGTTGGCAAATGTTGCGGAAGCGTTACGCGGCCCGACAGACGAGGTAAAATGTTAATGATGAGATTTATTTGTGATTATGTTCTTGGGCACAAAGGATTTGCATAACAACAAGAGGATATTGAAATCGTGCGAAAAAGTTTTGAATTAAAAAAAAAATGTTTAAATTAATTAAAAACTGAGTTTATTCACATTTTTTTGAGTAATAATAATACTGTTTACAGTCAACAGAATCTGGATTAACTCATAGCTATTTCCTATGTAAAATTGTGCACTGATTTTAAATATTCCACATATACACAGAAAAAAAACGTATGTAAAATTAACCGAAAAGAGTTGTTAATGTACAACTTTTCAAAATGTATGAAAAACCGGAATTTATTAATCGTTGTTGGTAATAAATCGTCAAAATTCGACAGAAAATAGTTGAAATAATCGAAAAAGTTGTTTGTTGTTGTAAGTTATTTTACCACAATTTTTGATTAAATGTGAATTTTTCAAAAATTTACTAAAAAAAATTTACAACTTAACCGGGAAAAAAATTGTGCAATAAATTTGCCCATCCTCTCATCGGTTAAACGTACCAACACTGCTACTGGGGCGCATATGGCACCCCCACTTTTTTCAAAAACTATAAACTCTTTGAAATTGAAGGTAGTTTGTGCATATATCGATAAAGTTTTTTCCCAAAGTACATGACCTTTCTACATCAATCGTGATTCCAGCAAAACGTATTTGTTTGTTTTTTAGGGTGCTGCGAAAATTTTTTAGGGTAAGTAAATGTGGTTATTAAGTTTTTGCATTAGGAAATTGATACTTTCTGGTATTATCCCGCTGATATTAATGCATGGAACAAAAGCTCGACTTGATTAAATTTCTTAAAAGCAAAAATATGAAAAAAGAATTGGTGTGATTGGGAACACACCGAATCGCACCTGGGGCACATACGTCAGTGTATTTGGTATACCAAAACCGGCCAAACAAATTTTAAAGAAGAGAAAATGAAGAATCAATGATTTAAGCTCATCAATTAATTTAGAAAAATCGTTTGGAAAGTTGCATTTAACTCGGATCTCATTTAAGAAATTTTTTTACATTTTGTGAAAAATTTTTCATGAAAAAGTAATAAAGGCATTTGTTTTATTTTAGCTTCTGATATTCAATACTTAAATAAAATATTACATATACCGAAAAAATCTGCACGTTATCAAATTATACCCCTTGACGATTCTACCCCATGGTCCGGCAGTTACGCTATTTTGGGCTTTTTTTGAAATTCGTTGAAAAAGTAGTGGAAAGCTTTTAGACATAAGCTTTCAGACGTTAAAATATTTAACTTAATAAATGTAAATGTCGAACCGTAAAAAAAATTTGTAAGAAACGAAAATTGGTTAATTGTTTAAAAATCTTTGGAAAAAACGTGGCGAATGGGCCCCTGATCTAAGAACGCACTTGAAGTAATATAATTGGCCATTGGATACTAAAATCGTCCATGAGCAAACAAACATAGTAGAATTAATTATAAAAATAAATCATTTCAAAAACAATATGTAATTTCATTTTGTAAAAAAAAAAAGCAATTCTCATACACAAATTAGGTATGTGCCACGGTGTAGTTAAATCCATACATAAATACCGATAATTTTCCAAAAATGTTTCGATAATTTATATAGTGGCTGCCATGGCGCAGTTGGTTAAGGGGTTACCCAGTTTTCTGTAAGACCGTCACCTCTCGTAAGTATTGCCAAACTTACGAGGTGTTATACTTGTCAAGGAATACTTTAATTTCCATTCGTCGCTCGGATCCGGCATTAAACTGTAGGTTCCTGAAATTATCATATCGATACCTTAAAGCACATCCATCCTATGTCCATTTTTCCAAAACTGTAGAAAACAAAAAACCATTTTTGAAATTAATTTATCGTTCTTATTGCAGTTCTATTTTCTGGGCCCATTACCGTACTTTTGTAGCTCCATCCATCTTTGGAGTGTTGAAAAAAAGAGTGAGTGAAAACTCGGCATGGTTTTAAATTAAATGGTATTCTTCTGTGACATTCAAATTTGTTTTCATTCCAATTTTCGACAAAAATCGGGCATAGTTGTGCTTTAAGGTATCGATATATTATCGATATGATAATTGTAGCGAGAAGCATGTGGTATCACAATGGTCCTAATTTGGTCTAAGTGTGTCGGTGTTCCGGCAGCCACCTAACCTTCGATTATTTATCGATTATTTATCAAGAATTTTTCCATAATTGTTCTGTATTTTATACCAAATTTTGCGATAGTTTATTGATAATTAAAATTTCTACTTTATTCCTGATCCATTTCAAAATTTTGTCACACTTCCATTTTGTTCCGGTAAAATTATATTTCATAAAGATTATATGGAGTAGCCTAATACAACTGTACAAATCAATTTATAAAATCAAATCTCTCCCAAGAATAAAACTAGGTTGGTCAATCGCACTAAGTTCTGTGAAACATAAGACTGAGCGACAGTACTTTTGTTAAATGATAAGACATGGTGGTTTATTATGTATTTCGCCACACTGAATCCGAATTTAATTATTCGTACTAGGATTACATAAAATTCTATATTAAATTATGTTATTCAAATTTCAGCTATGAAGTGAAGTTGGAAGAAATACATTTCAATTGTCTTTCAACAAATATATTTCCTAATCGCTCTTCAGCTCACGCTTAAACTATATACAATACTCCTAACATTACCTTCATTGAGCAAAAAAAAGAAAACATATTCATACATTAAATTCACAGAACAGATATATACGTTAATCGTAGCCTTTAAGCCATATTACGAGTGTAGGCAAGAAATAAATCGAACAGCTAACCAATGTAGAAGCATTCCTGATAATCCCTCTCCTCTAAAGGCATACTTATACATAAATGCCTGTGAGTAAGTGTTGCTGTTGTTGTTGTTGTTCTTGCTTACTTATACATACACTTACACGCACTTCAAACTGTAGACAACTTCCGCTTCCGCCCGTTTGTTTCGCAAAGTAATACAGCCAATAAACCTGCGGCCATTTCTCTCACACACAATCAGCCACATTCACCATTCATTCATTCAGTTTCTTTGTTGCTCTTGGCGGCTGTGTTGAGTGGCGTTAAAGCTGTTAAAAATCTTAAGTTTACACAGATTTTGTTATTGTTGATACTGTGGGTTGTGCGCGGGTAGTAAACTTTCCTTGTTTTCTTTTTTGTTATTTTTTTTTTGGATTTTTTTTATTATTTTTTTTTCTTCATTTTCCTCTTGTATATTTTGGCATTCAATACACTATGGCCGCAAAAGTGCGTACACAATAAGGAAACGCTTCAATGTTTACTTGAGCTGTGAAGTTGGTCGCTTCTTTTTTTGTTTGTTTCTTTTCTGGTTGAAGAGGAAATCATTGTTTATTTTGATTTTGTGGGCAGTTTCATTTGCTAATAGCTGTTTAGTAAATTTGCTTTTTTTTTGTTTTGTTTTCGTTGGCAAAATTGTTGCCAAAATTAGGTAAATTGAAGGATTTTTGAGGCAAGGTTGTGCTGCATTCAAGTCTTTATTTACGTAACAAATGTTTGTAAAGGATTATGAGCAGTAGATGAAAATAGTATTTGGAAAAAGGCATTTAGTGATGAAGTAGAAAGAGAGTAGGAAAAGTAAATAGAAAAAATTCTCTCAGTGTTCCTCAGTCTTATTGAAAGTTCTATAAGATAAAAAATGTCAAATAAGTTAATGGAACACGAAACCACATTTGTAAACCAATCAACTGTAATATCCTTCACAAGGACATCTCTCCTATGTGTAAATGCTTAAGCGCCATTTATGACATTAACACTAACCGACTTGGAATTTATGACCGCAGCCAACCAAACCTGGTTATTTTGACCCACTTTTCCTAGTCCTTGTTTCCCTCAATCGCCACAAAAGCCATTGAAATGATACAAGCCACTTGCACCGCACGACATGCATTTATGCGGTTGTCTTGCCTGCCAACTTAAAAGCTCAGCATGACCGTCCTCGATTGCAGCCGAGCATATTTTCACCTCGCCAAGTTTCGTTTGATCTGACCACATATCAATGGGCTGCAACCGCTTTTGATGAAATCGACATACGACTGTGGACGCTGTGCGTTGTGGTGGGTCGGTCGCAAATGTTAATGCCACTTGTTGTGCAGCGAAGCCATTCACTGCAATCATAGAGTGCGTCTTATGCTAATTCAAAATCCATTGAATTCGATGAAGTCAAGTTGTTTATTCTGTGGTTTTGTTTAACATAAAATTAAATGATTTATTTGTTGTCGCTCAGTTAACTCTTGTGGAATTTTGTCCTTTTTTCTTAAAGGAATTAATTTTTTCTTAAAGGAATTCGGATAAAAACCACTCCTACTTCCCATACAAAATTTGTATTGTTTTCGTTTGGATGCGGTTTTTTGTTATTTGGTTGTAAATTATGTCGGGAACGAAATGGGAATGAAACTGGAACGAAATGAAGTGGAACCAAACCGGAATTGGAGCAAAATTTTGAAATGGATCGGGAAATGGAAATGGAAAAGCCATAAATTCTCTTTATTTATCTTTTTCTTGAGAAATACTTGACAGATTTGGACGAGATTTTTTGTATTTGGTTGGAAATGCTGTCGGAAACAACATGGAATTTGACCGGAACAAAATGGAATTGATAAATTTTGAAAATCGAAAAAGCTGTTGCGGATACTGCACTCAAAGAATTATTATGTTTGGAGAACGTTTGCTGCAAATATACTACTTTTGAATACAAACTTAAACGAACAAACAAACAAAAAACATTTGCTTAAAATTAAGTCGTTTTGCCGCAAATAATAAATGAATTTGCAACAATTCAAAAACGTTTCCAATAAAAGTATTGCAATTTACTTTTATTGGAAACGTTTTTAAATTGCCGTAAATTTGTTTGCTTTGTTTTTATCGACCAGAACGAATGTAGCTCAGTGGCACAGCGTGTATGTGTGTAACTTATAAACCTTACGTCCCGTGTTCGAAACCTGACTGAGCTGAACATTTTTTTTTTTCGATAGTTAAACGTTGGTTGCAAACGAAACAACAAACGAAATGTGTTTGTCTAATTTTTCGTTTCTTACGAACGAAAAAATTCTTTGAGTGTGTGCTATCTACAAATTTTATAATGAATAAATTGGAGAAAGAAAAATTATTTTCCCTGTCGGAAATTTAACCCATTTATTTCTAACTATAAACTAGATATTTAATAGTCAGTACTGACTATAAAGTCACTTATTCCTTTGTTACGAACTCACTATTTTAACATGGGGATGTCCTACGGCGTAGTCTATTGTCTATTCCTACACGAGATTTCAACTAGTTAGTTTTTAGATATTTGAAAGTTATTTTATAGTGCATTATTGTTTAGCTAGATAATATCTAGATATTAGCAAGATTGATTATAGTGCACGAATTTTAAGCTGGTTAATATCTAGATGCCTTTAAATATGTTTATAGTTCATGACTTTTCAACTTATTAATATCTAGATATCTTAAAGAATTTTGCAGTAAAAATATTTAATTTTTTTTTTATTTAATAAATAATTTAATTAAATTAGTTTTGAACAAAATTTATAATTCAATTTTAACATTTCATTTTCCATTATGAAAAGATAAAGACAAATTGTAATTGATACATGGTTTTTTTTACATTTCTAAATAAAACACATTGTTTGAGTCCTTTAATCGGTATTTTCCATGCGTTCCATCGACATTGAAGTCCACGATCACTTCCAATGAAAAGACTTCGGTTAAAGTCTTTGGAAGTCGACCTTTCAGTAGCGATTTCATCACGTTTATCTGAGGAAAACATGTTTTCATTAACCCCCCAATTTAAAAGTAGCTAAACAGTGTAACAAAACTTACATAAAGATGGCGATTTTCTTCATTAATGACGCCATTAAGTTGAGTCAATGCCGCAGTATTTTGAACAGGGAAAACAGTTCTAAGGTTATTGTTGTCCCTTACTCATTTTTATTATTATTTTTGCATATAAAATAATTTATTATTATACCTTTTTATTTATTTTTCAGCTTTGTAAAATTTTATTATATTTTTCGATCCCAATTGAATTTTCAACTTGAATTTCCCAACTAAATTTTCGGTTTGACTGAAATATTATGCCAACCTACTTTTTCATTTCAAATTATATAAAAAGTTGAAATTTCCAATTTTGTTTATTCAACAAAGCATTTTACTTTCAAACTGACTACTACTGCATGACTTTTAAATTACTTAAAAGTTAATTGTCATATAGTTAAATATAAGTTAGTTATTTTTGTAAACCAGTTGATGTAAGTCCGACAGGGTTAATAGGCTTAGTTTTTTGCCAGTCTAAAAAATTTTTTGAATGAAATTGAACAATTTTTGAAAAATTTTAAATTTGCCATTTTCAAATTCGTTAAATATTTTTACTATTTCATTGCCTCAAATTTTTTGTTAAACTTTTTGATATCAACTTTTGTGATTCGCCTCCTTGTTTTCCTGAGTGGCGACATCACCATTGTGATTCGCCTTCTTCGATAAATCTGGGAACCCTCACTGCAATTTTGAATTTTCTTTTTTACGACTTACTTACTCGAACACTCCAAAGGCTCCTGTAAAGAAAAGAAAAAAAATTTTGGGATCCGCTTTGTTGCATTTCAACTTGAAATTTTCAAGGGACCCCACAAACTCTCCTATACCAAATTATATACGATTTTGTTAAAATCTTGAAATTTTGGTCGCCATTTTGAATTTACCATGCTGTTCTCTGGCTCGTTCTCCGAAACCCCTTTTGTTGTCTGCCTTTAAAAGAAATCCATTGGATTCCGACGTCAACGCGGTACTTGGAATGTGTAGCACCTGATAGGTAAGTTCACATCGAAATATGCGCGAGTACAAGGTGCCGCCACCCGTAATTCGACATTATTTGTGGGACTCTTATTTTTGTTGAAACACTCACCCAAATTCAATGTTGTATTTTCACACGGCATTTTTAATCGGTTGCCACTCAAGACGTCCGAAGAAAAGTGCTGTGCACGAATCCTTGTCTTCGACGTCACTGGCACTTCGAAGCCGATACTTTCTTCCAGTTTCTCAAACGATTTTCATCATTTGGGAAACGCAAAGGACAATATCGGTTGTCCCCGCACTTCAAAATAGAAATTTTTTTAAAAAACTCAACTTATTACTCTTAAATAATTTTAAGAAATTTTAATTTAAAATTTCAAAAGTTATTCCTGATGTGCTGTTATCATCTTGAGTGCAGCTATTCCTTTCGTCATGGCGCTTCAGTTCATCGGAGGCATATTTCATGACGTCGGATAAAACTTGTCATGGATTGCAAACTAAATCTGGAAACTTATAAAAAGGAATCTAATTGCATACGAATCTGGTAATGGCTGATAGGTACTCGCGCATTTAATTTGTGCAAAGACAAATGCGGAGAGAACGTGGAGATGATGGAGGACAATTTGCTAACAAAGCGAAAAAAAAATACTGTGGAGCACAACCACATCACGAAGAATTGTATGGCAAACTCAAAGCTATTTCCGAATTGAAGAAAAAATTGCATGGAAAAAGCGAGTGCAGTTGGACTGCCTGATGCAATGAGCTGTGTTCGCTCTGCATTTCAGCATACGTCATGTAATAGCAGACGGCAATCCGCAGAAAATGCGCAACTGATAGAAGAGGGATTGGAAGCAGGATCAATTACGGCAATGACATTTTTGAACAGGATAGCATTTGCATCGACTGGGAACCGTATGAGGACATTTTTGAAAACGAGAACACAACGATTGCGAAAATTAAGGCTAACTTGAAATTGATGCGAGTAAGAGCTTAACGATTCAACAAACAGTGGACAATATCTCGCCTGTTTAGATTTGGTAGGAAACATTGCATTATTGCTGTGGAAACATTTAAAATTTTGCATTTAATGATGGAGTAGAGTCTTTGCTGGAAACAATATGGCTCATTCCCAAAAAAGCTCGCATGCAGAATGATTGATCAGCACTTCGTCTAAATAACATTGGAATATCGCACATTCTCCATGGATATGCGCGGTCATTCTGTGAGTTGTGACTTTTGTGCACTTTTTGAGGCTCCGTTAGGCCATGAATTGGTTTCGTTTTGTAAGCTTTCACCTATAATTAATTTTGTATAATGTTTTGGATGGTTTTTTAGCTAACATTCAGGTCCTTGGTCAGTTGTCTTCCTGAAACTGCGTAATTTCTCTATTGAATCAAGAATAGGTACTTTCCAATGTCTTCGCAGTGTTGATTTTCTGTGCTTGACAGCGACTTCATCGGTTGTTGTTCTAGTAGTTTTTCTTACCCCGTTTCTGAATTTGTTCATGTCCGTCCTTCAGTTGCGGTTGCGATCCTGCATAGTCCAAATGACCTCGGGCATGAAGGGAAAACATCGCTGCGAGTAACTGTGTTATGCCTACGAATTTAGTAGAAAATAACAAATTGTTTAAGTTTACTAACTCAGATTATGTCAGTCCTGGTGTGTTACGTATATATGCGCGAAAGATTTCTGATTCCTGGGTATCCCCTACTATTTTTGAATTTAATTAAAGTAGAAGTCAACCATTAAGTCGGAAATCGGAGTACTCCAGGAGTATTTTAAGGACTACTGATTGATTGTGATTGAAACTGGTCCAAAATCTCAATAATGCAAAAAAAGTAAAAACTATTCCAACGCTCAATTTTTAATAACTATATTAAAGTTAGTCACCGTTGGTTCACTTTTGCATTACATTCGATGCGATAGTCTCTTTACTAATATACAGAACAGAAGTCGTTAATACTGGCAAATTGAAGAACCTTTTTCAAATCAAAAGTTCTTTTAGATATTGCCATATCTTCCCTCACAGAATCGTGTGCCATCTTCAGCATATCTAAAATGAAGAACTTGTGTTAATTTTATCTCGTTCATTCTCTGAAGCTGATATATTTACATAAAATAATTTGGGCGATTCATTTAAAGTGGTAAGCCCCTGGGAAACGATTCAGTTGTGCAGATGAGTACTCAAAACATATGAAATTTGACAGTTCTTTTAAGAAACTGCGCGTTTTCGAGGGGTTTCCCACTTTAGATGAATACCCCTATTATATTTAATGCACATAACTTTTCCTGGTGAATCGAAATGGAAATTGAATTCAGTATTAAAAGTTCTTCGATAAATTGATTCCAAAACAGAATCAATCAGTGCGTTCAGCAGACTCAACAAAAAAAAAAGTTTCAAAATGAATAAAAACTCTTCTCAGTGTTCTCTTACATATAATGAAAACATAATTGCCTACTTAGTTTTTACCAAAATATTACAAAATAAAAAAAGTAGAAAATTCAATTGAAAAAGTTTTTTTTTAGACTAAAAATAAAGTAGGCTTTTGATTTTGGATGTTGTTGTGCACAAAAATTTAAATTGATGATAATTTAGAAATTATGTGTGCGACTGCAATGCATTTTTGTATCCAGCTGCTATGATTTCAAGCTTCAAAACGCATTTTCTAATGGTAAATCTTTGTAAAAACCATTTTAAATTATTTAAATTTTTTTTGACAACTAAATACGTTGCTAGTGTCATCTCTACCGCACAACTGGAGATGTCTCCTTTCCTTTTCACTGAATTAAAAATGATAGAAAAATTAAGTGTCATGCGGGCTTAAGGTAGTACATATAATGATTTTTGAATGTGACGACTCTAGATTTTGGGATCGTCACAACAGAAATTGAAAATATTTTTTCGGTCATGATTGTACTTGATTTTAAAAATATCTAAGTGTATTTGGGAAATACCTGAAAAACTTTAAAATATATAGAATAAAATACTGATTGGAATCGATTTGATTTTTGGAATCTTGGGTTTCCGGTCAGAAAAAGATCATTTTTAAAATGTGTTTTTAGATCCACATTTCTCCACCAACTCTTGACTGGAATGTTTTGTCGAACGTTTTAATCCCGGGATTGACATGCCTAAAAATGATCCAACAATATTTCTCCACAATTAAAACACAAGATTTTTTCATGGAGCAATGTGTCTTCCGGAGCAGTGTGAGCGCCCACGACTTCCGAACTTCCATTCATGCAAAAATAAAAGGAATTGCAATCAGGACGCGCATACACACCATGCTAGGTGTGCAGGTAATAATAATTGTTTAGGGAAAAAAAACCGAATTCATTTTTGTTCTTTTCAATACACTTTCATTTGATTCAAGAAATGATATTTGCAGATAAACAGCGATAAGGCGGTACTATGTGGCGCTTGCACGCCCTTCTTCACCTTATTGTTGACTTATTATCCAAGGCTGACGAAAACAGCTCAACATTACGTGTAGTTTTACCCGATAACTACCGGTAATTTGTATGAAGACTACCGGTAGCTGGTTGGCAGGGTATACACAGATACTACCCGGTAGTCTTCATACAAATTACCCGTAGTTATCGGGTAAAACTACCCGTAATGTTTGGGGTAACGAACACACGGCATTGTGAAAAAATAACCCTATTCTCTCCTATATGTGTACGTGTACGTGTGATTTTTTGTTACCGTTTGCACATATGATTTCGTATAGGGACATCTCACTCGCTCTTGTTGCTTAAAAAATTTTGACACCTTGCAAATATTCTCTTCTGTAATATTGCTCTCAGAGAAAGAGAATGAAAGATCATTAATGAATGACGTTTCATGCACAGCATTCTACAGAAAAAAAAACTACTACAGTACAATTTGTTATAATTTTTATTGTTTTAACAAATTGCAAATAACAAGTACTCAATAACAATTAACAAAGAAGTAACAACAAATTATGTAATAATACATTTTTCTAATTAATCCATGAATGTTACTAATATGAATATGAACATGAAATACAAATAGAAGAGGAATGAAATGGTTTGTAATAAGAATAGGAATATGTTTTTTAAATTATTCGTGGAGGTGAAATAATTTTTCCTGTGCTCAACGCCTTTTCGAATATGTTTTTGAAATTCCTTTTCGTCTATTTCAGCAAAAACGTCTGAAAACAAATAACTATTAAAAACAAGTCCATTTGGAAGCAAAAAAAATTTCATATTTACAATGAAATAATTTTTGGAATAAATTTAAAGATTTGAGACTTCTTTTCCCCGAACGACCGTCCCAATTTAATTCGTTGCAGCAGCTATCACTGACCATTTTTGCAACGAAGTTTTCAGGAGATTTAACATTCACTTTCATCTTCTTCAAGTAAGTCATCTGCAAAATGGAACAGAAATTATGTATGGAATGATATTATATATTAAAAGTAAAATTGGACTTAGTACTTACAAAAAAATTATTGAATTCTTTGTCAGTTTTCAAGCGCTGTTCGAAATCATACACTTCTGCAATAGTTTTCAGTGGAAGGCAAACCGCGATTTCTATCTCCTTTTCCTGCAAGTCGTGCCCTAATACCTTTTTGGTTGCTTTCAGCATTTTTGAAGTCAATACCACGTTTTCTCGGATGTTTTTGCTCTGAGCCAGCACTTCCAAATTCAGATTGCAATACTTTGAAAAGAAAATGTTATCTTTTTGTAATATAGATGCACATACATAAAACTTGTACTAACATTTTTTCGTACATCAGCAATTATTTTTTCGAATTTCTCCATCCCCTTTTCCAACCTGGATTGTGACTCCGAAATCGACTACAAATAGACAATTACTTCTGAAAATTATCAAATAACCACAATTTTTAGAGATGCATTAAGAATTTTGCATATTCTTTTCCATGTGCAGTGGCTCCCAGCCAAATCTTATAGAATCAATATTGGTGTCATTGGAAAAGCCTATTCAATTCATTATGACTGCATACTAGAACACTTCGAAAAAATTTTTTTGGCGGAATACAAATAGTTTCGCTATTAAAAAACAAAGAAGTTTGCAAGCAAAAGTTTGTAACATATAACGTATTGAAGTATAGTTGGTAGGTGTTAGTGGTGGCAGAGGAAAGCAGTGCACGCAGTAGTACCGGCCTTATTGCTCGTCGGATGGGGGGGTTTCTGGGCTTTTCTGCAACCGTACCAAACTGCCACAATAAAATTTATTATTTGCGTGCTAAACAACTAAGAGAATGGAAAGAAAATTTATAGAAAATAAGGAGGGAAAAACGACATAAGAGAGGAAGAGTTAATTTAACATTTAAGTAACTCGTCTGCAAGAGATGCAAGGAAATAATGCGCGGATGTAATAGGCACTATCATTCGCCCACCCAACCATGATCACCAAAACCAACCGATTTTATGTGTGATCCCATTTATGTCCACTCACAACAGATTACACCAAAAGAAGGGAAATCAAACAGTTATTTAAGGGTCTAGCACGAAATCATTTTGATTTTATAACTAATGTGAAATTCATATTATTCGAAATTTATTCATTAGTACAAGATTTAATTCAACTTTTGAACTTATTTTAATCGAAATACGCATTGGTATCAGAGAGAGAGAAAAATAATTGTAAATAAAAAAAATTAAATAATGAAAAATAATTAAGATTAAATCATAGGCAATAATGGTTACAACTAGTGCATTTCAGATTATTACTGACTATACTAGAGAAAAGGGAAAAAATTTTATATACATATAGAATCAAAAGTTTTATATATATTAGCGCAAATTTAAGGTCGAAAAACCAGTGTGACAAAATTTTACCCATAAATCTGTTAACCAATAAATGTAAACAGAGAACTGAGCTACAACAAAAAAATCAAAGAAAAGGAATGAACTCACATTACGATATCGTTGCTCCCACGTCGAAAGATCTTTCGAAGAGACGGCATGCTAACGATGTTGTTGGAAAATAGAGATGATAATTATGTTCTCTTGCTGCTACTGTTAACACATTTTGGCCTTTGAGACACTGATTTTAAAACTATTTTACTTTGAAATTTTTCTTATTAATTCCATTTAAGTAGAATAAAATTAATTTTTATGTATGTACAAAAGAAAATAACAAAAGCAAAAACCAATTGCAAAAAAGCTTTTATCAGCAGCATTGCCACATACAAAAAAAAAAAAACGATGGCTCTAATAATTTTCGTTCTTGGTTAATTGTTCTCGCAAAATTTGGTTTGTACTTTTGTTATAACGGTACCCACGTTCTTTTGTTTAAAACGGGAAATGCAATAACAAAAAAGAACTACTTAACATATTTTACCATTTTAAACAGTTTCACATATTTGACCAAATTTTCTAAATTTCCACTTATTTCACTAATTCATTTTTCTAAAAGAAATTCACAATATATTTTAAATTTCTAGCTTTTTTTAAAAAAGAAATCTTTTCATGTCTGAAGACTTTTCACTAGTTATTTCTTGTTTTCTTCTACTTAGTTTTTTTTTTCATTAATCAATTAAAATTTAATTTTCAATTTATGCCATTTTAGACAAATTTCCTATTTTTAAACGAATTTCTATTTTTTTTTCTCTACGCTAATAATTTTCGTATTTTTACCACCGCCACGCACTACACCATCGTCGGCCTTAACCGCGCCGTCATTTCGCCAAACTGATGAAGAGAAGCCGAAATACCTCCTTTCAGGCTTCGTTTAAACAAAAGCTTTTTCGTGTTGGAGTCTCGCCTTTTTTGTTTGTACAAACCAAGGCGCCAATCTGCATACATAAGGCAATGATTTAGAAATTTGAAATTAAAGGAAAGATCGAAATTATGATAGTTTCCTAGAGAAATTGGCACCAACATAAACGAATGAGAGAGTTTAGCAACTCCCAAGAAAAACCTTAATTTCCGAGATTAGATATATGTAGACAATCTAAAAAAAGTTGGATATTTTTCTGGGAATACTCCGATCAGTATTTAAAAAAACAAAAAAATTTAATGCATCAAATTAGTCTCACCTCAAAATTTTGGTTTTCACCGTAAAGACGTGATTTGGCGCAAATTGATTAGCTAACGCTTCCCTTCCAGAACTTAGCCAAAAAAAAACAAATCAACAATATCCGTAAACGTCAACTAGTCGAGGCAAGACTTTGGTGCATGCAACTTTTGACAGTTAGATGGCGTTAATGAGCATTCGTTTCAAAATTGAAATTTAACTGTGGTAAAAGTAATCTCGCTATAGGGTAAGAAAAATAATAATAATTACTTATAACTGAGGCAAGCGCCACTACAAGCTTGGTGCTAAAAAATGTCCATGATTTTTGAGAGCTTTTTTGAAAGGTGGGACATTTGGAAATTTTGCATGAAAGTGATAAAATTTTGTAATTTTTCCAATGATACAAATATCTACTCTGTAAAATTTGGCTGTACATACATATTAGTGTAATTATATTTATTAGACGCACCATCATTACATGTTCGATTGAATGTGTTTAATGTGGTAAATACTTTCCGGGTAATGGGCTGGTGAGTATTGATGTTTTCCATTTTTTCCGAGAGACTAGGATACTAAGAAAAAATAAAGAATAGAATTGCAGTTTGTGGAACTAATATAAAGTAATATATTTTACTAAAATATAACTATCTTACGACTTTGTGCCAGCGAAGCGTGATCACCACCGCGTTGCACCGGTAGTTGGTAACAAAAAAATACAAATTTTTCAACATTATTTCAAAGTGAAATGGAATTATTTTAAATTTAAATGCATACTAAATAACAAATCCCACAAACAAATAACGGATATACAAACAGAGTGGAATGTAGGCGGACAGATAGCAGCATATCTAGACATGGGAAAGATGCGAATACGATTGAAATATGAATACATACGAGGCGTTCAGTTCCATAGTAGAATTTGCCTATACATTCAAATTCTGAGTTGAGAATTAGCTGTAGTATTAGATGTCACATGAGAGTCATATGTGATTTTAGCTTACTATCGCTAAATTTTGTAGCTGAGAATTTTATTGTTAATTTACTACGGCACTAGGCGTCTCATATGTATGGTACCTTCTTGAGGTATTACTACAATTCTGAAAATGAAGCATCTTTAAATTGGGGCTTTAAAATCCCAAATAGAACACAACCAATTTACAGATGCTTCATTTTCCGAGCTCTACTTACTACATTCAATTCAGTGTCGCGAAAATTGATGGAAAATGTGGTGGAGAATTGGAATTAAGAGAAATTTATTAAGATGAGGAATGCAAAAGTATTTATATGCAATTTCGGAGCGAGGAAAGGAAACAATTTTGTCATCTAATTCGCTGCATAATAAAATACCTAATACTGTCGATGATTGCACCGGCAATACAAAAAAATGTTCGATCCTTTTGAAGAAATATCCAAGAACAACCTCTTCTCCCGAATTGTTTGCAAAACCAATCACTTTAAAAGGAGAGTTGTTGTAAATTCTTTTCTTTTCTAAAACTTACTTCAAAGGATCCATATTTATACCCCCACACTCACTGTGGCAGGGTATACTCACTTTGTCACAACGTTTGTAACGCCCATAAGGAGGCGTGTCCGGTATGGAAAAGTATATATATTCTTGATCAGTATCACCTCCTGAGTCGATTTAGCGATGTCCGTCTGTCTGTCCGTCTGTCCGTCTGTCCGTCTGTCCGTCTGTCCGTCTGTCCGTCTGTCCGTCTGTCCGTCTGTCCGTCTGTCCGTCTGTCCGTCCGCACGATAGCGGTCGCAGTTTTGGAGATATCGACTTGAAACTTTGGGTACATGTTTTTCTCGTGAATACTGAGATCAAGTTCGAGAATCAGCCAAATCGGACAAAAACTGGGCGTGGCTCCCATACACCGAAAAAAAAGGTAAAAATTTTTTATTGTTGTATTCGATTGGAAATGTTTAGAAACGTATTTTTGACATGGTCCGAGGTTCCGAAGCCACATATATAAGGGTCTAAATGGGGTCTTGAGACCAATTTTTTTTTTTTGGTGGATTTAATTGGAAATTTTTAGAAATGGATTTTGGACATGGTCCGAGGTTCCGAAGCCACATATATAAGGGTCTAAATGGGGTCTTGAGACCAATTTTTTTTTTTCGGTGGATTTGATTGGAAATGTTTAGAAATGGATTTTGGACATGGTCCGGGCTCCAAAACCACCGATAATTGGCTCAAAATAGGGTCTTGAGACCACATTTTTATATGTTCGAGGTACTTCTTCCTACTGTGTGGGGGTATTTCAGCTTCGGTATAGCCGAAGATAGTCCACTCTCTAGTTTTATTCTTATTACGATCAGGTATAATGTGATTTCCCTCTTTTATTCGTAGATGTAATTGTTGCAAAATTTGGCTTGACTTTCCTATCATTTTCTTAAGATTTTGCATGTGGTTTTCAAATTTATACGCCGAGAAACTATCCAAAGGACCATATTGTTTGCAACAATCTGCTAAATGCAGTAGCCCATGGATGTTGAAACTGACAAGATGTTCCTTAAACATTTGAGCAAACAATTTCACAAACTCCTCTAAGATTTGCTGTGCAACACCAGCTTCAACTAAATGCGACTTCTCGCACGACAGTAATCTAATTGCGGTATGTAACAACAAAACCAGATAATACATATCATCGCTTATTAAATCTTTCAATACAAAAATCCCACTGTCGGTATTCGGTAGCCTTCCAGTTTTTAATTTCGTTAAGAGGTCTAGAAAGTCTTCCAAACTCCTCCGGAATATGAGTTTTTACAAAAATTAATTTTTCATTTATATTATTTGAGTCACATCCTTTCAAAATAAGATTTAGTAATTTCTTAACCACTCCCAAATCTACTAAATGCATAGGATCTAATGGGAACTGAGAAACCATTCCAATATTTATCTTCTCCCAAAAGTAGAGGTTGCTTAATGAATTGTACGTTATGATGGAATTTGTCTAATCTGGTTTTGAATGACAAGTCCGTTCTAATGGCCGCAACAGTCTGCGCAAAGTGTACCCTATTTTCCATATAACCACCAATTTGTACGCATTTTGGGCAACTGTTTTTTCCAGTATGATACTGTAAACCCGTAACAAACGCGCGAGCTGGTGAGTCACACGTAAATAGGCGTATAGTAAATTTTTTTAAACACTATTTTGACCAACTCGAATACCGTCTCGTTGCAATATTATTACTTCTTGGCAGAAATCTTTCAAATATTCATTTACACTTTTCGGTTTCTCAGTTCCAGAATAGCACGCCATTAGGAAAGGACTCTCATTGGGATATCCTACAGCTGCTCCTAAAATTGGCCAAAGCACTTTTTGTGAGCTTTTACAAATTTTAAGTCCGTCGATTCCAATATCTAAAATAACTTCATTCGCGGAACTTAAAAACTCGAAGGCTCCAGAAGAAAAGTGATTTTGAATGCCATAATAAAAAAATTCGCCAGGAGGCATTAGGGTTATTTCAATTTTTCCTCTATCTGTTCCTAACAATGATCGAGCAGACAATGGCAATCCTTTAATGCCAATTTTACGCAATGTTTTCAGTAAATCCGTCACTTGGCTTTCGGATGCATTATTTCTTATTGCCCACGATTTAAGTTCCATTTCACTTACATTTGATGTCGTTAAATTTTCATTGACTGTTTCCGACGACTCGGAAGACATTGCGGGGCTAATGCATTCATATTCTCGATCTGGACCAGAGATCCTCACTGAAAGACACTGTTTCATGAATCACAGTAAAAATTCATTGCCTTTCTTCAAGTTCAGACACATTCCCATTCACAATTTTGAATCTGAACAGACATTCGCGCACAGCGCACAAAGGCAACGAGCAACAGTGAATATTCATCAAAGGCAGTGAATATACACCAAAGGCAGTGAATATTCATTGCCATTTTTGATGTCTCGTTGCCTTTGAACGAAAGCAACGAACTCGAGAGAATTATTCGTTGTTCGTCGCACGTTGCTCGTTGCTTCAAGAAAGATTTTCACTCAGTGTTGCATTGGAGATTCGATGAATGACACTTAAAGTAACCAATATTTGAAATAATATACAAACAAATTACAACTTTTTTATCAAAAAAGTTTAAATTCATGTATGATAATTTTAGTGGGTTTTTTTTGTTGTCCGTTGAGAGAAAAAAGGTTTTATTTTGTGGGAAATTCCGAGCGAAGTCCATGGCATCACTGCCGAGAAGTGATGCAAATACATTACTGCGTAGTATTGCAGTATAAAAATACAAGAGTCCGCCTTCATGTAGTTTGCAGTTGTTATTAAAAACAATATCGTCGCTATTGTGTAATCAAATTAACAAAAATATAAATATTTGATAATTAAACTGAGGTCATTCGTATTTAAATTTTCGTAATCCGCTTCTTTCTGGCAGAAAAAAGTAAACAAAAAACAAGAAGTCTTCAGTGACGTCACGACAAAGTCACTGTTCACACGAAGGCGGCGGAATCTTTGTGTATAACCATTTTTGACGCATCAGGTGTGTAGCCTTGAAGTATGTGAAGTATTCTATGCCTGGGGGCTCTATAGTCCAACCGCGGCCTGTTAAAGTACATTTAGATGCGAACTGTGAAACTCGATTTGACATTTAAGCACAATTTAAATGGGAAATGCCATTTAATTGACGACTGTGAAACCGAACCTTAAAGTTTTATTCATCAAATCTCCAATGCAACACTGAGTGAAAATCTTTCTTGAAGCAACGAGCAACGAGCAACGTGCGACGAACAACGAATAATTCTCTCGAGTTCGTTGCTTTCATTCAAGGGCAATGAGACATCAAAAAGGCAATGAATATTCACTGCCTTTGGTGTATATTCACTGCCTTTGGTGAATATTATGAATATATGTTTCTGGTGAGAGTGAACTTCGGAAGCATTCGCGTTGATGAGCCTAGTGCTTGCTTGCCTTTTCGGTATGTATGCGTAAGGCACATTCTCATTCATTTTTTGATAGTGTGGCTCAAAACTAGAAAAGTGAGCATTCATGCCGTTCACTGATCTGGACCATTGCTTTCTACTCCCGGATCAAAATTCTGTTCAGACTCAATTTCGTTGACAACATCACTTGCAGCATTTCGAGCAAACAAATGCAAATTTGCATACGAAAGCTTCACTTCAGCATCTCTTCGTTTTTTGATTGTCAATAAGTTTTGCAAATTCTTTTATTCATCTGCATTATTTCTTATATTTAATAATTAAAAATATGAAAAATTTATTCTACTCACCTTTTATTTTCGCAATCCAACTGCAATTTTCAAATGACACTTAAATTTTGACATAAAACAATTTTTTTATATTTCCAAAGAATGAGAGTGTCACATGACAAAAACCATTTTCCAAAGTGTGAGAGTTCAAGAATTTTTTTTTAAATTTCGTGCTAATTTGTGTGCGTTTTGTTTTGAAAATTTTTCTTATTTCTTTGAATGTGTGCGTTTTGCTTCGATTTTTGTCAATGTATTGGTAGTTTCGGTAGCCGTACAACTAATTAAGGAGGTGATTGTATGGGAGGGGGGTCCATCTGTCCACAGTTAGGATCTACAGATGATAGTATGACGAAAAATGGCACTCGCAGGTGTCCTTACGTTATAAGCCACAAATGTTGAGCTAGTGCAGCTACTAATCCGTCCTTGGGTATTTGGAAAGGCAATTGAATAACAAGAAAAAAAGGTAGCTAAAAGCAAAAAAATCCCACTGACATAAACAGTGTTAACTGTTCATCAAATACCAAAAATTTGGTTTTTTAAAAACTTTTTATCAGACCAAATTTTTTTCGAAATTTTGAATGATGCAGTGTTGTTTATTGTAAAATTCACTACAATATACCTCTCTGTCAGCATGCCTCTAATACAAAAATTTCGTATTATTAATTTTGTAGCATTTCAAGAATGCAGTTTTGTATGATAATTGTTTTCTTGCTTTGACCCCAGGAACTATGTTTTTAAGCATTTTATTGCGATTTTTTTAACATTTCAAATAACCTGATATGAATTTAGTTGTTCGACCGTATCGCCATGTGCGAATATTTTAATCCATAAAAACGACCACGAAAGTGATACCATTTAATGCCTTCTTCATACTTCGTTTTCCCGCGACGATATTGTCCATTCAAATAACTGGAAAAAAGGCCAAAAGCCATTAGAAAAAATGTAATTTGCATTGTACAGTTCGGCTGTCACTTGAAGATTTTGTCTATTCTTACCTATCATAGAAAACATAAAACCACCAACCACTCTTTGATTCCTTAGCGATCTTCACAGGTGAATGATCATTGTCACTTGTGCTGAATTTATGTCCAAGATGATAATCTAGTGAATCTCCCGCATCACCGCTATACGCACCCAACTTTGTTAAATTATATTTGGCAGCGTCATTTCCCACCACAAAATCTGAGTACTTGGCAAATTTTGTGGCTCCTTCCCAGTCCTCCAATTGAATCCACAACTCTTGCTGTTTCGCCTGATTTGTCAATGCATGCAGTTTGTCCAGGCCTAGGAAAAACTCAGTTTTCAAATCACCAAAGCCATGTTGATATTCCTTCCAGGTTCGATCGAAATCCACCGAACCGTCTTGTCGTCGCTGTACAACGGTCCAGGCTGGGCCATTCATCGGATCCTTCAGACAGTACACATCGAACGGTTCCAAGCTCGAAGAAAGCAAATGCAATTTGTAGACACCACTCTGACCACCATTTTGAAGTGCCTCAGCGCAACTTGGATGCTGTGGTGGTTTATTGGTGATATTGGCCAATGTGTTTAGAAATATTCCGGATTTTTCTTCTATTGCGCTTCGTAATGACTGCGTGCTATTCGCAATACTATTAATTTGCGGTTGAATAGTTTCTTTTAAATAGTCAATTTCGCTCTTTGCACTGGACGAAAGTTCGTTCATTTGCTGCTGAACCTTGCTGATTTCATTTGTCACATTAACCGCAATCATGTCACTAATTTCGCTTCTCAATAAATGGCTCACATCCGACAGAGGAGCGGTATGATTGCATTGACAGTTCACAAATGTTTGTTGAATTTTCTCTACGATTTCACTTTTCAAGGAGGCGAACTCTTGCGCCAAACTGGTTGGGAGTTGCACTTGGCTAGGGTTATTTTTCGAGCAGGCTTCGGGGGATTTGTTGGCATCAATTGCGTGTTCCTTAGTAAGTAATTCTTTTATTTCCTGTAACTCCTTTTGTAAACTAAAATGGAAAGTCGTTGGGGTACATAAAAAAATTTATAAAATTTGGGATATTCTACCTGAGGCTGTTCAATTCCATTTTCAAACGCATATTGTCGGTGACCTCTTTAAGGAGCTGCACTTGATTGGCAATATTTTGAAATTCGCTTTCTTCGACGACGTACGATCTTGCAGTCTATATCGAAGTTATGAATTATTTCGTAAATAAATGAAATTATTTAGAAAAACGTATCCTTACCTCTGCCTTTCCATCATTTGGATTGATAACCAAGTTCTCTGCGTCCGTTCGAATTATTATAGCGAATAAAACTAGAAAAATAATAAAAATGATTTTGGTCATCTTAGCTCGCACTCTGTGCAATTGACACTGTTAATGATTTGGCGAATGTCGGTTTAATATTCAGCAGCCAAAGTTATTGTAGAATAATTTGTACACTACACCGAAGGGGTTGAGGTATATTTGCGTTGATCAGCAAAGTTCGAACCGAAGCTACTCAAAATGAAGTGTTGAGTGTTTGGTAATCTACTGAAAGTTCAAGCGATTCTACGTAGAGTAGCAAACATTCAGTGTCGATCTCACCAAATTAGAAGCATAGAAGCGATTATAAGCCACCAAAATAAATATGTTCTCAGAAACAGCTGCCGATAAGCCGGGGCTAAATAGGCGAACACATTAAATGCGCAATTCCAAGCCCTGACTCCGGGGTTATTTCTCTGATTTCCTTCAAATTTTGGATTTTATATTAGGGTGGGACGAAAAATGTCGTTTTTTCTTAGCGACATCTAATACACCCAGAAAAAAAACCACCTCAAATCAAGGAGAAACCGTCATGCAAGCGTCTGGTAAAGTTGTAAATTCTAAAAACGATTACGAAAACCTCACTGGAAAAATTAATTTTAAAGTTGTTTGCAGCTTACTTTAAAAATTTCAGCTTCAATTTGAGGTGGTGTATTCTTATTTCGAAATTGTAACATTTTTCTGTCCAGCACAGAAATGAAGAAGCGTCTTAACTCCTCGACACTCACACAACGGAGCGGCGTCTCAAAAGGACACTGCCCAGAGATCTCGTATGACAGAGAACTAGCATATGAAACTGCTTAGTTTAATATAAACTTTTCTAATGCTATTGCAATTAGCGTTTACATAGCGATACCTTAAAGCACAACCATCCTATGTCCGCTTTTATGAAAATCGAGTTTTTGGCATTTTTGGAAGCCTGAGAAGAAGCTGCATCAGATAGGCTATAGTGGTTTGTAGGAATCGTAATGAAAGTAATTGAAAAATGAGGAAATAAAAATCAATTTCCATACAAAACGTACCAATTTTAAAACTTGTTTTTCATTTTCTACACTGAGGGAAAAAAATAGTGAAAACAAATGAAAACGTATTTAAATCAAATATAAACGTATTTGGTAGTGCTCCTAAGCTGTTTTTAATTAACCCATTCACGACGAGTGTTACCATATGGTAACGCTGATAGCGTTCCACGGTATATTCAATTAAAAAAATATTTGAACAAATATCACTAATCTGTTTTTTGATTTAAATAAAGCATGCTTAGATCTTTCTTTTGATATATAACTCTAAGCAATCGCTCGTCAGTAGCGATCGTGGCGGATAATTGAAAAGTAGTGTTTTTGAAAAGTGGGCAAAAACAGCGAAAAGTTTTTGGCATTTGGGTAGTATATTAAAGTATTAGAAAACGTATAAAATAAAATTATTTATAACTTCTGTGTTACCTTTTTATCATTTTGAATTTTGCTGTTACCATATGGGCACGCTCGTCACAACCCTAGCAAATTTAAATTTTCTTACTGAAAATGTTTGTATGAGCTTTTTTTATGTAAAATTAAATATATTTTATTTGTATATTGATTTGAAAGTGTGTTTTTGTACTTAATATAATTAGCAGCACCTCTTAAGTTGATTTAGCCATATCCGTATGTCTGTCCGTTATTTTGATTGGTATGGGCTATTGAAGGAGCTAAATGAAAGCTAGGCGGTCCAAACATTGAATTTATCCTTTGGAAATCCTAGAAGGAGTTGGTATTGCAAATGGGCGAAATCGATCAGCTGCCACGACTATCTTCCATACAAGTGAAAGTCGAGTTTTGTAACAAATGTTACACAATTTCACGGGAATTGTGGTAGGAAAATTCTCCGTAAGATATATTGTCCGCTTTGCGTCGATGGTGAGTGCCGCAAAAGCTATATGAGCAATACCCCGATCATGACATGACATCGTGACGCATACAAAATCCACGTCTAAGATGGCTAGGTCATGCCGAGCTGATGAATGTAAAAAAGTACTACACATGTGAGTACCGTCGGTGGAATGAGCGGAAGATGGCGACCAGGTCTCAGATAAAAGGGTGTATGGTATATATAGGCTTACTTCGACCAGCTAAAACTTACTCAATTGTTTTTTAAAAAATTTACATTTTATCCGGCTGGACAAGATTATTAGGAGGAAGATGAAGGAGGTACTTCCTATGGTCTTCATCCTACACCTCTTTTACAGCCATGTAAATTGTGTATGTCAAATGATGACGAGGACCTTTCCAATTTCAGTTCATATGGAGATATTTCTTATGTTATTGAAAACCTAAGCAGTATTTTGGTGTAGGCGGAGATACATATTATATACAGTGGCGGACAGATAATTATGCCAGCCTTTTGTAGTAATTTTGAACGACTACCAAAATTGTAAGAATATCAACTTGAATACTATTGAAAAGGTTTATTGGACCACATTCAATGATCACTACCAGGACACTTATCAAGAAAATCCTAGTTGAAAACTGACCTACTTTTCTAACTTTTTTCCTGGGGGCTATAAAATTTTTTTTTTTTATGCAAAAATGTGCGTTTTTTAAAAACAAACTACTTTGCTGAAGAAACTTTTGTGATCAAAAATGCTCCTGAATTTATAGAATTTTTTTTAACAAAATATTTTTTTTAAAAAACTTTTAGATTTAAAAAAATTGGTCGATAAAAATTTTTTTTACAAAATAAATCTTAAAACATTGCTAAACTTACAAGAATTTAAAATTAAAGTAGTTATAAACAATAATATCTTAAATTAGGTAATTTTGCTAGGGTTGTGACGAGCGTTACCATATGGTAACGGCCAGGGCTGGGCAAACGGTAAGCGGTCCAAAAAAAAAAAAGTTAGAAATTCGTTTCTTAGGCCATTTCTAGGTATTCCTGAAAAAATCTTGAAAAAATTCCGAAAATTTCGCTCTCGTCATTAATGGGTTAAATCAAATATGCGCGTATTTAAAATTGTATTAAATATGGAAATATTGAAATTAAATATGGAGTTTGGAGTGCGCTCTAACCGACTCGTATATTTCCGGCATTATTCACAAGCGTCTAAATGTTTGTATATTGCTCAGCAAGTCTTATAAATTGAAGTTTTCAAATCAAAAAATAGAAACTCACAAAAAAACGTTGTTTATTTTCTGCTTCATATATATTTCAGTCTGTGATGGATCAGTGTGAATTTCTTATTTCCAATTTGCAGAGGTCGTAGGTTCAAGACTGGCTGGCAGCAACGAAGTTTTTTATTTATAGAAAACATTTAAATACGCGCGTACTTAATTTCTATATGAGATACCGATTTCCAAATATTAAAATATTCAAATCACATTTAAATAAAAAATATATAATTCTACTATGCGTTTGTTCGCTCAGTGTATTCACACAAAAAAAAAAGTCGGTAGATTTAACCGAAAAAGACGGTTAAAAACGCTCCAAACCTTCCTCGTCGATTAATCTAACCGACGAGAAGTGGTTGATTTACTTTCATAATTTGTTGGTTTACAATTTGAATTGTAAACCATACAACAAAAATTTGTTTCGATCATATATGTAATACTTCTATATTGCTAGTATATTCAAATTCAATTCACTGGCATTGCAGTCCAGATATATTGTTATCTGAGCAAGACAACCGATTATGTATTTGGCAGAAACGACATTTAAATTTGATAATAATTACAGGAGCGGATGAATAATTGTTTGTCAATTAAAAAAAAGCTGAAATACAAAATTTTTGTTGAAATATTTCCATCGAATATTATAATTTGTCTGTTTTTGTGAAATAATTTAAAATAATGTCGCACAGATGCTTTTTGTGTGATAAAAAAGAGATCAATCGAAGAATATAGTTTTGTATTTTCAAATCCGGCCCTGAAGTCATTTGACAATTGTTTATATGTGTAAGTAGTCAAATACCCTGCCAACCAGCTACCGGTAGTCTTCATTTTGGGGTAACGAACACAGCCCAGCAAACATTTTGGTTTGGAAATAAGTTATTTGTAAGCTTACTAGTGTAAGTGTTTTGTTTGGAAACAAGTGTTACAAAACAATGATTTTTTATTATAAACTAAGCGAAACGGAATATTGACTGTAAGCTTACAATTTAGGTTTGTAAAACAATGTTTTGTAATGGTTGTTAATTAATGTTTTGTAATCCAATTAATCCTTTTTTTTACACATTACATATATAAATAAAGCTGCTGTATAGTTTTTAACGTAGATTTTTATTTAATTAAGAAAACAGTTTGTACATAGATCTAAGGAGGTGTTAAATTCAATAAATAGTTAAACAAGTGATAAAAATTATAAATTAAATTCAAACATTAGTTAAACATTGGGTTAGTTTATGGTGAAAACAAATGAAAAAAACAAATTAGCGGGAAGTTTTTCGGTTGTGCCCCTCCACGAAAATTGGTCTGCCACCTTATCCTCCATGAGCTTCCGCCAGCACGTCTTAACAAATTGTTGCTTATTTTGCGCCGAAATAGATTTAAGTTGGAATTCCTGCAAAATTAAAATTTTCACAAACTTTTTTCCTAAACCATATTTTTATTGCGCTTTTTTAATATACTTACAAGTTGTTGAAGCTGATCGGGATTTTTTTGGAGATTTCCCTCAAACTCCATAAATTTATCTATCAGCGAATACTTGTATTTATTTCAATTATATATATTATAAAATCGCCTTCGCACCACAAGAAGAATTTTAGAATGAAAAATATTTTTGAATATATGATTGAAAAATCAAAGTGAAAAAAATATCTAAAAAGTGTTTCCAAACGTTTTCCAAAAATTTATAAAATGCTTACAAAATTGTTTGGAATTAAGTTAATTTCCACACATTTTCCTAAATTTAAGAAATGTTTACAAATTTGTTTGGAATTAAGTTAATTTCCAAACACACTTACGTAATACTTCAATAAATGTTTGCTGGGAGGGCATTGTGAAAAAATTACCCTATTCTCTCCTATATGTGTACGCACAGAAAAAAAAAGATAGCTTAATCTAACCAAAAAACGTTGTAAAAAAACAATTTTTTATTTTATATGGAAAACACAAACAACAACTACAATTGTTGTGGTTAATCTAATCGTCAAAAAATTGTTAAATGATTTGCCAGCATGGTCGTATTTCGGCATATGATTCGCAATGTCATCGTTCGATGCAGAAATGCAACCATGCCGCAAATATTTCATAATTCTGAAACAGCATGACATTTAATACAAGAGAGAAAAATTATTATATATGGCTGTCTCGTTTACGCTCTCAAAGCAACAAGTGCTGCATAATATATGAATAATTTATATTCGACACTTGACTCATGAAGTACTTGGTTCCATTAGTATGCGATACTATTATTGGTATTTTAGGGAAGTTTGTATGAAAATTGTTGGGTCGTAATAATAAAAACGTCTTAGAGCAATTGCTACGTGCATTTACTTTACTCAGAGATTTTACTTCAAATCAAAATTGAATGAAAATTATCGTAAAAAGTATTAAGTATTCACAAGAAAGTATCCGGTTGTATCGAATACAAAAAAATCGAATTTTCGCAGCACTAGAAGATGGCGTCGAATTCGTTTACATTTTACATTTTTGATATATCGAAAACAATTTTTAAAATCAAATTATAATTAATTATTAACAAATATTGTGACTTTACGATTTTAAAAATTGTGCAGAATGTTTTTCAACTCGTTTTTTCCCGGGAAAACATTAATTTCAATATTACAATATTATTGTAAACTTAATGAAATATTAAAATATTGCGTTTTGTGGAAGGGCGTTAGTTCTAAGTACACCGAGAGAAAAAAAACCGTAAAATCAACGAAAAAGTAGGTCAATTTAACAGTTTTCGCGGTTAAAAACCATCCGATAGTCTAAACTGGTAAATTGACAGTTGCTGCGCTGTTGATAACAGTAGCCTAGTGGGAAGATGTCCGACTGCCACCCGGGAGGCCTGGGTTCAAATCCCGGTACAACCGTCGCTAATTTTTTTAAAATAACTTTTTTTTAATAAAAAAAAAATGTTTTCTGTTTTTTTTTTGTCTCAACTCTAAATTTTCTTAACTTTATTTATAAATGTTTTTAAAGTAAGTTACAATTGTCCTTTTGTAGTCGCTCTAGACAAGGCTTGAACCTGCGACCTTCTGGTTGATAGTCCGACATCTTATCCATCGCGCCAATGATGCCATTCATGCGCACATGGCAATAAATGAATAACTTAAATGTGCTACACGCAAGATCGGTTCTCTACCAGAGTTGCCATATGAAAGGACTTTCATTGTTTTTCGGGGAATATCGTATCAAAAGAAGAAATGGGCAAGGAATTCATGAAAATTTGAGAAAACTTGAATAAATACGAACAATGAACAATCAAAACCAATGAAAGTTTAGTTGTAGTTGAACAAAAAGGAGACAAACTTGCAATAAACCTGGCAACACTGTGTGAACTAAAAGAACAGTAACAGTCTCCTATCTGTTAAACTCACTGTTACACACTCTGCGGTTTATAACATCATTTTGATGGTTGTCAAATCTGTTGACATTTGGACTAGTCAGTTGAAAGGCCATGTTAGTACCCAGGGACTCCTGGGTTCAAATCTCGTTGGCTGCAACATTTTTTATTTATTCAATAGAAAAATAGATTGACAGTTTTTTTTAACAGTTCGAGAAGTTGAAAAAAGGTTTAATTCAACAGTAAAACGGTAAATCAAACAAAAATACTTTAAAACAACAGTTATTCTGTTAAAAACAGAATAACAGTGCCCGACTGTCATTTCCACTGCTGTCTTTTTTCTCGGTGTAATGAATGTTATATATATTCGCAGTAGAAATGATGTTGCCCGACAAATTTGTGTACGAAATGTAAATTATCTCGTTTTAAAAGTCTTGGGCTTACATTAAATTAATTTAAGCTTCATAAATATATTTCAATACAACACATCTACAGAAATACCAAACACATCAGCTATCTTTTTCTTGCATTCTTTTTCTAATATGTATCTATTTATTTTTTCGCTCAATTGGATAATTGCTTTCTCTGTCTTCCATAAAGTAATATACGAACAATTTTTAATTGTACGCCAACAACTTTGAGTCGGTTCCATTTACAACGTTTCTTGGTTGCTGCATTTTTAATCGTCTTTTTTGGTTAGATTTAGCTACTTTTTTTTTTGTGTGTAGTATGACGAAAAATGGCACTCGCAGGTGTCCTTACGTTATAAGCCACAAATGTTGAACTAGTGCAGCTACTAATCCGTCCTTGGGTGTTTGGAAAGGCAATTGAATAACAAGAAAAAAAGTTAGCTAAAAGCAAAAAAATCCCACTGACATAAACAGTGTTAACTGTTCATCAAATACCAAAAATTTGGTTTTTTAAAAACTTTTTATCAAAGCAAATTTTTTTGGAAAAAAAAGGTGTTATTATTTTTTTTATGAATGATGCAGTGTTGTTCCTTGTAAAATTCACTACAATATACCTCTCTGTCAGCATGCCTCTAATACAAAAATTTCGTATTATTAATTTTGTAGCATTTCAAAAATGTAGTTTTGTATGATAATTGTTTTCTTGCTTTGACCCCAGGAACTATGTTTTTAAACATTTAATAGAGATTTTTTCACATTTCAAATAACCTGATATGAATTTAGTTGTTCGACCGTATCGCCATGTGCGAATATTTTAATCCATAATTATAACCACGAAAGTCATTCCATTTAATGCCTTCATAAAACGTCGCTTCCCCGCGATGATATTGTCCATTCAAATTACTGGAAAAAAGCCAAAAGCCATTAGAAAAAATGTAATTTGCATTGTACAGTTCGGCTGTCACTTGAAGATTTTGTCTTTTCTTACCTATAATAGCAAATATTAAACCACCAACCACTCTTTAACATCTGAGCACAATTTATGAAATTTCCATCATTGTCATTGTCTCTTGTGCTGAATTTTTTTCCAAGATGATCCTCTAGTGAGTCGCCCGCATCACCGCTACACGCACCCAACTTTGTTAAACTATATTGGCCGGTCTCATTTCCCACCATAAAATATGAGTACTTGGCAAATTTTGTGGCTCCTTCCCAGTCCTCCAATTGAATCCACAACTCTTGCTGTTTAGCCTGATTTGTCAATGCATGTAGTTTGTCCAGGCCTACGAAAAACTCAGTTTTCAAATCACCAAAGCCATGTTGATATTCCTTCCAGGTTCGATCGAAATCCACCGAACCGTCTTGTCGTCGCTGAACAACGGTCCAGGCTGGGCCATTCATCGGATCCTTCAGACAGTACACATCGAACGGTTCCAAGCTCGAAGAAAGCAAATGCAATTTGTAGACACCACTCTGACCACCATTTTGAAGTGCCTCAGCGCAACTATGATACTGTGGTGGTTCATCAGTGACATTGGCCAATGGGACTTCGTTGGTTTGTGGTAATGAGTTTGCCAATATTAAGGATTTTACTTCTATCGCGCTTCGTAATGACTGCGTGCTATTCGCAATACTATTTATTTGCTGTTGAATAGTTTCTTTTAAATAGTCAATTTCGCTCTTTGCACTGGACGAAAGTTCGTTCATTTGCTGCTGAACCTTGTGGATTTCATTTGTCGCATTAACCGCATTCATGTCACTAATTTCGCTTTTCAATAAATGACTCACATCCGACAGAGGAGCGGTATGATTGCATTGACAGTTCACAAATGTTTGCTGAATTCTCTCTATGATTTCACTTTTCAAGGAGGCGAACTCTTGCGCAAAACTGGTTGGGAGTTGCACTTGGCTCGGGTTATTTTTCGAGCAGGCTTCGGGGGATTTGTTGGCATCAATTGCGTGTTCCTTAGTAAGTAATTCTTTTATTTCCTGTAACTCCTTTTGTAAACTAAAATGAAAAGTCGTTGGAGTAGATAAAAAAAATTTATAAAATTTGGGATATTCTACCTGAGGCTGTTCAATTCCATTTTCAAGCGCATATTGTCGGTGACCTCTTTAAGGAGCTGCACTTGATCGGAAATATGTTGAAATTGGCTTTCATCCAAGATTGACGTTCTCACAGTCTTTATTAGATGGAAGTTATGAATTATTTCGTAAATAAATGAAATTATTTAGAAAAACGTATCCTTACCTCTGCCTTTCCATCATTTGGATTGATAACCAAGTTCGCTGCTTCCGTTCGAATTATTATAGCGAATAAAACTAGAAAAATAATAAAAATGATTTTGGTCATCTTAGCTCGCACTCTGTGGAATTGACACTGATAATGATTGGGCGAATGTCGGTTTTATATTCAGCAGCCAAAGTTATTGTAGAATAATTTGTACACTACACCGAAGAAGTTGAGGTATATTTGCGTTGATCATCGGTCAGCAAAGGTCGAACCGAAGCTACTCAAAATGAAGTGTTGAGTTTTTAGTAATCTACTGAAAGTTCAAGCGATTCTACGTAGAGTAGCAAACATTCAGTGTCGATCTCACCAAATTAGAAGCATAGAAGCGATTATAAGCCACCAAAATAAATATGTTCTCAGAAACAGCTGCCGATAAGCCGGGGCTAAACAGGCAAACACATTAAATGCGCAATTCCAAGCCCTGACTCCGGGGTTATTTCTCTGATTTGCTTCAAATTTTGGATTTTATATTAGGGTGGGACGAAAAATGTCATTTTTTCTTAGCGACATCTAATACACCCAGAAAAAAAACCACCTCAAATCAAGCAGAAACCGTCATGAAACCGTCTGAAGTTGATAATTCTAAAAACGAGTACGAAAACCTCACCGATTGCATAGATTTTAAAATTATAAAAAATTATTTTCTATGAAAATTTAAAAACGCTTGGCATGCTTAGACATACTTAAAAGAGTTTATGTATAAGAAAAAAATATGGTCGAACTGAGTGTTTACAGAACATGTGAATATCTAACACCGGCTACGCTGTCAAAAGTACTTCTGCATTCAGGTATTAAAGAATGGTATCAATGCTGAGCAGTGAGGAGCCCAAGGAAGACCAGCTGGGTTTGGCCGTTTATAAAAAAGTCGCATGATGAGAAAGAAGCGAATTGCAGTCCATAAAAAAGAAAAGAATAATGAAGCTGAGGCGTGAGTATAAATTGCAAATAAATGTTATGCGTATGAAAAATTACCTACCTGAATATAGAATGCAAATGGAGCCTTTCAAAGAAGGCAGTCCCGGAACTGCTCCCAGTCGCATTGATTGCAATCAATATGTTGTCGATTTCGATTGTTCAATCACATGGTTTTAGAGAGTTTATGTATATCTTAGAACCATGCTACAAAGTTTCCTCCAAACAGATCATTCATACAAAAATTTAAGTATAAAAAAAAACGGAATTAAATATGTCACAATAGCCGATTTCCGCACCTTTTATCAAGAACCACAAACAAAAATCAAAATTTGCCAACCCAAGATCAACACGACATTCACCCTGATTTGATAACCGGTTCTGAATCTGGAAAAGATTGATATGTTTATACATACACTCAGGGAAAAAACACATAGTAAAATCAAGTACGATCGTATTTACTCCTTCATTTTTTCAACTTAATGGAAACAACTTTGAAATAAAGAGAAAAATACTTAAAATAACTATTGTCAACGTTGAAACAAAGTTGCAAAGTTGAAATGAAGTGAAAAATACTTTAAAAAACTGTTGTCAACGTTGAAACAAAGTTGAACGATTTTAAATCAAGGTCTTGCAAATTTAATATAAATTGGGAAATTTTCGAAATAATAGGAAAACAACTTTGAAATAAGTTTGTTTATTTTTGAATTTAAATTTTAAATTGAAAACAAGTTTGTTCGTAGTTGTTTCTAAAATTTCCAACTTTACCAGACTTTCATTAATGCGTCTACTTGTTTTAAGGTGGTTATTTTTGATTTTAGGTTGTTTTTTTTCTGGGTGTATATATATATTTTGTTACATTTTCTTAAATCTGTTGTCAATTGAATTAATTGGTTTTGTTTAGTTCTGTTGAAAAGTATCTTATGGTGCAGGCCTTCGCCAGAACAAAAAAAAAAAAAAAACACAATCAAATGTTAACTTTGGAAAAATGTTTTTAAAATTTAAAATTGTATTGATTGTATCTTTTTGACTTTTAATCGTAGAAAATCAAGTATCATATGTTTGTAAAGGTGTTTCTTATCATATTTGGAAATGAAAACCGATATAAAATTGCAGAGCTCAAAATAAGTATGAATTGGTTGATTCAGCGTATGAATTGTGACACATGAAAAAGAGATGGGAATATTTTGTATTGAAAAATATATTAGTATGACTGAAACAGAGTTGTCAAATTTTTATACGACGATTGATACCAAATTCTGTTAACCTCCTCTGTTAAGTGTATGAAATTATAGGAGGAGATATGTTAAATACAACATGCTTGATCTTTCTGTATGAACCGTATCGTCTCCTATAAAAATGCCATAACAAATATCTGAAGTGTCCATAGAAATTTCAACGTTTTTATTTCCAAATTTTGAAATTGTTTTGATAGCGAAATAGTTCTTCACGCCATTGGCACAAGCGTCGCTCCGTCGCCAAATCCAAATTTTACCGAAGACAACCAAGTGTAATTGGATTATTTCGATATTGTTCCCGAAAATTATTGAAGAGCCACCAGCAAATGTGAATTTAAAAAAATACATTCGATCATCCATCGTCCACAATGGCAATTAGCAAACGGGTAAAAATGTACGTCCCCCCATTCAATTTGTGAAACGTTTTAAAAAGTTGAAAATAAAATTTTTTATTTTTATCAACCTGTTTTCGTTTTTGAGCCTATTTACACTATCAGTTCCATGACGAAAAATCTGACAAAGAGCTAATAAGAACTGCGGTAGTGAAAACGGGATAGAAAATTTTGCACCGAAAATCCATACAAAAAACGTAAAAGGTGGCAACTCCATGCTTCGTTTATTTACATTTTCATATAAAAACTGTCAAATTTCGTCATGCCCATGTCAGTGTAAATTCTAAAAACGGCATGCCCATGCGTCATGGGAATGACTGTGTAAATAGGCTCTTTAAAATTTCCTATAAAAATCGGGGAACGGCCGCGGTGGCGACGAATACGATTTGCATTTCTGACTTTGCTTGGGACTCGGGGAATCAATGAAAATGTTTCCAAACAACCCATACAATCTATTCCTGCTGGTGGAAGTCTTAAAACTGCTCCCGAGCTAGAAAATAACGCAATAATCATGAAAGATGTAAATATTTCCAAAAAATATTTATTTTTCAATAAAAAAAAGCAAATAAACTTTGACTATCTGCACTCTTCTTTGGGCTAGAGCGGATCTTCTCTTTTATGGGAAGATTCATACGCTGTATCAACCAATTCATACAATGTAAATCAGCCTTTACACAAACAGTTTTTGCTGTCCAAACTCCAGATGGAGGTACATCGGATATCCGTATTAGGTTAGGTTAAGTTGGCTGCCGGAACACCGACACTCTTAGACCAAATAAGGTCCATTGTGATACTACATGCTTCTTGCTGCAATTATCATTGGAAAGTATATGATAATTGCAGAAACCCACAGTTTAAGGCCGGATCCGAATGGCGGATGGAAAATTGAAGCATTCCTTGGCAAGTTATACTCTCGTAAGTTTTGCCAACGTTTACGAGAGGTGGCGGTCTGTACAGAAAAACATGTCACACAAATGAATTCTGTAACCTACTCCGGGTAGGTATTGAACCTCATCCCTTCCGATCGTGACATAGCAGAAGACAACCACTTAATTGACTGCACCCTGGCCGCCACGTATTGTGTCATTATATACAGTTTTCCAATACCTACAACCTATGCCTGATCCCAGGCCGAGTGTATTTTGCGACCCTCCTTTTGTGACACAGTGTAATCTGTGATAATAGCTTAAGTTATGCATGCAAGTTACAAAATATTCAAAATCTAAAATTTTTTGGAAATTTTTACTTTGTCCAAAATCACTAAAGGCGAGGTCCCACGATTGCCCCAAATGCGCCGATCAGTGAACAATCTGCTCAAAATTGAGCAGAAAAGCAAATATGTTTTTATTAAATCACACGATTGCCTCTATTGCGACAAATTTGGTCGTCTCAAATTCTTTCCAATCAAATATGCACCGAACGAATTTTAAACTGGTCACACAATTGTCTTTAAATTGTGCCGATTACAAAAATTTCAAAAATTTCAAATCGAAAAAACCAAAGAAAAAAACGAAAGGAGCATTTGGGTACGCAAATGGCTTCAAAAGCGACCAACTGATAGCGCCACTCAAAAAATCCTTCGCGAAATCGACAATCAAAACTTTCTTTTCAAGAATTTTTTGCGTATGGACGAAGACAATTTCGAGTAGTTGGTGCAACTAACATCGGAGCGTATTCAAAAGTTTGTCAATTCTTTTCCGGATTGCACCAAATACAATATCTAAAATAGTTCCAGATGTTTGCGACGCAATTTACTCAAGTTCAAATGCAAATCCAGTAATTGGACATATTATAAAATTGCTTCATATGTTAGGTTCCATCAACACCCGAACAGTGGACAGCCGTTGCCACCAAATTTGAACAAATATGGAATTTTCCCAATTGTATTGGTGCGGTAGATGGCAAGCATGTAGTTATGAAAGCGCCAGAGGGTTCGGACAGTACTTTTCATAACTATAAGGGCACTCATTGCATAGTATTAATGGCTATTGTTGACGCTGAGTACAAATTTCTATATGTTGATATTGGCTGCAATGGACGTTTAGCTGATGGTGGCGTTTTCAACAAATGTTCTTTTTCTGATGCTTTACGAAGCAATCGCCTAAATTTACCGCAGCCACAACCATTGCCCGGTCGGGAAATAGATGTTCCATTTGTTTTAGTTGCAGACAATGCTTTTGCAATGCAGACAAATCTCATAAAGCCTTATCCCGGTCACAGTTTGAATGCTGGTCAACGTATATTTAATTACAGGTTGTCTCGAGCAAGGCGAATTGTTGAAAATGCATTCGGTATTCTGGCGATCCGTTTTGAAGTATTTGGCCGACCTATAAGGCTCAACGCAAACAAAGCAAAGCGGGTGACGCTTGCTTGTTGTGCATTGCTTAATTTTTTAATGCATAAACAAAAAATTAAAACGGATTATGTAAATTCTAGGGGAGTAGGTAAAAAAAAATATCCGCATACATATCAGCGTTTTTAAAGTTTACAAATGATATTAAAAATTTAATCGATTTCGGCACACAATTCTCTTAGAGTTGTCATTGTAGATTCCATCAATTTGATATGTAGGTTTTGAGCAAGCTTTCGATTTTTAGCAGCCACTTGGCGGAGTTGTGTTGCCAAATAATTGCCAATTGATTGCCATTCATTTTCCTCCCCATGATCTAAAAATTCTAAAGCTCGGTTTAAAGCTTCCTGCGGAAGAATATTTTGCTTTGCACTTGGTTTATCTTTGGTGATAACAGTGTTTGGTGATGATTCATCTCTACAGTCTTCCAAATCAATAGCATCCAAAGTAGATGTGGACGAAGTATTTTTCAACAATTCTTTATTGTAGTAAAACTGCATATCTCTCCAAAATGGCCAATGAGGCTGTTCGGTTGAAGTGGCTTGGCCTGACTTACTTGTGGTCATCTTTGCCTTGAGATAAGCAGTTTTAATGTTGGCCCACTTTGCTTTGCTGTCGTCAATGTCAATGTTTCCGATGGAACGCCAAGCTGAGTCTCGTTTGGCCAAATTTTTGTGATCAGCTTGCGTCCCATACGCAAGGATGCTGCTCTACAGCCTGAATTAGCTCCCGGACTTCAGCGATCTGCCACACTGAAGATACCTTTGGCTTTGCGCGGCGTTTTTTCTTAGGTGTTGCCCTCGATATCCATTATTTATTTTTCAGCAAAAAAATTTCAACAATTTCTGACCAATATTATTAAATTTCACATAATTTTTCTGACATTTAAAATTTTTTGTAGCCGAACAAAAATTTGGGTTCTATGGTTGGTGCTCGAGAGACAGAATAAATTCTGCTCAATTTTAAAATTTGTATCGGGACAATGTTTGATTTAACTGATCACACGATTGGGACTCTAGTATCAGTTGTGTTCGGCGCAAAACATTTTAAATCGGGCATTTATTCGATTTCTACCGAAAAGTAATTCAGTTCACACGATTGGCTTCACGATTTTTTTAAATTCCGAAGAATTTCGGCTCATTGAGGCAATCGTGGGACCTTGCCTTGAGTATTTTAAACAATTTTTTAAAAACCAATTTAAGTTTGATCGACGCTATGTGCACAATAACATTCCGAACCGAATAATTTGTAATTTCTACATAAAAGCAAAATGTTTGTCCATCAGAATTAACTAAGTTCTTTTGTACCGATGTGTTTGTATGTGTGATTTAAAAAATGTTCTTTTATGCATTGAGCTCAACAGCATTCAAATGCGACAAGTTGTGGTTGAATTGCTTTTCATTTTTATAACGAAATTTTTGTCAATTCAAATGTACTACAAAAGTAAATTTTCGCTATTCAAGATCTTTAATTCCTTAATTTACCTTATTCTCCGCACACAGTTCATATCCTTTATCAAATTAATAAATTTATTCAAATACATTTCTCTGCTCAGACACATCCTTAAGAACCTTTCACTGTTTAAAAAATGCATGCAAAACACAAACAACAAAAAGGAGAACAACACAAAACAAATACACAACAGTTGTTGTGGAATTCCAAACAAATCTTGTTCTTACCCGAAATCCACACACACGCACACACAATGGCGGTTGCTCCACTTCCGTCTGATGTTGTTCACTTCCTTCCACCAAACTCCTTGTCGTTTCCGTTGCGTTGATTGTTTTCGCACAAAGTTTTGGTTAAATTTTTTATTCATTTTTTTCAGAAGGTTTTTTTTTTGGGGTTTTTTTTTTTGTTTTTTTTTTGGTATTTTTTTGCTGTATTTTTTATTCTCTTAAATTAAACAGTGATTTCGGGGTTTTGGCCTAGGCCATTAAAGTTGCCACTTTTTAAAGCTATTTTATGGCATGCCACGCTCTAATCAAATAGACGCAACTTTCGGGTATTTGTTGCCATCTTAAGTAGAATGGAACAGCAACGACAAGAGCTCTGCACAACAACAACAAAACAGTAAGAACAACTGTAAGAAGAATGAAAAAAAAACCAAAAAATTCATTAAAATTTTGCATATTTATATTGCTGACCCTCGCCTGAGGGTGTATGCCTTTATGGTTTTTTTTTCCTTTTATTTTTATTTGTCTTGTTGTTGTTTTTATTTTAATTTCTGTTTCATTGTTGTTCTTGTTGTTGCTTTGGCCATAACGCAGCAGCCTTTTAAGCAAATAGCGTAATGTGGCAGCTTAAGTTCTTGGAAAAAGTTTTTAATATGCGGATAGCTTTAATTAAATATGTTTTTCCCTCAACGACCCAAAAATTTGGGCGTTCGAGGGCTCAACTGGAACCTTTGGGGAGATGAGTGTTGTTAGTATATTGTTTAGAAGTAGGAAGGGGAGGGGGCTAAAGTTACATTTATGTGGAGACTAAGTTTTACTTTTTCCCCTCCCATCAGCAGGAGTTTATGTGAGTTTTGCCTTAACTTAAGTTTGTGTGGTTCCTTTTTTGTGGAAACTAGAATTTCTCCTTATATGTGGGCCTGGTGATGTTAACTTCCCACATGTGATTAGTATATTGTTGAGGCTTTTAATATTTGAAAGTTGGGTGTTTCGTTTTTTTGGTGGCTGACGAGAAGCGGATTAAACTTTGCTATTATTCTAGAAGCATAAAATATTCATTTCATTTAAAGTTCATAATATTAATTTTAAATTATTCAAAGTTGGTTATGCGTTCCGAGACGAGACCAAATTCATCTACCCAAAATGTCATCAACATATTGACATGCGGTAGACAACTTCATAATCAATTATGGAAATGTTTTGCTAAATTGGTTTTGCCTTAAGACGACTGTTTCGTAGACGACTTCCTTCGCTGTGTGGCTGTGTGTGTGTGTTTCTGTGTATTTTTGTAACCAAATCCCTTCTAATAGTTTTCCAACTGACAATCACGATGATTGTGGCTGCAGCTGTGTTGCAAGGAATTCCACACGTCTCCCGCCTAAATATAGCAAATTCCTTGGTTTCACATTCAGCCGCCAACTTACACTTTCTTGTCGTGTATGAAGTTTTGTGGGCGAAAACTATTTCCAGCGCCACCAACGAACGCCGCGCGCCATTATTAATGCCACACACAAATTGTTGTTTGACAGTTGTTTTGACAGCTTGAAATTATTTGGGGGAGCATACCAACTACTCGTACTGCCCAAAGAATGTGTTGGTATGTGATATGTCAAGGAGGAAAGCCTTAAGGCACACAACTGGTTAGCACTAGGAGATATTGATTTTAGCCTTTGGAATAGGAGAGCGAAATTCGCCATTTATCTGACTTTTGATATAAAGTAAGGGAGGCTGTCTAGCTATTGGACAGTGACAGTTCTAAGGTGTTACATGGTCAGAACCACAACGTCCGTAGCTTCAACGTATTATGAGTGGATCATAACCTCGTGGAAACTAGAAAAATAAATTTGGAAAAAATGAGAATAATTTTTTTTTTGGTCACCAGTTCCATATGGTAATTTGGTTTTTTCATCGATAAAAGAGCCGATTTTGAATATTTAATTTCTTTTCTATTTTTCATAAGTTGACGAGGTAGGAAACCTTATTGTCAGATCGAAAAAATTCTGTTGTCAGGATGGCAACTGTGCTCTGTCCATCTGTTGGACACACGATCTGCCCATCAGTTGGACACTGGGTATAGTGCAGTTCAATTAAAATGTTGTCATTATAATTCGCCCGAACCTCCTGCAGAAACCTTCTCCAGAAATATTTCCCCACTCCCCCCCGGACCCCATTGTTAGCCGAGCATCTCAGCGAAATAAAGTCGAAAATCATCAAAATCAAGGCAAAGCTCTGCAGAAACAAGCATAGAGAGAAGCAAGATCATCAGAAAAAGCCACGAAATAGAAAAAGGGACAGCAACCACACCATCAAAATGAGGCAAAGAGAGACCATCTCAATCGCCCGAGGAAGATGCCGACTTTTGCACAATTTGCTTGAAAGCAATTCCGCGAAAAATAACCAGCAACCATTCTATCGAATGCAATACTTTCAACCGAGCCATTCATTAGAAATGTTCTCATATGCTTGCCATTTGTGGTCTAGTGGAAGCATGCTAGGTCTAGCACTTCGGAAGCGTGAGTTCGAATCCCAATGTTGATATATGCTTTTACCCCTTTCCTAAAAAATGTCCAGTATTGCTTTCCTGGATTTACTTTGGAATTTGTGGTGACTTAAAAATGTCACTTGAAAACTTTTCTACTTTGTGATTTCAAAGTAATATTTGGTAGTCAGGCGAAATCGAGGAGTGAGAAAAGAGAGAAATAACTTGCCTTGGTTTGAAGGCATAGCACTTGTCTTGGTTTGGTTCGTTCTTTTGTCTCACATTGTCTCTCCTCTCTGAAAAATATGCCGGTGTCCCCGTTCCTCGCTCACATTGTTGAAATATGCAAAATTTATTTGTGTTGACTCTTTTAAAAAAAAAAATTTACTTCACGGGAAAACATTGAGATTTCGTGAAACCTATGCATATTCTAGAGAAATCAAAGCTGCATTTCAATTAGTTTTATTAATTCCCATGTTTTTCAGTGGATTTGAAGGAATCAATATCAAATAAATGTTCTGTTTACTTCATGAACAAACCTAGTAGAGCTTTTTAGGTGTCCAAGAGGTGGCTCGGTTTTTTTGGAGACTTCTCTCAATTTGTCGCTTAATATAATAGCTTTGCCATTGTTCTTAGCTTCCAATCGATCTATTGAGCTCAGTAGAAATATATTTTAAAACAGTAATGGCTTCAAACGAGAACATGTCCAACCACGGGGCAGGCTCCCTTAACCATTCTTTTTTTTATTTTAATTTTGATTCGGTTTTTCCCTTAACTTTTCCCAGCTTTAATCTAAGTCAATATTACAAAGTTCTTAGGTTTGTTTTATTCAATTTAGAATCTATAAACATTTTCTTAATTCCAATTAAGTTCTTCAACACTAAACTCATAACTTTGCAGTCCATATTGAAAATAGCAAAAAAAAAAATAAACGGCCACTCTTTGACAAATATTTACCTTTACTTTTGCAACTAGCTGCCAGGGCAACAAAGTCCTAATTCCTTGGAGGAAGACGACTCTCATTGCAAATGCAACCGCCAGCCAGACAGACAGACAGACTGGTTGAACTTCTTAGTTCGAAGTTGTGCCGAGACATGCAGACTGGCAGCTGCCAGACATCAAAACAAACTTTATAGATTTCTAATCCAAATGCAAGTATTTTGTGGTCTTCCGCTGGCAAATACATAGGGAATACGGAAATGTTCGCATGTGAAATAGCTAGGATAATAGTTGTGTGTGTGAGTGTGTGTGTATGCCTTGCCCACCGACTTAAACCAGCTTATAATTTCAAGCAAATATTAAGCAATAATTTAAGCAATAATTTGAATTTTAATTGCAATTTAAAGTAATTTCAGAATAAATATGTCGCACTTAACGTCGCTCATAAATCGACCCAATTACATTGCATTACTTGGGTGTATGAAAGCTAGCGACAAGGTCTTACTATACGAAAAGAGTCCAACAGTAACAAAAATTGAAAGAAGCACTGACAAGTTTACAAACGCGCCGTCTCTTGGCGTTGTCATCAGCTACTTGGCCACCTTTGGACGCGAGCCAAGAACGAATGGAATTTGCGCCTTTTACTTTTTCTTGCGTTTCTCTTTGGGGCGACAACAAGCTGCTTTGGCTTGTCCTTTTCAACATTTGTTACTAAGCATTTTCATTTTCCCTTTCTTCTTCGCATTTGTCCTTCTCTATTTTATAGAAAATATTACTTGCTAGATTTAGGTGTAAACTTTTCACACTTACCAACACCCAGCGCTCCTCTGATGCCACTCTTCACGCCAGTGCAACAATAGCAGAAAAGCCTTTGGACAGATCTCTTTTCCTTGGATTTCAATGTTTGCCAAGTTAAGCTTTAAAGCTGAAAGCTAATTTTGCCTTAAAGATTTTTCCCAGCGACACTTTTGGCACACACACAATGTCCTCTTCTTCTTCTTGTGCTTCTTCAGTGAGTCTTGCGTTTTGCCATTTTCTAACAGCAGCAGCAGCAGTGCCCTCCTGTCTGGGGAAATGCGCTCGTATTTTGGCTTAAGCCATGAAAATGGACATTATCCGTTTTGTGATTAGGAATTTATCGGAGGGAGTCAAATGCAGCGAATAACAGTGAATAGCAATGAACGAGTGTCGGTTTTTCGTTTCGTACAAATTCAAACTGAATATGCAAATGCAAATGTCGTTGCAGAAAAATATATATTTGCTACGACATTGAGTGCAACATATGCTGTGCAGTAGCATTTAAGCTGCATGACATAAGTTTAATTTCAAATGTAGAGTGAAATTTTTTGGCAATCCAAGAAACAGATGGCAGACAAATGTAGACACACAGGGGGAAAGACGGATGGACAAACAGTCAATTGGATACTTTTTTTTTGGTTTGAATTTGAAATTGGTAAAGAGGATAATTGAGTAGGACAAGGAGTGTTATTCTTTATTATACCAACAAATAATTGAGCTTTAAGGTTGTAGATTTTGGAAACTCTAGAGGTGGGTTGAAAAGGAAATCGGACACTATCCCAGTACCAGAATTATAGAAAACTTAGATGTCACAATATACTTGGAGTCAGTCATTTTCAGGGGATAGGAAACAGATTTAGAGTAGAGCTGATTAGGTCCATACTCGCGTGTAAAAGGAGCCTTGAGCTTTGCATACGTATACAAGCGATAGCTTTTGCAAAAACCCAGAGGGCCGTTTTGTCAGCTCTACCCAGAGAAGCGCAAATTGAGGAATATAATCTTTGGCATGCCATGAAAAATAAATTATTGAAAAAGTTATTTTAATTTGTTGGATAATTCTTAAGTTTGTCTTTTCAATAACATAACTAAAAAAAGAAGAGAAAAAAAAGTAAATAATTAGGTATGAATATTTGTGGCATAAGCAAGCGACTTTAAAATAACTAGAAACGCTTGCGATGTCATTTTGAAAATATTTGCATTCGCGGAAATTGATGAGCCTTCATCTTCCAAAACACTGCTTAGAAGGATGCCGAGGAATATCGACATAATTCCAGTTGCACCGGGACACTATTTCGACTACCGAATACAAAACGCCATCCGAAATGCGTACTTAGATTTGCCTGATTCAGTCAACTGCCTATTGCTGGATATTGGAATTGATGGATTACCTCTTTTCAAAAATTCGAGTACGCAGCTATGGCTAATTAGTTCTTCTACAATTGGTTACTTTTAATAATAATTCCTTACAGTTACTTATAATTTTAAATGTAAAACACTTGAATTGGCTTTTATGATTATAAATAATCAATTAACTTAACTTTTTATTCTCAATAAATATAAATTTGCCTTTTCAGAAAAATAAAAACGTTAACAATCACTGTTTCTTATTTAAAAATTTTAGATTCGAAAAAAACCGAAGAGAGATCTTGCATTGAATGAAAGCGATCATGGAGCAGTTTTGAGGATGGGTAGAATAAGTGCTCTTTCCCAATGACCTGCAATGCTAAAAAAGAAAGCGTCTTACGGAGCGTCAGCCCTTACTGCTGACAACAAATTGCTTTCATCGGCATGTTGAGGCACTCCTAGAAAAGTATTTAGCAGAGATGCAACGACGATTTTACCCACTGTCAAGGCTTGACTGATTTATTTCAAATATGTTTTTACAAAATTCAGTGGTGAAGTTAATTGAATAGGGAGAGAGAGAGAGAGATTAATTCACAAAAGATAAATGTCAGAATAAAGAATGTATGATATAAGTAGGAAATAGCGAATGAAAGATAAAAAGATAATTCAGTGTCCGTCTGTCCGGATGTCTGTCCTCACCTTCCAGAGGACACCAGTGGACCTAGAGAGATCTGAAATTTCATACATATGTCCTATACACGCACCCATGGCTTGTAAATCTCGAGCCGGACTTTTGATTTTCCAAAAGGTGGCGTGGCCGTTTTGAAAAATGGGAGTATCAGATATAGTAGCTCTCCTGAATCCACCAGTGGACCTACGAAGCTGCAATTACGCATAAATATTGTGTGAGACCATGGCTAGAGATTCCAGTGCGAGCTTCGAAATGTGGTCATGGGGACTGTGGAAAGTAAGCTCTGCTGAAGCAAAAAGTGGAGTTTGAGAGTTGAAATTTCACACGCATATTCTGTGAAACTATGGCTACAGATTCCCGAGACGGATTTTTTCGAAAAAGGGGCGTGGCAATGGGCGTGTTCAATGATGGTACGTGCGAAGTCACGGGTGATTTACTAGTCTTGAAATATATATAAATCAAAAGCCTTTTGACGTCACAGAAATCATCAACGAAGATCTGTGATTGCCCAATTGTCAAGAGAGAGGTAAGAAAAAGTAACGGACCTGCGCATTGCGTGACCTATTATATATGGATCTTGAGGCACAATGTTAGAACTTTGTTTTTTGTTCCACCGAAATGTCATTTTTCTCTTAAGCGGGTTTAGTTAGATTATATTATTTATGATTCTTTTCTTAGTGCAAAGCTTTCAATACGTTCGCCATATGTGGATGTGTGCATTTGATGAACATCGATTCAGAGGTATTTCTAGAGACGATTTGTTTGGCTGGACTAATGTTAACTATATTTAGGATAATGTATCCTGTATTGGATAAATATTATTAAAATAAAAAAATTAAAACTGCATCATTCACACAAAAAACATTTGAATTTATTTAAATATTCGAATTTAAATAAAAAATATTTTTCCACTTTGAAAAAAAAAAATTTTCACAGAAACGACAATTCGCAAACACATAATCGTAACTAAGAATTGCAGGAGGTGCTAAAGTCCAAATTATACTCTCGTTAGATTGCAATTGCTTTACGAGTGGTGGTGCAGTGCATTTTTATTTTCACATTAAAATTGCTAACAAACAAGTCAGTTTCAGTCGGTCAAAGCTTATACATTCCCTACACCAACGACGACATATTGGATCTGCCTTTTTTAATTCGGAAATTCCAACACCAAATTCGAAATCATAATATAGTTTAGTTATTATTGTACAAAAATATCTGCATTGAGTCCACTACAATTTGTCTGCAATATGGACATTTTGTACATTCATTGCACATTTTTAAATGTTTGCAAGGTAGCAGCACTAGATATGTTTGGTTGATCATCATGGGAAGTAACACATACAGTACTTTGATTGCGATTATTTTAATCTAAATTTGATTCGCCTGCGTCGCTAGATGGATCTGAAGAATCATTAAGGGAAGGCTTCCCAAAAATATCGTTTAATTTTTAATAAACTTACTTCATCATCCAAGTTTTTCACTAATCACATAAATTAATTTTGAATTATACCATTTTCCACAGACAAAAAACAAAACAAAACTTTCTGATTCAATTACCCTTATTTTGCAGCATTGAATACTCAAAATTTGTGACATTATTTGTTGAATATGTTGCAAAATCTGTACTTAAGATAACTGTTTTCAATGTGCAGTTCTACTGCAATTGACATAATTACTTTAAAAATACAAATTCAAGAATATGTCAAAACCACCGAAATTTTTCATTTGGGCATTCTGAAATCAAAGCTTTTGTCATTTTGAATTCTTGAATTTGGGCGGTATGACATTTTGGGCGTTATGACTTTGGTCGTAAAGACCTAACTCTAATCCAAAGTTTGGGCTCCTGCAATCGTGTTTACAAGAAATTAGGACGGACAGACGCACAGATAGATGGACGGACAGGCGGGTAGGACTAAATCAACTCATTAGGTGAAGAATGGGTGAAAAACTATTGCATCACGAAATATTCTCATTTGGGGCATATAAGAAGATTTTTCACTTATACCGGAATTTAACCAACAAATATGATTAGACATATTTTAGTTAGTTAGAGTTCTTAGAGTTGCGATGGAATGAGAGTTCAAAGCACTTCAAAGTATGACAAACATCATAAATTACCAATTTTCCAAAATTTCAACTTCAGCTGTCAACTGTGGTGAAATCATTTTTCATACTAAAATTCAATATAAACATTTGCCCCCCGCCGCAAAAGTATTTTTACGAATTTTCTTACACAAATAGTTTTCAAGAAATGTTTTCACAAGAGAAGGAAAGAAAAATAGTTTAATTTATGAATGTTTGTTGCGGTGTATATTATTTCAAGTCTTCGAACGAATTTTGTTGCCACATTTGTTTAGACTTTTGTCACATTGAAAACTTTGCCTGCCAGCAGAGAAACCGCCTTCGCCTCAAATGCAAACACAAGCTAGCCCAGCGGTGGAGTATGGCCAAAGGACCAAGTTTTGTACACAGACATGGCGAGTAAGTTTCTCCAAATTACGTTTAATTTATTAAATATTATGAAATTCTTATGACTTATTTCTTTGCAAAAGTCATATTTGCCATAAGTAACCGAATGACAAATGCATACTTTTTGAGTGAGATTCGTGGTAAGCAATGAAAGCTACTAAATTCACAACATTGAGGTAGTTGTTTATACAAAAGTTATTCACAGTTATTCTGCTTCTACATTAAATTGTTTAAGAAACACTTTCGCCACACACAAAATGGCGCTCTCACTACTAATTATGAAAATAAGCAGCTTTCGATTTGTTCAACTGTGAAAATGTCGCGCATACGACACGACACGACACGACAAGCCAGCCACCGATGGCGATATTAAACCAGCTTGTAAATATTCCGCAGCTGTACGCTGCAAATTTATGCAAAATTATTTGGAAACTTTTTTTTTTGCGAATTTTCTCCTTTTTTTTTTGTTTGTTTTTCTTGTGGACACTAGCTTAAGCCTTTGAAACAGTGGCATGTCATAAGCATTTGGGGTGCGGGCAAAGTTTTCACCAAGTGGCAACCTTGTTGGGTTTACTACTAAAATGAAAGCATTTGGCCCGAAAGCAGTGTTTGTCAGCGCAAAGTTTGGGCTGCGGTCGCTTGTGGGTTTGTGTGTGTGTGTTTGTGTGTGTGTGAAAGTGGGTTTTGTCAGCGTTGAGAACACGCGTTTATAAAGACCACTTTAAGCACTCATTTACGGTGGCGCTAATTGATGCCTTAAATTTTGCGAAATTCACAAAGAAGGCGGAGAAAGGAAAGGGCGGAACGTTGCCACGTAAAAGCAACTACGTACTGAAGGAGCTTTGAGAAAATATTTTAAAAGATATAAAAGATTTAATAAAAGTTACTATTCTGATTACCGTTAACCTGAGTAGATTCTAGATTCCATACCGAATTAAAATTACTCATACGCCCAGTAAACTTTCATTGCAAAATCTTGATATAATCACAATTAAGCTTATACAACAAATAGCTTCATTGGCAATTGCTTTTGCTTAAAGAAAATTTGCATTCACACCACCTCACACTTACCTTTTCCTATGCGAACTTGATAAAAATCACCAAAGATACTCCCATTCTCACAATTGCAACTAAATTGCCAAAAATAGCTCTGCTCTGTGATCTAACGTGCCTTCAATTAAGCACCATTATTGTTGTGTGCGAATTGCCATGCAGCAAATAAAAAGCACAACGTTATAGAAAATTAACTGGCTAGCGAATTTTTCTTAAGAAAAACCATAACAGATTTGCTGGGCACGTACTTTTTCTGCCACACCATTTCGGCGCTGGTAGAAGTTTTTCCCAGCCAAAAGGTGTCACGCGATTTTGTACACACAAGCGCTTGTTATGGCATATCAAATGGCAGAGTGTCTATGTGTGCGTTTTGTGTGTGTTTAACGATCACGTAACATTTTGACGCATCTATTAAAAGCGTCTCGCACGATTTTTTCACTTCTCACGTGTGCCCGAAGTCAAATGTCATTAGATGCCGCCTCGACGTTGGCTGCATCGACGATGATGACGCCGACAACTCACTGGGCGAATAAAGATGTCTGGCGGTCTGGTCTTTTGGTAGCTGCTGGCGATGTGCTTTATACATATTTCTGCAGATGGTTGGATATTACTGGTGACTGTGGGAAGGATTTGGAATTTAATATTATGGATTTTAGTGGAAACTTTCTTTGGGAGGAATTATAACATCGGTCCATTAGTATGACTATGATGTCGATGACGTGGTGAATATTGCTGTTGCAAGTTTTGTTCTAGCACAAAAATGTAGTCTGGTCGAGTCTTGAAAGGCTTGCGTAACAATTTAAGTGCTGCTTCCAGAAAGTCTCCACGAATATACAATACGAATAAAAAGTTGTCAAGCGGGTAACTGGCTCGCAGATGAGATGAAGATTCGCCAAAGTATATGGAAGTTATACGCCTTTACAACGAGAGCATGGGTAGATAAATGTACTTCGAAGTGGACCGTTCGTACTTATATGCATTTCATGCAGCATGGATGTAGTATAGACACAATTTTGATCTCAAAGGCAAACATTTTAGATAGACTCTTTAAAGTTCTACAAGAAAACATGAAACCGGATAATGAAACACCTCAACGATGAAGAAGTCCAACACGAGCAGCAGCAAGAGCATGGGTTAAGTCAACTCGTGATTTTCAGACCAAATGAAAACCAAGAAGACACTGCAGTGTATTTTGTATTTGCGTCAGAATTTTTGTAGACATCATAGTCCGGCCTTGTTATGCGAGTTGCCTTTTCAAAAACATGCAGCAGATGAGATGCTCTAATGGATATTCCACAGGCAGGATCACTGGATTGGCTTTTGTTTCCTCACTAGAAAATTACCCCGTGACTGCGCACGTATATATATGTCGTAGCGGTTAATGCTGCTCCCGGACTATCCTCTTCCATGCCTTCCTTCCTAGATTTTTGTGACATGATTCCTCCAAATATGTCACAAACACTTAAACGCAGCGTGTTCCTGAGCGAACGCACAATCAGACGTCTGTCACTCTTATATCTCAACCGCAACTGCCCGAACTAACCTCTATTCTTGCTCACACGTTTCATTCCGATCGTTTCAGCGACACTCAGGCTCACACTCGGCAAAGCAAATGCTTCTGCTTCGCTTCTAGCAGCAGTGAATCGTCTTTGGGAAAATAACACGCTAATACGTAAGACAGACTACTTCGATCAGAAACAAAAAATAACATGTTTATTCAAAAAAAGTAATACTTAAAGAAATAATGTACCTAAACATAGAAAACAGCGCGAAACAGTTAATATAGTGGCACAATATGCACTACACGGACAAACAAATAAAGGGGTACAATATACACTACTCCGACAGGTAAATATTGAACACCCCTTTGACTCTCCATCTACACCCTTGATCCAGAATTTCTAGCCATGCTTTCAAAGAATATATATTTGACTGCAGGAGAGGATTCTATAATTGACATGTCCTATTTTGAAATGCCCTTCTGGAAAAATCTGTAGCCATGGTCTCACCAAATATATATGTGCAATTACACCCTTCCTTGGTTCACAGGTGGCATCAGGAGAGCCTACAAAAATATAAAATCTGGCCAATAATCGGAAAAGAAAAGGTAATAAACACCGGTCGTTTCAATTTGAAGAAACCCAGAATGACACAATATTGATAGTAACTCAGTCACAATGCCCCATATGTGGGACATCACCTGGTGAGACATTCTATAACGAATTTCTTTGCAGATTTGTGTTTATTGGTATCGAAGAAAAAAATCAACGCTTGCTGAGCAATACATAATTGAAATTTCTATTTTTAGATTTGATAACTTCAATTTATAAAACTTGCTGAGCAATATACAAACATTTAGACGCTTGTGAATTATGCCGGAAATAGACGAGTCGGTTAGAGCGCACTCCAAACTCCAGAGGTTCCAGGTTCAAATTCCGGCAAAACTGAATTTGTGGAAAAGTTGTTACAAATGTTTCTAAGGAAATTGGCAAATAAAAAAATTAAATAAAGTAAAAAAAAAATAACTTAAAAAAAGTGCAAAAAAAAAAAGATTTTTTTTCCAATTTAAATAAATAAAAAAATTTAATATTTCCATATTTAATTCTAATATTTCCATATTTAATACAATTTTGAATACGCGCATATTTGATTTAAATAAAAATAGCTTAGGAGCACTATCAAATACGTTTATATTTGATTTAAATACGTTTTAATTTGATTTCACTATTTTTTTCCCTCAGTGTATGTTTTGTATGGAAATGAATTTTTATTTCCTCATTTTTCAATTACTTTCATTACTATTCCCACAAACCACTATAGCCTATCTGATGCACCTTCTTATCAGGAATCCAAAAATGCCAAAAACTCGATTTTCATGGAAATGGACGTAGGATGGTTGTGCTTTAAGGTATCGATGTACATTTTCGAATTAAAAAATTTTTTTTTTATTGATTTGTCAAAAGGCGAATTTTTATAAACGATTTAAAAATAAATCACTTGGCACTGAAAAAGGAAATGGCCCAGCTAAAATTTAAATTTCACCCACATATGTTGGTCCATTTTTCATATCGAATTTTAAGTTAGTAGATATATTTCCTAACAATTTTATGTCCAATTTACTTTCTTATTATAATGAGGGCTTTAATCTCTATGGTTTAGAAACCCAACGATTTTCAACCAAATTAAATCAAAAGTCTCCAACTCTGCCAGAAAGTGCCTCAACATGGTACGTTAATATTCCCAACTTAAGACAAAATCAATATTAAATATTTCCTAAACACAGTTCCTATGTCATTTCCGAAAACCACCCTGGATTTCTTACAAGCATTTCCGTGCAAATTAACTTTCACCTCGCACCACCTTCAGCGGTATAAGTTCATACAACCTGGCACTTTTTTAAATGGTCACGTTTCGCAGGTTAAGCGCCAAAAACATCAAAGCCAAAAGAAAAAGCAACCAACTTCGCGTTAACCTCCAGGATACCGCCAGAATGTTCAACTTTTTAAACGCGAATTACGCGTGCTAAATTTCGGTAAACGAGGAGGGCAAAAAAAAACACGAACAACAACAAGAACAAGAAAGCAAAAAGAATTATCTTTGGCAAAACTTTTGAACTCAAGCGAAAAATATAGAAAATAGAAAATAAGTTTGAAGCGCCAACAAAAAAATAGAACAAGAAGAAGAAGAAGAAGACATTTTCCGAAAGCGCAACTTTAGTGAAAAATTATGCTCGCGCGAGCATTGCACAACACAGGGCACACGCTTAAAGTGAATTTTAAGCTTAAACGGTAAAGCGTGTGATAAAAATTAAGGAGGTGTAGCGAAGTAGGTTGCCTGTGGAGTGGAGAGGCGAAGGGCGGCCACAGAGCATACTGGCTGATGTCTGTCGAAGGTGTTTTGCTATATTGGTGAAAGGTGTTGAACGAAAATCTTGTTTAGTTGCTATTCGTAAGTAAGTGTTAGTATATGTGTGTATGTGTGTGTGTGTGTTGTTTGCGTATATGTGCTCTGCTGCATTTACCGTGCAACATGAGTGTAAAATTAAATGAAGTGCGAAACATTTACGAATCGCATGAGGGGAGCTGGGTGCAGAGGGAAGAGGTACTACCCGGGCTTAGGTACAATCTAGACACTCCGCAGTGCAGTGAAGTAAAGATAAATTGTAAACATTAAAGTTATAGAGATTATCTTGAGAGCGTTCTATATTATTTTCTTATGGCTTCGAGCGCTATAAGCTATTTCAATAATAATGAACATTAAAGCGGAGAAGTAAAGGAAAAAGAGAAAAATAGAAAAATAGGAAATAAAAAGAAATTTAATAAAAAAAACGATTTTAGAAGAAAAGTACTGCAGCGGAGCACAACATCAACCACTTGTACAGCTTCAGTGTCTAAACTATTGTCTTAAGAAAGTTCAGTGAGTTTTAAAACCAAAGACATTTGCTTGTATTGCCTTCCAGCGAATTAATATTACTCATACGCCTCCAATTTTCTCGAACAATTGCTCCAATGGCAATCGCACGAAACTAATTAATAAAACTGACAACCAATTTCAATATCACCCAGAGCCAAGGGTGTTTTTCTGCCAAATGCAATCAATGTATAAATATAAAACTCAATTGACTCCAGCTGCCATAGACTTGGCCTTTGAGGAGTCAATGGTAAAAAATTTAATTTTTTTTTATTCAACATTTTCAAATGTGTGTGTTCATGTGAGTGGCATTTTATTTTGCACAAACCATTTGTGGTTTTTAGAAAAAATTAATTGAAAAATCCATGCATTTCAGTGTATAGCAATTGCACTTCAAAGGCACACACACACGAAAATGCAGCCATTCAGCATTTGTAGGTAATAGATTTTTTTCATTTTGCGAAGCTCACACACACACACACTCATATGAACATTTCCATTTCACACTTTGGCAGCAAATCAATCTACTTTAATACATGCTCGCACGCTTTGCAAATGTCAGTTGACTTTTACGCGTTTTGATAGAAAATTTAAATTTGCAAAAAAAAATAAAAAAAAATTCGAAATAAAAAATTCAAAATAAAAAATTCCATACGATTTGTTATAAGGGCACAGCGCAAATCGCACACACACATCTTCGCCTATGTCAGATATTTGAGCATTCTGTGTGATTGCAATAGCTTTTTGGTGGGTGGGGGTGACTAAGTTGGCGCATGAATTCGAAATGCAACTGACAGCGTGTAACTGCATGGCTGACAGTTTAATTATTTTTTTCCCGAAATTATTTTTGCGGTTAAAAATATGAAATTGAAAAGCTTTTCACCAACACCCACTCGGCATCGACTTCAATATGCCGAGAAAATATATAAAAGTTATTGAAAACAAATAGTAGCTTTTGTTGACTTGTATTCGGATGCAAAATGCATGAGTGTGTGTTCATGTCTGTTTATAAAATGTTTTGATTTTGATATCACATTAAATTGTGGTTGTGATTTTTTTGAAAGGTAATGTCATTTAAATGTCTTATCTGTAATTTAAAATGTTTTTTTAATGTAACTTGTGTTTTTTTTAAATAACTTATCTCCCTTAAAACAAATTGGATTTGATTTCACCAGAATTTATTTCAGCAAAAGGAACATGCGCCCTTTTTCATTTGCACCCACTCGAATTGTGTAGTCGCAATTGCATTCAAAATCGATTTCGTGCCATTATCCACGAGCGTCAGTGTGTTAGTGTGTGAATTTCGCTTGCATTTTGAGCGAATCACATTCACCTAGCTACGGTACAGCCAATGGAACAAGCAAGAAACAAAAAAATGCAAATAACATAAAAGAACAACAACGAAAACAAGAACAGTGCTTAAGCCTCACCTGATTATGCTCCAATGCAAGCCTCTATGCCGGCACCTTACAGCAAGGATAATAGTTACCAAAACAGAAACTCATACACATACTCACATACACACATTCACACACTCACTCTTAGCCACGCACCCTAGCAAAAGATAAGCAGAAATTGGTTTTCTCATCGAAACGTTGCAATTCTCGTTAAATGCATTGAAATGCAACTCATTGGCGCATTCGGAGTAAGTTAATGAAATGAGCTTTTACCCGGAAGTGCTAAATAAGTACATAGTTGGTTGTTGTTGTTTCTGCAGAGGTACTGAAGCGTAAGTGTGCAATTGTAGTTGGTAGTGATTTAATGGGCTAATACGTTTGTTGTTGTTGCCGTTGTTACTGCAGGAAGGCTAAAGGAACACACACAAGAAAAAATACACACACTCAGAAGCTCATTCGCCCATCCATACACTGACCACTGCATGCAAATTATCTTCGAAATTTTCGGTAATTCCCATCAGCAGATTAAATCAAAATTTTAGGCTCTTGAAGGGTGCAAAATTTGTTTGAAGTATGTTCTGGTTACGTGCGTCCATGAACAGCTTTTATGGCAATGGAGTAGATTAAGTGTGTTCCGAATATGTGGCTTTGCGTTCTCAAATTGAGATTATGGTCATCTTAAAAATAATAATGGAATTCAAAAGCTCCGAAGAGTGAAAAATATTCAAAATTTCCTATTCGAATATAATCAACCTTTTCGAGCAACTTCCCTTCTGTATCGGCATGGTTATAATTAGGCGTATGTACCTTTTGTTTGTTAAGTGCTCGGAAAATTGTATATTGAAAATAATAATAATAATAATAGCACAGTAGGCACTGCTACCTATTTGATTGATTTTTCAAGCTTAGGTTTTTCATGAATTTACATTTGTTGAAAAGGTAATAGAATTTCCCAACAGACTGCGTACTCATATTTTCATTTGTTTAGACTTAGCTATAATTCAGATTTCAAATTGTCGATTTTGGTGCTAAAACACGAACTTTGATGTCCACTGGATAGCATTTCCCATACTCGAATCGGGCTGAAATGTTTAGAGATTTATTTTCTCATACATAGTATGTATACGTATTTCTAGGGATTGGGAGCAACAACAATATTTTTTCATACGAATCCATTGTCAGTCTACTGACCAATCTGCTGTTTGAAGTCTGTATGTCAAGATTTAAATTTTGATTAACTATGTGGCAATATGTATAGGTTTTGCTCCCATTTGGTTGTCTGGGAAGACCAAGAGAGTGTCATTAATCACATTAATATATATATTTGTCTGTCCATCTGCCATCTGTCGATTCAACTCAAGAAACGTGAATGGAAATTGCAATTGTCTGTTTCCTTGCTGTTTGAAGTTGTTTGAACAGTTTTTCAAAGACCAGCTCATGACTGTTGACTATTTTATATTTTATTTAATAGTTCTCAGAGTACTGCTGTATATAGTGATTATCTTATATATTTTTATAATTAGATAAAATATTTTTGCGAAGTCCGTGGATATATCCTATAACCTATAGGTCTCCAAATAAAGGCCCTTTGAAAATTTGAGGAGTAGCAGTATGCTGGCCATAGACTTTCAGAGTCAATCAAAAATTCAAGCACATCAGAATATACTCTTTATCATATATACTCATTAGTTAGCGCTAGACACCGAATTGTGGTTTGTTTTTGAATACCGCAAATTTTTGCATCAGAAATTGTTATCCTCCAGGAAAAAATACCGAAAAGTAGTTAAATTTGTAAAAACTATTTTCTTTCTTAAGGTGTCCTGGTACTCATCCGAACGGTGTTCAAAAGACTTTTTCAGTGTGCATAAACATGGTAGCAGCAGCAGAAGTGAAATATTTATATTTTTCATTGGAAAATATTGTTTGTTTATTCTGAAAAATTAATACAAAAAGCAGTTAAGCAGCAAAACATTGTACTATCAAGGAGACGAAGATAAGTATCTAAGCCAACAAATGTACCTAATTAACAGGCTATTACTGTATGTATATAATATTTAATAATTGATCTGAATTTAAAAACAATTTCATACTACAGATTTTTTTTTGAAACAAAAAGATTTTTTTTTTTGAGTTTACAGATTTTGGTGAAAGAAATATGGTAACACTGACTTCAGGTCCGAAAACTGGGAGGTTGTATAGATAGTTTCCTAATGTTTCGGGTTCTTCTTCACAGGTCTTCCATACTCGTACATCATTTTCGAGAACACCCATCTCACTTATTTTTTGTTTAACTACATAGTTTTTTTGATTGGTTTATATCCGGTTGTCCCCCTATCCACATCGTAGTTTGAAAAGAGTTCGTTTCGCCTAAGATTTTTGATTTTGTTTAAATTTCCATTCAAATTTTTTTTTTCTTAAATTCATGTTACATATTAATTAAATTTAAATTTTACTTCAATTTACTTTAAATTCAATTCAGTTAAAATTTTATTCAATTTCAATTTCATTTACATTTAGTTTCTTTTCAATTTAAAATCATTCCAATTTCTGACCTCTCTCGAATATAGGCAATCTTTTGAAAAATTTATCAAATATTGTATAGCCATAAAGGAAATAACATAAACAATAAAGTTGTTAAATGGATTTTCTAACGAATTCATAAAAATTGAATGGCTTCCTTATTTGCTCACAGCCTTTGAAGTGTATTTGTGCTATATAGTATTCACATATAAATGAAAAACATTTGAAATTGAATACATTTAATAAGTACCGAAGTAGGTACAATTAAATGCAATGCAGTAAATATTGAATATTATTTGTACTGTTCAGTCTGCTTTCCCAATATCAAATACAAGTAAACTTTTCTTCTATGCATTAAAGGAACAAAGTTGCCATACAAATAAACCAAATAGGTGTAGCTTATACGTGTGTGTGTGAGAGTATGCATCAGGCAGTTATGGTCGGAGCACAAAATTTTGTAAATGTTTAAAAACTGTTGTAAAATTCATCGGATATGAAAATCTAATGATTTGTAAAGACTGCGATAAGCAGCACCGAAAAACTTTTGTGCACAATGCAAAAAACACACATACATACATATAAATACAGACACACGTACTGCACGCCTCAGTTGAGTAAAGGCAAGGATGTTAATATAGTTTTGTTGAATATATGGAATTGATGACAGAGAGAGGAGGAGAGGCGGTTGGTGGAAGGGTGGACCGAGGGAAACCTTAAATGTTTTAAAAGCCAATACCAAAGTGGAAAAAAAATTTCTTTTGTATTTATTGTACAAATTCTTCATGTGACGTTGAGCCTTTTGTTGAAATATTAATTTTTCATATCACAAAAATTATGCAAAAAAGTAAGGAAAAAACATAAAGAATGGAAACTCATCAATTGGCAACCAGCTGTGCATTGATGGCATGGGCACATGTGTCTGTCTGTCTGTTTGTTTGTTTGTCTTCCTGTTCGTTTGTGGATATGTGTGTCCTATTTGCTTTGGTGTGCGTGCATGCGGTTTGGCAATTTGGTTATTATCTCTTTTGATGCCACTGCTCACAATTTTCGGTCACTCTTTTCTCTGCGCTTATTAAAAGAGGCTTACTATAATTCCGAAATTGGTTATGAATATGGAGTAGCCTTTCCTCAGCCCTGGGCCCCATTCAAATTTGAATTTAAAAGGAAAATGCCAAACAGGTAAGTGGAAAGTTTCCACTCATTTCGCTGTGAATGGAAGAGAAAGCCTAGAATTGGTTATTTGCGCAAAAGTTCCTGCCACACAAAGTTCACACAATTGATTCGAACTTTTGCGGCATGTGTTATGAATTATGGGAATTTCGCTTTTTTGGGTCAACCTTTGTGTGTTGCTTTTCAAATTTAAGCAAATTTAAACTTTGAATCACTAAAGATGCACTGTGTGCGTGCGTGATCTGTGCTTCAAATCTAATTCCCTTCACTTTAAAATGCTCAGCCATAAATGTGGATTTATGGCCTTTTTTGGTTTGTATTTTCATTTTCAATAGATGCAATCTCGATTGCAGTTGCCTTTTTAAAATGTTCGCTGCTCGCACCATTACCAGTGGATTTATGGGTCCGAGTGGACTCTCAAGTGCATGCTGCAGATTTTATGCTTTATGATACTTACGACCGGGCAATATTGTATAGTTTATTTTATTTTATTTTATTTTTTTTTATTTATAGATTTTAAGTACATAAACGCATGTGTGGGTATTTTAAGCCAAAAACACTCACACACTTACACACACGCTATACACACATACTAACAATGGCCTTGCTTAAGATATTTACAGCGTCTAGACGTGTTTCGTTATAAATCAAAAGGCTAACAAGGCTTTTAAGCACGAAGATAGCATAGTGAAAGCTTAAAAATACTTTGCGGTGCCCATGTGATGTGCGGTTGTGTGGGTTTTGTTGATTTTAAATTGAGTTATTGAACGGTTTTTATTTATGCTCAATTATACTTACACAAAAACACAGACAGCGGGTTTCGCCAAATGCCAGGCACATGATAACGTAAAACGTTTGTGAGTGCTGATAAATATGGTAATAAATTTTAATTTATCAACTTAACCTATTTAAAGTTCAGCGTATGACACGTAACGTTCACATCTTTCGAATAATTTAACTGTTGAATGAATGTTATACAGAGGAAATGTACACAGTTGTTTCAATAACTGAGTATAACTGTTATTTTATGCAGTTTTTTTTCACATACATACTCACCCTCTGTGTCTTGCGCGCTCTAATGCCAGTTTGTTATACCAAGTGCGGTCACATTGTTCTGGTCCTTCCATCTCTTATGCGCTTGAACACCCTATTTCGTTGGAGCATTTTCATCGCTAATAAGGTCGACATGACCTAGCCATCGTAGACACTGAATTTGTACACGGCAGACCTTGTCATGATTAGGGTATAGCTCATACAGCTCGTCATTACATCTGATGCGGTATTCGCCATCTACGCAAAGCGGCCCATAGGTATTACGAAGAATTTCCCACTTGAATTCTCCTAAAAGCCTGCTCATCGATCTTCTACATTACCCATGTTTCGTGAGTTTCATTCTGCTGGAAAAGGAGCTACTTCTCAATAGCCTATCAAAGCCCAAGAATTTTTTTAATTTCGAAGCTGACTTTGTTGTCGGCGCTGGCTGCAAGACAGACGAAGTCTTTCACCAGCTCAAATTCGCGATTGTCAACAGTGACGTGGGATCAAAGACTCATAGACTCTTTATTTGGAAATTTTTTTGCCCTCATTCGCTTAACTGACTGATCGCGTGTTTTCACTAATTATGTCGATATCATTGGCGTACGCCAAAAGCATGACACTCGTGCCAACATGATTCAGCTCAACGCTTCTGATAATCTTCTCCAAAAGTCTGTTAAAGAAATCACCCTACACGCTATCACCTTTTCTGATACCTAGCTTGGTTTCAAATGGTTCAGTACTTTTACTGGACATACACCATTCGGCGACCTGGCATGGTATTCGATAAAGTTCAACATAAAACTCTATCAGATAACTATACCCGGTAACATACCAGCAAAATCATTTTTGCTAGCTACTTCTCGAAGACAACAACTACTTAACCCTTAAAGTGCTGGAATCGAAATACGAGGAATTTTGTTATGAGAATTTCAAGTCCGTTTGTCAAAAAAATTTTACCTGGAAGCGCCAGGTGAAAAAGATTGAAGACCGTCTGTAAAGAAAAGCAATCAGGGGTGGAATCGTGTAACTCGATTCACGTTTTCGCTGATAGTTGAAAACGTGATCAGCGGCTCGATTCTCAAAGTTTGCTTCACGTAACTTTACTATCGATTCTCGTTTTACTTTTATCCAAAAACACTTTCCGAACCCTTCCGCTATTTTATCCGGTGTGAAAAAGCACTTTCCGAACACTTCGCGATTGTGATCAATTAAAATTATAAAATTTTGTGTGTTTTAATTCAATGATTACAAGATATTTCCTTCTTGACGAAAGCGATGAGGCAGATAGCATTGCCTGGCAGCGAAGGATACTAACGGATGCTTCAAGTCCATTGGAATTGCGTGAAAGGAGGTGCTGCATGTTATACTTTGATTACTTTGTTGAACCCTAAAAAATAATTTTATTGAGTCAAAGTTCAACAATAAATATAATTTACAACTTATACCTTGAATTTTTTGGAGCAATCACTTTTTTGGCTTGGAAACTTCTTAAAACAAGTGAAAACGACATGTAAAGTGATGTCGTGCGCTGCAATCGAGAATTGAAACGTTTTCGAACGAGAATTGGTTTACGTGAAGCAAAAACGATGTGAAGAACCTCGTTTTCGTTGCATATCGAGGTATACGATTGCGCCCCAGTACGGTATACGATTGCCCCCCAGTACGATTCAAGTCTCTTTGTCACTGCAGCCATCCCTGACTCTTGTTTTCATAGAAAAGCTGAGACATTCATGGGCGATCTGTAATAGCCCATGAATGTCTCAGCTTTTCTATGAAAACAGGAGTCAGGGATGGCTGCAGTGACAAAGAGACTTGAATCGTACTTTGTTTCGGAGAGTTCCTTCCCAATTTTTACTGAGCTGCTGGTGTTGGTCAGTGTCATTCTGCAAGTACCTTTTTTTCTGTGTATGACAAGATTCCCTGGGATATGAAATTCGGAAATGTCAGCATATAAATGCTTCCTTAATGCATCTTTGCAGTCGACTAAAATATGGTGAGTATATTCTTTGGTCTCCTCCAGGATTTGGCATAATGTGAATATCTGGTATATCTGGAGTAACTAGGTGTGAAGCTACACTGATAGAGTCCAATCAGATGGTTGACGGAGGGCTTCAATCATTCGTAGTATGTGAACTATGGCTTTCCGATTTTTTATAATTGTGAATAATTTTGGCGTAGTTATTGCGGTGAAACGTATAGATCGTCGGTACATTTAAATTTTGTGTTATGTACTTCAGGAGTGGATTTTTGTATGAAAAAATCAATAAATTTTGCAATAACAAATTTACAATTTCCACATTTTTAATATTACTTTTAAAACCCTTAAATGTACCAACTTTTAATAAAAAATCATGAAAAGTACATTATTTTATTAAACTGCTAACTGAACCGAGCAAAACAATAAATTTCCACTTCCTCCTAAAGAGAAAATAAGTGGGTATACAAAATACCTGCAAATCACTCAATTTTATAGCAAATTTGAAACTTCCCGGCCAATAAAATTGCCGCACAACACAATAGAGGCACACCGACACACACACACACGCATACACTCGAGTAACTTTATGCCCAAATTATAGACAAAAAAAAATAAAATCATGAACGTTTGAAAGAATTTATTTCTCAATTTACATGAGGGGGTAAAATTTGAAACCCAAACGTTTTGTTATATTGAATAGGGAAATTTAAGCAAAAGGACAAAAACACACAAAATTCATTCATTGTAGCGAAACAGTTAAAAAATAAAGAAATAAATTATTTCCGACAAACAAAATTCTATTTGAATACATAAAGTGGAATACAACAAAAAAAAGGAAACAAAAAAATAGGAAGCAACACTGAATAACGAGAAAAATGGCGCGAAATCTGATTATGCTGAATTTGAAAACGTTTGTTTATTTTTTGTATTCTTGTTGTTGTGTTATTTCAATGCTCCACACAACCTCAATACAATGGCAACCATGTGCCTGGTTTAACTCTTTTACAAGCGCCCGCATACAAACACACACACACACACAGACAATTACAAACCTTACCTAGCCGTGCCAGGCATTTTGACACCCGCCCTCAGACACAAAAACACAAAATACAAACACCACACAGCCCCACTCATGGCAGACTCGCAGCTAAAACATACACTCACACAAATCAAAAATTTGCATTTTAATTCGCTTCACTTGTTTTCGCATTTTCGCGGCACAACCACAAAACAGGGTGTTTCAGTCTTACTCGAACGCTTTTGCAGAATAAATTGTGTTGCCTATTTAGCTTACCAGCAGCCTGTATGTGGTATATTTTTTAAGCCCCGCCATCATGCATTAAATTTTTCACATTTGAAAAATTTCGCGCCACATTCTTTGAGTTTGTAACCGTTCATATACTTACTGGGTTGGGCGAGGGGGTAGAGAGAGATTTCATCTACGTGTTGGCAAAGCAAAAATTGCAAACCGAATTCAACCACGTCTTTGATGGCATGTGAAGGCCTGAATAATGGCTCAGCCTAAAAGTATGCAGTATCAATGCAGTACAAAGGATTTTTTATTCGCATTATTTTGATTTATTGTACGAGCATGAGAGAGTATCAATTGCCATGTAAAAATATTTCGCGATTTAGTTTTATTTCCCCGCAGATTTTTCACTTCCTTAAATCGACCAAAAACAACCACGAGCAGAAAATGCGCTGAAATGCTAATATGGCAGACTTTTACTGTTAGAAAAAAATAAAAGAAAGAAGAAAACTGAAATGGAAAAACTAATTTCAATTTTAATTCCTCTGAGAGTTGCGATGGAAATTCAGTTGGAAAATATAAAAGCAGGGAAAGTGCCAATTGCAATGGTAAAAGGGAAGGAAATGCAAATTTGAAAAGGTTTCCTTTAAAAATTCCTGCAATTGGTGTTGTTATGAAGTTCAAAGCAGTCTCACCTGGGAAATGATACGGTAACGATGTTATTGAATTTCTACAGAAATTAGTTAACAATGCACACAAATCAGCACAGTTTCCTTTTGCGTTTTCTGCTAAAACCTATTTCAAAAGCCAAATTTTTCAATCTAATAACAAGCAACAGAATACCTAACACAGCCTTAGTTAGGTGAAATTAAAATTTTTTTTATCTCTTCACAATAAGCCAAACATTTTTATATGAAAACTTTGAATTATACCCAGATTTTTGCATAGGTTTTCATACCCTGCACATGGCCAATTCTAAGCTAAAACGTCCGTGACTCAAGGGGGATTTCTCCGATCTGCTTCAAATTTTGTAGGTCGATAAAGGTGAATGACTAATGATGAAATTGTACAGTAAAACCAAGATAAAAGTACAATTTCCCTAACAATAAAATATTTCAGAACTGGTTCGAGTAAAAACTCTGAAAAACCATTTTTTTTATATGTAAAAAATGTTTTTTTTAGAAAAATTAATTACAAAAATATATGTTGTAGCAGTGATTTTTGGGCAAATTTCGCATATAAGAATGTGGATGATATGCATTTTTAAATTGGAAGCCAATACAATATTTTTTTATTTTAAGCTCCAGCGTGAAATACGTACAATTGCGTGCACCGTCTAAACTTGACTTAAGCCGTAAAAGCGAAAAAAAAATAAAAATTCGTTTTAAAAACACAGAAAAAAACGCAAAATATTGTTTTCCTAGGGTCGCCGCCTTTCCTTTGGAGTCTTAGGACCCCTTTTTGTTTGGAAACATGGAAATGGCCAAAAGGCTAAATTAAAATGTAATTTTGGGACATTGGCCCCACTTTTAGATCCAGAAATGAAGTAGAAATTATCGATAAATATTAAAATATTATCGATAAAAAAACAAAAAAATATCGAAAAATTATCGATAAAATTATTGAAAACTGTCTTATGTGCCACACACAGTCATTTCCATGACGCATGGGCATGCCGTTTTTAGAATTTACACCGACATGGGCATGACGAAATTTGACAGTTTTTATATGAAAATGTAAATAAACGAAGCATGGAGTTGCCATCTTTAACGTTTTTTGTATGGATTTTCGGAGCAAAATTTTCTAACCCGTTTTCACTACCGAAGTTCTTATGAGCTCTTTGTCAGATTTCGTCATGGAAATGATAGTGTGAATAGGGTCAAACAAAGTAAAAATACACACATTCCAAAAATTGTAGAGAAATAGTCGATAAATTGTCGAAAAAGTGTAAGGTTTATATAATCAAATCGACGCCTCAACAATGTTATTATATCTCAACCTCTCTTAATTTTTTATACTCAATACCCTGGGTATGGGTATATTCACTTTGTTCTGATGTTTGTAACAACAAGAAGGAGGTTAGATGGGTATGGAAAACTATATACTTATATGTTCTTGATCAGCGTCAACTCCTGAGTTGATTTAGCCTTGTCCGTGTGTCCTATTGCAGGAGCTAACTAGAATAAAGCTAGGAGCTAGAAGAAGTTGGTATTGAAAATGGGTGGAAATAGTCGACTGCTACGCCTACCTCCCATATAAGTGAAAATCGTGTTTTGTAAAATATGTAACCTAATTCCGCTGAAGTAGTTCCAAACTCGGTTTAAGGGGGTTTTTGATTCTGATTCCGAATTCGATGTTGAAATTACAAAATTCAAGATGATGGATCCCACATGGCCTAGTAGGTGTATGGTATATATAAGTCGGATTTGATCGACTGAAACTTACTCACTTGTTTTCTATGTTTTAAGTATGTTATATAACAGACATCTACCTATGTAGCCCAATCTAACCTTACAAGAATAAAAAATTGTTCACAAAAATTTATTTTGGTACCATTTTTAGGAGACGAACTGGGCAGCCAATATCTTTGTGTTTTTAAATATATTTTAAATATATTCTCCATACAAAATGTGGCTGGGCTTATTCTACCTGTTACACCCATTTAATTTCTTTCCAATAGTATTGAGTCCATCAATAATACCTTCAACCAAATTCACAGTGCATAGTTAACTAAAGATTAGATCAGCTGTTAGTTGACTGATGAATTGTTGATGGTTTCTTCATGTTTCTTGCCCAAAGTATACTAAATCTTTAAATATTTAAGTCAAATGAATTCATAAAATTTTTTTTCCTTTGCCATTGCCATTTCGATTTCAAATTTCTCAATACACTCGCATTTCGATCTGAGCAAATCTGACAATAAAATACTTTACCAAACTAATATCAAAAGTTTTGCATTCACTTTGGTCAATTTGTCATAATTCCAAATAAGGTTTTGATTTCCGATGTTGTATTTCCTATTGTGTGTGGGCGCTTGTGTGTGTGTGTGTGGCTAAGCACAAAAGTTTTGTTCACACTGTTTTTTTTTTCCTTGTGGCTGAAACTTTCAATATCAAAAATTTTCCAAATAATATGCAAAACGAACCAAAAGTTGTCATCATCATCATAGCCGTCGTCGTCGTCAACATGGTAATGGGGGAAAATGAAATACAAAACAATTTTCCGATACTTTTGTTTCTCTGGTTTTTTTTCGAGATGATAGACATATTCGTAAAGGAATTTTATGCCAATTTTGCATTGAATACACAAGGACATATTTTCATTTTACAAATACCACTTTTCAATTATACATATTTCCATTCAAATCGGAGCACCAGCACAGCACGAACATGCAAGTTTCCTTTAAGCTCAAAGCTGCTCACTGCAGCAGCGCTCAAGTTTAACCATAAACATGTGCTGTAAATTTTTCATGAAATGATGACATTCAATACAAAAGCGTCGGTAGTTTTTACAACAAGCACATTGATTGGAAATGCTCATTCATTCATTGAAAAAAGCGGTATCCCAACAACAACAACGACGACAACAACTTCGATACAAAGTCACACACACACACACGTGTGCTGCCATATGCCAATGAAGTTTTCAACAGCCAAATGAAAAGCTCATTGAAAAATCTCAGAAGCGTATGTATGTGTGGAGGAAAAGGGGAAGGAAACAAAAAGCCCGGAAAAATGAGAAACACACAAAGCGAAAAAATAGAAAACATGGAAGAAAGTTTTTAGCAATGCTGTCATAAAAGTGTGGTAAATTCAGCGCCATGGCAAATGTTTAGACTATAATCTTCAAATAATGGAAAAACTTTTGCTGTTAAGCAACGGCATCCTCTCCTTTCACTTTGTGTGTTTTCATTTCTTTTTCGTTCTTGTTGTCATTCCGCATGGCAGTATTTTTTTTCTATTCAATTTTCAATTTATTTCGAATGTCAGCTAATGCATTGAAGGTGCAAGGATGCTGTGCTTTGATTTTTACCACAATTTAACAGTCGTGGCTGATGAAATTCGCAGAATATAATAGTAGAAAATCTTGTGATCTCAGAAGCAAAGTACCGCAGCATCCCTATGTATGCATGGTGATTTCCTTGGCATAATTTATGAAACGATTAGACGCTCAGCCCTCTGTCACAATTTTGTAGCTTAGGAGAGGTGGACATAACTGTCAGTCCTGGATTTACCTCTAGGACCAGAAGACATGTGTTTAAAGGGTTGGCCTTAGAGGGGCGCTACGTTTCATAAAAATAGGCACATAATTAATTAATGAATTACAGGCAATTTTTGACATTTACACCTTGAAAAATTCTTAAATTTAAAATTTTAATTTTGGTGAGTCGAAAAATTGTTAAATAAAATTTCAAATTAAATTGAAGTCTTTAATATTGCTAAGCCGGAGAATACTAATATAGAAATAAAAATACTAGTAATATTAGTACCATTATAAAGGGGTACCAGACAGCAAAGATTGTTGCTCCAATTGTTATTTTTCAGCAGCTGTCAAAGTTACCAGTGACATTTATCTGTCAAAATAATTCACTTGCTAAAGTGTGAAAATTATAAAAAAAATTATGGGACGACTCCTATTTTTGGCTCAGCGACTATGTTGACTAGCAAAATTGCGACCACGATCCACAAGTGTTCGACCAAGCATCAATGCATCCACAAAGATTTACTGTTTGGTGCGGTTTATGAGGTAGGAGACATCGTTACCGTCAATGGTCCTCGTTATAGAGCGATGTTAACGACTTTCTGTGACCAGAGCTCGAGAACATCGATATATTCGAGCTGTGCCATGCCATACGAGCTACGAAACGTTCGAGGTGGTGAAGAACAAATTTGGCTTGAAGCACTGCCAGCGAGGCCGAAGCGTCCGATGTGCTATTCCATACATAATGGCATGAATGTAGTACACACAAAAAACAGTTTATCCAATTGATAAAATTTTTGTCTTTTTGTAACAAAAAAATTTTATCAATTTGCTTTATCTTTTTTGTCAAATGGATACAATTTTTGTTCAAATTAAACAATTTTTAGTAATTCGATAAAAAAATTTTGTTGACTGTATATTGACAAAAATTTAGTTAAATTTTTTTGTGTATAGCTTCAAAATAAGGCCAGCATTAATTTGATATCTTATTTGATCCTGGAAGGAGGGCGACCGACCAAAATGGATAATTGTGGTTTTTTGCACGTCTTTTTCTGGGGCGGTCTAGATTTTTAGACCCAATACAACATTTTAGGGGTACATTTTTTTTTCAATGCGAAATCGAAAAAAATTGTCTGGGCTACTCTAATGTAGTACTGCGAACTTTAACTCCAAATTTCTAGGAACTCTGTTTAATGTATCAATTTAACAGGACTCATTTTTAAGACTAGGATAATTTAACTAAAATCTGAAAACAATTCTTTTATTTTTAAATCGAAATTGGGGAAATTAATATAAAGGGAATTTATTTTCTGCTTTTTAGTCGGTTAAAAGGTTATATTTTAAAAAACTTGTTTTTTACTCTTTTTTATTTATTTTTGCAAAAGTCGTTTTCTAGATTTGTTTTGTTAGGACGGTTATATTAAATTTATCAAATAATGACAAGTGAACTTATTTCTTACAGATTTCTTTCCCATTTCTCTGACCACTACTGTAAGATTCTCTGCCATTTGAGCAAAATTAATTTTGTGACTATTTTCGTTCACTTTTTCTAATTCGTTCTCAATTGAGTTAGGGTCCATTCAGACGTTTTTATATTGGCAATTGATTTGGCATGATTGATTCAAAGTGAATTTGTGGTATTTTCGATATTTCTTCTTTTTATGACGAGATCAAGATGAAAAGTTTAACAACTTTTTCAATTTGAGTATTTTGCCATTGGGGTATTTGCAAGGGAGAATATTTGAAGGATATTTAAAAGCAATGTGAATGCAATTCAAATGAAATACACACAAAATACTTCTAATTACCATGCATCTAATTATATAAAAAAAACAAAAAATACCTTTCAATTAAAATCATAAATTGTGGGCTAATAATGCAAAGCTTCTTGTTTATCGCTGCATTTAATTTCAAAAGCCCCCTTTATCAAAGTCATTGGCTTCATATTAAAAATTAGTTAACATTCATTTTTTCGACTTATTTTTTTAGCTTGTTTAATGACAACAACCACAAACACAAACCACCATTGAACACAGAAAAAATACAGCAACAAAAAATTAGTAAACCAATAACAAACCATACCAACCGGAAGCCAGCGAGAACTGTTAACGTCAGCTTACAGCAAATGTCATTGCAACTGTAAAATTTCTAAATATCCGACAGCATTCAAAGGTTCAGCGGTTTACGTTCATTGGCGGCGAGCGACTATGAGGTTTATCGTTTACGAGGGGTGCAGTGTGGAGTGCGGCAGGTCAAAAATTGATATCCACTCAATTGGAAAAATTTAATAGTCTGTTTGCGGTCAGCTCTAGTTTGTCGAAAAAATGTGATAGTAATACGTTTTTTTTTGTTTGTTTGTTGTAGTATGGAATATTATTGGTTTTTATAGAAAAAGGTTGGGAATAGTAGCTACATAGTAACTTATTTGATGAGTTTATAATTTTGTCATTTTTATTAGGCAACATGGATTTTGTGACATATAGTGAGGTACTAATTTGAGCTCCAGAATTAGTAAATTGTATCGTGAACTAATGCAGCTCTGATAAGGACCACTCAGAAACTTTACTTTTTTTTAGGGTCAAAGGTCTCCTTGTTTAAAAATGTTGATGATCTGTGATGTCGTGCAGTAGTATTATCAATTGCTGTATTCAATATTGCTAGACATCCCGTGTAGTAATTTTCTAGAGACCTTTTCATATGAAAACATGATGTAACAGCTCCAAAGGAACTGCTTGACATATGACAACATTTGTTCACGCTGAGTGCTTCCTAACCTTCTTCTCAAGATTGCATAAGCTAATTTATTCATCAACTGAAGGGTTGTAAGACTTCAGCGTGAAAAAATTCATGACTGCTTTACAGCTTTAGTTTCTTATTAAACCAAATAAATGTCGATTAGAAAAAAAAGAGCAAAAAAATAAAAATGTTACCAATTTTATGCGTTTAAGTTCTCTTATCTTAAAAAGTAAAAGAGATGCAAACAAAAACGATGTTCTACAAAGTTGTAGAGCTGAGAATTTTCTATAAAATAGGTTTTACCATTAGAAAGTTTCAGTACTAAGCCTACAAAAAATTTATTAGTATGCGTTTACGGGTAAATGGAGCGTTCTGGAAAAATTTCCCTGATTATATTCGGATTCAGCGTATCAAAATACATAAAAAATAACCATGTGTTATCATTTAATAAAAGTACTGTCGAACAGAGTTGTCTTTCACTGGACTTACCCATTAGACCAATATTGTTTTATTTTTCGTAGTTTTTTGGGAAGAGATACGACAAATTGCTTTGCACAGCAGTATCGGGCCATTCAAACCTTCAACTTATCTACTCAGAAAAAAAGTAGGTAAATCTAACGACAGTTAAAAATGCTCCAACCCTTAAGTTCACTACATTTAACCGATGAGTTGAAGTGAATTCATTTAACAATTTTTTTTCACGGATCTGTTTTAAACTTGACAGTAAATTTGTAAAAATTTCCTATTTAATGTCAAATGCCGGTAAAAGAACTTAAAAAACCAAACCTTTTCCGGTTTTTTAAACTATTTTATGTCAACCTTTGAAGATTTAATTCAACTATTTTTTTCGGTGAATTCTACCCTACCTTCATAAATTTTATGTTTTCATACATTTTGAAATTTTTGTAAATTTACCACTTTTTTAGGTTAATTTTACCTACAATCAATTACACGAACTGGCGTAACTCTCAGTTAATTCAAATTTTACGAAACATTTTCCGATAAACTGCATCAGTTCGTAATACTGACGACGTGTGAGTTACGCCAAGTGACGAAGATATGATGTCAAATTCGGAAACTTGGAAAGTGATAGTGCCATGCCTTGCGGAATATGCAGAGACCGCATTGCTGACTCTCAAACCATTCATACTTCATCAGTTGCTAAAATACAAAAGTCTGTATTTGCTTTATCATTATGGGATCAAAGCACACTGGAGCTCTTAACTAAACGTTATTGACATAATAGTAACTGGACAAAAACTTGTAAATTTTGTCAAACATTTAAGGTTAATCGACACACCAAGAGTCAAATAGTTAGGATATTTACATTTTTCGTTAATAGGCATTTTGTTAATATTTTTGGTCCTTTACCACCATTTAAAGGCCATCGTTCAAAAAGTACCTCAAACTTCAGCAGGAATTTTCTCGATAGGTACTTAGCGGATTAATGAATTCTTGTACTCATTAGAATGGGCCTTTCCAATGGTTAGTACTTATTCTTAAAATTTCGTAAGTCATTAAAAATTATTAAAATAGGCTATCCCTAATTATCTGGCCGCCACTGTTTATGGACCTTGTAGAATCTCTTACAGACTAACCTTAGAATTTAAGGCTCAGATCAATATGTAAACAACGATTATCCGGTATTTAAATTTTCATACAGAAAAAATCCTTTAGTTACTTAACAACTTATAAATAAAATATGAAAAAATGACTGTCCTTTAAAAACTATAAAATCAAGCGAAATGAACCGAACACACATCAAATGCAGCACACGTAGGCAAACACATACTGCATATACGCCAGACAACCAAAAAGAACAAATAACCAACAAAAAGCAAAAAAAAAGTAAATAAATCTAAATGGCATTTTATGTCACTACCAGGAGACTGACGGACCGGCGATATATTGCCAATGACAAGTTGACAAATAAATGATCGTTCGGTCAGTGCGGTAGGCCGCTCAGCCCTATGCGACGCGTCATTTTTGGTATTTTAATGGCCCAGACCGCAGCGAGCCAGCCGACCACGGAAATATGCCAACGGTAATTGAGTGTAGTAAAAAGAAAATATTTACAAAAAAAAAAATGTTTATATATAGAAATACAAAAAGTGACAGAATGTAACGAATGATGCGATGCAATGTTGCAGGCAGAAATTTATGATATGACCAAATATTTCGGAACAGTTGCTGTTTATTTAACAATTATTTTAAATGGTCGAATGCGTGAGGAGTAATACTCGGCAAGCCAAAGGGGAAAAAGTTAGTAAAGGTTTTTACATACAATATCGGAAATGTTTAGTATTTGTATACACTGGGCTTAAGTTTACAAGGGCATTGAAAAACTAATAAACACAAATAAAAATATGTCTCAAAGTGAAACGAATTTTTATTTATTTTCTTTTTTGGTCCAGACAAAATTTGGTTTAAAGCCCAATTAAAAAAAATGGTGTTGCTGGTCCCATACGGCAAAACATAATTTTGTTTTTATACCCCCACACACACTGTGGCAGGCTATACTAACCTTGACACAACGTTTGTAACGCCCATAAGGAGGCGTGTCCGGTAAGGTAAAGTATATATATTCTTTGTTAGCTTCACCTCCTCAGTTGATTTAGCTATGGCCGTCTGTCTGTCCGTCCGTCTGTCTGTCCATCCGTCCGTCCGTCCGTCCGTCCGCACGATAGTTTTGGACATATCGACTTGAAACTTTGGGTACATGCTCAATACTGAGATCAAGTTCGAGAATCAGCCGAATCGGACAAAAACTGGGTTGCCAAGTAACGAAAAAAAAATCAACTTTTTCCAAGTCTCTTTTATTGCTGTATTCGATTGGAAATGTTTAGAAATGAATTCTTAACATGGTCCGAGCTTCCAGAGCCACATATAAACGGGTCAAAATGGGGTATTGTGTCAAATTTTGTTTTTTGGTGGATTGCAAAGAAAATTTTAAGAAACAGATTTCAGAAACGGAATTTTATATTCGAAGTACTTCCAAGCGGGCAATCGACTCCGATTTGGTATTCTTCGAAATTCCTCGCCAATTTGTGATATTTTCGTTTGACTTGGGAAATACTGAACCAATTTGGACGCGGCTTCTTTTATTCGGATGGAAATGATATCGGGAATGAAATGGGAATTAAACTGGAATTAAATAAAATTGAACCGGAACAAAATGGAATTGGATTACATTGAAATAATCGATAAATCATCAGATTTCCCTTACAAAACAGCCGACAAATGTCTTTATTTTCATTTATCTTTAATGATTTGATTTGAAATGATGTCGGGAACCAAAAAGGAATGGAAATGGAACCAAATGGAATTGAAGCAAAATTTGTAAACTGCAATAGAAATTATCGAAAACTAACGAAAAAATATCGTTATAATATCAACAAATGTTCGATGAAATGACTGGTCAAACAATGTATTGTAGGTACTCGTATGTATGGGGTATTTTAGTTTCGGTGATATGGAAGTTAGTTTTACTCTTACTAGTTTTTGTTTGTAGCACCCAAGAAGAGGTTTTATTTTACTTGGTTGGAAATTATGTTAATTCTCCTACAAGTTTTTGTTAAATTTATGAAAAATTTCAACAAAAGCCTACTCTTTACTTCCAACTGAACGACCGAAAGTTTGACTGAATGAAAGCCATCATGCGATATCAATTAGCGATAGTGAATATGATGCGTCCACTGCCGCAGAAATGTCATTTGCAAAATGCACACATATTTTACGAAGTATCTTTTTTTGTTTTGTTGTCAACGGTTTTTTTCCAATGCTTTGAATTCGGAACTCTGAAACAACAAAAAAAAAAACCTGTGGCCTAACACAGAGAAACAAAGAAGAACTACTATTGCCGATATTTCCGGGAAATGACGATGCTTGAAAATGTTACTGCATGGCGTTAACACCATGCGACCGCGACCACAGACAGGAAGGCAACGAACGGTCTCACGGTCAGCGAGCATTACAATGGCAGGCAGGCAGGCAAACAGGCAGGCAGGCATTTGATGTAATATTGTTGCATCAGCTGCAGTGAGAGGCAATGAATATGATGGCCAATAGCGCCATAAAACTGCATGCAAGTGCAGCTGCGGTAGAGGTAAAGGCAATGAAATGTTGCCATACCTGAACACAGGTACTGGCCATAAAGGAGTAAGTTTCAACCGACAGGGCCATGTGAGTGCACTTCACTTTTGTATGGTAAACTTTTCCCAAATATTATCAGAATGTCCGTTCCATTGAAAAGCTCTACGCGGCGTATACGTAACAATTAATTACATTAATTTACTAATGGCAATGAGTTGCATTCAATAAATTTTCTTTTATACAAATTCGTAATTTGTTATCTTTTCTCTATGGTCCACTGGAATCTCTGCCATAAATCTGACATATTCACAAACTTGTCATGACATTTTCCACTCCTACTCACACAATGAATTGTGGGTGCCAACAAGCTGGAGCAACTGTTTCGATAATTGTTATTGCTGTTACTCGTCGTTTTTTCTTTCCAATTAATTGCAACTCAATGAAGCTGGCGAAGCAGCACCCACCTAGACGATACCGAGTGTACTGTGGCAAATGCGGACAACCGGGATAAAATTCGTGGTGACTTTCGTCTTCACTTCTCTTCTCTTCATTTTTCTTCATTCCTACAACCAACAATTTTCTTGGAAATAAAATAATTAATGAACTATTTCGTTTCGATTGAATTAAGAAGTTTCATGTCTTCTGCAGCAGATTTTTTTCTTACTTTGGCTTTCTCTCCTCCTTCCACTACTCATTGTTTTTGGCAGTATTTTGTGTAAACATTTCAAAGTCGTTTAATAGTTCGAGATAATACACAAGTTAAGGAAAGAAATGTCATTTCGTTGGAAGTTCGGTGTGCACAAGCTTCGCTAATTGTTTTTTTTTCTCTCTTAACTTTTACATGTTGATGATTCAATAAATTACTAACGAAGTGGTTGGAGGGTACTTTAATATATATTAACTGTAGGTGAATGATCTGAGTTTGAGTGGCTGTCATAGTTAGGTGGAACTATTTTTATTAAATGTAGTTTACATTACTCCATTTATGAGGAAAGGAAAAAAAAATTCCTTAACACTGTTCTATAATAAAAAAATTCTAAGCGAAGGACACAATTACAGTTATACTAATTTCGGGTTGAACATGATTCGTTAGTACGCCATGCCCCGCTACCAAGTTTCGAAATATCACCCAAGCAACTGGAACTCTTATACGTTATAAAAACCTTTTGCTTGTGTGTATCCCTACAGGGACGTAACTAGAAATAAATTTTGGGGGGGGGGAGGTGGGGGGGGTGGTGTGGTTGGTTTATTAAATTTTTGTTTACTTATACGGAAGAAAAAACAAGAAAATGCAAACCAAATTAAAATCAAAAACAAATGAAAAAATGATTTATTCTTAAATCGACGTATTGTGTTCATATATTTTGGGCGGGTTCGAACACCCCAAACCACCCCCCTCCTGGTTACGTCCCTGCTTACAAGTCAAACATTTGGAATATTTCTGGGGTTTTGATAGTGGCTTAAGGTAAAATTGAGGTCGCTGATCTCGAATCCGAGGACGTCTTTGCTCCGCTACATCTAAAATGCAAAAAATTTTAAATTGGCAAATGCAGTCCGGGTTTTTTCTTGCAAAAAAAAGGTTCAATTACACTATGCGACAAAATGAGGGTAATTTTTTGTATTGCCGATCTGATAACATATTCTGAAAGGTCTCGGTCTACATAATGACTTCCTCAAAGGGGTTTTTCTGGATTAGCTCGAACAACCGAGTTATTTTTAGGTCAAAGGTCACAACTGAGTTACTGCAATCTTGCTGAAAAACCGTTAATATCTTTGGCAAATATATTCTACTGAACTCTAGCAACAATGTTGCTGAACCTCTTAACCCGCTAATGTCAGTTTTTAGGGCAACCAAAATACTTTGTATTTTTGACCACTAAACAGGTACTTCAATGGGTTAAGATGCTCAACAGTAATGTAGCTACGATGAAATTAATATTTTTGTTGAAGATACTAACTCGAAAGCACGAATAACCAGTTTTTTTTCGAGCTAATCCAGAGAAACCCTTCGGGGGTGGTATTATGTAGACCAAGACATATCAGAATCTGTTATCAGAGCGGCATTCAGAATTTGGTGTAGCACAGTGTTATTGACAACAAAAAAGTATTTACCAAATTAAAAAAATTTTGTTTGGTCAAAAAATCTAAATTTTAGTAAGTTTGTGCTATTGAGTTTGGCAATTTCCAAAGGAGGTGGACTACATTATAGCGGCACAAAACATTGAATCAAATTTAATAAATGAGATCCCAGTTGAATTAGAACTTTCCAACCGATTTTTCTAAATCAGCAATGCTTATTTTGATAACGTCAGACCCGGATGAGCTTAAATTATTCATTTTTCTTTTTCGTTTCTATCAAATTGTTTTTAAAAGGTTTCATTCGATCAAATTCACTGATGTACATATGTGCTTTAAAACGCCTGGAAAAAAAAGTTGCTCGGGTCACCCCCTGGAAATGTACTTTGGTCTATTTTATGGTGATTCTCAAAATATTTCGGCTCTAGCAACTGTAATCCGTGAGCTGGACCATTTACAAAAAACCTCTATAAATCATGTTTTTTACATGCACTTATTTCTTTATATTGCTTTGGGTCAAATAAACTTTAGGAAATAATAGACATTGAAAAACTGCACAAACCAGGACAAATCCGATATTTTTGCGATTTTTTTTAAACTACTTTAAATCGATTTTTTGCACATTTTTTTTTGGTTTCGGTTAAAAAGTGACAGAAATAAGGGAATTAGAGGGTCAATAAGTTCAAGAAAAATGTTCCCCGTAAAATTTTACTATAGGTCACTGAATACACGAAACACCAAATATATCTGTTTCTCATGTTATAACGTTTTCTTTGCGTCTTCATAGATTTGAGATATAAAGTTGATTGTGAATATTTATTATTCAATCCACTAACTTAAAGTAAATTCACAATTATTGGTTCTGAAATTTGAATATTGTATGTCGACGTTGATGAAATAGCTACAAAGTTCTGATAGAATTCTATTTTTTAAATTTGTGAAGTATACTTTGTGGGTTTTTCTGTACTATTTTTCAGAACCAAAAATGCAAAAAAACTATAAAAAAATTCAATAAAAATGATAAAAAAAATCGCAAAAATAAGGGACTGTTGTGGGTTTGTGTAGTTTGTCGATTTCTATTATTTCATAAAGTTTATTTGACCCAAAGCAATATAAAGAAATACGGGCATGTAAAAAACATGATTTATAGAGGTTTTTTGTAAATTGACCAGCTCACGGATTACAGTTACTAGAGCCGAAATATTTTGAAAATCACCATAAATTAGACCAAAGTACATTTCCAGGGGGTGACCCGGGCCATTTTTTTTTCGTCCATACAACGTGAGGCGGTTTAATGTGCTTTAGGTGCGATTCGGCGATAGTGCGCACTAGCACAAATTAGTTTTTCATATTTTTACTGTTATTAAATTTAATTAAGTCGAGCCTTTATTCCATGCACTAATATCAACGCAATAATACCACAAAGTATGAATTTTTCAATGAAAAATCTGAATAAATTATTACAAAATTTACTTACCCTACAAAATGTTCGCAGCACCCCAAAAAACTAACAAACACGTTTTGCCGCGATTGGGGTAGAACTTATGCAAGAAACTTTATCAATATATGCACAAAATGTCCATAAGGTAAATTTAAAAGAGTTTTTAGTTTTTTTTTAAAAGTTGGGCTGTCATATGCGCTCCAGTGGCATACCTCCTCTTTCTATCCTACATGTATAGTAAGGCTGGCATCCTTAGTCATGATGTCTGTCTTCACTTTGAAGAAGCCACCAGTGGACCTGAATGGCTGTAATTTCACATATATGCCGTGTTGCAGAGATGTGTCTTAAAAATCCCACACTCTTCCTAAAAACACCCTCTACATCCCATTTTAAGAATGAATATTTTTTATTTATTTGCGCTTAGTAAAAGGTTGTATAACTACTTTTATATATTTATTAATTACATTGTTTATAATAAAATCTGTGGCTAAAAGCAATAACCTCTTAAGTCGACTTAAATATGAATTGAGTTACACCGTTTACGGTATTCTACTTAATAACACAGGTCGACATATTCTCGCATAGTTTTGGTATATAAGTGGACCATTCTAAACACAATTGCGTTCTCAGTTTTATGCATTCCAGCTTGAAACCGTTCGATGTGTACTGCTTGAAGGATCCAATGAATGGTACAGCCTGGACCGTTGTACAACGACGACAAGACGGTTCGGTTGATTTCGATCGAACCTGGGAGGAATATAAGCAAGGATTTGGTGATTTGAAGAGTGAGTTTTTCGTAGGCTTGGGCAAATTGCATGCTTTGACAAATCAGGCAAAACCGCAACAGTTGTGGATACAATTGGAGGATTGGGAAGGAGCCACAAAATTTGCCAAGTACACAGATTTTATGATAGGAAATGAGGCTGCCAAATATAATATGACACAGTTGGGTGTGTATAGCGGTGATGCGGGCGATTCACTATGGTGTCATCATGGCAACAAATTCAGCACAAAAGATTGTGATAATGATGTTTACTCAGATGTTATTGCGCTGAGGCATTTGAGATTGGTTGGTGGTTTGGCGATTGACATCATAGTTATGGGTATCTTTTAGTTACAGTCGAACCGTCCAATGCAAATTACATTTTTTCTAATTCCTTTTTTTTCCAGTAATTTGAATGGAAAATAGCGTCGCGTAGAAATACCAAATTCTGAATACATTTATGACTCATGCAGTCAATGGAGTTATTGGCTTTGTGTTTATTAAGGCTTGTCGGTCTACATAAAAAAGAATTTGGTTAAGTCCACCCTGCATTTGAAAATTTGAGGTAAACTCTTCAGCGCAAAAAAATTTGTATATTAGGCATGCACAAAAAACCGCCTAAATTGTTTTTTCTTCATTTGATGTCCGATAGATAAACGCGACATATCTTTGGAATGGTATCGACTAGTACTTAGTTTTTCACTTCAGAAAATGCAGTTACAAAAATTTAATTAAAAAGTTTAAGTTTAATCCATTAACCAAACGGGGAAAATTTTTCGGAAAGGGTCTTTTTTTTTAGTAAAATTGTATGAAAATTACATAATTTTTAGTCCAAAATTCAAGTTTTTAAAAATTCAGTAGAATGGCTTTCACCACGAAAAAAGTTCGGAAAGTAGGTAATTTTTTAACCCTGACTTTCTTGAAGTGCACTTAACGCAAACAAGTGTCCTTATAACCATTTGAAAGGTATTGATTATACCTTTAAAATGGTACGAAGTTTTTTATTATAAACAATTTTAAATGTGCTGAATTTTATTAAAAACTGAATGTCGAATACTTTCTTGGGCCACTGTATGTAGTTTTAATCTTTTTTATTTAAATTTTTTTTTTAATGGACTAAGCTTATTACTTCCAAGGCGAAAGTTTAATGATTTTTAAAAAACTCAAAGGGTGAGGAAAAAATTTAAATTTAAAAAAATTTTAATTTTTGTAACTGAATTTTTTAGTTGAAGGAGGCATTGCCGGTAAAAGAACCTACCCTGAAAAATGAGGTACTCGCCCAATTGAAGTACCTACTCGTAATGTACATTTTTTGTTTGCGCTGAAACTCATTTGAGGTTAGCCTTCAAATGAATGGTGGACTTTTTCAACTTTTTTTCGTGACCCGCCTTATTGGACATGTCACATTTTGACACGACACTATGTTTTTAAATTGCGTTTTTTTTAACTCTTCAAATAACCTTGTATGAATTTAGCTGTCATACCGTACGTCCATTATAAACTCCATTGAATGCATGTGTCTCTGATCGTTTCAGAATTTGGTATTTCTCCGCGACAATATTTTCCATTCAAATTAGTCGCTGAAAAAAAAGAAATGAGAAAAAAATTTAATTTGCATTGATTCGACTGTCACTTTAAGATTTTGTCTATTCTTACCTATGATGGCAATCACGAAACCACCAACCACTCTCAAATGCCTCAGCGCAATAACATCTGAGTAAACATCATTATCACAAACTTTTGTGCTGAATTTGCTACCATGATGACACCATAGTGAATCGCCCGCATCACCGCTATACACACCCAACTTTGTCATATTATATTTGCCAGCCTCATTTCCTATCATAAAATCTGTGTACTTGGCAAATTTTGTGGCTCCATTCGAATCATTCAATTGTATCCACAACTGTTGCGGTTTTGCATGATTTGTCAAAGCATGGAGTTTAGTCAAGCCTACGAAAAAGTCGCTCTTCAAATCATCAAATCCTTGCTTATATTCTTCCAAGGTTCGATCAAAATCAACCGAACCGTCTTGTCGTCGTTGTACAACGGTCCAGGATGGACCATTCTTTGGATCCTTCAGGCAGGACACATCGAACGGTTCCAAGCTCGAAGAAAGCAAATGCAATGTGTGGACACTACTCTGACCGATATTTTGAAGTGCAGCAACACAACTTGGATACTGATTTATCGGTGATATTGGCCAATGGTTCTTCGTTGGTTTGCCAATATTTCGGATTGTCCTTCTATTGCGCTTTGTAATGGCTGCATGCTATACGTAATATAATTCATTAACGTTTGAATAGTTTCCCCTAATTTTTCCGTTTCGCTCTGGACGAAAGTTCGTTCATTTGCAGCTGAACCATGTTGATTTCATTTGTCACATTAGCCGCAATCACATGACTAACAGACGACAAACGATCAGTATGATTTCATTGACATTTGGCAAATGTTAGCTGAATTCTGTCTGCGGTTTCGTTTTTCAAGACACGAGCTTTTCCGCCAAACTGGTTGGAAGTTGCACTTGGCTTGGGTTGTTTTTCGAGCAGCCTTCGGTGAATTTGTTGGCATCAATTGCTTGCACCTTTGAAAGTAATTCTTTCTTCCTGTAACTCCTTTTGCAAACTAAATTGAAAATTCATTGCAGTAGATTGGCAATATTTCGAAATTCGCTTTCATCGAAGACCAACGAGATTGCAGTCTAAATTAAATGGAAGTTATGACATATTTCGTAATTAAATTAAATTATTTAGAAAAACTATATTTTACCTTGTCATTCCACCATTTGGATTGATAACCGAATTTGCTGCTTCCATTCGAATTCTTCTAGTCAATACAACTGGAACAGTAATAAAGTTGATATTATTCATCTTAGCTCGCACACTGTTCAACTGATACTGATAATTTTCATATTCAGCAGCCAAACTTATTGTAGATTATTTTGTACATTTCACCGAAGTGGTTGAGGTATCAGCAAAGATCAGCAAAGGTCGAATAGAATGTACTCAAAATGAAGCGATAATAAACTACAGAAAGTGCGTCTATAACTAAGAGTAACAAATACACATGACTCTCAAACAGTCAAAGCTCAGCGTTGAATAATCTAGGTCAATCTACTGAAAGTTAAAGTGACTTAACCCATTAATGACGAGAGCGAAATTTTCGGAATTTTTTCAAGATTTTTTCAGGAATACCTAGAAATGGCCTAAGAAACGAATTTCTAACTTTTTTTTTTTTGGACCGCTTACCGTTTGCCCAGCCCTGGCCGTTACCATATGGTAACGCTCGTCACAACCCTAGCAAAATTACCTAATTTAAGATATTATTGTTTATAACTACTTTAATTTTAAATTCTTGAAAGTTTAGCAATGTTTTAAGATTTATTTTGTAAAAAAAATTTTTATCGACCAATTTTTTTAAATCTAAAAGTTTTTTAAAAAAAATATTTTGTTGAAAAAAATTCTATAAATTCAGGAGCATTTTTGATCAGAAAAGTTTCTTGAGCAAAGTAGTTTGTTTTTAAAAAACGCACATTTTTGCATCAAAAAAAAAAATTTTATAGCCCCCAGGAAAAAAGTTAGAAAAGTAGGTCAGTTTTCAACTAGGATTTTCTTGATAAGTGTCCTGGTAGTCATCATAGAATGGGGTCCGATAGACCTTTTCAATAGTAATCAAGTTGATATTCTTAAAATTTTGGTAGTCGTTCAAAATTACTACAAAAGGCTGGCCTAATTATCTGTCCGCCACTGTATATAATATGTATCTCCGCCTACACCAAAATACTGCTTAGGTTTTCAATAACATAAGAAATATCTCCATATGAACTGAAATTGGAAAGGTCCTCGTCATCATTTGACATACACAATTTACATGGCTGTAAAAGATGTGTAGGATGAAGACCATAGGAAGTACCTCCTTCATCTTCCTCCTAATAATCTTGTCCAGCCGGATAAAATTATGCTCGCCTAAATGTCTTCATCGTAATGTAAATTTGTTAAAAAATCAATTGAGTAAGTTTTAGCCGGTTGAAGTAAGCCTTCTATACCATACACCCTTCCATCTGAGACCTGGCCATCTTCCGCTCATTCCACCGACGGTACTCACATGTGCTCCATGTTAGGCATGACCTAGCCATCTTAGACGTGCATTTTGTATGCGTCATGATGTCATGTCATGATCGGGGTATTGCTCATATAGCTTTTGCGGCAGTCACCATCGACGCAAAGCGGACAATATATCTTACGGAGAATTTTCCTACCACAATTCCCGTGAAATTGGGTAACATTTGTTACAAAACTCGACTCTCACTTGTATGGAAGGTAGGGGTGGCAGCAGATCGATTTCGCCCATTGCAATACCAACTCCTTCTAGGATTTCCAAAGGATAAATTCAATGTTTGGACAGCCTAGCTTTCTCAATAGCCCATACCAATCAAAATAACGTACAGACATACGGATATGGCTAAATCAACTTAAGAGGTGCTGCTAATTTTTCATAAGTACACCAAGTAGAATTTATAGATAAAATATTTTTAACTTTATATGAAAAAAGCTAAAAGAAATATATTTCAAACCAATATATAGAAAAAATTTACTTCATTTTACAAAAAATACTCGAATATGTACGCAAATATGTATATAAACACGTACAAACAATTATTTTAAATCTGAATATTAAAAAAAAAATTTTTTTTAATTATATTAAGTACACAAACACACTTTAAAATCAATATACAAATAAAATATATTTAATTTTACATAAAAAAAGCTCATACAAACATTTTCAGTAAGAAAATTTAAATTTGCTAGGGTTGTGACGAGCGTGCCCATATGGTAACAGCAAAATTCAAAATGATAAAAAGGTAACACAGAAGTTATAAATAATTTTATTTTATACGTTTTCTAATACTTTGATGTACTACCCAAATGCCAAAAAAAAAATATTTAAAATATATAACTTTCTATGGCAATGAAAAATATTCTTACTGGAAAGGTCGTGACTTTTCGCTGTTTTTGCCCACTTTTCAAAAACACTACTTTTCAATTATCCGCCACGATCGCTACTGACGAGCGATTGCTTAGAATCATATATCAAAAGAAAGATCTAAGCATGCTTTATTTAAATCAAAAAACAGATTAGTGATATTTGTTCAAATACTCTTTTAATTGAATATACCGTGGAACGCTATCAGCGTTACCATATGGTAACACTCGTCGTGAATGGGTTAATGTAGGGTAGCAGACATTCATTGTCGATCTCATTAGCAACTAGCAAAACTCGATTCTAAGTCACAAACATAAATATTTTTAAAGCAACAGCTGCTGATAAGCCGGATCTAAAAAGGCGAACACATTGCTATTCCAATCGACCGTGACTCCAGGGTGATTTCTTCAAATTCACATATGTATATTAAACCGCCTCACGCTCTATTGAAGAAAAAAAAGTTGTTCGAGTCACCGCCTGAAAATGAACTTAGGCTTAAGTTATAATAATTGCGACTCTAGCAATTGTAATTTGGAGTTGTATGAGAAATATTATTCTAAAATGCTATAATTCATACTAGAGACCGACCGAAATCACTTTTTTTAATTTCGATCGAAACCGAAATGGCCGAAACTTTTTATTATTTTTTTCGGCCAAAACCAAAATGGCCGAATTTTTATTTTTTTAATTTCGGCCGAAACCAAAGCCGAAACCGAAAAAATAAAAGGAAAAAATTATGAATTTAAATGTAATAAAGTAGTACATAATTAAGCGTATCAGTAGGCTGAAATCGATAATTTTAAGTTCAGATCATGAATTAGATGAATTTAGAAGCAAACTATCAAATGCGTGGAAATCAATTGAAGGGTCAGGGTTTTCACTTTTTGCTACTGCGAGAGTTGTAGATATTCGATTTTAGGGGAGTAGATATCAAGAAAGGGGAGTAGATTTAATTTTTTTACGTAGAGTAGCCGAAACAGCTTTTTTTGGCATAAAAGCCGAAAAACCGAAAGCGAATTTCTGTCGGTCTCTAATTCATGCAGTGATTAACCGATTTTACTGAAATTATATATGTGGTTTTGTGTAATGAATGGGTTGCATGTTGATTCTTAAAATATGTGGTTAGCCCACTACCACGTCCTAAAAATTTTAAAGGTCTGTAACTCGGATACTATTCATGGGATTTCGCTGATATTTTGTTTTTGGTGCTAGGTGGTGGATGGTGGATTCGGGTCCCATTCGAGGAATACCGGGAATATTTTGGATTTGGTGTTGAGTAGTGAATGGGCAGAGGGATGACTGGAAAAATCTGTTTTTATTTCAGTCGCTTAAATAATACATAGTATAACGTTTATACATTGACGTGCAAATACAACACTGAAAAAAAAGACAGCTTTAAAACCAAGTAAATTTGGTGCTTGATTAAAGGACAAATTTTTTCCTTAATTTAAGGAATTTTTCCTAATTTTAAGGAATTATTCTTGAATTTAAGTAAAAGTACCTTAAAACGGAAATCACCGCCTCTTTAAAACAAATTTACATTTTTCTTTATTTTAAAGAGAGCTGATTTTATCAATTGTGAGTAAATTTGAACTTTATTTAAAGAAATTCGTTTTTAATATATGGAAAAAATATTTTTTTTAGTATACGTGTCCTCAATTCTAGTATTTATTCCTCAATTTTTATAAATATTTTCATATTTTAAATTCAAAGAAAATTGTACTTACTTTTAGTAAAAATCTTTGTTTTTAAGAAAGTAATTTTTATAAATTGAAAGTAAAATTCAGTTTTTTTTTTAAAAAGTGAGTATTTCAAAATAGAAAATGCTAAAAATAGAATTGATTTAAATAATAAAAAATTTCGCATAAATATAAATTTTTGAATACCCGTGCGGGAGTTGAACCCGATAACTTTTGATAGTGAAGCGGAGGTCCTAACCACTGCACCACAGCAGCTGCTGATTTTACTAATTTTAGTAAATTTTTACTTTATTTAAAGAAGTTGGTTTTTAATACAAGGAAAAAAAATTGTTTTGTATACGTCTAATGTAGTTTTCCAAAATTTTTAGAAATTTCTAGAAATAGAATTGATATAAATAAAAAAAAATATTTGGCATGAATATAAATTTCTGCTTGTCCCAGGCGAGAGTCGAACCTGATACCTTTTGATCGGGAAGCAAAGGTCCTATCCACTGCACCACGGCCGCCGCTGGTGTGAAACGTAGTGAAAATTAGACGCCAACGCAATTATGCTGTCTATAGCACAGTCTGTTGATTGGTCTTGTCATAACGCCAAAGGTCGCAGGTTCGAATCCCACCGAAGTGAAATCGTAGGTACATATTTGTTATCACTATAAATTGTAAATTTAATTTAAGTTAATAAAATGAAATATGATTTTAAAAAATATAAAATAAAAAGAAAATATAAAAAAATAAACAAATACAATAAAAAAAAAAAATTTTTGGAGAAATTTTTGTCTTAAAAACTTTTTACTAAATTCAAAGAAATATTCCTGTTATGAAAGAAATAAGTATTAAATTTAAAGTCAAAATATATACTCATCTTAAGTAAAAGTGTTCCCTAATTTCAAAGCTATCATGACTTTAGTGCTGTTTCATTCCCCTTTTTTCTTTGGATTAAGGCATTTTTCCTTAACTGAAGTACACTTTTTTTTCAGTGAATATTATTGCGAGTGAACTATAATTAAATGAATTCAATTACAATATAAAAATCGTAATTTTATCCAAAATACCGTTTTTAGCCTCAAAAGCTTTCGAAAATCCCCGAAATAAGGGCGAAATTCGCTGCAACACTTCATATACACTGAGAAAAAAGCGTACTCCAGTTAAGGAAAAATGCCATAATCCAAAGAAAAAAAAGGGATATTTAAGATGAATATATGTTTTGACTTTAAATTTAATACTTATTTCTTTCATAGGAGGAATATTTCTTTGAAATTAGTGAAAAGTTCTAAGGAGTTTTTTCTTCGTTTTTAAGACAAAAATTACAACAAAAACTTTTTTAAATTTTTCTTTCTTTTTTTTATATTTTTTAAATTCATATTTCATTTTATTTACTTAAATTGAATTTACAATTTATAGTGATAACAAATATGTACTTACGATTTCACTTCGGTGGGATTCGAACCTGCGACCTTTGACGTTATGACAAGACCAATCAACAGACTGTGCTATAGACAGCATAATTGCGCTGGCGTCTAATTTTCACTACGTTTCGACTCTCGCCTGGGGCAAGCAGAAATTTATATTCATGCCAAATATTTTTTTTTGTTTATATCAATTCTATTTCTAGAAATTTTTAAAATTTTCGGAAAACTACTTTAGACGTATACTAAAACAATTTTATTTTCCCCTATATTAAAAACGAATTTCTTTAAATAAAGTTAAAATTTACTAAAATTAGTCTGCTTCACGATCAAAATTTATCGGGTTCAACTCCCGCATGGGGTAATCAAAAATTTATATTTATGCGAAATATTTTTATTATTAAAATCAATTATTTTTTTTAGCAATTTCTATTTTGAAATACTAGAAAATGTTTCTTAAATTTGAGGAAGAAATACTAGAATTGAGGACACGTATAATAAAAAAAATATATTTTCCTTATATTAAAAACGAATTTCTTTGAGACTATTTACACAGTCATTCCCATGACGCATGGGCATGCCGTTTTTAGAATTTACACTGACATGGGCATGACGAAATTTGGCAGTTTTTATATGAAAATGTAAATAAACGAATCATGGAGCTGCCACCTTTTACGTTTTTTGTATGGATTTTCGGTGCAAAAAGTTCTATCCCGTTTTCACTACCGCAGTTCTTATTAGCTCTTTGTCAGTGTTTTCGTCATGGAACTGATAGTGTAAATAGGCTCTTTAAATAAAGTTCAAATTTACTCACAATTAATAAAATCAGCTGTCTTTGAAATAAAGAAAAATGTAAATTTGTTTTAGAGAGGCGGTGGTTTCCGTTTTAAGGTACTTTGACTGAAATTCAAGAATAATTTCTTAAAATTAGGAAAAATTCCTTAATTTGAGGAATAATTTGTCTTTTAATCAAGGACCAAATTTACTTGGTTTTAAAGCTGCCATTTTTTCAGTGTATGTAGAACGCAGCACTGGCTTAATATGCTCGAGTCGGTTTTCATAAGGTTGTCAAAGATTTGTGTAATATATACCAGCAAAGTCGCAATATATACCAACAAATACTTGTTGTGTCCAAATGAATTTTAAGAAGCGGCCATCTGTAATCTCTCACTACCCCCCGCTTATTTTCGAAATACATTTTTGCAATAATTGGATTTAGAATGAATGCCAAAGTGTATATTGTACCAAAATTCGTCACAGACTGTCATTACATTGTTTATTAACAATTAAATTCTTAATTATATTTGGTGGAAATGCTCACAAAATTCACACCATACGCAGCAAATGAGGTTTTTTTTATAATACAGTACACATTTGTATGTACCAACCTTGCTAGTGCTACCCACTCATCAACATGTCGTAGTGAAGTGCCATAAACGCACCTCCCTTGTTTACGGCCTTTCCTTAGTGTACCATATGCGATTTCACATACACACTCACACGCACACACACACACACCCACTTGCACTTGTCCTCTCACTTGCTGCCCATAAAAGTTCATAAAAGTTACACTTGCTTCGTGCTGCCGTGTTGCCGTGTGCTCAAGTGCTTTTATGCGCTTTTCGTTGCGCGAGTAAAGAGCTCGTAAAGTTTTTTCTTCCTTTTCTTGTTTTTTCAGTTCCTTCGGACTCATATATAATGTTAATACCCATTGCGAAAATAAATTAAATTACTTTTTCGGAACTCAGGTGCAGCAGCAGCGCATATTGGAAATTTATTAAAAGCGAAATACACTGCCACGAAAAGGTACAACTCTGACGCGGCAGGCACAACACAACGTACACATGACGTTGAACCCAGGTGAAATGGTGCGGGTTTTATTCGAGCAAACATAGTGAGGAACAACCAAAAAAAAGCAACAAAAAAGGTTTATTAACGCTGCCAAGCAATTTGAAAGTTTACGAAGGTGAAGCGAATGATTGGTAATTGGCTAAAGCTGCTTTTTGTGTTTGATTATCCGGAAAATAAAAGAAATTGAAAAAAAAGCGTATAAGGAAATCTTACGTTTTATTTGGTCGGTCGTACGTTGAAATTAAATGAAAACTAGAGAGTGGACTATCTTCGGCTATACCGAAGTTGAAATACCCCCACACAGTAGGAAGAAGTACCTCGAACATAAAAAAATGTGGTCTCAAGACCCTATTTTGAGCCAATTATAGGTGGTTTTAGAGCCCTTACCATGTCCAAAATCCATTTCTAAAAATTTCCAATTAAATCCAACAAAAAAAAAAATTGGTCTCAAGACCCCATTTAGACCCTTATATATGTGGCTTCGGAACCTCGGACCATGTCCAAAATCCATTTCTAAACATTTCCAATTAAATCCACCAAAAAAAAAAAATTGGTCTCAAGACCCCATTTAGACCTTATATATGTGGCTTCGGAACCTCGGACCATGTCAAAAATACGTTTCTAAACATTTCCAATCGAATACAACAATAAAAAAGACTTGAAAAATTTTTACCTTTTTTTCGGTGTATGGGAGCCACGCCCAGTTTTTGTCCGATTTGGCTGATTCTCGAACTTGATCTCAGTATTCACGAGAAAAACATGTAAAAAAAGTTTCAAGTCGATATCTCTAAAACTGCGACCGCTATCGTGCGGACGGACAGACGGACAGACGGACAGACGGACAGACGGACAGACGGACGGACAGACAGACGGACATCGCTAAATCGACTCAGGAGGTGATACTGATCAAGAATATATATACTTTTCCATACCGGAAACGCCTCCTTATGGGCGTTACAAACGTTGTGACAAAGTTAGTATACCCTGCCACAGTGAGTGTGGGGGTATAATGAGTGCGATTATATGTGAAATATTCACAGTACTTTCAAGTATTCTCACTACTAACGAATGAAATTTACATTTTAATATTATTTGCACTTTCTCTGGGCTCCTTTTTTTTATTATTCTCTCTCCATTTTTCAAAATGCGCTTGATTGCAGTCATCTCGATTAAATTATTAGATATTCTTACTAATAAAATCAAACGTTTGCCCCTTAACGAGCTGCTCAAATTGAATTAGTCTTTTCGTCGTCCTTAGCCAATGGTGTGGCAAGTGAAGTTGGCGCGCGCACATTGCTAAATTGAGTTGACCTAATTGCAAGTGCAAGTCCGATTGCAATTGAATTGCACTGCATAAAATTTACAATTAGAAAATGTTGAGGGATCAAATCAAATTTGAAGTAAAGCGAGAAAAAAAATAGAGCGAAAGAAGTGGCTCCTAATGAATGCCTGAGGGGTGTGCTATTGATATTGGTGTTATTTTGCAGGGATTATTAGAGGTGTAGGACTATCAGTAAAAAACTTAAGTTAAATTTGAATTTATTTGAAATTTACACTGACAAAAAAGGGTGTAGGTACAAGGCATGGTAAAAAAAAATTGTTTCCTCTATTTAAAATATTTTTTTTTAGATTTGAGGTATTATTCTTGAATTTAATTAAAGGGCCTTAAAACGGAAGACACCGGCTATTTAAAACCAGTTTACATATTTATTTATTTCAATGACATCTGATTTTACTAATTGTGAGTAAATTTGAACTTTCTTTAAAGAAACATTTTTCGATATTTTATCGATAATTTTTCTGTAATTTATCGATAGTTTTTCAATATTTTTTCGATAATTTCCTTTTTCACTTCATTCCCGCTCTTTGAAAAATCGTCGATATAATATTGAGAATTTATCGATAGTTTTTCAATAAATTTTCGATATTTTATCGATAGTTTTTCCATAACTTATCGATAATTAATCGATAGTTTCTCAATATTTTTTTCAATAGTTTCCCTTTTTACTTCATTCCCGATTCATTTCAAAATTGATTCCATTATCTTTCAGTCATTTTCCATTTTGTTCCACCAGTTCCATTTCCCGATATCATTTCCAAATAGTATGAGAATTATCTTCGGTCTGACCGAAGCTTAAATACCCCGATCTGCGATAGTTCTTCGAAATTTTATCGATGATTTTTCGAAATTTTATCGATAATTTTTCGATATTTTATTGACAATTTTTCGATAACTTTTGGATAATTTTTCAATATGTATCAAGAGTTTCCATTTCCGGATCCATTTCAAAATTTTTGTTCCAATTCAATTTTGTTCCTGTCCAATTCCATTTCGTTCCAATTTTATTCCATTTCGTTCCCGACATCATTTCCAACCAAGTAAAAAAAAGCCACATCCAAATCGTTTCAGTATTTCTCAAAATAAACGAAAATAATACAAATTTCGCCATCATTTTGTATGGGAGGTAGGCGTTGTTCTTGTCTGGTGTTTCCCATTTTAAATACCGTTTGGACACCAGTGTGCAGGGTATTTAAATAAATAAATATTTGACATAAGTAAAAATTTCTGCTTGCCCCAGGTGGGAGTCGAACCCGACACCTTTTGATCGTGATATGATAGCACGTCATCATACCTAAGGTCGCAGGTTCGAATCCCATCGAAATGAAATTGTGAAAATATAAGTAGGTACCAACATAATTTTTCCTTAACTGTAGTATATTTTTTTTGAGTGCAGCTAAAGTATCCAAGAATTAAACTTTCTTCACCCAATTCCTTTGAAGGGTAATCAAATTATACTCTAATTTCTCTCTAATTAGTATCTACCAATCCTTCAATTCAAATTTATTATTACAAAAAATATTGAAACTCTCTTTGCTGATACTCGTTATTCAGCCTATGTGCCTCAGCAATCAATATCCGGTTCTACCATGCCTCCATTCGCTTTGCTTCGTTATTTTAATTAAAAATGCATTATTCAAATAGTTCGCTATTGTGTATGCACTGTATGTTGTGCATGCACTACTGCCAATATCCAATAAATCCAACAAGTAATCAACATAATTACTGCAATTTAATGTGCAAACAATTATTCCGATTGCAGCAATTAATTCCGCAAGCGTTTAAATTAAAATAACACACAAAAGCGTATGGAAATTTCTGTTCAATCGACAAATATTGGCGAAAAATACACAAAAGCGAAGAGAATCGAAATATGTTTACAACCGCGTAAATAACAAAAAAGAAACCAAATAAAAACTGAAGAATAAAAACATTTTGAGTTGATGGAAATGATGATTGTTATGATCATCATGGTGATTGCGTTTATGATGAGTACTGGAAAAAAAAAGCAAATCCGTAGATAATCCATGTAAACATAATACAATTAAAAGCGCAATTGCGCAAATATGTTTTTCGTTAGGATTGGACTTGCCACATTTTAAAATTCAAATAAAATTATTTTCTCATTGGAACGCCTTGGGAATACCGTATCAAAATAAAGTCTCAATATAGTAGGCTATTCTGAAGCCACCTAGTGGACCTAGGAAACATATATATTCTTTGAAACCATGTCAAGGATTCTCGAGGAAGATTTTTCATTTTTTCGCGAAGGGATGTGGTTCAAAGTGTCGGGTGATAGTTAAAGTTAAGTTCGAAAATTATTAAAAGGGTGACCAAGAGGGGCAAAGGGTGTCCAAGAGGGGGAAAGGGTGTCCAACGTTGGCTAAGAGTATCCAAGGCGGGTAAAGTAGCCGAAAATGGGTAGGGAGATCCAAAGGCGATACATGGGTGGTCAAAAAGGGGTGCAATATACAAGGTGTCTAGTATTAAGAGAACAAACCGTCGCCAGTTAATTAATCTGTCCGAGAAACGTAAAAAATTTTGTGGGTGGGAAGGGGCGCAAATGCTTCTGCGAAGAGTGACAGGGTGAAGTGTGAGAAAAAATTAAGAAAAAGGGATATCACTGTTTGCTGTCTTACTTCTGAACTACTGTTCACATTGGTTACAAAAATCGAATCACGAGTTAAAGGTTTCACTGTTCACACTATTTTAATAAATATGGTTCTCTGATGGCACTACACCAACTTTATCGAATAACTTTTATACAAGGTGTAACTTTTTTCAACTAATAAGTATTAGAAGAAAATCCTTCAGGTGGCAACACTAACCCTAACACACACATCATTCGCATTGTGTTTGGAACAAGAAAGCCCAATTGGAGTATTTTCCACCGAAGTGCCTAAGTGATATTATGCTATCGCATAATGAGGCCAAATCGTTGCAAAGCTCATCACAAGTACCTACAAGGGAGCTGCGGATATGCGAAAACATATTCACATTAATCACCAAATGTGACAGGCAATAGGAGCAAATAAATTTCCAAAAATATTTAATTAAGTATATGCAAAATACGCGAAACCCTAACAAATGTTGCACTTATTCCATTCATGGTACACCTATGAGTTCATGACATGACGGCCAAACTGAATCATATGCCATCAATTCTGCGAAACTATAAATAAATTTGCACGCATTGTTTTTGGGCAAATGAAATTTTGAATATATGAATGCATGAATACAATCAAATATGCCGAGATCTCCCCCATTGAGCATTTATTCGAGAATTTTCAATGCAGATTGCATATGAAAGTTTGTGTGGCGAATGATGCATAAATTAATGCAACTAAAATCACTAATTGCACGCGGTGCAGTGTGACAGTTGATGGTCGACATAAGCTCAGGTCGTCGGGGTGTTCAAAATAGAAATAAAGTGAGGTCATTTGCGATTGGCTATGACTCCATTGTTATTGGGAATTTACAATGCAAATTTTATAAAAAAAAAGAAATTCAAACCTTTGGACAAAAAATAGAAAAATTTAAGCATACTTTTAGGCAGGCGAATTAATTATACATGAATGGAATTTGGTGGAATTGCATCATTTGTAAATGCAATTTGAGTTTAATTAAATTTGAATTAGGCGATTTTAGTGAATCAATATAAGCGTTGTAAGGGCACTTCTGGGTAATTATGATTTTATGTTCTGAACGTATTAAAAATGTTAAATGTACAAGGGAACGGATTTGCATGCAATTAACAATTATAAGCATACTGATTGGGGGAAAAAAAAACATCGATTGCCAAAATGTTTTGTCAATTGTTAAACAGTAGTGAGAGTACCCTCCCTCGCGTGAACCCCCAGGCACAGTTTAAATATTTGGAAGGTATTGTAACGGTATTCGTTATAGTTCCTCCGTGGATCCTCTGGCCAGAAATGACAAATTCAGCAATAAAATCCACATACTGTCGTCAATTTCACGAACTGGCATAACTCACCCAATTTTGATTTGACAAGCTGCCGCCTCTCCAGTACATTTTCCCATGAGTTGCGTTAGTTCGTGATTTTGCCGACGAGTGAGTCACTCCAGTTTTTTAAAATGACGACGATATTAAGTACTTTTTTTTCATAAGTCTTTTTTTAACTTAGAGGGGTGTGGGTGTAAAAGTTGAAATGGCAGAGTTGTGGAGACTTTTTTTAATCCAAATGTATTCTTCAACCTACCCAAATTTGTTATTTTTGGACACTTCATAATCTGCAATGACGTTTTAGTCGGTTTAACTCATTTTTGGTAATTTTTGGAAATTTTTTTGATAAAATTCATAGGGGAAGCTTCTGGGAACATTAATATTGCAAATTTAGTGTTAACCCCTTAAGAACCACAGGAACATATGTGTTTAAGCCGAAAGCTTAAATACAACCATGCTCTGGCAGCACCTTAATCCTCTTTGACAGGTTCAGCTTTACGCCGCCATGAAACGGTTGGCGCTAGCGAAAGCCTTCAACAATCAACCCTCGGCCCCTCAGAAAAGGCGCCACATCTTTACTCGTTTACGACAACCCGAAGAGCAACAGCAGCAAATTCAACAGAAGACCAACTTCGACAGAAAAACCTTCCAGGATCTCCCGTCAGAAGTCTACCACAAATAGGATACCTTAAGTAAGATCCAAACCTTTGTACCTAAATATAGTAGAAAGAACAGAAATCGTGCATTAAGTCACCTTTGTAGTTCTCTATATCCCCTTAAGTTTGTCCCCTGAATTAATTGTACCTTCGGTACAATCCTTTGAATATGTATTTTCATATTATATAGAAAATAAAACCTTAATACTAATATTGAAAACATATATCTTTCTTTTCCTTTGTGTATGCACCCGCCACACTTGAGCTAAACAATATGTGTCCAAGAATAGATATCCAGTTTTTTAAAATTAACATTAGTTAACAAACTTTTTTTTATTAAATACATATTTTCGAAAGTACTTTTTATAATATTTGACACTTGCAACCAATTTTAAAAGAAAATATACATCACTGTTCAGATTTTTTGGCGCGTGAACTTGTTAAGTTTATTAGAGCCCGACCGATTAATCGGCTTCGGCATCGGCTTCGGCCGTTATCGGCAAAAAATACACATTCGGCTTCGGTTTCGGTTTTTCCAAAAAATGGCCGAAGTTTTGGCCGAAGCTTTTCAACTTTGTTTTTCTTTATTTTGCGACACTGAAAACCAAAACTAATTTTTTACGATACGATTTTCTAGCCCACATCACATCTAAACGGTCTTACTGATTTTCTTGAGACTTGAATGTAAAATATTGATTGGATCTCGCCTCAAATTGCGTGGCACGTGGTTACAGCTGCCACAAAGTACATCCGTGGACATTTTCTGGGTGGATTACTGAATTTTAAATATAGATTTAGAAGCTTACTATTTGCCCTGATGTCTATATTAAAAGGAGTCCTGGTAAACTGTATGAAATTTCAAATATAGGAGTAGGAGGCTCACGGAAAGATTCTACCTTTTAGAAATGTAGCCAAAATTGCTGCGCCAACATATATGAAAAGCAGTTCTGGTGCTGAAATCCGGGACCAATTTTGGTAAAATTTTACATTTAAAGTTCAAAGCTTCACAGGTGGTTTTTACCATCAACTAGAACATCCTTTGCCCATCGCCTGACGCATTTGGGGAGTCCTTAAAAAACAGCTACTTAGTAGGATTTATTCTTTGAAGAATTCTCTAATATTTCTACTAAATTCCCATTATTTTAAGCTTTACTCCAAATTTTTAAAAATAATTTAAAAAAAATCCAATTTTACTTACACGGGATATATGGGATAATCCGAGGCTCCTGTTAGTTTTGACCTAGGAGGCCCAAATTTGTTTGTGAATTCTTTTGGTTACTTTTATTATTTGTTTAAATAAATTTTTAGTTCCTTAAAAAACTTAATGTGTATTTATATACTCGAATTGGAATGAAAATACACGAAAAAACAAGTTTTTAAAGGGTTTTTATTAAAGTATCGGCTTCGGCTTCGGTATAGGCCTTCGGCCTCAGCCGAAGTAATAGGCTGCCAATTGACCTTCGGCATCGGCTTCGGCCTGAAAATGCTTATCGGTCGGGCTCTAAAGTTTATATGCTTTATTTTTATTGGTAAACTCTAATTTTTTATGTAAATATGCAGATTTGTATTTATATGTAAATAAATTTAAATTATTTCATTGGTTTCAAAAGAAAAAAAAGAGTAAGTGCAACAAAATTGTAAAAAAAACTCAATTGGGGCACGGGTGTCCCAGTGAGCGTCAAAGGATACTTATCATAAACATTTTAAATTAAATTACAATTTTTTTATGATTTTTTACATAATTGTTATGCTGGTTATACCCTGCACACTAGTGTACGAGGGTACGTTGTTTTTGGGACACCTTTTGTAACGCCCATAAGGAGCAGTGGCCGGTATGGAAAAGCATATATATTCTTGATCAGCATTACCTCCTGAGTTGATTAAGTCATGCCCGTCTGTCCGTAAAATGGACACAATTCATTACAATTCAGAAATTTTACGAAGTTTTTTCGAATTTTTCCAAATTTTTCAAAAAGCGTCCAAAAAAGGTGTGTTATTTCAACCCATACTGATACTTTTTTTTTATTGTCAAAAAACCAAACCATCACTAACCAAAAACAGATCTGAAGGCGGTCGATTTGTTTCGTCATTAGAATTTTTTAAATTTTACATCGATCAGTTTACCGCTTTTGCAAAAATGGGTTGTTATAAAAATCTTTTTTTTAACATTTTTTTTTGGGGGGGACGTAGCAGAGGTCGAATAGTCTAATCGCTTCTTATCGAAGTATTTTTTAATATAGATGTCGTTTAAAAAAAACAATCATCTTTCCCATGTGCACTCAATAGTGTTATAATCTGATCAATGTTTATGTCAAAAAATATAGAAAAAAGGAACATTTACTAACCACACACCAAAAGCGCATGATGAAAAGCCATATGATACAAAAAATGTGTACCTTAACTCCACTTAGCTCCTTCATTGTTAAAAAAAAGCATGAATTATTCACAAAGTTGGCTTTATGTATGAAGGAGCAATATCGAAATTTCTTCTTTACAAATACTTCTGAGCTCTTATATCCAAAAATGTTTCATCACTTGTGAATAAATGTCCCTCTAATGAATCTTCCGAACAATTGTTCCTCATACATCAGCAGTCCACAGTATTTCTTAATTAACCCTCTCAAAAAAAACCCCCCTCCGCTGTAACATCTTAACCGAAATAAAAGTATTCGATGTAACTAAAATAAAATGTTGCAATTAGTTGAGAGCCAAACCCATACGATTTGACACTTTTACACCCTTTGCCCAATTGGTAATTTATTAGCGACCCCGAAAAGAGCAAGCCAAGCTAAATGTTAAGTATACGCAATGAAGTGGACACACTCACACACACAACCATACTCCAACCATACCGAAAAAAAAGCGCTTACAAAAACAAACCAGAAAAGGATATGTACGCCATTTCCGTTGGTTTCATGCCTCGTTTGTCGAAAAGAAAAACAACTCAACTGCGTAAGGGCTGAATTAATTTACAACAACAGCAACATCAACGAGGCCAAAAATCCAGGAAGCTCACTCACACTTTTGCCTTTATGAGCAAAAATTCAGTGTCACACACAAAAGAAAAAGATTTATTTATGGTTCATAGATTAAATACTAATTAACACGAGTGTAGCTTACACGGGTCAAGAGAGACACATTCCCCATTCGCCTAAGCCAAAAACATTCTTTTCGCTTTCATGCGGTACTATGTTGGGATTAGCATTCGCTGTCATAGTATTGCAGTATGCTTTCTTTCATTTGTATGTGGTGTATGTGTGTGTGTCCATAAATATTCTGTGAAAAATTATTGGGGTGGAATATTCATTTCATTTCATTTGTTCTTTGTCCTTTGCGCTTTGATGGCCGCATTTAACTGCTCCTTTTGTCTTGGACTTCTTAATTTCTGCACGGACACTTGACTTCAAAAGTGCTGTTGGCCAAGAGAAAGAAAAACTCACTTAAGCATACAGGACCCTTTTTTTTTTTTACTTTTAGTGTGTGCATGTGTGTGTGTAGTTTTCTCTAACAAAGTGTCAACATGATGCACAATGAAAGTACTATGAGCAATGGCCAAGGGATGGGAAAGTGATTGCGTAAATGGGAAACTTTTGCGGTAATGAAGCAGACGTTGAAGCAATAAAAACGGAAATGGACATACTCGCATTCTCACTCACACATACACACACACACATGAACTCCAAAGGATGTTTGTTTATAGAAGTTTACTTTCATGGCGAGGGCTTTTTGTCCCAAAAAATTATAAACAAATGAAATGAATTTATTGCCTTTGCCTGTTCATGCGAAAACAAAAGAATTCGGTTGACGGGCGGTGGTATGAAGACTGTTGCGTTGCACTGTGGCTCAAAATGGAAATATTTTCAAACATTTTTTTAACGTGGCAGAGGGGATTGTTGATTGATGAATAAACTGATGCCAGAATAAATTGGGCTTGCAAATTGTCTAAATTCATTTTGAAAATCGTTTTCCAGTTCGGAAACAACAGATTCTCCAGGCACATCCACAAACTCTCAATGTTTGGTGCACTTTTTGACTCCACTGGTCATTGGTCTTTACTTCTTTCAAAATGTCGGAAGAATCGGAAGACAATATTGTGCAAACTATTGCCGAGATATGTACGTCTTCCATTGCCTGAAAAAGTAATAAAAAAATTGGACTTAAGCTAAGAGTACACGATGCGTGCAAAGCACGAATAATTCGATACAGAAATTCGTTAAAAATGTGGCCAAATTTTGTTGCAAACAAATTTTTCTTTCTAACATCTTACACGATGCGGTTAACTTCTCGAATTTTGATGCGTACCAAATTTTTTAATGCGTGCACGAATGAGGTGAATAAAATTTGAACAAATTCGTACATTGCTTGGACAAATTTTATGCGTAGCGAACTTTAAAAATTCTGTTTTTTGCGCAGCAGCAACACTATTGCTGCTCAAGGATCAAAATAGTGAGAAACAAAATCGTGAAAAGCGGCGTCATATAACGAGCATGGAGCATATGACAACCTATTGCGGGTGTTGTCCGCAGGTGATCGCATTGAACAACGTTTGTTGCCAGTTTTCATCGAATGGACAAGGATGCATTTGATTCAATTAAAACATTTTATATTTATTTTTAAAAAAAAAAAGCATTTAAAAATATATTACATTAAAAATTTAACCACAGTAGCGTAACATCGGATTCTGTGTAGCAGCTTGTCCGGACTTTACCTTTTTTCCTTGGCTGCAAACATTGCGGTAAGCCGACCTCAAGCATTGCCATTTTTTGCTACGGTCGGTCGACGTGAATCGGCCTTCGAAAACTCCTGCGATTGCGGCCTTCGCTTTCTGCATATGATGCAATTCATATGCAGGGATGCATTTCCGCTTGCGTTCTATGCGTTTCTATATCGGCGTGGTCCCACTTTTTCTCCACTTTTTGGACAATTCAATTCAATAAAATTTTCAGTTTAGAACCAAATTTATTGACAAATTTTTGAAAAAATCAAAATTTTAATTCGTACAAATTATTTGTGCACAAACTTTTGAAAAATTTGTGGAAGTGATTACACAGGAATTTATTAGTGATTACACGATATGTGTATTGTGCTCGCATCGTGTAATCGTACCTTTAGACACATTAGAACGTTTGTTAAATGTTCATTTCTTCAATAGAACTGAAAGAAATTTTATGAAATAATAGACATTGAAAACTACACAAACCAGCACAAGCCCGGTATTTTAGCGATTTTTAAAAATCGTTTTTATTGCATTTTTGTATTAGAAAAACCCAGACATTTGGTGTTTCGTGTATTCAGTGACCTATAGTAAAATTTAGCGAAACCAAACAAAAATTTGCCAAAAATCGATTTAATGTGGTTAGAAAAAATCGCAAAAATAACGAACTTGTGCTGGTTTGTCAATATCTATGATTTCATAAAGTTTATTTGACCAAAAGCAGTATAAAGAAATGCGTACATGTAAAAAATCTGATTTATAAAGGCTTTTCTGTAAATTGTCACGGATTGCATTTACTAAAGCCGAAATATTTTGAGAATCATCATAAAATGAGCCAAAGTTCATTTTCAGGGCATGACCCGGGCAACTGTATTTGAAATTCTTGATGTAGATTTAGTTTTTATTTGACTTGATCTGCTACATACACTATGTGTCACACTAAGATTTTCTTTTCCGTTGGGGAATGGGTGAGCTGTATTTTGGGAGTTTTATTTTGGGATGAGGTTTGAGATTCCGTTGAATCATAAAAATTACAATTGAAAGCTTGAACTGCGCCATATCCAGTGTCCAATACCTGGACAGATTCTTTGTCCAACAGCTGGGTTTTTCACAATAATGTTACGCAACTTGTCGATTTTTGAAAATTGGAAACGAAAATAAACAATCCTTTTAGCGATAAAAATATCATACAGAAAGGATGAGAAAAGACATCCTTCTCTGTTTTTAAAATTGTTTTTCTCGTGTCTGCAAGGGTGTGAGTAGCAGATGGTTTAGCCTCATTGCTTCAGTAAAAGTGGTTTTACAATGATATGCAACTTTTACGCTACGATCACTGTGATTCTGACCACGGCGATTCTGCTGGCTATGTCCAACAATTGGGCATGTCCAACAATTGGGAATGTCCAACAATTGGGCATGTCCAACAATTGGGCATGTCCAACAATTGGGCATGTCCAACAATTGGGCATGTCCAACAATTGGGCATGTCCAACAATTGGGAATGTCCAACAATTGGGAATGTCCAACAATTGGGCATGTCCAACAATTGGGCATGTCCAACAATTGGGCATGTCCAACAATTGGGCATGTCCAACAATTGGGCATGTCCAACAATTGGGCATGTCCAACAATTGGACACCCTCCCTTAATACCTACATTTTTTTAAAGTTAAAAATGTATTTGTGGTTATTAAAAAACTCAATTATAAAAATTGAGATTTTTCTAATTGAAGTTATTTTCCCAATATTATTCCCAATAAGCAGTAAGTACTCCAACCACTGTGCTTCATGTGTGGTCGGATAGACATCTACTCACTTACTAAAAATGTAGCACAATGACTCACAGGCGAGCGTGCTACAAATTTGATTATACACCAAGAGATTTTATGCTACCCTCACTCTTGTTCGGTAGACCAACAGTGCGTTTCGCTTTTGTTTTACATTTTCGTATGGAGCGGCACAGTGAGATTTTCGGAAATTAATGAAAAGTACCCCCCCGAAAAAAAGGAAAGAAAGAAAAACTTTTTGGTTGTGGAATTTTTTGAAATATATTTTTCAGTACGCCGGAATGAAAAGTATCCGCAACGTTTTTGAACGGTGAATGGTTGGCATAATTTATGTGTCTGCAGCGTAAAGTCGTTGCGGCGAATATATCACAAAAGTTCGTTAGTGCGATAAAGCGAGCATTGTGCTCTCATATTCGTTGAAAAGCGAAGGGGTAGCGTGAGTACGAAATGAATGCATGGCGGCTGAGGCTAAAGCTCAACATTGACCATGAACTTGAACCGAAGCGATGCGATGTGGTGAAACTAGAAGGGCACCGACCAATTTGTTAAAAAGCCAGAAGGTAGTAAAATTCAAGGTTTCCCACAGCATTCAGCCGTGAGTGGACAAAGGTTACAATGGCCACAGAAATCAATTTAATTTTATGCAATTTCCAGCAAAACTCGTCGACAAGCCACAAAATCAAAAAATACTCTCCAACCGCTGCCATGTAATTTAAGTGGAATTTCTGCAATGAGGCATGCGTACAAATGAATTCACATGAAAGCGTATTCATATGAAAACCATTCTGTGCCTGCCGCCCATGTGTACATGTGCATTCGTATAATGTCCAGCCTGATGTGTTGTTATGACCACATTAAAATGCACCTGCGTGTGGTATCGGGAGTAGCCGATGCGTGCACTGCATGTGAATATTCATGTTCATGTTGTGTGGCATATTCCGATGATGTTGCATTTGCCTGTAGTCTTCCAGTCGGTCGTCCTACTCTAATGGATGCTGTTTGCTTAGTGCGAAATTAATATTTGAAGTGGTTTTAGTATTTTGATTTATGCGCTGAAGGCGGCCATGGTCGCGGCCCCGTAAAGCTGGCAATCGAATGGTTTGTAGTAAATAATTTGTTGCCCCAGGAAATTTCAGGCGAACAGGTGTAATTTGTGTGCCCCAGATGAGGTTTGAAATAAGCACTTTATGTCGAAGAGATTATGAAAGGAAGAGATTAATGTGGAAAATTTGATCGCCACACGAAATTCGTTTCAATGCAAAATTGCATCAAACGTTGATTGTGAAATTATTGGGAAATCATTGAAATTAGACGGAAATTTTTATCAATTTGAGGGGCTCACTGAGTTTCAAGTTGGAAATTAAATATTTTGTTTGAATAATATTGAAAATTATCTTTAAAATTGACTTAATCCACCATGGAACTGGGCGCTTCATATATTAATACTGAACCATGCAATTTGTCAAGTAATGTTGTACATGGCGTATGAGTAATGTTCAATACAAGACATTGGATTTTTGGATTTAAAAATAATTCAAACCAATTGATCCAGAAAAACTAGAGAGTGGACTATCTTCGGCTATACCGAAGCTGAAATACCCCCACACAGTAGGAAGAAGTACCTCGAACCTAAAAAAATGTGGTCTCAAGACCCTATTTTGAGGCAATTATAGGTGGTTTTGGAGCCCAAACCATGTCCAAAATCCATTTTTAAAAATGTCCAATCAAATCTACCAAAAAAAAAAATTTGGTCTCAAGACCCCATTTAGACTCTTATATATGTGGCTTCGGGACCTCGGACCATGTCAAAAATACGTTTCTTAACATTTCCAATCGAATACAACAATAAAAATGACACGAAAAATTTTGACCTTTTTGACCTTTTTGTTGATTCTCGAACTTGATCTCAGTATTCATGAGAAAAACATGTACCCAAAGTTTCAAGTTGATATCTCCAAAACTGCGACCGCTATCGTGCGGACGGACAGACGGACAGACAGACGGACATCGCTAAATCGACTCAGGAGGTGATGCTGATCAAGAATATATATACTTTTCCATACCGGACACTCCCCTTATGGGCGTTACAAACGTTGTGTCAAAGTTAGTATACCCTGCCACAGTGAGTGTGGGGGTATAATGACGAGATATGGGTACTTAAATTTTAGCTCTACCTTCTGAATATATGGGAGACTATTTCGGGAGCACGCTTGTGTCGGGCGGCTGTATAGGCTAGGATAGGTGTTACAAACAAAACGAATTCGTTTGTTCTAATAAACTGAAAATTAAAATAATTCACTGATAGATTCATTGATTGGTAGGCTGACTCATCACCGCACAGCCCAAATAGCATAACCTAGAGTTTTGCCATTTATGTTGTATGTATACAACACTGGGACTATTGTGACCGACATCTATATTTTTCTAAAATATCCTTTTCTGGCAATTTCGTTTGCTCTGACACCCAAATGAGATAGACTCTGTTGTGGGTAGCTCGACTGATTAGGAGTTGGAAACAGCCCCAAACAAGGTAAGGTTGGGGTGGTGGCTGTAAGCCTCATATAAAACACATATGTGTCCATAGCAATGCTACAATCTCTCTTATCCTTTACATGAAGATTGTTGAGCTTCTTCCCTGGTCTGTCGAACCTTCAAGCGAAGCTTTTTAGGCTTTTAAGTGGCGACTCCTGCTAGCGCGTTGAACGACCAAGATCGTTCCATTAAATTCTGCAACGTGCAACAAATAATTGCAAGATGCCTTTAAGGATTCATTTTCATCTCATCTCATTTAGATTTCTTCCCTGAGCAATTTTGCTATTGAAATTATGAGCCAGGTGATGTTTCCAGCAACAAATGCTGGCAAGGAAACGTCGCACCCAAGGATATTGGAACTCTCACTCTAGCAACTGATAATATACACAAAATAATTATAAATGTAACTTACGGAATATTTAGTACCTACAACTTGCAATAAAACTGAAAAAATCGTGAAAAATTGTAAAAATTGAATTTCAGATTTTTTACTCAAATGCTTATAACTTCCATTTTTTTCAACCGATTTTAATAAATAAGTGCTCTTTTTCTTTGAAATAGATAAGCTTTCAACATGCAAGAAAGAAACTGGGATGAAAAAATTTGGTTCTACTTAAAATTTACAATAACAACATAATTTATTTTTAAAATTTTGAAAAATTGTCGACATAAATGTTGTCCAAACTGATAATCTGGTTGGAAAGTTGTTGTATGAGAGATAAGTAGTCAATTCAATTACCTTTAATTCAATACTAAACTTTTTGTAATTCGACAATCGAAACCGGAGATATTTGCAATAATGTGTTTCAAACTGCAAAATATGCAAATAGTGCAATATCTCCAAAACTGTTACTACTTAAAATTTTCGACTTCATATTCGGATTCAGCGTGGGTTTTTACATAAGAAATGACTATCAAAAGTTGAAGATAACGAAGCAAAGTGGTCCAATCCACATCGAGGTAAAACGGAGATAAATGGATTTTAAAATTTGCAATATCTTTAAAAAATGTTTAAAAATAGGTTCCTGTTTAACAAAACATAACATCTGTCATTTTTGTTTTTGAAATGGAATTCTCTTTCGAATATTATTAAAAACTAGAGAGTGGACTATCTTCGGCTATACCGAAGCTGAAATACCCCCACACAGTAGGAAGAAGTACCTCGAACATAAAAAAAATGTGGTCTCAAGACCCTATTTTGAGCCAATTATAGGTGGTTTTGGAGCCCGGACCATGTCCAAAGACCATTTCCAATCAAATCCACCAAAAAAAAAAAATTGCTCTCAAGACCCCATTTAGACCCTTATATATGTGGCGTCGGAACCTCGGACCATGTCAAAAATACGTTTCTAAACATTTCCAATCGAATACAACAATAAAAAATGTTTACCTTTTTTTTCGGTGTATGAGAGTCACGCCCAGTTTTTGTCCGATTTGGCTGATTCTCGAACTTGATCTCAGTATTCACGAGAAAAACATGTACCCAAAGTTGCAAGTCGATATCTCCAAAACTGCTACCGCTATCGTGCGGACGGACAGACGGACAGACAGACGGACATCGCTAAATCGACTCAGGAGGTGATGCTGATCAAGAATATATATACTTTTCCATACCGGACACGCCTCCTTATGGGCGTTACAAACGTTGTGACAAAGTGAGTATACCCTGCCACAGTGAGTGTGGGGGTATAAACATAGTTAATGTTGCTTATTCAAAAAAATGTTGTGGGTTGGACCACTTTTGCACTGTGCAATTTTGTAATAGATCAAACAAACATGTGGGTTAGACATTTAAACTTTTTTTTTTGTTTTTATAGGATAGACAAAAGTGGCTTCAATGCGAAAAAAAGAAGAAAACCGGAAAAAATGTGGTGAACTGATTAATCTTAAATTTTAAACAAAAATAAAGATTAGTGATTCGAAATTGCAGGAGCTAGAAGAAAGCTAGGGATCCCAAATTTTGTATTTATCCTTTTTAGGCCCTAGAAGGAGTTGGTATTGAAAATGGGCGGAATCGGTTGACTGCCACGCCTACCTCCCATATAAGTGAAAATCGTGTTTGTACCGAAATTTTAAGATTTCATCAAAACGGAATGAAGTTTTGTATAGGGGTGTTTTTGGGGTCGCTGATTTCGAATTTGATGTCGCATTTTCAAAATTCAAGATGGCGGATACAATATGGCCCAGTAGGTGTAGGGTATATATAAGTCGGCTTGCTCGACTGAAACTTACTCACTTGTTTTTAAATAATGTGAACCCAGTAGAAGCATAAAATAGCATAAAATCGATTTGGAGTTTTTGTGGATTGGATCACTTTGCTTCCAAACACCTCATATAATGATCGGTTTGAATGGTGAAGTTTACGTAGTTTGAAGATGGTTTAATCATTACATGACTCCATTGAGATATGATTCTGACAACCATGTTTTTTCTCTGCAGATAAGTCTATGCATATCAACATGCTGCTGGACCATTCAGGTGCCATATACAAATACAGTTGGGGGTTAGGTTCTCAATCCTTTCGAACTCGTTTAGATAGATTAAAACCTTTTGCTAATTTTTAATGATTTTTAAATTAATTTTAAATTCCCCACATGTTAATTTTGTATATTGAGATTTACTCAAATACAATACATTTTAAAATCGATTAAAATTTTTTTTTTATTTCAGTTTTTACACTGCGAAAAATGTGTAATCATACGTGTGATAGCTCATGACAATTCAGAAGATACATATTTGTACACATTGCGTTTTCAGGTGTGATGTGCTTGCCGGCTTTGAATTTTAATTCTAATTTCTACTAACTCACACATAGCATCCTTTAAAAAAATGTAATCGCCTACACAAAAACACTCATACAGACAAAAACAATGTCGTATTAAAAAAAAATATATGTACATATCCGCAATTAAGCAAAAATAATAATCATCATTAATAAATCATGGCCATTTGAATGATGTGGTGGGAGTATTTGAATGTTTCTATTTGTGTGTGCAATGCATGATTGTCATAATTATGCAAAACATATACAATACATACATGCAAACACAACAGCAAGGACACAGCACGATGCACACACGAAATCCGTTTAATTGTTGAAATTGCAATTGCACAGACAGAATTCGGTTTCAAATCGTATTCAGCTGTTCATACAAAAACAACAGCAATCACGTGGAGAATAACAACAATTAAAAAATCATCATGGATATAAACAATCACATATGCACTTAATTGCTTGGTGAACATACATACATCCACCTGAGAGATGACATTCACGCCCACTTAATGATGGATTAAGTAATGGGTTGTTGGGAAAAAATTGGGGATTTTTTGAAATGTTTTTAATTGAAAAGAGTATTTAGATTAAATAGTGTTTATCGTATGCATTGCCCTAGGCATTCATCAATGACCAATCTGCTTTAGACTAGGCGACTAAATATTTGTGCATGCACACATAATTTTCGTTTTGATTTAAAGTCATCTCTGTTCACCCACCCCGCCCCCCCCCCCTCGCGAATGTATTAATTCTGAATCCTCGGCCGGAGCTTTGTTTTCGTGCGCAATTAAAACTCAAAGATGCCTGCCCTTAGGGTCCTTGGATTATTGCAATGCGTAATAAGCGCCTTGGTAACCGCAGATGACGTTCTCGGTTTGTTTGTCAATTTGTTTGTTGGTTTGTATGCGTTTTGATTTACGCTTGTATGCGTATGCAAATACACCGACAAACACGCAAACAGATGGCGCGCAGCAGTACGCACTGCTTATCCGTTGCATCTTTACACGCACTTTACTCACACACGCTGCAGGCTCTAAAATGCCTTGAACTGAAGTTGAGCTCATGTGTGTGTGTGTGTGTGTGTGTGTGTGTGTGTGTGTGTGTGTGTGTATGTTTGCTTTGGTTAGTAGCATTGGTTTGTGTAATCACCATCAAATACACAATTACAGCCGCAATGCAACCAAATGCATTTATGCACTTCGCGCACTTCTTCTTTTTTTCTACGCAATTAGTTCCGAAACATAAACTCCATTTCCTGTAATGGAGTGCCGAGCCATCTCAGCCCACGCTGTTGCTGTTGCTGCTGCATTGCGTGCACAATTGAGTGCAAATTCAAAATTTAATGCATGCACTTAAAATGCAATTGTCTCCCTCTCCTCTCTCTCTCCTGCATTCAAATCGATAAATCATAAATTTAATTTTTAACCCCGTAGCGATTTAAATTTATTTTCATGCACCACTTTTCGTTCTGCTCATTCAGGGGGTTTGCGATCATGTTTTGTTTTGTTGTTGTTGTTGTTTCTGCTGTTCTACCAAGTGCTTATTTGCCGTATTTAGCAATAAAATATTTAGTGTTTCATGGGCCATAATTTATTTTGCACTGATTGCGGCCTTTAAATATAATAAATGAGCAATAAAAATGCACCTGCAGGCGCGCGCTCGGCCCTGCATTGCACAATATTTGATAAATTTATGTTAGATAGCCGGGGTGTGGTATACCATGAAGGTAGGCTACTGTGTCAAAACATTGCATTTATATTAGTTTGAAAATTTTTGAGAAATTGATTTGATAATTTAATTCGGTTAATTGTAGGTCACTAACCACTGAGCAAAAATCACAGATCAGGTTTTTATTTAAAATATGAACATTAACCTTAATCAGATTGGAAAATAATTACTGAAAAATTCAAAGCTTTTAAAAAATACTATTTCTAGCTACAATAAATATGTACCCGGTACTAGGTAACAAGGTAACCGTGTATATACAAGCTGTTAATATTTTTCGTGACCTGCCTATTAGCAATATTTATCCACAACTAGCTCTAAATAGTTTATTAAGGGTAATATTGGCAAGCGCAAGCGGTTTAGTTAGTGATGAAATATCACCAAAATTATATCTGTAAATGTGAACAATTTCAAAACAAATAAATGGCTGAATAAGTTTGAATTAGTGATGTCAAATAGTCTGCAGTTAGTCCGTGTAACCGGTTACTCGCATACCGATTACTTTTGTTTTGAAATATAATTTTAACCATTTTAAAAATAAAAGATATTTTGCTTTCTGGCCATAAATTAAATGGGTACTAGTCTGCAGTTTGTCCCCGTAACCGGTTAGTCGCATACCGATTACTTTTGTTTTTAAATATAATTTTAACCATTTTAAAAGTAAAAGATAGTTGGCTTTCTGGCCATAAATTAAATGGGTACTAGTCTGCAGTTAGTCCGTGTAACCGGTTACTTGCATACCGATTACTTTTGTTTTTTAAATATAATTTTAACCATTTTAAAAATAAAAGATATTTGACTTTCTGGTCATAAATTAAATGGGTACTAGTCTACAGTTAGTCCGTGTAACCGGTTACTTGCATACCGATTACTTTTGTTTTAAAATATAATTTTAACCATTTTAAAAGTAAAAGTTGACTTTCTGGCCATAAATTAAATTGGTACTAGTATGCAGTTAGACCGTGTAACCGGTTACTCGCATACCGATTACTTTTGTTTTTAAATTTTAACCATTTCAAAAGTAAAAAATTAAATGGGTCATAAATTAAATGGGTACTCAAACAATACCGGTTACTAAATTTTTTTTTATCTCGTCCAATAATTTTAGGTGTGCGTGAAATAGGCATTGTATGTTATTTAGGTAACCGATTATTCGAATACTGAAAACATTTTTATGTCTACTAGTTTGTCCCTTAAGCTTGGGTTCCAGCTCTCAATTACAATTAAAAATCTCAACTCTAGGTAAGCTTTGCGGTATGAAAATCACATTTACACGAAAGCAAATCCATGCATAAATTCAACATTCACACACACACACACACACGCGCGCAAATGAACACAAATATTGCAAATTCCTTAATCACGCCAAAAATCTGGTTGTGGAACATCATCTACCCCTGCTTTCGTACTTACACCAAATGCAAATAGCCACCAACCGGAAGTGACCCCAACCGTAGGATATCGCCAAATGACATTCTGAATGCAAATAACTCAAATGATAAATTGCACCTACGATGCGGCAATGGGAGTCCTTACCCCGTTTTGCTACCAGCTGCATCAGAATATTAGCTGCAATAAGCAAATAATGGAAATATATATGAGCAGCTGTAGGTTAGCGGGGGTTGAATTTGGAAGAAGCGTTCGGATAATGGTAAGACAAATGCCTTGGACAAATGTGGGCGGAGGTGGCCGGCCATGAAGGAATGAAGGAAAAACAATAGCGTCACCACTGCATTCCTAATTGCCTATCCAGACACACACTTAGTGGAATAGTGGAATTTCCAATTCAAGCAATTGTTGTTGCAAGCATCGATCAATTGCAATGCACCAAATGCAAATGCCACAATTGCAATTCAATGGAATTTAAGAAAGAAAAAATTTATATATTTTTGAAAAATAGTTGCTTGAACACAACTCCTCGTGCAAACATCTGTGCATCTTCGGGGCAACATTGTTAGCGTATGTCAACATGGAATTGATTTAGCTTTTCCTTTGAGAGCATAAAACGGCCAAAACAACAAAGAATTGTTTATATTTGCATTTGTCATATAGAAAAATGAAATCGCTCCACTCTTCTAGCGGGGGGAAGTGGGGCTCTACGGAGTGAGCATAATCCAAATACACAAACAATTCCCTCTTTTCTCTCATACTTAAGGTTATTGAAATTTTTTTTTGTACTATTTCAATTGCAGTTGCCACTACCAATGCCACCACTGCGCCATTGTTGCAAAGTGAATTTATGGTTGGGCCAAGGAAATTTATCATAAATTCCGCAGGACAATAAAATAACACAACGAACAAACAGCAAATTGTTGACGATAAAAATTGCAAATTCAAAATAAAGATTGCAGTCACTGCAATTGTCAACATTTGAATGCACATAAATTGCAGCTGAAATGCTGCTGCAGTTGTTTTTTTTTATTTTTTTATTTATTATTTTTTGCTGTTAATAATCATAATTGTGGCATTGATAAGGTTATTGAAATATGAATCCACTTTTATGCGTATGCGAAGGCGCGTGTGTGCGTGGGATAAAACTTTATTTATGAAAATAATAAAATTCATAATAAATTTACACAAAAAAAATTTAATTCAATTTTTCTATATATATAAAAGAGAAAGAGACGTGTATGTTTGGGTCCAGTGGACGCTAAAACTACCGCACAGATTCTCACCAAAATTTTTATATGTATTCTATGGGTAGTGAGTCATGTTCTAGGATAGGTTTTGACCACTTTTACCGCCCACAAGTTGGAAATACTTTTTTGCATAAACTTTTTATTATAGCAAATCCCACAATGACCTTGGTTGCGGTTGCTCATTTGCGAATTGTTTCCCAAAGATGGCACTGCCACCTACCACTTAATTTTTCCACACCTAAACAGTGTTACCATATCGGCGGGTTTCAACTTCGATGAAATGTTAAAATTATTGTAAAATTGTTCAAATACTAAAAAATAATAAGTATTTACATTAATATTAATAAGAATATGTAAAATTAATGAGATATTAAAAAAATAGAGAACAATGTGTTAAAATTCAGCTTACACTTCACACCACACTGCAAAGTGAACCTATCTTTTGGTGTGTAATTTTACACACAACACACATTTTTAAGTGTATATTTATTTTGATAAATAAAAAAAAAACATATTCAAGATTTTGGCATGTTCTATTAACACGCATGCGTGTTTTTTAAAAGCACTTACAGTGTTTATACACGCAAAGTTGTGTGTAAAATGTGTCTACAAGTTTTACACACTTTAGGTGTGTATGAATAACACATTTCACTTTGCAGTGCAATCACGCTTCCTGCGGTAATACCTACAAACTTCGCGTTCTCATAACACAGTACTACCAAAATGCTGGTGGTATTCGCACTAAAATAAGCAACTTGCTCGCATCTGCAGCAATGCAGGATTATGATGTCATAGGTAGCAACTACAAAGACTTGTCTGATGTCACTATTTCAGCAGAGTGGTATGATTCTCGGCTAAATTCGTTGTAAGTCATTATTTTAAGGTTAAGGTTATGTCTATATGTAAGGGCAATAGCCTAGTAGATAAGGAAATAATTAAATAAATCAAATAAAAGGCCATGTTTCTTTAATATAGCTTTGTACAGATTGTATGGAAACACATGCGCTAACAACCAATTTCAAAGCGGCACAATCATTGAAAAATTCAACAGATTTAAAAAAATTAAACTTTTTTGCTTTAACGATTGCTTAGAATAATTCGCAATAACGTTTTTTTCCACAAATACGAATCCGGAATTCGAACTCACATCCTCTGGAGTTTGGAGTGCGAAGTAGAAGCCTAATGAGATATCGCTGGCATTGTTGAACAAGCGATTAAATGTTTTGTGTGTACAAATTTGTTACAAATAGACTAATTTGAATTTTTTTAAATAGAATAGCAACACTGGAAATTTCAATCGAATATGAGAAGACCAACGAAAGAGCGCGATAACGATAAGACCAATTAAAATTCAAAACACGCTTTGAAATACAAATTTAAAAAAAAAAGTTCCAACTTGTATACTTACTAGAACGTTCATATCGTATTAAATATTGAAAACAAGTAAGTTTCAGTCGGTCAAAGCCGACTTATATATACCCTGCAATTACTAGGACATATTGGATCCATAGTCCATATACCAAGTTTGGAACTATTACAGCGGAATTTGGGTATTTTACAAAAAAGGATTATCAATTACATGTGAGGTAGGCGTGGCAGTCCATCGATTCTGCCTAAGTTTGGGCCCCTAGAAAAAATTATCTCTGGTTGCGAATTCCTAAACGAAGTAAACTGAATTATCGTAGCGTACGTTTTTCCGCTTGATGGTCTTCTAATTTCTTTTGTAGTTTAAAAAGTATTTTTGAAAAAACAAACTGGTCTGCATTAGCCGATTTTAGAAATCCAATAAATCTAAATGTAGCGTAGCAAAACGGACCACGGATTCGTGATCAGCGACCCGGACTTATCCTTAAGCCACTATCAGAACCCGAAGAGATACGATTTGTCGATCAATTATCGATTAATATTGAAAAATTATCGATGAAATATAGAAAAATCATCGCTAACTATTCGAAAAATTATACATAAAATATCGAAAAAGTATCGGAAAGTTTTTTGTCTTCGTTTGTCGTCGTTCTAACCTCAACTCGCCATGTCGTATATCTCTCTGGAGTCCCATTTTCATGTCACTCCATCAAGCCACAATTGAATTAAAATTGTGTTGTATCAGTTTTTTCTTGCTCTCCGGAAAAGGCGGTGCAAATTTATTTCACCGGTTTCGCTGCTATTTTATTGTTTCTTTTTCAAATTCATTTTCAGTGTGTAGATCTTTACTTAAGTATAATTATATAAAATTCTTTGTGAGTTTGTTTGCGAGATGAATGGAAACATGTTGGTTCTGAAAATTGACGATCCACTGCCACGCCCTAACATTTTTGAAGCTCTATAACTCGGGTCCTATTCAAGGGATTACGCTGAAATTTATGGTTTCATGCTGGGTTGTGAATGTGCAAAGGGTTGACTTTGAAAATTTGCACTCCACCCACTGCCATGCCCTAACATTTGCAAAGCTCTGTAACTCGGGTAGTATTCAAGGAATTTCGTTGAAATTTTTTTGTGAAGATCCGCCCACTTCCACGGGCGTTGAGTAGTGAATGGACAGAGGGATGACTGGCAAAATCTATTGTTATTTCAGTTGTTTACATAATACATAGTCTAACATTTAAACAATTACGTGAAAATACAAAATTATTGCGAGCGAAGTTGTGTGGAATGTAAAACTCATGTAGGCATTCTGGAATCTATCTCATTCAGTAAGAGTTGGAAATTTGTCTTTTGGAAATATTAACATTACAGTACACGCATATGTATTTGTTGCCAACGGTTTCTTCAGAGTCCATTGATTTGTTTCGATGTCATATTCTTCGACAGTGGGTTCAAATTGGCAACCATTGTGACCTCCTGCAGCCATCAGTCGGTCTCCAAAAAAAGCGCAGGCAACTGAAAATCGCGCACTACTGATCGAGCATATCTGAAAAAAAAAATTGTAATTTAGTAAAGGGTTTGTGAATACGGCGGCAATATCGAACCATGGTCCACTTGTCTGCCATCGGATCATAACGTTCTACTGTATCTGTGAGAGTATTGCCTGTCGATTTTCCGCCAACCACGTACAGATATCCATTGCCAGCAGCTACCTGCGAATAAATAGTTGATATTTTGTTGTGACTCAAATTTTGTTATGATCAGTACCTGAAAGTCATAACGTGCTTTGTTCATGGGTGCCCTGAGGGTCCATGCATTCGTGTTTGGGTCGTAACGCTCTACCGATCTTTTACAACAATTGTAATAGTTCACATCGAAGTACCCTCCAACTGCATACAAAAGTTCATTCAGTGCAGCTACACCTAATCTGGATCTCTTTTCGTTCATTGGAGCTACACAATTCCACAGTCGATCTTTTGGATTCCATCTAAGTAGAACGAGTTTTTTTATTAAATTTGTATAACTACATCCATTCCCTTCTTACCGTTCTACACTATTGAGTGTGTCGTTAGATAAAGTACCACCTACACTGTAGAGGTATTCCCCGAGAACACCAAGACTTCGGTAGTCACGAGATGTATTATAAGGGTTTTCTGTCGTCAACGGTGGTGTTTTAAAATCGTAGCTCGTTACGTTGCATCCTACTGAAGCTAACAGCAAGTCATCAAGCACAAAATAAGAATCGGCATACAATAGTTTTACGTTCCACTTGTTCCAATTATCCTCACTGCTATTGTAGATTTTATATGATCTTGTATTGTACTAAAAGAACATAATTTTTACTTCGAAATAAGTAAGTTTATTAAAATATATAACAAAGATCCACTGCAAAGCAACCAATACTTGAAAAATATTCAAAGTAAGTCAAGAATTAAAGTGAATATTTGGCGGCTTTGGTTAACTCAGCACAGGATTAAATATAGTCTCACCGTATCGTTGTGATGTTGAAACAAAATTAAAGTTTCGTCCGTTGATTTGATTGCTTGCGCCAGAGGCGTGGCAACTATTGATGGTTTTTGCGGTTGTATACGTTTTTTCTGTATTGTGTGTTTTCCCGGCTGTAGATGCCATGTTATTGCTTCAATGAGCAAATCTTTGCACTCATTTGTCTTACAAAGTGGTTTCAATTGGTCGTTTATGAAATCCAACGGCAGTAGTTGCAGGCGAACTGATGCCAGCAACTGAGGAAAATACATTTCACGATCCTTACGGTCGTGATCTATCCATGAAATGCAACTATTAAATACATCTTCTTCCGAATTAACAACGAGGTCATCACTGTCCATAACTTTACATAATTGACCAACACTCAATTGAAAGAAATCATCACTGCCGCATACCTGAAAAATTCAAAAATTACATTAACTTTTAAATGGTTTACAAATGTAATCACTACTCTCACCTCCATATAGTGCTGATGAGTGAAAGCATCCGCTTGGCTTACGACATCATTGCAGTTATATTTTCCAGCAATTTGAGCTGCTTTCAGACAATAAGACGGATGCAGCTCTTGTAGCAAATAATCCCAGCCAGCCTTGACCACTTCAGTCAGCTGGAGTTGAGTGGCTGCGGCCAGGTATAGTTCGATGTTATCCTTCTTAAATTCGATGTGCCCACTATAGCAAAAGTGTATTAAAATTTCTAGAACATGTCCGGAAACTTCCTCAAGCTGTACTTCATTGCGTTCGGCATTGTTAGAGAACAAGTCCAGGAAGTACAAACTGCATGCGGACAAAACCACACGATGTGCAGAGACTCTGAAGAAAAAGATACATTGTGAATTATACTTCCCATTTCTAAATTGAATTGCATTCATAGAATAAATCTGTTTTTCGATTTCGCTCCACTACTTACCGTGTTCCATCGCCTGCAGCTACGAGCACAACGTCGCACATCTTCTGATTCTCAAAGTAAACCTGCAATATTGTCAGGACTTTTTCAGCATATTGGCCACGTTTGAAAGCATTCACATTTTGCGAGATTGTCTTCGGCATTTTGTTTGCAATTTCGTCACAAAGAGAAGTAAGTATTTTAATTAAAACTATCACAACACCACAACTCTCAACGTTTCAACTTGGAATGATTTTCGAATTCTTAGTCGCGAGTGCAAGTCAGCTATTTGAAGCTACGGAGATCCATGCGAATAATACAACCAAAAATTTGGGACATTCCCAGCGCAATCGAAAGACAATTAGTGTCCCATAGCAGCTTACTTTAATCCGCTGCGCTTCGGATGTTTTCTGCATGCGCGAATAGGCAAGTGTCCTTCACTAATTTTTTTTCTCAGAAAAAAGTGCAGGTAGCGGAATGATGTGGCAGATAAACAATCTGTTATTTGGATATTCTTTACCTAGAATATAATTAATGTTAAATTTGTATTTAATACTATGGGTATTTCTTAGTAGGACCGACCGAAATTGCCTTTCTCAATTTCGGCCAAAACCGAAGTGGCCGAAATTTTTTATTTTCAGCCGAAACCGAAAAAATAAAAGAAAACTTTGTGAATTTAAATGTAATAAAGTAGTACATAATTATGCATATCGGTAGGCTGGAATCGATCATTTTATGTTCAGATCATGAATTAGATGAATTTAGAAGCAAATTATCAATTGAAGGGGCAGGGTTCTCACTTTTTATTCGATTTTAGGGGAGTATATTTGAAGAAAGGGGAGTAGATTTAATTTTTTTTTGCGTAGCGTAGTAGGAATTCTACGAGAGTAGTAGAAGTCACTGTCAGGTAGAGCCCGACCGATTAATCGGCTTCGGCATCGGCTTCGGCCGTTATCGGCCAAAAATGTACATTCGGCTTCGGTTTTTCCAAAAAATGGTCGAAGTTTTGGCCGAAGCTTTTCAACTTTTTTTTTTCTTTATTTTGCGACACTGAAAACCAAAACTAATTTTTTACGATACGATTTTCTAGCCCACATCACATCTAAACGGTCTTACTGATTTTCTTGAGACTTGAATGTAAAATATTGAGTGGATCTCGCCTCAAATTGCGTGGCATGGGGTTACAGCTGCCACAAAGTACATCCGTGGACATTTTCTGGGTGGATTACTGAATTTTAAATATAGATTTAGAAGCTTACTACTTGCCCTGATGTCTATATTAAAAGGAGTCCTGGTAAACTGTATGAAATTTCAAATATTGGAGTAGGAGGCTCACGGAAAGATTCTACCTTTTAGAAATGTAGCCCAAATTGCTGCGCCAACGTATATGAAAAGCAGTTCTGGTGCTGAAATCTGGGACCAATTTTGGTAAAATTTTACATTTAAAGTTCAAAGCTTCACAGGTGGTTTTTACCATCAACTAGAACATCCTTTGCCCATCACCTGACGCATTTGGGGAGTCCTTAAAAAACAGCTACTTAGTAGGATTTATTCTTTGAAGATTTCTCTACCATTTCTACTAAATTCCCATTATTTTAAGCTTTACTCCAAATTTTTAAAAATAATTTTAAAAAAATCCAATTTTACTTACACGGGATATATGGGATAACCCGAGGCTCCTGTTAGTTTTGACCTAGGAGGCCCAAATTTGTTTGTGAATTCTTTTGGTTACTTTTATTATTTGTTTAAATACATTTTTAGTTCCTTAAAAAATTAAATGTGTATTTATATACTCGAATTTGAATGAAAATACACGAAAAAGCAAGTTTTTAAAGGGTTTTTATTAAAGTATATACCTATCCAAAATTCACTGTGCATCTCTCAAAAAAAATTGTTTTGAGTGTTGCTTTGTAAAACCACGACAACTTTATTTATAATTCCTCCATATTTATTTTTATTGGTACCGCTACATTACAAGTTTATTCCATTTGCATGTTCATCATCTCCGTTTAAAATTTGGTTCCTGTTCCATTTTATTACCACTGCCTCTCCATTTAAATTTTTACTGTATCCATTTACAGTTTCTTTCACGTTCCAGTTCCCAATTGGTTCCCATTCTGTTCCCGATGATTTTTACAGTTCCACTGTTCTCGTTTTATTTCTTTCAATTTCCATTCCTTTCTCCTCCTTGGAAAATTTCCAATTCTACTTTAATCCGATTTATTTGCATTTCGTACTGGTTTCATTCCCATTCAGTAGTGACCACAATCCCATAAGAGCAGAAAGGAGAGGGCATTAACGAATTGTGAAAAGACGGACAGACGGGCATGACTAGATCGACTAAGATGCTGATCAAAAATAGAGAGAGTGCCCTTCTACTGGCACCCTTCAATTCAGACGTTTGTTTCGAACCGGTTGTAAGTAAGAAAAGTAAGAAATGTATTTTCCAAATGGGGGCGTGGCAGTTTATATAAATTGACGCGACAGATATAGTAGCTCTCCTAAAGCCACCAGTGAGCCTAGGAAGCTGTAACTGCACATATGTATGTGAGACCATTGCTAGAGATTGTAGAGGAAGATTTCGTATATTTCCGACAGGGAGGCGTGGCAATTCGAAATGTTGGCGAGTGGACAATAGTCGTAATGCCTCTCAAATTAGCCAAAAGCAACTCGATCGAATGCAATCATGTGGATAGTCTGATCACTTCAAATGTGCGTACATGAAAAGAAGCAATTTCACTTACAAAAACTGCGGTTCTGAATACGAGGCGAAACATAATTTTAGCCCATTTTTACTTAATTTTTTCACTTTTTTCCATTTTTTTTGCTAATACAATCTAATAATTTTTTTCAGTGGAAATGGTCAGAGTGGACTACCGAAAGATAAACAAAACATAAAAATTGATAATCTAGTGTTAAAGTTTAATTTTCGATTTTTTACAGCGAAGTGTAAATGGGTGCCAGTAGCTGGGCACCTTTTTTTTTGAGGGTTGATTTTCGAGACTGCCAAAATCGTTTGCAATTCTTGTTTGCTATTGAACTCAGCTTTCAAACGAAACCCAGAGCTCCGCGAAATTATGTTTCAATTGAAAGTTATGTCCTCAAGATCATAGATGCCAGTAGGTGGGCACTCTCCCCTATATAAATTTTTTTTTTAATCCATCTGAATTCCCATTGGACTCTTATTTCTATCCAAAAAGAACCCTCCATCAATATAACTTCAATCAATTGCGATTGAAATCGAATGATTTGTGCTCAAATTTATTGCCAACTGTACTGTCAAATGCACAAAATGCGATAATTGCACGACTCTTTGCAGAGCCCGCACTTAATTTCAATTTTATTTATTACGAAACGAAAAAAAAGCGAAAGGAAAAACAAAAATGTAAACAAAAATGCAACGCCAAAGTCCCGCCGCCATCAGCTCTTGCATTATTTATACAGCAAAATTCATGGCATTTGTGTGCATTTTATGTGAGTCCTTTATTATCCTTCATACATATGCGCCACTCGTAAAAACACTTGATGTGACGCCGAAACGGTATACCCAAGCCAAATGATTTTGGTCACATTTGTCGTTTGATGTTGGTGTCGCTTGTTGTATGGTATTGACATTTTTCTAAAATTTGATGCTCTCCCGAAAGCGACAACATTTTTCGACCACTTCAAATTTGGTACACCGTAAATTTTGCAACGATGGGCGGGAAGCAGCACAGAAATCCACACCAAGCTCATCCGAAGGGAGGACATATCCACACAAATGTGTTTGCATTTGTGACATGGGCCGAGCGCGCTGGCAGTGCGCACTCGTTGCCGCGCAATTAATTTTTGCATTTAAGCGATGAGAGGTGAGAAAAGAGCATACAAAAAAAAAACAAAATCGAATTCCAAAAATGACAAAAAAAATTAAAAACAAAATGAAGAAGGATTCGGGGACCATCAAAGCGATTTGGTAGAGCTTTTGTTTTTGTTGTCGTTCGTTTGTTTGTCTGTTTGCTTGATTTTTGGGGGATTTTTCGTGATTTAATGCTTGGAGAGTGCCACTCGTTGATGAATTTTTTAACAGGATTTTCAGATTTACGACGTGCGCCCGGTACGATTTTTTTCTGCACTCACCACCATGGTGGCGGTAATACAAATAAAGAAAAAGCAAAGAGGGAGAACAAAAAACCCAAGTGCACATCAATTCAAACAGATAAGCGGAAAAGGCTCATTGTCTATGTGTGCATTCGCTGGAGAGTGTCTCGAACCCAGCACCCCCAAGTGGGGCGTTTGCATTGGAGAAAAATTTCCCAACTGTTTTACATTTTCACTTTTAAACAACTTTCGCACTCACCGCACACACACACACACCGGAAGTTCAATGCGAAAGTTACGATTTCGTATTTATTTTGATTGAAATTAGTTTACACTTTAAGTTTTGAAGCAAAAAGCTTCTCCTAACCTCCAAAATAATTGAACTTTCTTGTTTGCAAAACTATTTCGTAATTAAAACTGGAAAATACGTTTGTACGTTGGTTGTGCTCCTTGGCACAAACACTGAAATAAAGTACAACTTGAACTACACACACACACACACACACACACACACACACACACACACATACACATACAAATACTCACACAAACACTCAGTAGAAAAATTAAAGTAGTGAAAATGGAGAGAAAAAAAAACCCAAAAAGGCAAAAACTTCCGTTTCCGCTTGTACACAACTGCAATGGAAGAAAACTGAAATACGAAAACGAAAACACACGAACAGGAAAAACGTCTACAACGACCTGCACTCGCGCTCATTATCAAAAGGGCAATAAATTTTTCCAAAATTATAGACGCACATAAAACGCGTCCATGGTGGAATTTATTTTCTGTTTTGGCTTTTGCTTCTCTTGTGGGAAGTAGGTACCTAAGTATATGGGCCAATGTTGGAAGCACAGCTTCCTTGCAGCATTGCACTTGAATCAAACCTCTTAACCTCTTAACACTAACCCCGCGCAAAGGGAATGAGGGCATATTGAGAAATTTCCCCAGCAAAAGTGGAAACGAGGGTTTGTGTGTGGGGGGAAATATAATCGGTATCAAGTATTTTCCAAATAAAACTAATTAGAGGATATACATAATCAACAGAGCAGAGTAAAATATGAAATTCCAAATTTCTTGCATACTTTTTGGATGCAAGCAAAAGTTTAATGTAAAAATTTTAGGCACAAAATTTGGGTCAATAATTAAGATTAAGAATTATTGAGATACCGAGTTAAAATGTTGCCTTGATTGGGTTTTTTTTTATTATTTCATCCAAAAAGTATGCAACACATTTTTGAATGCATATCTTAATCTGCTTTGATCATACAAATTTTAAGCCAATTGTTCAATAATTACTTTGATTAGTGTACTAGTCTGCCATTTCACAGCACAAGTCAATGGTAACATGGTAATTACTGAACTCACGACTTAAAATGTTGTCACTTTCTGTTTTTTTCGTCACTAAAAGTATGCAATAAATACTTCAAGTCAACTTTTGGAACAATTCTGTGGTTTTGACAGTGGATTAAGGGTAAATTAGGCTCGCTGGATCAAGAATCCTGGGTCTGTTCTGTTCCGCTCAGGGATGCAACCAGGGGTGGTTCTGGGTAGTTTCTTGTGAAAGTTTATAGTTATTCGAAATTTTCTGTGAATCAAAGAGCCTATTTACACTATCAGTTCCATGACGAAAAATCTGACAAAGAGCTAATAAGAACTGCGGTAGTGAAAACGGGATAGAAAATTTTACACCGAAAATCCATACAAAAAACATAAAAGGTGTCAACTCCACGCTTTGTTTATTTACATTTTCATATAAAAACTGTCAAATTTCGTCAGTGTAAATTCTAAAAACGGCATGCCCATGCGTCATGGGAATGACTGTGTAAATAGGCTCAAATGAAAGTGTTTTCAAAATGAAATCAGGGACGTACCCATGAAATATATGAACACAATACGTCGATTTTAGAATAAATCCTTTTTTCGGGTTTTTTTTCCAAATTAAAAAAAAAATGTTTTTAATATACTTTTTTTCTGAAAAATCAAAAGATTTATTTTGAAAAAAACGATCTGTTGTTGATTTTAATTTGGTTTGCATTTTCTAGTTTTTTCTTCATTATAAGCAAACAAAAATTTTATGAAAACCCCCCCGAAATTTTTTCCTGGTTACGTACTGGTTCCGCTACATCTAGATTTCTTGGAATCAAAATCCACGACCTCAAAAATGCAAAAAATGCAAATCGTGTTTTTTTTGCAAAAATAACTTTTTTTCAAATCTTTACACACAAAATTTAAAAAAAAATTTTTTTTAAACATTTTTTTTTTTTTGGTATTAGACAATTCTTTAAAAAAACTGATAAGCAAAAAAAAATTTTTTTAAACATTCTTAAAAAATTGGTATGCTATGAGAAACCGTTACTGGTAATAAATTACACATGATAATGTTTACCTCGTTTGAAATACAAATTTGGGGTTTTCAGGAAATGTTTCATAAAACCATTGTCCACGGGCAAACCCTAGAATTATTTTGACTGTCGAATTCTTCCAAGCAAATTTAGTCAATACCAGAAATTTCTAATTCTTTAAACAACTCTGTAGCTCATTTAAAGCCTCCATTTTTCAGCGAACTGCAATACCACTAGCCTCTTCAGTACTCCGCAGTAGCTGCTCCGCACTCCATCCTCAGATTATTTGCATTTGCCTTCTTGTTGTGTGAATGCCGCTTCTTCTGGTATTTCTCATGATGAAAATGATGCTGATAGTGCATTTGCCCCGTTTCCAAGCAATTTCAAGGATTTATTGACATTCTGTGATGTTATTAAACTTGATTGCAAAGAGCAGAGCAAACGGGACAGACAGAAGAGCTAAAAGAAATTCAAGTGCCAAAACATACTTCACAACTTTAGCAGGAGAGAGATCAACCAGTGATGTAGGAAGAAGGCAGAATGAAGCAACAATAAACACAGCTGGACATGACATTCAGGCAAATGTTACCAGCATTTACGTTTCAAGAATAGAAAAAAACTCAAACAGAGTAGAAAACGTAGCACAATAAAGGAGTAAAGTGCCAGCCATCATAATAAAGTTTAAACTGGAAAGTATTTGAAATCATTTTTTTTTTATAAATTTGTGAACAATTTCGAAATGAAATATTATGGCGAACCGAGGTGAAACAACAATCACATTCAAAGCTGATCTTTACCATAATTTAAGAAGGTTAGGTTAGAGTGTAGGTACTACATAACTACTTGCCAGTAATGAAAATATTTGAAAAGGAAAATTTTTCTTAGTAGGGTTTTTTTTTGGTTGCTAAAAATTTTCATTTTGGAAATTTTTAAAGTTTTTTGAAAAATTACTTTGTTGTTTAGGGTAAGCTGGGGTAGCTGTGACAATGGGGCACAATTGACGTTGAGATTTTTTGTGTGTTCTGACCATAATTTGTGAATCCTTTAAATGAGGAAGTTAGCAACGCTCTATTTTCCTAATCCTCACAAAGTTTGACAGTTTTAGCTAAACCCTCCGATGAGCAACACAATTTTTGATGACGCTGATGTAATTTTCCGATACAGGTGCGTGAGAACTTAGTGAACTTTAGTTTTCAGAACCTTTACTTAAATTTGAGATCAATTAAATATAAAAGCCGATATAAAAAAAAAGTTCGTCAAGAACAAGTCAAGGAGGATTGACATTACATAAAAAAAAAATTAACAATTCAAATGCCATTTCCTTCGTCCTTCACAAAAAGTACACTGAAATAAAAAAATCATGTAAAATTGAAATTGCCTGCCTTTCAATTTCATGACAAAATTGGTTAATTTGATGAGAATTGCATCATTCCATTCGTTTTCATGTCATATTGATACTATTTTTGTTAAATTGGTATGAAAAACAATAAATTGATATTATCACGTTTTACACTCCATTATCAATTCACAACATCAAACTTGCAACACCACTTATCAATTAATATACCATCAATATTAAGAAACTCACGTAAATGTACATGAAACAATTAAGTTTCGATAAGAATTTTCTATCTCTTGTGCAAAAAAAGGCTCTGATTCAAAAGTTGAATCTGAGAAAAAAAAGTAATCCTCATTTGTCCGCGTTCTCGTGAAAGTGCAACTTAAAAAGCGCAACTCGTAAAAAGTCTTACAAAAAAAGTGAAAATAAAGTGAAAAAGTAAAAAATATTGTATTTCGGGCTTTATTCGGAAATATTTCAATGTTTTTCATACACAATTTGCATAGTTCTGAAAGAAATTTTAGCTTTCAGAGAATTATTAACAAAAATCTTCGGTGGTGCAACACAAACATATCGCCTTACCAACAACTGTTGTAATCGACCTTGTGTCGTGACGTCACTGGACACTGCTTGTTAAACGAATTCTTCAATTTCACTTCCTACAGCAATTAATCTCCTCAGCAACCCTGATAATATTGTCATATAACATGTATTTATGCTTCACTGTTAATTTAAAATTAGAATAATATGTAAATATTTATCACCATTCGCGTTTTATTCGTGATAAATTGAATTTATGGAATGATTCATGTAAAATTACGTTGGTATCCTATCAATTACAATTTTTTCATAACAAAATTGGTTCATATCATTTCAAAACGGGTTCACATCAATATTAAGTTGGGATCCCATCAATTCCTCCTTTTTTCATATCAAAATTCAGTTGGGATCCCATCAATTCACCACTTTTTATATCAATTCTGCATTATTCATATCCAAATATTTACTCATATCAAAATGATAAATCAAATTTGATATCATTCATTATCGGCCATATTTTGTCAACGAAAATTGAAGATTTGATGGTATTTTTTGCATTTTTTTGGTTCGGTGTACTGCATGCATATTTTCTTAACAATCAATCGACACAAAACTTAAATCACCCAAAAGTCCCACCACACATCTGTTCTGCTCAATGGCCCCACCACGTAAACGTCAATAAATGCAAAATAGAATTGTGTGTATAGAATTCTCCTGCACCCGAACTCATGTCCAGCCGTTGTCTTCAAACTTGGTAAAAGAAGCGAATCAGCTTGTAACAATACTCGTAGCAATTACGCCACGTTGCTATGTCAATATGATGATGATGTCCATTTCAGCAAACAAACAAGTGATTAAGTTTCAGTCGGGCAAGCCGACTTTTATATAACCTACACCTACTGGGCCATATTGGTTCCGCCATCTTGAATTTTGAAAATGCGACATCGAATTCGAAATCAGCGACCCCGAAAACCTCACTATACAAAATTTCATACAGTTTTGATGAAATCTTAAAATTACGGTAAAAACACGATTTTCACTTATATGGGAGGTAGGCGTGGCAGTCGATCGATTTCGCCCATTTTCAATACCGACTCCTTCCAGGGCCAAAAAAGGATAAATCCAAAATTTGTTTCTGCAATCGTGTTTACAAGAAAAGAGGACGGACGGACGGACAGACGGATAGGGCTAACTCAACTCAGGAGGTGACGCTGATCAAGAATATATATAGTTTTCGATACTTATCGCGCCTCTTTCTTGGTGTTACAAACATCCGACCAAAGTGAATATACCCATGACTCACGAGGTGTACGGTACAAAAAAACAAAAAAAAATACTTCTTAGAATGAGAAAAATATAAGAAGAATACGAAATTGTTGGTTCACCGATAACCAACTTTTTTTCCTGAAGAGGGACATATTACCTACTAGCTGTTACATACCCGGCGTTGCACGGGTTGTATAAAATTTTAAAATAAATATATATAGGAATTTGCGACAACTTCAATGGCGCTGTAGTTGATGGTTTATTCCCCCCGTGAAACTTGGTGCCAGTTGTAATCCCACCCGGTAGCAATCACCCATAAAAAGTCCAAGGACGCACTTGGTGGCAGTTGTAATCCAACCCGGCATGATCCACCCAAAAAATGTCCAAGGACGCAATTGGTGGCTGTTGTTATCCCACCCGGCATGATTCAGCCAAAAAAGTCCAAGGACGCAATTGGTGGCAGTTGTAATCCCACCCGGTATGATTCACCCAAAAAATGTCCAAGGACGCACTTGGTGGCAGCTGTAGTCCCACCCGGTATGATTCAGCCAAAAAAGTCCAAGGACGCAATTGGTGGCAGCTGTAATCCCACCCGGTATGATTCAGCCAAAAAAAGTCCAAGGACGCACTTGGTGGCAGTTGTACTCCAACCCGGCATGATCCACCCAAAAAATGTCCAAGGACGCACTTGGTGGCAGCTGTAGTCCCACCCGGTATGATTCACAAAAAAAGAGTCCAAGAACACACTTGGTGGCAGCTGTAATCCCACCCGGCATGATTCAGCCAAGAAAAGTCCAAGGACGCGCTGGGTGGCAGCTGTAATCCCACCTGACATGAATCACCCAGGAAAAGTCCAAAGACGCGCTGGGTGGCAGCTGTAATCCCAACTGATATGATTCACCCAAGAAAAGTCCAAGGACGCAATTGGTGGCAGCTGTAATCCCACCTGACTTGAATCACCCAAAAAATGTCCAAGGACGCACTTGGTGGCAGCTGTAATACCAACTGACATGATTCACCCAAGAAAAGTCCAAGGACGCGGTGGGTGGCAGCTGTAATCCCACCTGACATGAATCACCCAAGAAAAGTCCAAGGACGCTCTTGGTGGCAGTTGTAATCCCACCCGGCATGAGCCACCCAGAAAATGTCCAAGGAAGCACTTGGTGGCAGTTGTAATCCCACCCGGTATGATTCACCCAAAAAATGTGCAAGGGCGCAGTTGGTGGCATGGACCACTTAATATTCGATAGTTACTAAGTTACATTTTAATAATATTTTTTGTTGTATGGGAGGTGCCACGCCCCGTTGTCCAAATCCAACCTCTTATGTCCTATTGCAAATTCCATTACTAACACAATTTTACCTTAAAATTTCAATAAAATCAGTAAAGCCGTGATATGGGGTAGAAAATTGTATGGGCGGTGCCACGCCCCTTGTCCAATTATTCCCATTTTCGACACATAGCAGTACAACTCCATTCCAAATTTCACTAAAATATATCCAATAGTTGCTTAATTAGCTGTTATTTAAGTTACGTGTTGTGTGGGCGGTGCCACGCCCCTTGTCCAATTATGCTCATATTTGGCATAAAGCTTGGAAAAGTTATTATGCAACTTCGTGATAAATTTCGTATTTATTATTCAATATTCAATTCAAATTCAATTCAATAGTTACTAAATTACCTTGTAGACATATTTTGTGTTGTATGGGAGGTGCCACGCCCCTTTGTCCAATCCCAACCGCATATAGCCTATGTTACATGTCGATGCCTATAGAATTTATCCTGAAAGTTTGAAGAGAATCGGTACAGCCGTTTAGCCGTGATTGAGGGACAAACAGACAGACAGACAGACAGACAGACAGACAGACATACAGACAGACACACACTCAGTTTTATAATATATATAGGGAAGGGATATAGGGATATAGGGATAATTTTATATTTTTCTGATTCTAGAACGAATTTTTGTTTTCTTGTATTCTCCAAAATGTATGCTCTTTGCGTGAACTGAAGATTTAATATTCTCACTATTTTTCCGTTGATTAGAATGAAAATACGCAGTTTCTTAGCAGTCGATCAGCAAAAATGACGTTTTTCGTCCCACCCTAATATACAATCGAAAATTTGAAGCAAATCAGAGAAATAACCCCGGAGTCAGGGCCGATTTGCCATGGAAATGCGCATTTAATGTTTTCGCCTGTTTAGCCCCGGCTTATCGACAGCTGTTTCTGAGAACATATTTATTTTGGTGACTTATAATCGCGCTTTGATAGCTTCTAATTTGGTGAGATCGACACTGAATGTTTGCTACTCTCCATACAGTCGCTTAAACTTTCAGTAGATTACTAAAAACTCAACACTTCGAGTAGCTTCGGTTCGACCTTTGCTGACCGATGATCAACGCAAATATACCTCAACTTCTTCGGTGTAGTGTACAAATTATTCTACAATAACTTTGGCTGCTGAATATAAAACCGATATTCGCCAAATCATTATCAGTGTCAATTGCACAGAGTGCGAGCTAAGATGCATAACATAATTTTTATAATTGTTCCAGTTTTGTTGGTTATAATAATTCGAACGGAAGCAGCGAACTTGGTTATCAATCCAAATGATGGGAAGGCAGAGGTAAGGATACGTTTTTCTAAATAATTTCATTTATTTACGAAATAATTCATAGCTTCCATATAGACTGTAAGCACGTACGTCTTCGACGAAAGCGAATTTCAAAATATTGCCAATCAAGTGCAGCTCCTGAAAGAGGTCACCGATAATATGCGTTTGAAAATGGAATTGAACAACCTCAGGTATAATATCCCAAATTTTATAAATTTTTGTTATCTACCCCAACGACTTTCCATTTTAGTTTACAAAAGGAGTTACAGGAAATAAAAGAATTACTTACTAAGGAACACGCAATTGATGCCAACAAATCCCCCGAAGCCTGCTCGAAAAATAACCCTAGCCAAGTGCAACTCCCAACCAGTTTGGCGCAAGAGTTCGCCTCCTTGAAAAGTGAAATCATAGAGAAAATTCAGCAAACATTTGTGAACTGTCAATGCAATCATACCGCTCCTCTGTCGGATGTGAGCCATTTATTGAGAAGCGAAATTAGTGACATGATTGCGGCTAATGTGACAAATGAAATCCACAAGGTTCAGCTGCAAATGAACGAACTTTCGTCCAGAGCCAAGAGCGAAATTGACTATTTAAAAGAAACTATTCAACCGCAAATAAATAGTATTGCGAATAGCACGCAGTCATTACGAAGCGCGATAGAAGTAAAATCCGGAATATTGGCAAAATTATTACCACAAACCAACGAAGTCCCATTGGCCAATGTCACTGATAAACCACCACAGTATCATAGTTGCGCTGAGGCACTTCAAAATGGTGGTCAGAGTGGTGTCTACAAATTGCATTTGCTTTCTTCGAGCTTGGAACCGTTCGATGTGTACTGTCTGAAGGATCCGGTGAATGGCCCAGCCTGGACCGTTGTACAGCGACGACAAGACGGTTCGGGGGATTTCAATCGGTCCTGGAAGGAATATCAACATGGCTTTGGTGATTTGAAAACTGAGTTTTTCGTAGGCCTGGACAAACTGCATGCATTGACAAATCAGGCGAAACCGCAAGTGTTGTGGGTACAATTGGAGGACTGGGAAGGAGCCACGAAATTTGCCAAGTACTCAAATTTTATGGTGGGAAATGAGACCGGCCAATATATTTTAACAAAGTTGGGTGCGTATAGCGGTAATGCGGGAGATTCACTAGATTATCATCTTTTAAACGAATTCAGCACAAGTGACAATGATCATTCATCTTCGAAGTGCGCTGAGAGCTTAAAGAGTGGTTGGTGGTTTAATAATTGCTATTATAGGTAAGAATAGACAAAATCTTCAAGTGACAGCCGAACTATACAATGCAAATTACATTTTTTCTAATGGCTTTTGGCTTTTTTCCAGTAATTTGAATGGACAATATCGTCGCGGGAAAACGTCGTATGAAGAAGGCATTCAATGGTTTCACTTTCATAGTCATTATTATGGATTAAAATATTCGCACATGGCGGTACGGTCGCACAACTAAATTCATATAAGGTTATTTTAAATGTGAAAAAATCTCTATTAAATGTTTAAAAATATAGTTCCGTGTCAAAACGTGACATGTCCATAATCGTATATTATTTAAAATTTTTTTTGTATTTATATTGTTGAAAAGTTGCAATGTTTCTTGCAGCTGCACTACTTGCATTTGGAGGTTTGTTGGAAGGAGATTCAGTGCATTACCGATAGTCAAAAGAGAGGGAATTATAAAAAAAAATCGGTCATAGGACTGCAATTTCAATTCGAAAACTGAACATCGAGCTGGCAATAACTTCAAACAATGAAATTCAATATCAAGTAAAATATCAACTAATTCAATCAATAAAGATGCTCGAAACCACTTACTGCGTTTACATACAAGTTGTACACTGAAATAAAAAAATCGTGTAAAATTGAAATTGCCTGCTTTTCAATTTTAATTTCATGACAAAATTTTTTAATTTGATGAGAATTGCATATTTCCATTCGATTTTCATGTCATAATGATACTATTTTTGTGAAATTGGTATGAAAAACAATAAATTGATATTATCACGTTTTACACTCCATTATCAATTTACAACATCAAACCTGCAACACCACTTATCAATTAATATACCATCAATATTAAGAAACTCACGTAAATGTACATGAATCAATTAAGTTTCGATAAGAATTTTCTATCTCTTGTGCATCAAATTTTAAATCGATCAAGTAGGCTATGATTCAAAAGTTGAATCTGCGAAAGAAAAGTAATCTTCATTTTTCCGCGTTCTCGTGAAAGTGTAACTTAAAAAGGGCAACTCGTAAAAAGTCTTACAAAAAAAGTGAAAACAAAGTGAAAAAGTAAAAAATATTGTATTTCGGGCTTTATTCGGAAATATTTCAAATTTTCATACACAATTTGCATAGTTCTGAAAGAAATTCTATCTTTCAGAGAATTATTAACAAAAATCTTCGGTGGTGCAACACAAACATATCGCCTTACCAACAACTGTTGTAATCGACGTTGTGTCGTGACGTGACTGGATACGGCTTCTTAAACGAATTCTTCAATTCCAATTCCTACAGCAATTAATCTCCTCAACAACCCTGATTATATTGTCATACAATATGTATTTATACTTCACTGTTAATTTAAAATTACAAGAACTATGAAAATATTTATCACCATTCGCGTTTTATTCGTGATAAATTGAATTTATGGTATGATTCATGTAAAATTACGTTGGTATCCTATCAATTACAATTTTTTCATAACAAAATTGGTTCATATCATTTCAAAACGGGTTCACATCAATATCAAGTTGGTATCCCATCAATTCCTTTTCATATCAAAATTCAGTTGGGATCCCATCAATTCCATTTTTTTTTTCATATCAAATTCTAGTTGGGATCCCATCAATTCACCACTTTTTATATCAATTCTGCATTATTCATATCCAAATATTTACTCATATCAAAATGATAAAGCAACAGCATCAAATTTGATATCATTCATTATCGGTCATATTTTGTCAACGAAAATTGAAGATTTGATGGTATTTTTTGCATTTTTTTGGTTCGGTGTAGCTGTTGAAAATATCCTTGTCAAATGCTCCCCTTTAAAAGTAAAGAGTGCCCCGTGCTTGGGTCACGACATTTTTTTAGAAAATATTAAAAATATATAATTTATTATATTTTTGGATTTTGAAAATTTTGAGCTCATTTGAATGCAAGAAGTGTAATTGAAACTTCATTGCAAGAATAATTATTTAAAAAATCGCTTATTTGAGAAAAAAAAACAGTTTTCTGGTAAGTAATTGTGTAAATTATTTACTCTCTTATACCATAGACCGGGAATAGTGTGGATCAACCCAATTTCCTGTTCCAATTTTTTCCATTTTTTTTTAGCAAAACTTTAGTGACCACACAAAATATTACACACCGAATTACAGAATGATTGGTCGACTCCTTCTACCTTTGTCCAGCTAGAATCGAATAACAGACCATTGTGCGCTTGCTGGCATTACAATTCATTGTTTTAAAAATTTGTTTAAGTTATATTTCAGTCAGAACGTATACGTAAAAATTTGCTCAAAAAAGCTGAATGAAAGTTTTGTGAAATATTTTTAATTTAAATAAATCTCTACGCACACGTGTGATCCCATATTTACCAATTTTCTATTTTTATTTACTTTAATTTATTTTTTTTGTTTGCAAATTTTAATATGCCTCTGCCAAAAGCTTTGATCAGTCTGTGCATTAATTTCATTTAATTTTGCCTGTAGTATTTAATATCTTTTATTTTTCGCATGCCCTGTGCCTGTTCGTCATCATCAAATCAAAGGCAATTGCCGTTGCGGCGCCTACACTTAAACTCCAAGAGAGAGAAGAAATAAAACTGATATGAGTTCCACTTACACACACTGGCATACACGCACCCACACACACATAAGAACAATGTCTTTATTACATTACCACACTTAAGAGTGGAGTGAACCTCAGAAAAGGATACAACATCAAAAGCGCCTTCAGCGCGCTTCGGCTCACTTAACTGTAAACGCAAATAAATCTGTTGCTTCTTCATCGCAACAGCGACAGCGAAACATTATTAAAAGTCGTGGGTGGTTCAGTAAAATGCAAACAAGTGGTAAAAATTCATAAAATAAAAAATGTTAAATAAATATTTTACCCATTTTATGCTCAAAGGACGACGACAAAAGTCAAGGCAAATGAAAGAAAAAGAAAAAAAAAACGAAAACGAAAAAAACCCCACAAAGTCATGTCAAGGCTTGAAACATAAAAGGATTTTGTTTACAGCCACGCATGCAATCATGGCAAGGATAATAAGCTTGTGTTCTTTTTGCATATAAACAAAAAAATGTAAAGTAGGTTTATAGGCGCACAGAAAAAAAAAACAAGCAAGGAGGTAACTTTTTGTCTTTACATGCAATTCTTTTCATTTTTTTTTCCCAGTTACCCATGCCTCAAGGACAAGCTGCTGCCATTACATTTTCCACTTTCACTCACACAAGTTGTCTTAGTGCTTTTTTACAGCATAAGTCAATGTGTATGCGTCTGTGCTCCCAAAAGTATACGCCACAACAGGAACAACACTAAAAACAAGAGCAGCTACAACTACAACAACAGGTGCAAAAGCTGTACTTAGGCACATAAAAAAGTAATATTGTATTTTGCCCTGTTTGCTTTTGTAAAACGGTACTTAGATAGTGTTGAGTCGTTGCAACACACGCTGTTTTTGCGGTTGTCATGCCTTGCTATTTTTAGCGCACGAGTGAAATGCAACATTTTAAAACTTTGTCTATTCGTCGAAATTGCGGCTTTTGCGTTGTATGTGTGTTGTGTGTTTTTTTTTTGTGGCGCTTGTTATAAAGCACAGATTATTCGTTGCAAAAGTTGCAAAAAAAAAGAAAGCTAAGCCAAACTCATTTGCTACAAATTTGTTATATGGAAGTATGTTGTAAATATGATAGAAGGGAATCTTCTGAAAAAAAATATAGGTTACAATAAAGTTTTTTTAAAGTATGCAGAGATTTAAATACGAAAAGCCTTTATAAATTGTAATGGCAATTAATTTAGCTTAAATTGATACGAAATTCTAATAGCTGGTATACAGTGTGACTCAGAGGTATTTTATAGAACCAAAACTGCATATTTTTTTTCGAAACCTGTCGGACTTGTAGTCCTAAATATGATTAATATATTGGCGTTACTCTGGTACAATTGACATGCAAAATCAGACCTCTTGTCTGAATTAAGGTCCAACTGAAAATCAAAAAGGGGACCAGGTTCACATAAAACCTAACTTAACCTTTACTATATGTTTTAATTTCCATTTTTTGCGTGCTGGAAAAAATTATTTTTTGTGTGCAACTTCAAAGCACCTGATCAGTGTTCGACTACTTTCATTCGGTGTAATTAAGGGAATACTTAAAATCACTATTGAAGTAATTTCATTTGGTCTACTTGAGGAATTCAGTTCAATAAAATGCGAAAGGAGACATTGGATTTTTAAATGCAAAAAGTGAAGCTGGTTAAAAAAAACCACTTTGCAAGAGAAAGTATTTTTTTATTACAATAGTTTTTTTATAAAGCTGTTTATTTTTGACCAGCGCAATGGGTCGTGTGAATAAAGAAATAACAATAGCTATTTACATACAAACAATTTTTTTTTATATCCAAAAAGCATTTGCAATTTTCTTTATTCAAACCACCCATGGTTTGTTCGAACCTCCCCGAAATCTACGAAGTAATAGAAAAATTTATGGAATTCTTATGAAATTTAACAGAATTTAAGAGAAACTTTTGTATCTCCTTGATTTTTTTATTTTATTAAAAACTTTCGTGTACCAAAAACTGGAAAAATTCCAGTTCTAGCAATCGTTATGAAGCTTCGAATATCACGGATATCACATCAAAGTGAAACATCTTGTGAATGTTTATAGTTATTCGAAATTTTCTGTGAATCAAATGAAAGGGTTTTTAAAATGAAATCTGGGACGTACCCATGAAGGGGAGGGGGTGTTTGGAGGGCTTTAGGGAACCGAGCTCCCAAAAATATATGAACACAATACGCCGATTTTAGAATAAATAATTTTTTCATAAACTCCCCTCGGGTTTTTTTTTCTAAATTTAAAAAAATTTTTTAATTATTTTTATTTTATGAAAAATTTAAAGATTTATTTAAAAAAAAAGCGATATGTTGTTTGTTTTATTTGGTTTGCATTTTTTAGTTTTTTTCTTCAGTATAAGTAAAAAAATTTTTTTTATTTTTTTATTTAAATGACTTGAGTTTGGATGGGTCACATACAGATATAGAAATTATTTCGAGAATATCAATTTCTATTTTCATTTTGCTTTTTTCTATACAAAATTTAAGACATGTCTTCTTTGTCGCTTCTGAATATTCGAAATTACCATCAATACTTATATTTGGGAGGGATTATGGGCGAGAGATGACCCTTGCCTCTTCATTTTACCAAAAAGTTAATTTGGTAATTTTGATTAGTTGTTTTGTGCAGTTGTTGTAATGCTGTTGTATTATTCTTGTTGTGAGGTTGAGGTTGAAATGCTGTTTTTGTTATGTTGTTGTTATTATTATTATTATTGAACGGGATATACACTGCGTCCAATAGTGAACTATTGTGCCCCGTCAAGGACTTATAGCAACTCTATAAGTCCTATCCCATTGAGAAATTGTAGTATCGGGCCTACTTCTAGGGATTTCAATATGTGTTCTGGTATTTGGTGGTCGCCCAGATATCTTTTCCGTTTTTGCATGAGTGCGGGGCACTCTCCTAAGATATGTTTTGAAGTTTCAGTGTCCTCCGTGCAAAACCTGCATTTGTCGTCCGATACTATTCTCAGTTTTGATAGGTGGTAGTTTAACCTACAGTGTCCTGTCAAAATCCCTGTTATTATTCTTATATTCTTTTTTGGTAAGTTCATACATTCTTTATGTCGCTTTAGGTAGTAAGTCCCTAGTAGTGTTTTTGATTGTTTCAGGCCTGGTAGATTGTCCCAGTATAATTTCCGTAGTTTATCTTCTTCTTCTTTTAATATAATAGAGATGGTCCCTTTTCCCATTCCACAGAATGGTTCTGGCCCTACGAAGGGAGTTTCCACTCCTTTCTTTGCTAGTTCGTCTGCCATTTCATTACCTTCTATCCCTCTGTGACCCGGCACCCAGTAGATACAAACCCGATTGTGCAGGCCAAGCGTATTCAGTTTATCAAGGCACTCCCACACCAGTTTAGAGCTTACCTGGTATGATTTTAGTGCTTTGATTGCCGCTTGACTGTCGGATAGGATCGCAATGGTTTGCTTCCGGTATTTCCGTTTGAGGTTGAAGTGAGCTCACCTATCAATGGCATATATTTCCGCCTGAAATATGCTGGTGTATTTACCCATGGGCTCAGAGTATTTTCTCCTTGGCCCAAACACTCCTGCTCCTGTACCTTCTTCCGTAAGAGACCCGTCTGTATACCAGGTTATCGTACTTTGGTTTATTGTGAAATTTTCATGTACACCTTCCCACTCCTTTTTATTGCTAAGTTGTGTTGCAAATCGTTTAATGAAGCTGAACTTCGGTATCATGTTATCTCTTGGTAGTGAGATTTCAGGGTATAGCTTCGTAAGAATATCAATCTTCCGCCTTATGCAACAAGCTGACCCGACGCTTCCTCCAGTTATTCTTAGTATAGCCCTCTTCGCCTGCGTCTGAATGTAGATGTGAAGAGGTGTTGTTGTTGGAATGAGGCTATTTGTTGCTGTAATCCGTTAAGCGCCGCCGGTGAAAAATTTTGCAAGTTTAGAGGGAATTTGTACATCTTTCAGTATTCCACATTACAGCAAAAACCATATCACAACAACATTACCACAAAAATTACAACAACTGTACTTAACTACTAATAGAACATCAACATTACAAGAAGCATTTTATTTTGTAGTAAAGAAAAAATCAAAATAGTGCGATTTTGTATGGGAAAATTCGTAACTTTAAATTTAATATTTTTCCGAATCAAAACTTTTGCAAATTCTTTTTGACTTGAAAAAATATTTTTTAAATCGAGCGCTTCACTTAAGCGCTCGATTTAAGTTTAAGAAACAAAACAAAAATCATTTGACATTAATACCATTGACATTATGTCATCCCTCCGTATTTTATATTCATTCGAACGGAATTCAATGGACTTCAATTAGACTCTATTAGTTTCAATGCTCGAAGAATCTCAAGGCCTACTTACCGGCCCGAACGATTGAGGGGCGCATCCACTGATCGGTGACGATGTATTTATCGTTTGGTTTCTCGTTGAGAAGATTCCACTAAGCATGAAATCTTCATAATAAAAGTAATCTAAGGTATTCGAATTCCACAAAGCACAAATAAAAGACGTTATCCTTAGCGGAGTTAAATTATAAATTTGTAAGTAAATAGTTTTTATTTGTGTTGGCTCGGACGCTGGTTGACTCAGATGTACGTGGTACAAGTCCAGCCATTACATCGTCATGGACTTCCCTGGTTGGCTCAGGCGGACGAGGCCAAGCCCATCCTCCACAGTATCAATGCTAATCAATTACACTGTACAACACCGAATTCCCGATCTGATAACAAACTGCGATATGTCTTGGACTGCATTGTAAAGGGATTTCTCTGGATTAGCTCGAATATGGGAGTTATTTGAGGTTAAAGTTCAAAGGAGGCTACTGCACTTGATACATATAAATTTCCTTATTACAGTAAGCTTAAAATATTTTTCTGAAAAAATACTTCTGTGAAATGATATACGATAGACAGTTGAGAAACATGTCTGTGTGAAAAATACGATTATATTCGGCCTCGCGAGCCTATGGAGTGCCGACTACTAGATTAAAAACTCAAGCCATCAGTAATACCGAAACATTATGATAATTAAATTTCATAAATAATAGCCCAAAATGCACATTTATGATTATGAAATCTCTACAAAATGCCCATAAAATCACTCACTGTTCCAGTCACTTCCGGCCATTTAATATTTAGATGCCATTTAAGAGCATTTATTGATTTTATGAATTTTCCATTACAGAATACATGTCACACGCCCAAGCCACACACACAAAATCAGTCCTTTTGCATTCTGACCTAATCAATAATCAAAACACACAATTCATGCACAGAAACTGCGCTTGGCGAATTTATCGCAAAATATGGCCCAGTTAGCTAATTCCTGGCATTAATCATGCATTTTCATCAACAGAGTAAAATCAGGTTTCAAGACCATTAATGTTTGCCGTGATTAGCTCAAGAGGGAGGAAGAGCTTTCGTTGTTGTTGTTTTTGTTTTTTGCTGTTGATTTTCATTTGACCCAGCAGCAGTTTAAATGGCAAATGAGAGGCCTTGGCTAAACTACATAGCTGAAGGACATTTGCATGGATTTATTAACACACACACACACACATACACCTCCGCACACACACACACCAACAGTCAGTCTCCCAGGCATTGACATGGAAGTGCATTTTGCTTATTAATATGCTGCCATTATTTGATCTGTTAAATGGTTCGAGTCTTGACTGGTGCATAGCAAATGTCTATACATAGTTAGGAGCCTCTTTGCCTAGTTATGAAATGTTGTTGTTGTTGTTGCTGTTGTTTTCTTAATGATTTATGCACACACAATCAATCATTTTTAGTTATTTATCGATATTCGTTTTAAGGCATGTCACTGCCGACGTGAGTATCGTACAAGTGAATTGTTTCTGTGTTTTTAAACATTTAAGTCGTCTATGTGTGCGTGTGTGGGTGTTTATAAGTGCATGTATGAGTGCTTGTGCGGCCACTTGTTTTAAATAGTTTTGCACTTTGAGTGGTGAGAGTCGTGTGCGTGTCATAAATACTTGCAATAAATGTAATTAAAATAATTTAAATGTTTTCTCCCGCACATTCAAAAATAAATTGCCATCATAAATCATGAACAATGACCGAGCAAAACTGGCGCAGCAATTGACTGTTGACCTTTGTGCTGCTTTGCTGCTTTATGGGCGAATAAGAGAAAGATAAACGGTGAAATGGTGAGATGGGCTGAAATTCAATATTTTCAAGTATTTGAGTGTAAAGCAAATGAGTACAAATGAGTACACTCAGTGAATGTTTTTTTTTAAATTGAAGGATGTTTCAAATTAAAAGAAATATTCAGAGAAATTTGTGTGTATGTTAACATCACACAGTTCCTAGTTCTAAGCTCAGAAACAGTTGGTGGCTGCAATGATGCAACTGCTTCATGCATGCAGAATAAGAACTCTACCGCAATTATGTGAGCTGTTTTTTTTTTGCCTGCATTAAGACAGATAACAACGAATTTGCCGCAGTTGTCCAATTTGTTCAGAGTTTCAGTTTCAACTTCTAAGAAGCTTCCAGAAGCTCCAAGAAGTTCTTTAATGGCTTCACAATGCCCTGAAAATTCACTGAGTCAATCGTGCTTCATTATGAGCCACAAACACTGACGCACCTTTGGGTACAGAAATTTTCTAATTCTCACTTTGAATAATTTTTGGAAAGTTCCTGGATTCTTGGATGTTTTTTTTTTATTATTTTGCAAAGTTACGCTACGCTGCTCACGTGACTTTTTAATTTTCTCACATATTGTAGGTGATAGGTAGAAAATATTTCCATATTTGTTAACTCACATCACGTTTGGACGAATTTATTTCCAACTTTTCTCGCACGCCAGTCTTCGAAAACTTTCGCTGCTTCACATCCTTCGCCGTGTAGCCTGTTCGCATGCCCGTGCTCCTGCTCATGTTCATGTTCATGTTCAATTTTCCTGTTCGTATTTTTGGAATTATGCATTTTTCAAACATTTTGTGCGTTTTAATAGCAACTTAGCTGCACAAACGTGTTGGGAAAAGTTTCTATTTGGGTGATTTTTTTTCGTTCAATAGGTTTGACCCACATAGCAAACATTGTTGGTTGCACGTTCCGATGAGAGGTGTGACAGGGCAACAAAGTATGCTGCTGTGTGGAGAAATGGATATGAGAATAGATTAGTCCTAATGCAAATGTTGAATCGGAAATAGTATTTGGCAAAGTTTGATAATTCAATCAGTTGATTGGAGGAATCCTGAAATCAAATTACTCAAGAAATTTTCAATAAATTAAGTTGAAATGAGATAGGATTCAGGTTAAATTAAAATTTGGTATCAAATTATTAAGAATTTTTTAGGTTAGGTCACTTTTTCTTTTTAATGGCCATAGAAATCTTTAATATTAAATTTATAAAAAAAAATAAAAGTGCAGTTTTGTGTTTTTTTCAAAAAAAAAAATTTTCCGTGTTCGAATTTTTTCGAACATTTTCGAAATTATTTTCAAATATTTTTGAATTTGTTTTTTAATATTTTTAAGACAAAAAAATTTAAAAAAAAATGTAAAAACTTATTTACTACTTGTTCGAAAAATTTCAAAAATGTTCGAAAAAAATTCGAACATTAAAATTTTGTTTTTAATAGAAAAAAACCATAATTCCTTTTGATGTCTAGGAATCAATGTACTAGAATTGACTTTCGAACACAGTGTAATTCTTATTAAATTATAAAACTATCATCCACTCAAAAAAATTCTCCCTTACTTTAAAGCTTATTTATAACCACTACCTCTCTTCAATAAACTGTTTCTTAGCCATATTCACTAAAGCAGAAATAAGAAAAAAGCGCGATGCGTTTTAAATATTTTTCAATTTCAGATATTTTCCTCACGATTCTCATAAATTCCTCATTAATTTTCAAGCCACAGTGGAGAGCAGCAAACACCAGCAGGAAGAACATGAAATGGGTCTTAGCATCAACAGCTTTACCACTACAAGGACATCAGACCAATGTCCACATATACACACACGCACACACACACAGCAGTCAACAGGAAACAGCGCGCATATTTCTAATATGGAGCATGGAACACAACTACAACAATAACAACAACAACATAGCTGCTGCTATCACCAACGCCATCAACACTTTTGAATTCCGTCCAACATTGAAGACTGCGTTGACAGGCAGCAATGCCGGGCCCACTGACAAATGTGTCAAGCGACGAGTGGCAAAGTGTTGTGTGTCGTGCATAAGAAATCAGGCAGAAGGAAGCGTTAGAGAGTGTAAATAAAAAAAAAGTGGTGCTAAAAAAGAGAAGAAAAAGCAAATAACCAACGCGACGTGATGGTATTTAAGACGCTGCAGTGCAGCTGTAAAAATTGTGTAAAAAATAATACATACTCGTACACTTGCAGAAGTTTTGTGGATGGGTTTTTGTGTTTTGTGGGCCTTTGCCTGCAAAGTGGTTCACTTGGGTGGACTTTTCGTAAAGTGGGCTTATTTTATAAATTACTTATGAGAAGCACGCAAATTTGTGTAGGCCAATGAAGTCACACGAAGTAGACCAAGGACTGTAATTGAGACAGCTGAACTTTTCAATTTCACTTGTCAATTTAATCAATCGTTGGGCAATTTATGCTCTCCATCGAACTATAGAGAATTTTTTGAATGTTACCAAATTCAAATTCGATTTTAATTGAATTTAATTAATTTATTTAATTTTAATATCGATGGGAAAAAGAATTCCCATTTCGATTAAAATAAAATGAAGAGGTGGATGGATGAAGGTGGTATGTAACATACAAATTATTTCTAGTAAATCAGCTTAAAAGGTTTTCATACCAATTTTTGAATATATCAAAGGCTCAAATTAAAAATTATTTCCCTTCATGTGGGTAATAAATAACTTTGTAGAGTTTTAACTGATTGAGATAATTTCGTAACCTGTTAGACAGGTAATTTCTTGACCTCACCTCCAGTTTTAAGGAATTAAAAACCGCATCAGTAGCTGCTCAGTTCAGTGTTTGAATTTTAAAATTTTCTTATGTATACTTTACAGAGCAGTATTATAATGCACCCTTTTTAGATTTTAAGTCATTCCTAGATTGCATTCATTGCATGCTTTTTCAACTGCAGAGTAAAAGATTGGAATTTTTGTCTTTTTTGAAAACATGGGTGTCCATTAAATTTTTTGTCTTTTTTCCATTCACAAGATTGCATTCTTTTTTTTTAAGTTAAATAAATGCAGCCATTTGATTTCATTCCTCTGAAGATTGCATTCATGATTGCAATCAAAAAGAATGCATTGTTTTTGATTGCAATCAAATCTTTTTGAAATCACAAAAGATTTCAACATTTTGAGTGAAATCACTAAATACTTCAACTTTAGAGTGAAATCATTTAAAGACTTCAACATTTTATTTAAATTCTTTTTAGATTTTTTAGACTTGAATTTTTTTTTAAGGAATTCAAAATTTCCTATCGAAACAAAAAAAGAAAAATATTGACTTTTAGATGCACCTGTAAAGTCCAGTACAAAAAAAAAATTAATTAAAAATGCGTTTTAGAATCATAAAGGAACAAACTAGTAGGGTTGCACTTGTTCAATTTCTAAAATCTTAAAATAAGAACAAATCTACGAGTTCCCTAGTGACATTCATAACTTAAATACCCCGAATTGTCGTAAAAAATGAGCGATATCTAACAAAATTCTAAATTTTATCTAGCTTTGACACACAAAGTAAATATTCCAGAATTATTTACCCCACGCCATAATGCAAAAAAAATGAATCTAGAACTACCTTGTAGGAAATCAGACTAGTCTCAAAGTAGTCTATAGACTGTCATACTTGAAACTGGTCCAAAAACTAAACCCCACCCATACAAAAAACTAGTTACAATTAGCATTGCGTGTTATTGGAGCAGGTCAATTATGTCCTAGTGCACAACTAGTTCGAAGGAAAATATTTAAAAATTGAAATTAGTCACACAACTAAACCGTAAGAAATGAGTTCAAAAATTTAACTAGTGAAACTAGTCCAAAGTTTAGTTTATTGTGAGTATATATATATGACTGACAATTTAAAAAAAATTTAGAAAGTCTCTGGGCCGAGAAGTAAACTTAAGCCTGATTCCACGGAGCTCATATGGGTTTTTCTTGTTTTCCACAACTTTCTTTTAAGTGAAGTAAAACCTTTCGATTAATTTATGTAGAATAATTAGTTGTATAGTTAGCTTTACCTTTCAATTTGCCAATGTTCATAATAGAAAGCTTTCATTTCGTCAAGGTTATTTGGAAACACGCGCTTTGAAATTTAGCACGAAAAAATATTTTTTCCGATAAATTATTATTCCAAACAGTCAAAATCAGAAAATCAAAAAAGAAAAACTGACAAGTATCGCATGACCCATCTAAGCTGAAATACAAAATTTTACATTCCACATGGTTAATTGCATAATTTACCTTTTCATATTAATGCCTTTTTACATTATGGAGTACATGACGAAAAATTTGATGAAGAGTGTGCACTGAAAAAAAAGTGTACTCCAGTTAAGGAAAAATGCCTTAATCCAAAGAAAAAAGGGGAATGAAACAGCACTAAAGTCATGATAGCTTTGAAATTAGGGAACACTTTTACTTAAGATGAGTATATATTTTGACTTTAAAGTTAATACTTATTTCTTTCATAACAGAAATATTTCTTTGAATTTAGTAAAAAGTTCTTTAATTCTAAGAAGTTTTTCTTCGTTTTTAAGACAAAAATTTCTCAAAAAATTTTTTTTTTATGTATTTGTTCATTTTTTTATATTTTCTTTTTCTTTTTATTTTATATTTTTTAAAATCATATTTCATTTTATTAACTTAAATTAAACTTTCAATTTATAGTGATAACAAATACGTACTTACGATTTCACTTCGGTGGGATTCGAACCTGCGACCTTTGGCGTTATGACAAGACCAATCAACAGACTGTGCTATAGACAGCATAATTGCGCTGGCGTCTAATTTTCACTACGTTTCACACCAGCGGCGGCCGTGGTGCAGTGGCTAGGACCTTTGCTTCCCGATCAAAAGGTATCAGGTTCGACTCTCGCCTGGGACAAGCAGAAATTTATATTCATGCCAAATATTTTTTTTTATTTATATCAATTCTATTTCTAGAAATTTCTAAAAATTTTGGAAAACTACGTTAGACGTATACAAAACAATTTTTTTTCCTTGTATTAAAAACGAACTTCTTTAAATAAAGTTAAAATTTACTAAATTTAGTAAAATCAGACATATCAGCAGCTGCTGTGGTGCAGTGGTTAAGACCTCCGCTTCACTATCAAAAGGTATCGGGTTCAACTCCCGCACGCGGTATTCTAAAATTTATATTTATGCGAAATATTTGTTTTTTATTATTTAAATCAATTCTATTTTTAGCAATTTCTATTTTGAAATACTCACTTTTTAAAAAAAGCTGAATCCTTCTTTCAATTTATAAAAACATCTTTCTTAAAAACAAAGATTTTTACTAAAAGTAAGTACAATTTTCTTTGAATTTAAAATAGGAAAATATTTATAGAAATTGAGGAATAAATACTAGAATTGAGGACACGTATACTAAAAAAAATATTTTTTCCATATATTAAAAACGAATTTCTTTAAATAAAATTCAAATTTACTCACAATTGATAAAATCAGCTGTCTTTAAAATAAAGAAAAATGTAAATTTGTTTTAAAGAGGCGGTGATTTCCGTTTTAAGGTACTTTTACTTAAATTCAAGAATAATTCCTTAAATTAAGGAAAAAATTTGTCCTTTAATCAAGCACCAAATTTACTTGGTTTTAAAGCTGTCTTTTTTTTCAGTGTAACCTCGATTGAGGAAAAACGGCTATCAAATTGAGGAAAAATGGGATTGATTTTTCGCCATAGAAAATTTTCATCATTTGAGTGAAGAAATTTCTTTAATTTAAGGAACTTTTTTCTTTGTTTTAGAGAAAAAATCTATGAAAGGAAGAAACTTTACTACAATTTCAGGAAATTTTTCTATAATTTTCGGAAAATTCGGAAAATGTTTGCCTTTGTTTTAAAGAAAATATTCTCTGAAAAAAAGAAATTTTTCCATGAATTTAGGAAATATTTCTTCAATTTGAAAATGTTTTTTTTTTATACAGAATAATTTTTTTTTATACAAGAATAACTAGTACTACTACTAATTCTACTACTATAGTAGTATACTACTAAAATGTACTAGATCCATAATATTATATATGTCATACATATTTTTTTTGTATTACATACTTTCATTTGGTAGTTTTTGTATACATTAATATGTATATCAAAGTACAAACCACTTCAGAATTCGTTTCCTCACTAATTTTGAAATTTTGAAATGTTTTGCGCGTCGACTGATAAATTCACATTTCCCAACATTGAAGAAAAAGGCATCTTCAAATTGATCACCATGGTTGCAAGTAATGAGAAAATTTTTACTCATTTCAAGGAAAATTTATTTTTTTGAGGAAACTTTTTCTTTGTTTTTGGGATGTGTAGTTTTCTGAGTGTTATTCACTTTGGTCTGATGTTTGTAACACCAAGAAAGAGGCGCGATAAGTATCGAAAACTATATATACTCTTGATCAGCGTCACCTCCTGAGTTGATATCCGTCTGTCCGTCTGTCCGTCCGTCCGTCCTCTTTTCTTGTAAACACGATTGCAGAAACAAATTTTGGATTTGTCCTTTTTTGGCCCTGGAAGGAGTCGGTGTTGAAAATGGGCGGAATCGATCGACTGCCACGCCTATCTCCCATATAAGAGAAAATCGTGTTTTTACCGTAATTTTAAGATTTCACCAAAATTGTATGAAATTTTGTATAGGGGGGTTTTCGGGGTCGCTGATTTCGAATTTGATGTCGGAATTTAAAAATTCAAGATAGCGGATCCAATATGGCCCAGTAGGTGTAGGTTATATAAAAGTCGGCTTGCCCGACTGAAACTTACTCACTTGTTTGTTTGCTGAAATGGACATCATCACCATCATATTGACATAGCAACGTGGCGTAATTGCTACGAGTATTGTTACAAGCTGATTCTCTTCTTTTACCAAGTTTTAAGACAATGGCTGGACATGAGTTCGGGTGCAGGAGAATTCTATACACACAATTCTATTTTGCATTTATTGACGTTTATGTGGTGGGGCCATTGAGCAGAACAGATGTGTGGTGGGACTTTTGGGTGATTTAAGTTTTGTGTCGATTGATTGTTAAGAAAATATGCATACACCGAATCAAAAAAATGCAAAAAATACCATCAAATCTTCAATTTTTGTTGACAAAACATGACCGATAATGAATGATATCAAATTTGATGCTGTTGCTTTATCATTTTGATATGAGTAAATATTTGGATATGAATAATGCAGAATTGATATAAAAAGTGGTGAATTGATACCAGCTAGAATTTGATATGAAAAAAAGGAATTGATGGGATCCCAACTGACTTTTGATATAAAAAATAAGGAATTGATGGGATACCAACTTGATATTGATGTGAACCCGTTTTGAAATGATATGAACCAATTTTGTTATGAAAAAATTGTAATTGATAGGATACCAACGTAATTTTACATGAATCATACCATAAATTCAATTTATCACGAATAAAACGCGAATGGTGATAAATATTTTCATAGTTCTTGTAATTTTAAATTAACAGTGAAGTACAAATACATATTGTATGACAATATAATCAGGGTTGCTGAGGAGATTAATTGCTGTAGGAATTGGAATTGAAGAATTCGTTTAACAAACAGTATCCAGTGACGTCACGACACAACGTCGATTACAACAGTTGTTGGTAAGGCGATATGTTTGTGTTGCACCACCGAAGATTTTTGTTAATAATTCTCTGAAAGCTAAAATTTCTTTCAGAACTATGCAAATTGTGTATGAAAATTTGAAATATTTCCAAATAAGGCAAGAAATACAATATTTTTTACTTTTTCACTTTATTTTCACTTTTTTTGTAAGACTTTTTACGAGTTGCCCTTTTTAAGTTGCACTTTCACGAGAACGCGGAAAAATGAAGATTACTTTTCTTTCGCAGATTCAACTTTTGAATCATAGCCTACTTGATCGATTTAAAATTTGATGCACAAGAGATAGAAAATTCTTATCGAAACTTAATTGTTTCATGTAAATTTACGTGAGTTTCTTAATATTGATGGTATATTAATTGATAAGTGGTGTTGCAGGTTTGATGTTGTGAATTGATAATGGAGTGTAAAAGGTGATAATATCAATTTATTGTTTTTCATACCAATTTATGTGACGGTTGATTTTGACCAAAATGTAAGAGTCAGTCACCATATGAATTATAAATTTTATTTTTTTTAACATAAAGCTAATTTAAATAAATAAATTACTCATTTCCCTCAACTACCCATTTCCAAAATCTCAAAATTAACCCTTTCGTAATGAATATTTTCGATACATGTAACATCACTTACATTTTGGCAATTGTCGATATGAATTAACCGCAGAAACGGATAAAATGTGGGTATCAGGTAGTTGAATAACGGAAATGTTGGGAGAGTGAGCTAATCTTTTTGCGAATATGAAGCTTAGACGGTCTTCTCAATCCTACTATTGAACGGTGAGCATCGTCGTGCGAGATTCTGCTCGTATAGAGCCAAGATCGGCTTGAAAAATATAAAGCCAACAAATTCAAATTTGTGAATTGCGCGTGGAATTCTCGTTGAAGGCGAAGACGATATCACCTGGCTAATAAGGATATTGCCATGGGAGCTATTCCCTAAATTTTGGATTGATTCGACTGGCGGAATTCTTGGACTCCAACCCCATCAAAATCCCAGTGATACGTGTCCCGCATTAGTCCACAACATAGTCCACAGCATAAAATCAGCGTGAAATCTGAATTAAATGAAATGAAATCTAAAATCAAAAGTTTAAACTTTAAGAACCTAATTAAAAATTATAATCTAGTAAAAGTTTAAAATGTATAAAAAAAATGGAAAAGAGATTTTTTTTTTGAAAAAAGCAAGAAAATTTTAAAACTGAAAAAAAAACAAAATTAAAATTTTAAATTCCTAACGGAAATTAAAACTACATGCACCTAATATGTAAATTGTATCAAATCAGTTAGTTGTAAATTATAACGTACAACAACATTCATGAAATGCGCTCAGCGATCGGCTAACGTTCCGATTCTCTTATCGTGTCTATAGAACCATTACTACCGTTGATCGTATCAATTGCTCTTGTGCATACTATATTAATGTTCGGTTGTAATTTCTAAAGATGGTTAAGGTGACCAGTCATTGTTTTTTATAAAATAAAAAAAAATATGTATAAATTTGAAACATTTGAGAAATGATATAAATAAATATGAATGGCAAATAAATTTTGTTAATTAGCCTACTGTAACAAATCTACTTGAATTTATTTTCGTTCTATCAAATAAAGTCTTTGGCAGGATTTGGTAGCATGGTTGGGATATGGGCGATCGGGATTATAACATTTAATCCTTCGTTTTGCATTTCAGGTCTTTAGCATTCGTTCCTTTAAATAAATAGTATGTCTGTCTGTCCGTCTATTTATCTCTCTCTCTCTCTAAGCACTTAGATATTTCTCTGTGTGGTGTTTCAGTGTGGTGTAGCAACAAACCCCCCCCATCCGACGAGCAAGGCCGAATTGCCAGTACGTGCTGCCCGCTACCTCCCACCTGAGGAAGCTTCGAAGATTCGAACAATTCCGAGCAGAAACCATTACATTTAACAAAAATAGTATCAATATGACATGAAAAACAAATGGAATGATGCAATTCTCATCAAAGTAAAAAATTTTGTCATGAAATTAATATTGAAAGGCAGGCAATTTTAATTTTCCATGATTTTTTATTTCAGTGTACAACTTGTATGCAAACGCGGTAAGTGGTTTCGAGCATCTTTATTGATTGAATTAGTTGATATTTTAATTGATGTTGAATTTCATTGTTTGAAGTTATTGCCAGCTCGATGCTCAGTTTTCGAATTGAAATTGCAGTCCTATGACCGATTCTTTTTTATAATTCCCTCTCTTTTGACTATCGGTAATGCACTGAATCTCCTTCCAACAAACCTCCAAATGCAAGTAGTGCAGCTGCAAGAAACATTGCAACTTTTCAACAATATAAATACAAAAAAAATTTTAAATAATATACGATTATGGACATGTCACGTTTTGACACGGAACTATATTTTTAAACATTTAATAGAGATTTTTTCACATTTCAGATAACCTTATATGAATTTAGTTGTCCGACCGTACGGCCATGTGCGAATACTTTAATCCATAAAAATAACTATGAAAGTGAAACCATTGAATGCCTTCTTCATACGACGTTCTCCCGGGACGATATTGTCCATTCAAATTACTGGAAAAAGGCCAAAAGCCATTAGAAAAAATGTAATTTGCATTGTACAGTTCGGCTGTCACTTGAAGATTTTGTCTATTCTTACCTAGCATAGCAATCATTAAACCACCAACCACTCTGTAATTTCTCAGCGTACTTCGAAGGTGAATGATCATTGTCACTTGTGTCGAATTTTTTTCCAAGACTACCATTTAGTGAATCTCCCGCATTACCGCTATACGCACCCAACTTTGTTAAATTATATTGGCCGCCCGCATTTCCCACCATAAAATTTGAGTACTTGGCAAATTTCGTGGCTCCTTCCCAGTCCTCCAATTGTACCCACAACACTTGCGGTTTCGCCTGATTTGTCAAAGCATGTAGTTTGTCCAGGCCTACGAAAAACTCAGTTTTCAAATCACCAAAGCCATGTTGATATTCCTTCCAGGACCGATTGAAATCCACCAAACCGTCTTGTCGTCGCTGTACAACGGTCCAGGCTGGGCCATTCATCGGATCCTTCAGACAGTACACATCGAACGGTTCCAAGCTTGAAGAAAGCAAATGCAATTTGTAGACACCACTCTGACCACCATTTTGAAGTGCCTCAGCGCAACTGGTATACTGTGGTGGTTTATTGGTGATATTGGCCAATGGGACTTCGTTGGTTTGTGGTAATGAGTTTGCCAATATTCCGGATTTTACTTCTATCGCGCTTTGTAATGACTGCGTGCTATTCGCAATACTATTAATTTGCAGTTGAATAGTTTCTTTTAAATAGTCAATGCCGCTCTTTGCACTGGACGAAAGTTCGTTCATTTGCAGCTGAACCTTGTGGATTTCATTTGTCACATTAACCGCAATCATGTCACTAATTTCGCTTTTCAATAAATGACTCACATCCGACAGAGGAGCGGTATGATTGCATTGACAGTTCACAAATGTTTGCTGAATTTTCTCTATGATTTCACTTTTCAAGGAGGCGAACTCTTGCGTCAAACTGGTTGAGAGTTGCACTTGGCTAGGGTTATTTTTCGAACAGTCTTCGGTGGATTTGTTAGAATCAATTGCGTTCTCCTTAGAAAGTAATTCTTTTATTTCCTGTAACTCCTTTTGTAAACTAAAATGAAAAGTCGTTGGAGTAGATAAAAAAAATTTATAAAATTTGGGATATTCTACCTGAGGTTGTTCAATTCCATTTTCAAACGCATATTGTCGGTGACCTCTTTCAGGAGCTGCACTTGATTGGCAATATTTTGAAATTCGCTTTCTTCGAAGACGTACGAGCTTACAGTCTATATGGAAGTTATGAATTATTTCGTAAATCAATGAAATTATTTAGAAAAACGTATTATTACCACTGCCTTTCCATCATTTGGATTGATAACCAAGTTCGCTGCTTCCGTTCGAATTATTATAACCAACAAAACTGGAACAATTATAAAAATTATGTTATACATCTTAGCTCGCACTCTGTGCAATTGACACTGATAATGATTTGGCGAATGTCGGTTTTATATTCAGCAGCCAAAGTTATTGTAGAATAATTTGTACACTACACCGAAGAAGTTGAGGTATATTTGCGTTGATCATCGGTCAGCAAGGATCGAACCGAAGCTACTCAAAATGAAGTGTTGAGTTTTTAGTAATCTACTGAAAGTTCAAGCGACTGTATGGAGAGTAGTAAACATTCAGTGTCGATCTCACCAAATTAGACGCTATCAAAGCGCGATTATGAGTCACCAAAATAAATTTGTTCTCTGAAACAGCTGCCGATAAGCCGGGGATAAACAGGCGAAAACATTAAATGCGCATTTCCAAGCCAAATCGGCCCTGACTCCGGGGTTATTTCTCTGATTTGCTTCAAATTTTCGATTGTATATTAGGGTGGGACGAAAAACGTCATTTTTGCTGATCGACTGCTAAGAAACTGCGTATTTTCATTCTAATCAACGGAAAAATAGTGAGAATATTAAATCTTCAGCTCACGCAAAGAGCATACATTTTGGAGAATACAAGAGATCGTCCACACAAAAAATAATAAAATTTAATTAAACAAAAATTCGTTCTAGAATCAGAAAAATATAAAATTATAGGTAATATGTCCCTCTTCAGGAAAAAAAGTTGGTTATCGGTGAACCAACAATTTCGTATTCTTCCTATATTTTTCTCATTCTAAGAAGTATCTTTTTTTGTTTTTTTATACCGTACACCTCGTGCGGCATGGGTATATTCACTTTGGTCGGATTTTTGTAACACCAAGAAGGAGGCGCGATAAGTATCGAAAACTATATATATTCTTGATCAGCGTCACCTCCGCCAGTCCATCCGCCTGTCCGTCCTTCTAAACACGATTGCAGGAGCTAGAAGAAAGCTAGGGATCCCAAATTTTGGATTTATCCTTTTTTGGCCCTAGAAGGAGTTGGTATTAAAAATGGGCGGAATCGGTCGACTGCCACGCCTACCTCCCATATAAGTGAATATTATATTTTCACTTATATTCCGCTTTAACCAAAGTTAAATATTTCAACCTTCATGATTGAAATTTTTAACCAAAAATTTAAAACCTTTTTGGTTGAAAATTTTAACTAAAAGTTCAAAATTTCAACCTTTTTGGTTGAATGTTCAATTTGAATTTTAACACCGCTTCCGCATTTGATTGGCTGTAATGAAAATAACCAAAAAAAAACATATATACTTGGGAATTTATTTTTTTATAATTTCTTGTTTATTCTTGTTAATTTCAAATGAATTTTAAATTTTTTACTTTTTTATTACATTACATTATGGATATATGTTATATTTGTTGTAAGTTATAATTATATTATATTTGCGGAAGGAAGAGATCATATAAATTTTTGTACTTACTAATGTTTGGTGTCGTCGAGATTTGAACCCTGGACATTTCTGTTCATTGACGCGCGCGTTGCGAAGGCCTCTCGCAATGTTCTAACTGCATATATTATATGATTGTACTTTTTGTACGCATTTATATACAGTCGCTACAAGCCAAACTCGGACATAGAACATCAAAATGTTTGAGCATGAATAAAACTTACTGTAAAGAATAAAAAAAAAAATAAAAATACTTTTTAATTAGCATATTTATTAGAGTATTTAAAACTATAAACAAAAAAATTTTAAATTCATTTTAACAAAAAGTTTTAGAATAAAAACCAAAAAATGGGAAAAAATTTTGGCACAAGTCAAACTCGGACAGTTGACATCACTGCTTTACTCCTTGCTTTAAGTGCAACCAACTTAATTCTATTATGGCAATGGAGTTCGGGGATTCCATACAAAGCGTTTTGTACAGTTTGAAGTAAATTGTTCAACAAAAAGGACCTTGGAAAGAAAGCCAGTGCACAAACTATAAGAAATGTACTCCACCGAGCTAATTTGAATGGCAGGAAGGCTAGGCTAAAGCCGTGGATAAGTAATCTTAACAAACAAAGGAGACTGGAATTCGCCAAAAAGCATGAAAAAATTGATTTTCAGTTCTGGAAAAATGTATTGTTCACCGATGAAAGTAAATTTAACATTTTCCAGTCCGATGGCAAACCTTATGTTTGGAGAAAACCGAATGAGGAGCTTCGCTTAAAAAAATGAAACCGACGGTAAAACATGTTGCGGGCTCTGTTATGGTTTGGGGTTCATTTTCTGCTGCTGGTCCTAGAAGTTTGCACTTTATTGAACAATGGACCAAAATATGTACTTGGACATTTTAAAGTCAAATTTGCCCCAAAGTGTGGAAAAACTGGGACTTGAAAGTGGTTGGCAGTTCTATCAAGACAACGATCCTAAGCATAAAGCTTATAATGTTCGATCCTGGTTGCTGTATAATTGCCCTCATGTAATGAAAACTCCAGCACAAAGTCCAGATATTAATCCTATTGGGAATTTGTGGGATCATCTAAAGAAAAAAGTTCAAAATCGTACCACTACAAACAAAAAAGACTTAAAAAAAGTTTTGTTAGAAGAATGGGAGACAATTTCGCCCGAAACTTGTTCAAAACTAGTTCGATCTATGTCTTCACGACTCGCAATGGTATTAAAAAAGAAAGGACTCCACACAAAATACTGATTTCATAAAAAATATTTGAGCATCTAACTTTAATTGCAGCTTGTCCGAGTTTGACTTGTGCCTAATTTTCTCCCATTTCTTTGTTTTTATTCTGAAAATTTTTGTTAAAATGAATTTAAAATTTTTTCGTTTATAGTTTTAAATACTGTAATAAATATGCTACTTAAAAAGTATTTTTATTTTTTTTTGTATTCTTTACGGTAAGTTTTATTCATGCTCAAACATTTTGATGTTCTTTGTCCGAGTTTGGCTTGTAGCGACTGAACATTTTTCATACAATATTTTTGAAAATGAATTGAAGCATTTATAGGAATTCCATTTTTTATAGGAATTGCCCAAAAAAAATAGTGTATGAAAAAGCTTGCCGGAGATTTGAGGATATATTTATCTATATATATATTTATCTATGACATATAGTGCAAAACCATTTCAAAAAAAATGAATATAACAAAAAAAAAAAATAGGATACGGAAATCTAATTCGTGCCGTGGGGGATTCGAACCCGGGTTCCCAAAAACACTAAAAAGTTCTCAACTTTTCAGGTTGACATTTTCAACCTCAGGGTTTAAAATTTCAATCTTAAGGTTGAGAATTTCAACCTTAAAAGTTGAAATTTTTTACGGTAATAAATTCTCAACTTTTTGGGTTGAGTTTTTCAACCTCAGGGTTTAAAATTTAAACCTTAAGGTTGAGAATTTCAACCTTAAAAGTTGAAATTTTTTACGGAAATAAATTCTCAACTTTTTGGGTTGAGTTTTTCAACCTCAGGGTTTAAAATTTCAACCTTAAGGTTGAGAATTTCAACCTTAAAAGTGGAAATTTTTTACGGAAATAAATTCTCAACTTTTTGGGTTGAGTTTTTCAACCTTAGGGTTTAAAATTTCAACCTTAAGGTTGAGAATTTCAACCTTAAAAAATGAAATTTTTTACGGAAATAAATTCTCAACTTTTTGGGTTGAGTTTTTCAACCTCAGGGTTTAAAATTTAAACTTTTAGGTTGAGAATTTAAACCTTTAAGTTGAAATTTTGATTATATACTTTTTTCAACCTATAATGTTTAAAATCTCAACCCAAAATAGTTGAAAATTTGAATTTAAACCTGAAAAAGTTGAAGAAGGTTTAAAAATTAAACCTAAATTTTCGACCGTTTAGTAGGTGTAGGGTATACATATGTCGGCTTTGCCCGATTGAAACTTACTCACTTTTTCTTTTTAGTATTATAATTTTTCCTATTAGGACCTTTAAAAACATTTGATCTATTTAATTTTTTATTGAAACAAATATGTTCTGATTCCATTCTGATAAAAAGTCGATTTCCGCACATGCCAAAATATTATTTAAAATTTTAATTATTTTCCACTCAAACATTCAATTAATATGCTTAAGTTCGCCATCAGCGCTAACAGCTTCTCCAAATTTCCATTACTCTTTCCATTTAAAATCGTACTTCCCTCCCCACCCCACTTTCTGCGCTGCCAGTTCTTAGCGTGCAACTTTTTAAATTAGTAATTTCGCTTCTGTGTGGCATCGTCGTTTTGCCACTTAAAAACTACTTTAAATTCTGCGCCACTTTTGTCATTCGCATTTACACGCTTTGTTTGCGACTGGGTCAACCCCGTAATAGAAGTGGCGCGTGGACGGACGGTCTGTCGCACTTTTCAATATGGCGGGCGCCCGAGCGCAGTGCCAAATCGTTGGCTTGATTTCAGTTTTATATTTGCTGTGTGGCTGCCACTGCCAGTGCAGCAAGTGCATTAAATGTAACGCACTTCTTTTACTATGCCACTATCACAATTACAACTGCAACAACTTTTTTGCTTGAATAGTGTAAAATGCAAAACTGTAGTATTTGTAAGCGGTGGGAAGTGACTGAAAAAGGATTTCACTGTTTTGTAATTTTCGTTGGGTGTTGGCTGCTTTTTCTTGCGATGGTGTGTGTGTGTGTATCTTGAGTTGCATTCGAGAAATGCAAAATGTTCAGCTTGTTTCAGACTTTTGCAATTACGCATTTTGCATTTTGTAGTTGGCCCGCTTTTTTGTATAAGTTTTGTTTTTGCATAGCGGCACTGACACGTGTTTGCCTCTTCCTCTTCTTCTTCTTCATGTTTGCTTACTTTCGTCGACCAAAGCAACCAAACCGCATGTGCACTGTCACGGTCGCAAGGCGCACGTTGCTGGCGCAAAGTCCTTGTAATCAATGCTGTAAACACTTATTTTGTGGTTTTATTCCCGTTACGAATGCAATTTGCCAAACACTTGTCCCCCTCTCGCCCCTCAGCGTTGCATTTGCTGTTCGTGGCGTTGGCGTTTTTCACATTTTTATTTTTGGCTCTGTGTTTGTTGGTCGGTAACTGGTTCGAGTGTTGTTTCTTGTTGGCCAAAAAGTAATTTTCGTTTATCTGGTATGGCGGATTCGGTGAAAAACACTCAGAACTGCTCTGAAATTGTGTTTGGTGTCGGTTTGTTGTTCTGCCCGTTCTTGTTGTAATTTTCGGTTTCTTAGCCACTTCCGGGACTCATTTTGGGTTTTTGCGAAATTGCGCTGCGTTGTGTTACGGAAAAGTTTTCGTTTTCATTTGCTGTTGCCGTTGTCATTTGTGTTTTACCCCGTTTCCATTTAAATGGACTTGAGTTGACGATGACACTTGCTGCAATTGAACTTTGGAACAAGTTTTTCAGTTGCTCATTTCGCAAATTCATTTTAAGTGTAAAGTAATATAAAATTTTTGCACAAGTGCAATTATCAAGTTGGGAAACTGTTGAAGGCGATATGAAAACATGAGAAGCGGTAGAATGGGTGTGAAGGCTTGTGTAAGGGTAGGTAAAGAATACATCTTGGTTGGATTCAAGTTTTATAAATTAGATTTATTAAAGTTGCAGACTAGATATGGGTATTAGGTCAGGTCAAATCGATCAATGATAAGTCGCCCCAGGAAGTGCTTGAAAACCCAATTTTGGCCTCAAAGTTCAGTAGAAAAACTAGAAAGTGTCTCAGAATGACAAAAATAAAGGAAAAACTGAGAACAAATTGTTGGTTCTTCCCGGTGACCTAATGGACGGGGGCATATATACTTATAAAAACTCTGTCCCCACCTCCCTGAAGCCATAAGTGGACCATGAAACCCTTAATCTCACATATGTTTATATCCCACGTTAAAATGTTTTCAGACACTGTAACCAGAGAACATAGACTCGTCTATGTTCTCTGCTGGTGACTACAGCTTTCCTGTTCTTGAGCTGGATTTTCAATTATTCCAAAAAAGGTGAACTGTGGAAATTATGTTCTACTGCAGCAACAAGTGGACTTTGAGAGACTTTGAGAGCGTGGTACTTATAAATTTTGGCTTGTCAGTTAAAGAAGTCCTGTAACCAGCATTTGACCAGGTAACTTTACTTGAACAAATATGTTCAGTACGGAATGGCTACAGATGCTCCTGTCGGATTATTCCTAAAGTGGACGTGGTAGTCCAAAATATGAGCGTGTCAGTTAAAGTATGCTCTACGGCAGCTACCAGTGGATTTATGATAAGTGCTCACCTGCATATGGCGAATCTTTGTGTCGGAAAATCAGATAAGTTTTAGACATGATACAGTGGGATCAAATTTGGGCAAATCGGATAAAAAATTTATGAAAACCAACAAAAAAAAAACTTTTCAGAACCACAAAATTACAGAAAAAAAAGAAATTATTATTTTCGGATGTTTATCCTCCTATGGAATCAATAAATACAATTTTTAATGTCTCAAATTGAGAAAACTACAACAAAAAAAAAACAAATGGAAAATTTCCCCATAGGTCAAAAAGGCCCCATTTTTTTTAGAGTATAGGTACTCTTAAGACAAGAATTGACACAAAAAAATCCCCCTTCCAATAAGTGGCATCCTGTTGCACATCCCATTTTTTGTCTGTCCGTATGCAAAGATGTCCGGATTTCTGTCCTCACCTTCCAGAGGACACCAGAGATCTAGTGAGCTGAAATTTCACACACACCCAGAGAAATACTTACCTCGATTGAGGAAAAACGGCTATCAAATTGAGGAAAAATGGGATTGATTTTTCGCCATAGAAAATTTTCATCATTTGAGTGAAGGAATTTCTTTAATTTAAGGATACTTTTTTCTTTGTTTTAGAGAAAAAAATCTATGAAAGGAAGAAATTTTTCTACAATTTTAGGAAATTTTTCTATAATTTTCGGAAAATTCGGAAAATGTTTGCCTTTGTTTTAAAGAAAATATTCTCTGAAAGAAAGAAATGTTTCCATAAATTTAGGAAATATTTCTTCAATTTGGAAATGTTTTTTTTTTTTATTAAAACCATTGCTTTTTCATACAAGAATAACTACTACTAATTCTACTACTATAGTAGTATACTACTAAAATAATATTATATATTATGTCATACATTTTTATTTGTATTACATACTTTTTGTATACATTAATATGTATCTCAAAGTATAAACCACTCCAGAATTCGTTTCCTCACTAATTTTGAAATTTTGAAATGTGTTGCGCGTCGACTGATAAATTCAAATTTCCCAACATTGAAGAAAAAGGTATCTTCAAATTGATCACCATTGTTGTGAGAAAATTTTTACTCATTTCAAGGAAAATTTATTCAAACCAGAGAAATTTTTATCCAAACGAGAGAAATTTTTTTGAGGAAACTTTTTCTTTGTTTTTGGGATGTGTAGTTTTCTGAGTGCATATGTCCTATGGCTTTAGGCTCTCGAGGCGGATTTTTGATTTTCGAAAAGGGGCGGGGCAGTTATTAAAAATGGGCGTATCAGATATAGTTGCTCTTCTGAATCCACCAGTGGACCTACGAAGCTGCAATTGTGCATAAATATGGCTAGAGTTTCCAGAGCGAAATTGTGGATTATTCCAAAAGGGGGATTGTGGAAAATGGTCGTGTGAACTGTGGAAAGTAAGCCCTCATGAAGCAACTAGTGCACTTTGAGATCTGAAATTTCACACATATATTTTAAGTGAAATTACCTCCTCCCCTTCTCCCCTCCGGGAGCGCCAGTAGGCGTAATACGCGCGAAGTCGCGGGCATTTTACTAGTATAGATATATTCTGTGAAATAATGGGAATGGAACAATTAACTTAAGATTTGTACGTTAGACATGTGGAACAGGCACGAAACGAAAATGAACTGGACGTAGAATGGGATAGAAGTACAAATTTAAGTAATTGAAAAGTTTTTATTATTGGTTGAAGATATTAACTCTTATGTGTAGGGTATTTCAGGTCGGACCAAAGATAATTTTCTTACCCAAAACGGCAACATCAAATTATGCAATATTATCCATTTCTAAATGACGTCCACAGGATGTGGTGCAACTTTTCCACCACACCCTAATGTACAGTCGACAACTTTTGAATACACCGCATTTATGAACTGATTTTGCTAAATGCTAAATGCACTCTTGTCCTTCTGTTCAGTCAGTTTATTTTCATATTGTCCTCGTAGTAATACGTTAAAAGTTCTTACTTTGCTCTACGGTAAGGTATTATGAGGAGGTTCAGCTAAAAAGCGAAATATGTTTTAATATGCCAAATTTAATCCATCAACCTAAATTGTCCAAATTTAGAAAATATGACCATTAGCTTTTGCCCTTCCACGCGAATTCACCGAAAAACTCTACTTTTTCGGTAAAGTGAATATTTATTTGATAATTTTGCTTTTATTTCCCATCACAGCGAGCATTTTGGCCACTTTTCACTCGTTTTGAGGTGAAACTTTTCCGCTGCATAGAGTAACTACCTACCAGCATTTTAAAAGCGCAATTTTCACTTACTTGCTGTTCTTTTGGTTGTTTTTTGTTGTTGTTGTTGTTGCTTGTTGTTTGTTGTTACCGTTAATTTATGCAAAGTCGTTAAAAGCAGCAATAAACGCACAAAAGCTCCTTTTGGATTACAGCCCTGAGCGGCTGAGCACGGCGCCGCTGTTGCCGAAGAAGCAGAGCAGAACAGCAAAACCGAAACAAAATAAATAAATAAGCTCAAGGCTCAACATAAACACCAACGCCAGTGCCACTGCCATCACCGCGGAGTGGCAGTGAAATTGAAGTGAAGAGTGAATAGTAAACAAGCGTTGCACAAATCTTGAACAGGGATTTTTATTAACCGAGATTTAGCGGATCGACAAGCGGATTTGGGTTGAGTGGGGGGCGGGGGGTGTTTTGGTGGCTTGTGGGTGAAATTCAATTGTGTATTTGGGCTTTAAATTTATTTCCTATTAATTTTCACAAGTAGAAAGTGAAAATTCATTTAAAATTAATTAATTAATTCATTTAAATGCAATCTCAGCGTGCATACAAAATAACTAAAAAAAAAAACATTTTCAAATATTTCATAGCCTACTTTTGGGCAATAAAATGTTATTACATCAGCCTTGCCAAAATACGTCGGATATTGTATTAAAAGTAATATGTTGCAGTTGCCGCCCCGTTGTGCTTTTACCACTGAGCCTCTGCGTGTGTGTGTGTGTGTGTGTGGTAGAGTGAGTGGCTTTATGAGCTTTTATGGTTTTGTGGCTGCAACAGCCGGTGCGGTGCGTGTGCTGCATTTACTGCTTTGACTGTCGACTGTGCTCCCTTTACGATGATGTTGTGTCTTATGGCCTAAAATGCTTAAATTCTATGCATCTCCGTACGTGACATTCATTCATGTGGGGGTTACGTAAAGTTGGGGTGCGCTGACGCAAACAAAGTAGCTACCTTATCTCATCTGAATGTTATGTACTCCACTCAAGTGCTGCTTGTACCAATCAAAAGTATAATAAATTTCTTTAAAAAGTCAAACAACATCACAAAAAGAAACTAATTTGGCGGTAAAAATAGCATCAAAGAAAAAAAAAAAAAATTTTACCCCGAAATCGAATTATGGGGAAAAACAAAAATCATCAATTGAAGGGTGGGTAAAATATACTGGAAGAAAATTCATAGTTAAATGGAACTAGTTGATTTCATTTGGGTATACTCTGTCATTTAGGCATATATTTACCCTACTTTATATCCCGAAATGGTTTTCGATGAGTTTTGTGTATGCCCGATCTATCTAAGAATTATATGTCAAAGTATTTTCCATTGATTCCAGCAATGTACAATTTCAACTTCTGTCCCTGATATCTCAGTATGGGGGTTCTTTATAGAACAGCGGTATTCTTCGTGGCGTCACAAATTTTTGGCCTTCACAAATGGGAGGGCCTAGATTGATGGGATCTACAATACAGGGTGTCCGGCACTTCAGTACAAATAATGACGTAGATGATTCCTGATGTCAAAATAATAATAAAATGTATGGTAGGGGGTCCATCTGTCTCCAGACGAAAGTATGCATTCGAAGGTGTCATCACGTTTTAAGCCATAAATATTGAACTAGTGTAGCTAGAAAGCCACCCTTGGACGTTTTGGAAAGGTAATTAAATAATATAAAAAGTAATATAAAAGAGAAAAAATGCGATCAATATAAATAGTGTTAAATAATCATCAAAAAAATGTGGTTTTTTCCTTACAACTGTTTTATTAAACCAACTTTTTCTTGATAAAACGTGTTAGTATTTTTTCTATGAATAATGCAGTTTTATATTTTGAAAAATTTTCCACAAAATACCTCCTAGTAATTTTTTTTTCTGCGACCAATACTTGTTTCGAAAACTCATTCTTTCGTTCTTTTTTTTTTGGTTTTAGTTGTACCTTGAAATGAAGTCCAAGTCGTAGCAGAAGATCACTGAAACTGGAACAACCGCCCATACAAAATCGTTGCCAAAGTGTTGAAGTCGATCGGGAAATGGAAATTACCGATAGAATATTAAAAATTTTATAATTTCGATAAAATATCGATAAATATTGAAAAAATATCGATAAAAACTCGATACATTTTCGAAAAATTATCGATAAAATATCGAAAAATTATCTATAAAATATAGAAAAATCATCGATAAAATATCGATAAAATATATCGAAAAATAATCGATTACAAATTGCAAATCGCCAGTATTAGCTTCGATAAAATATCGAAAAATTATCGATAAAATATAGAAAAATCATCGATAAAATATCGAAGAATTATCGATAAAATATATCGAAAAATAATCGATTACAAATTGCAAATCGCCAGTATTGGCTTATGTAGTAGCTGTGGGGATGAAGAAGAAATTAAATCTGTTTAAGCGACTTTAGCCAGCAGCTGAGGTGCTCAGCCACAGCGCTTTCAACAATACATTTTGACGAATTATTACCTTCAAATATTATAAATAGTATAATAAATACTTACCCTATTCTTCTTACCTTATTGTACTTACCCTATTATACTTACCTTAAATACTTACCTATTGTGCAAATATGTGTCGAACATTTTAAAACACCTGACGACAGATTCTAGATACAACATAAAAGACGCGGTAGAATTTAAGAACAAAATTAATAACAACCACATTTTTGACGATGAACTAATGGTTTCGTTTGACGTCGTATCACTTTTTCCGAGCATCCCAGTGGACTTCGCCATCAAAACAATTGACAAGAAGTGGGACGAAATAGAGAAACACACGAAGATACCCAAACTCTTATTTATGGAGATGCTCAGATTCTGTTTGAAAGAGAACAATTATTTCAAATATGGTAGCATAATTTACAACCAATTAAAAGGAATGCCTATGGGATCGCCGATTTCACCGATTATTGCTGACATCGTGATGGAAGAGATTTTAGACAAATTTATGGACAATATAGAACAAAAACCGAGACTATTAACTAAATACGTTGACGATATTTTTTGTATTGTGAAAACGGACGCAGTGGAAACTACATTAAACAGCTTGAACATTTGCCATAGACACATCAAATTCACGCTAGAAGAAGAAAACGATGGACAATTGCCGTATCTTGACGCAAAAATAATAAGGAACAACAACATAATGAAAACAGATTGGTACCAAAAACCCACGGCGTCAGGACGACTTATAAATTTTCACTCAAAACACCCACGAAAAACAATCATCAACACGGCGAGAAACTTCATCAGCAGAGTCTTGAACATCAGTGATGACACTTTTCACACAGAAAACAAACGAAAAATAATACACATATTAAATAAAAACGACTTTCCGAAACCAACAATAATTCGAATGCTAAAAGAAAGCAAACCTCAAGACAACAACAACCGACAAAAAGAACCACTAATATACAAAGGAGTGACATACGTAGCAGGCTTTACTGAAAAATTTAAGAAAACCGACCTATACAACAACAATAAAATTCAACTAGCACCAAAATCTCACAACACCCTACGACAAATCTACAGCAACATGAAATCTAAAATTGAAGACATGGACAAATTGAACCTTATCTACCAAATCACATGTAAAGGAGACGGAGACGATATATGCGGAAAAGTATATGTTGGAACGACAAAATCAAAATTAAAAACAAGAATATCAGCGCACAGATCGGACCTAAACAACAAGAATGACAACAAAACAGCACTTGCAGCCCACTGTATACAAAGGGGCCACTCTCCCAATTTTGACGAAACGAAGATTTTGCAACAAGAGAACAATTACAAACGACGATACACGATAGAAATGCTCCATATAATTAACACATCTAGACAAAAGAGACTCAACTACAAAACAGACACCGACAATTGCGCTCATATTTACAAACATTTAATTAGACAAAAAACCAGTTGACGAAAGTCACTCTGCGCAACAGTGTTGTTCAGTGTCACTGGTAACTAGTTTTTAATATTTATATTGTGATTTTTATATTTTTATATGTAGTCCTTTTCTTTATTATTTTTGTTAAATATGTTAAATGTGAATTCTTATAAAATAATTTGTTATTACTGTTTCCACGTTTAAAAAGGTCCTGATGATGATTGACAACGTTAATCGAAATATCGAATAAATAAAAAAGCAAAAGTTAAAACTTGTTTTAATTTTTTGACACGGCCAAAGCCTACAACAACGATTAAATACTTACCTATCAACTATTTAAATATCTGACCTTTTATTTGTTACTTTCGGCAACCCTAAGTGGAGGCTTTGATTCTCATAATATGTAATGGGTCAGTCTTTTGTCTTTATGGTTTTGTCATTCACTCTTTCCAATTTTCTCACCAAGCACATCTCTGTACAGATCGCCACCCAGCGCGATATATACTAATTTATAGAAATAAAGATTTTATTCCAAATTACCAATAGACTTTTCTAAAATCTATTGAGCATCTTCTATGCAAAATCAATATTTGTCCTCGGAACTTTTTCCCAGTGTATTCCAAACTTGCCCACAATAACAAAACAGTGAACAATTTCACCTTAAATCTTCGTACTGTCACATAATTTTCAGCCATAGTATAGTGCGTTTCCATTTCTTCTCAGTTCACTCTTGTATTTGTTTCTTCCTTTTCAGTCCCTTCCTTATGCCAGCCACTACTACTGGGCTGCCATTTGATTTCTTTAAGCTTATGTTGCACTTGAGTGATTTTATGCTTTGATGCTCGCTGATTTTATTATTAAAAGTTTCCCTGCGACTGTGTGTGCGTGTTTGTGTGTGCATATACTTTTACATATGCCATACAGGAGGGTGAACACTCACGGACTGAGGTATTATAAGCAGCTGGGGGGCATTTCCGTGTATTGTTTTGTGTGTGTGTGTGTGTGAGTAGCCTCAGGAAGTGGGCTTACAATTTGCAGTGAACAGCATGCATCTTTAGGGTTGATTTTGCGGCATCAAGTACAAAGTACTTTTTTGTTGCTTATTACCTTAAAAAAAAGAAATACTAAGAAAAAACACAAGTGAATGCACACGTACCGAAAGTAGCATCATTGTCGTTTGGGGAACGTCTGGCCAGGCAGGCAACTACTGGCAGTGTTGATTGTTTCTTTTTTCTTTTTTTTTGTATTTTTTGTTGTTATTTTTATATGCCAATTGTTTGTCTACTTCACTGCAAGTGACTTTGAATGCCTCCTTCGCCTTCAAACAGGCGAAACTAATAGAATGTTTTCTTAAAATATTAGTTTTCGTTTTGTGGAAGTCATTGTTGTTGTAGTTGTAGTTGTAGTTGTTGTTGTTGTTCTTCTTATTTTCTTCCCCCAATTTGTAATGTGAACACCAATCCTTGGTTGAGTATTCTCTTTATAGACACTCACCAGCATCACTATTGCCACTCCGCCTTTGTCTTTTCGTTGATGATGATGTGAATTTTGTAGGGCATGGGGTGTATTAGGGGGGGAAGTGGAACTTGGTGTAGAGTATTCAAGAGTGTCCTCTTGATGTCTGCTGTCTCGATTGTCATGAATAATGAAAACGAAACGTAATAATATGCCAGAGTACCTTTTCCTCAAGCAAAACAATGAATTCGTAAAAGAAAAACGAATGAAGAAGAAGGAAAAAATATGATATCAACCATACCTGCGGGTGGTAGAGCATAAACGAATGTGGGCGGGGGTGTGTGAGTGTGGGGAATCCCAATGCTCGAAGCTAAGATTATAGTTTTTGTCTGTCTGTCTGTGTGTATGTCTGTCTGTCATTGTGAATTTCAATCTGCTTGTCTGTCTTCTTTGGTGTCTGCTAGTCTCCTTCTTTTTCATTGGTTTTGTTATTTTTTCTACTCATTTTTTTTTTTTTTGATGTTGTTGTTGCCTTATTTGTATTTCAATTTGGAAACGAATTCGTATTGGAGAAAAAAAAAGTAAAAAGTCAACAAACCCAATAAGGAGTAGGATTTCATGGATGACTGATCAACGGAAATTTAATGACAAAACAGGAGAAAGGAAGTCTGCAGAAATATGGAAATTCAACTTTAAAAATTCATGTAACAATGCAATAAAATTCCTGCAAAGCTTAAATATTTCCCAGCTTAAAGTCCCTCCCGAATTCAATTCAATTTATCATTTCACTTGCTTCTTCATCCTTCAGAGTAAATAGAATATCATCGTAGAACTTTAATGGCACCATTTGTTTTCCAAAATTGAACTTTTAATGCAAATTATCAGCATGACTAATTCGGAAACTTCTTTTCGGTGAAAGATCCTCCCCGGCCACAGTCACATTTCAGTGCAATAAAGTAGTAGGTAGTACCTTAAAGGCACTCCCTCTCTAATGCCACGCAAATAGGAGGAACATTCTAATTGTGTACCGCTCAATGTATTTGTGCCAGCCCGCAGCCCCCAGACATCGTGTGTCCTTTAAGTCCTCTTCACAATTTAATTTCACTCATTTGTGTTTGGCTTCTTGTTTGTGTTTGTGTTTGCTTTTGCAGTTGTGCTCCAGTGTCCTCTTTGTGCTTCGGAGTCTCTTTGGGTCTGTTTGTGTGCCCGCTCGGTATTAACGGTATTTCTGGTTATTTATACAAATTGTTAATTATTTTCATTGCAGTTGTTATTAAAAGTTTTGTGTCGTCCTTGAGGATTTCGGAGCCATTTAATTAAGAGCATGAAGTTGACATTTTAAACAATTTAAGACTTGTCAAAAGGGGAGGAGTGGGGTGTTGGCGGTGGGCCTTGTCCAACCGATTGAGTGAACTTGATGCTTGTGGCTGGTATTTTAAATTTTGTTTATTGAAAATAGCGGGCGTGACAAGCGGGCTCCTGATGGTTACAACTTAATTAGCAGCAGCGGCCGTAGTGGAATTGAATTAATAGAAATTGTTTTAATTATTTAAACATGATGTTGCTGTCCTCAACAGTGGTGGTAGGTAATTAAATATTAGACACAGCCCAGCAGTGAGATTCGAATTAATATTTTCACTCAATTGGTTTTAGTGCAGAAGTACTTACATAAAATTTGATGGTCCCGTAGACATTGCCCAGTTGCCCTTATTGAAAGTATCCATAAAATGCATGTTGTAATTCCAGCGTATACGTGACTGAAATAATATGAACATTTCATTTGTAACAAATACCGAATGCGTGTTTCCTCCTCCTCCACCCCAGTGTAATAATATTTTGTTTTCATCTTTCTAGGCGTATATAAAATTTCATTTTATTATTTCCACCGAAATGGCATGAAGTATCGCATTTCAATGTTTGTGTGCAATTTCGTAACTAGTAACTGATATTGGCAGGATTGGTGTTTAGATTTCATTCCTACGCAATTTTGAAACATCAAAAGTCTTCATATTTTATTCGTTTGTTCATATGAAAATTGTACAGTGAAAGGAAACTTGACAACAAAAAAATAAATGTTACACTGAGCGAACAAATGCATAGTAGAATTAAATATTTATACCCTACACACTAGTTTCCGAGGGTATATTGTTTTTGTCACACCGTTTGTAACGCCCATAAGGAGGCATGTCAGGTATGGAAAAGTATATATATTCTTGATCAGGATCACCTCCTGAGTCGGTTAGGCCATGTCCGTCTGTCTGTCATTTCGCACGATAACTGTCGTAGCTTTTAAGCTATTGACTCCAAATTTTGGCATTCCTCTTTTTTGGGCGAATGGATAAACGGTATTGAAAATCGATAAATTTTCGTAAAATTATCGATAAAATATCAAAAAATTATCGGAAAATTATGGACAAAAGACGATAAAATTTTGGAAAAATTATCCATTAAATATCGAAAAATTATCGATAAAATATCGACAAATCCTCATACCTCTCATACAAAATGGCGCCAAATTTCTATTATTTTCGTTTGTCTTGAGAAATTTTCAACCGATTGGGACGCGGTTTTTTACATTGGGTTGGAAATGAGGTCGGGAACGAAATGGGAATGAAACCGGAACGAAATGGAATTGGACCGGAACAAAATGGAATTGGAACACAATTTTTAAATGGATCAGGAAACTAAAATTATCGATAAATATTGGAAAATTATCGATAAATATTGGAAAATTATCGATAAAATATCGAAAAATTATCGATAAATTTTCAAAAAATAATGAAAAATTCTAGTACCTTCCATACAAAATGGGCTACGAATTTGTACTATTTTCCTTTATCTTGAGAAATACTTAGACGATTTGGACGCCATTAGAAATGGGAATAGAACTGGAACAAAATTGTGAAATGAATCGGGAATGTGGTGGAAACAGAAATTATCGATAAACAATCGTAAAAGTTTGATAAAATATCGAAAAATTATGAATAAAAGTAGAATGTATCGTACTCGCATGTGCAGGGTATTTTAGCTTCGGTCAGACCGAAGACTTACTAGTTTTTTTTTGGTTTTGATTGTACCTTGAAATGAAGTCCAAGTCGTGGCAAAAGATCACTGAAACTAGAACAAAGTCTTGTAATCTTTTCGTTTTTCTTGTGAAGTATTGAACCGATTAAACCGAGTCCGAATTTGCGACTCTGGTTTTTTATTTGGTTGGAAATTACGTCGGGAACCGTTTCTTACTCTTACTAGTTTTTATTTAAATGTGATTTGAAAATGTTAGTATTTGGAAATCAGTATCTCATATAGGAATTCAATACGCGCGTATTTAGACGTTTGTCAATAATGCCCTAAATAGACGAGTCGGTCAGAGTGCACTCCAAACTCCAGAGGATGTCCATATTAAATTTAAATATTTCCATAATTTATACAATTTTAAATACACGCATATTTGATTTAAACAAAAACAGCTTAGGATCACTATCAAATACGTTTTCATTTGATTTCACTATTTTTTTCCCTCGGTCTACATCTACCGAGGGCCCTAAATTTAAGTAATTTTTGATTTTTAAAGACAAACGATTATGAAAATTAAAAAGAAAAAGAAAAACAAAATTTATAAAATAGAACGAAAGTCGTGGAGATTTAACTATGGAATACGCTGTGTGTCAGCAGCGCCAGAAGATTAATACTAGAAGAAGCAAATTAAAATTTGGCAAATGTCAAGGATATTTCAGCTAAAGTTTCATAACACTGTGTTATACAGTCTAACAGAATAGTAAGAGATATATTTAGTATAGAAATGTATGTAAAAGTATAGCAATGAAATGACATTCTCAATGAGTATTTTGGGGCAGTATATGTACAAGTTTTTGGTAGAAAATATATAGAAAATTAGATTAATATGGCATGAAATATGTAATACTTCACTGCAATGTCATCAAATTTGATACAATTGAACATTTAAAAACTAAAGAAACTATTTTCACATGAGTTTTATTATTTTTTGTGATAAAATGTTTGGAGAAAATGTTGAATACTAGATTAATGCTTTATGTTACCATAATAGCAAAACCAAATGAACAAAATTTATTAGGAAAACTTAAACTTATTCAGGGACTGGAACCAAAACGAATATGGGTTTCGGTTCCAATTTTACAAATATCGATTTCGGTTTCCGTTTCGGTTCTTAGACTTTTTAAAATATCGGGTTTGGTTCCATAAAGTCAAAAAAGATTTAAAAACTGGCAAATTTTATTAAAATTTAGGTATATTTTAAATGGGGTATTTGACTTATGAAACTAGGAACTAGAATCTACAGATTCTCAGAGTTAAAAAAAATCAATTCCAGTTTCGGTTTTTAGACTTTCCAAAATAGCGGCTCCGTTTTCGGTTTTTTGGCGGTCCCTGATCTCTAACCTTTGTTTTACGGTCCGTCTCGATTTGTGCCGTTTCCATTACATTCATAAATTGTTTAATACATTATTGAAAGTCCTGAACAACAAAATTTTCGATTTTTTTTTTAAATTTTATTTATTTTTTAAAAAAAAAGTTAGTTTAGAAATGACATTGCTTTTCTATTTTTTTAGTTTTTGATTTATTATGGGATTAAGTTTTCCTTGGACTAGTGGTAGAGCTGTCATGAATTGGTTTACTTTTCACATGCTACAGAATATCTTTTGGTGACATTTTTAAAATCAGGGCACTATTTTACGAATCAACGTCGCAGATTTTTTTCCAATTTCAAAACAAAAATTTTTTTTTTTACTACGAATTTTGCCACGTGTGTACTAAAACATAAACAAATGTAAACAAATGTTTTCCTATTTTTACCACACTTCCTTGTAATAACAATAAAAGAAACGTATGCAAAACAGCTGTCAACAACTCTGTCAGCTGCTCTCTGGCATGTGGAGGCGGAAATGCCTTAGCCACCATATTGAATTTTAAAATAATGCGTTTTGTGCCGCTAGCTGAGAATTAAATAAAAATCGCTTGTAAGTACCGCAAATAAAAATGTCTATGAATGTGGTGCGTGTTTGCCATTCACACCCACGCAACTTACACTTTCCATTTTCTCCACTGTTGTGCGGCACTTTTTTCTGAAATTTTATTGCCAACGCTTTTGACGCATCATAAAAACAATGCGCCTACTTTGCCTGTAAAGTGCCAAACTGGAGAGTCGAAGGGAAGTGAATGGAAGTGAAAATAAAATGAAAGGAAATAAAAGAAAATAAAAGAAAATAAAAAGCCAGAAAAAAGTCATACCGCCAACGATGCGTGTTAACCGACACGAGCCGTAAAGTATGCTTAAGATAATTTAAATGTGGATACTCATTTCCTTTGTTTGCGGCTTGTCTGTTGATTTGTTTGAATGACTTCCGTGATGATGAAGATGATGTTGATGGGAATTTTATGATTTTAGCACTTCCTCATTTCCGCAATTTTGCCTACATGCCATTTGGAAATTTTAGTGTGGCGGGTACATGGCTAGAAACATTCAGGCTCTTTGTGGCTTACTGCAATCAGCATACCTTGGCATTTGTCATATTTTTGATATTGTTAATCCCATTTAGATTTTTTGAATTTTGATTTTCTTCTATTTCTGTAATTTTTTAAAATGTGTAAAGTAGCCTCAATTGAAGCCTGACATAAATTTCCTATACATGGTGTAAGTACTTAAAGTACAACTTGCCACCACTTTAATAAAACTAATAAAGTCAGCAAACATTAATTGAAAAGAAAAATTGCGACCAGGCAAATCGTCTTGCTAAACTTCTCTCTTGCCTACTTCTTTAGCTTCTTTTCTGCTGTCCGTAATTAGTTTGCCAGCTTCCGAGCTTAAACTATTTTTTAGATTGCGACTGTAGATTATTTTCTGCTACTCTTACTCTGTCATAGAGTTCTTTTTTTGAATTTTTTTGTTTTTACTACAGCCATTGCACTATGGGAGAACGTTGAAATTATGAGGCCAAAAGATGGAAAAATGCATGACAATTTTTATAATGGTTGACCCAAATTATATGTTCTACATACATTGATGAATTTGGAGATAAAAAGGAAGTACAAAAATACACATTGCTGCTCAGAAAGCTAACACACAGAATCATTCTTAAAAATCATAATAATCCCAGTAAAACCAACGGAAATTGATTAAGAATTCTGGAAAGCTTTTCCCGTCCAGATCAAAAAAAAAGTTCGAATTTTTTCGAGATTGATTGTTGCACAAACGCATCACTGGTTAGATATGGGGTCTAAATATTCATGGGTAAAAAGTTACTTTGTATGACAATTTATTGAAAAATTTAATTATATTTTTTTGGTTGGGTTTGATATTGACGGGGGACATAAGGGACTCATGGAGGGGCATGGGATGATATAGGGGCAACATATTGAGGCCATAGGATGATCATGGGTGGGACATAGGGGCGTTATAGGTAAGTATAGGGAGAACTATGTTGACATAGTGGACGTAGGGGAGAGTTAGGGGATAAATTAGCTATATTGGGGGACCGGTAGGAATAAATTGCGTAATTGCAAAATGTAAAAATTTTAAAAATTAAATTTTTGCTATCGAGCAACGTTGTTTGGGGAATTGAAATGCAAGTATTGATTTAGCTGTTAGCTTACTTCTTTTCTTCAATAGATTAGGGTTCAAACTAAAAAAAAAATTTTTTTAAATTGTTGGAAAAAGCACATTTGTTTAGGTAATTTTAATGGTGTTGGTGGGGCGGTGGAGTGTTGAAAAGTCTATGTATCCAATATTTTTTAGATTGAACCTTAACTAACAAAATGGTATCTATGTTTTTTCCAAAAAATGTTTTATACATTACTAGCTTATAGCCACAGCGTCGCTCGAAAAATTTTTGGTTTTTCATGTTAACGTAGAAATGTTATATGTATTATTTAAGCAACTGAAATAAAAATGGATTTTGCAAGTCATCCCTCTGCCCATTCACCTCCCAGCACCAAATCCAAAATTTCAGCGAAATCCCTTGAATAGGACTCGAGTTACAGAGCTTTAAAAATTTTAGGGCGTGTCAGTGGGCGGATCTTAAATTTCAATAGTCGTCCCTCTGCCCATTCACCTCCCAGCACCAAATCCAAAATTTCAGCAAAATCCCTTGAATAGGACTCGAGTTACAGAGCTTTAAAACTTTTAGCGCGTGGCAGTGGGCGGACTGCAAATTTTCAGAATCAACATATTACCAATTCATTACCCAAAACCACATATAAAATTTCAGCGAAATCGGTTAAACACTGCATAAATTATAGGATTTTAGAATAATATTTGCCCACCTCGAACGCCCAAATTTAATGAAATGGCATATGATGAGATCAATGAAATTACCTACATTTTGGTATGTGTTTCATTAAAATCGGTCAAGTATTTCTTGAGTTATAAGGGAACAAACATACATACATACATACAAACCTACAAACTCACAAAGAATTTTATATAAGTAAGAGATTAATCTTTTTTCGCCGTAACGTTGCGCAAACGAAACTGTGGGCGGAAATGGGTTAGGGAAAAATGTAACCAAAAATTTAATGGAGTGGAGTATAATTCGCATATATGGGAAGGAGCTCAAGAACATATCTTTTTGGTGTAGTAATGTATTCAGAAATATTGACTCCATGGAGCATCATCGTGGGATATGTGACGCTATTCTATCGTTATTTCAATGGTAAATGTTCCTCTGAGATAAAAAGAATAGTTCCATCAGTCTGAGTCTTTGCAAGATCTAGTCTTTTATCCAGAGACGCTTACGCATTACCGTTCGTTCTGCAGTCGCACAATCCAAATGTGAAAAAAAAAACATTCACCTATATTATTCATTTACTCCTACCAATTAACATATTATCCATTCTGAATCAGCATTAAAAAATTAAATGAAAATGGACCGGAGCTAAATGGCAATTTTGTTTGGATTATGTTTGTTAGATGAACTAGATATTGATGTTGAAATATAGAGAAAATTAGAAATGAGACGTCAGTGGAATAATGCTGGCGATAGCCTAATGTGCTAAGCAGTCGATCGTCATCATGTTCTTAAAGGCTAGAAACCATAGAATACTTCAGTATGTCAATCCGGCAAAATATAAAATGGCGACCCTTAAAACCTCCTTTTACGAAGATTCATACTATTCCGATGAAGTCTTCAAATGTTTTTCGACATTTGGCCCGACTAATTCCATTTTCTCCCATAGTGCAGTGCTAAGTGAAAAAGTAAACAGAAATGCATTAGCTTGGCAATCATTGTCTCTCTCTGTGTGTGTATGTGTGTGGGTGTTTATGGCTTTTGTGTGGGTGTTAGCGGGTCTATAGGACCATCCGTTTGTCTGTCTGTCTGTTTGTCCCTCTGCTGAGCTTTCCCAACGTCTGTCGGTGTGGCATTTATAAATTGATGTCATCAGCATTTGTTCCACACTTTTTCTTTTCCTTTCTTTTTGATTCGCTTCGCTGTGGAGTATTTAAAATTTTAAACTTCTCCACGACACAGTGGGCGAAATGGCACTCCAGCAATTCTGCCTAGTTGTTGTTGAAGTTTTTCCCTACAATTTGTGCCACTTTGCAAACTGTGTCAATTTCAGCGACTGGCTTTCAATTTGAATGCTGTTTTCTGTTTTTTTTTGGTCCCTTTCTCTATTCTTTGCAGTATTTAACACTGAGGTGCATTTTGTCGGAGATTAGTGTGGGAAATGAAAAGTAGGGGGAAAAAATGGCGAAATAATTTAAAATTAAAATAAAAGTTGGGAAAATCCACTTCAATCACATCCGATGAATTGCATTTGCAAATGAAGCACTCAATGAAGAGAAATGCCACAGCGAATAGTGAAAACAGATTTGCAACTGCCACTGAAGGGAGAACATTTTAAACAAACTGTCAATTATAAATTACACAATCAAAATTTTCATTAATCTTAAAACTCTTTTATTGAACTAAAATTTGTATAAGATTTAAACTAGGAACTATTTTGGTTTTATTTTAAATATATTTTCTTAAATTTCCCTAACCGTCCATCTCGATCTTATAGCCCAAATCGATGGAGGCACGTATATGATCCTTCAGGTTAATATAACCATTCCGCAGATTTTCCTGTGTGAGGAACTCCTTCAACTTCTCCTCATGCTCACAGAAAACCAAATTCTCTGTGAGGTCCACCAGTGGCTGCAAATGCGGGGGCATGCGATACAGCACAAGTAGGCCCCCGCTGGATGCATCCTGTTGACACAAATCACCCGACAGTTTCGATATACCCTGGCCGGCCGTATAATCCAGGCCCGTGACCTTGTGACAATCGATGACGACGGGTATTTTGAAATCAGCCTGATCGCAAGCCTTTAGGATTTTCTCACGCAAATGACTGATGGCTGGGAAGTAGATGCCGTTGCCGGGCGTCACGCATATATACTGCATTTCGTCAATCTGATGAGGCATAGAAAAAACAAAATTACAAAATTAATAAACATTTTTTTTAAATTTATTAAAAATCTCCAATTGACCTCTTCGATTTTCACCGTAACATCAGGGCGAGCCCACAGGAACAACAAATGCAGCACTGTCACAATGATGCTGACAAACAGACCCACTTCGACGCCAAAAAGTATGCAAACAAAGAAGCATAACACCCAAATGCAGAAATCTCTCTTCGATTCACGCCACAAACGACGTGGCAGCTTAAAATCGAACAATGTGAATATGGAGCATATGAGAATGGCAGCCAACGTTGACTCGGGTATGTAGTTGAAGTAGGGACTCAAGTAGCTGAGAGCAAGTAGAACGACAATGCCTGAAATTGATTTTAATAATTTCATAATTTTATTAATTTCATTAATGGTTTTAATTTTTTAAATTTTAATAATTTTTTTAAATATATTAATTTTAATTTTTGGTTTTTAATAATTTTCATTAATTTTTATTAATTTTTATTAATTTTTATTAATTTTTATTAATTTTTATTAATTTTTATTAATTTTTATTAATTTTTATTAATTTTTATTAAGTTTTTATTAAGTTTTTATTAATTTTTATTAATTTTTATTAATTTTTTTAATTTTTATTAATTTTTATTAATTTTTATTAATTTTTTTAAACTTTTATTAATTTCTATTAATTTTAATTAATTTTTATTAATTTTTAATAATTTTTCATAATTTTTTCATAATTTTTTATAATTTTTAATAATTTTTATTAATTTTTATTATTTTTTATAATTTTTATTAATTTTCATAAATTTTTATAATTTTATAAATTTTTTTAAATTATATTAATTTTATCTATTCTATAAATTTTACTAATTTTTTTAATTTTTAAAATTTATGACTGCAAATTCTTTACTCACCCGAATACAAATTTGCCATGGGCGTTTTCAAGCCACAAGCACCGCTAATGGCATAACGTGAGAAGGCACCCGAAATGGGCATTGACTGTACGCAAGAGCCGAAAACATTGCACAATCCCACAACTAGCAGTTCCTGATTGGTGTCCACCAGACCCTTGGGAGCTAGACGGGAGAAAAAAAAAACAAATTTAATTTAAAATTGCAAATGGCACATGCATTTCCTTGCAACTCACTCAGTTTGCCAATTGATATGTTCGTCAAGATGCCAATAACCGGTATAACCAAAATGCCCACATTCAGTTCGGCCAAAATTTGCCAAAAGGTATAGGTCCGCTCGGGCGTCTCCACGGTCATCTGTGGCATTGTGAAGTTCGGCAAACCTGATAAGGCATTTTTACTCAAGGCATATGGCACGGAATGAGCTTCAGCCATCCACACATACGAAATGCTGGCAGTGATCAGTACAATCAAAGTGTTTCGCGAGAAGGACAAGTAACGGCAGCAGATGCTTGAGAATTTGTTACCCTTCGGATGACTGGCTAATTTCTCCAGGTGCTGAATGTTTTGATTTTGAAAATATATTTTCTGATTTTTCAAAAAAGGTTACTGAAAGTGGTTCTACTTACATCGAATGCAATCAGAAAGACAATGGCACCGACGCCCATCACCAAATCGCCCATATTAGCCTCGCCTATGCGTGATGAAAGCTGGTCGACGGATGCAAGAAAGCCCGACACTAAGTACTTTATGCCCAGTACGACTTTCAGTTGTGATTCTATCACTAGAAGAGCCGTGGCCGAGGAGAAGGCTTTTATCACTGGCATGGAAATGAATTCAAATATGAAACCTGTTGAGAGAAAAAAAATAAATTTTTGATTACAGTGGCAATATTTTGAAATGTAAGGGAAAGATTTGTTGCAATGAGCTGATATTATAAAGGATGTTAGTAAAAGTTGTAAACTTAATTGAGCAGATTGGCACCAACCAAAGATCCCAATACAACAACCATAAACTCAATTCTGGTGTACATTTTCTTCAAAAGAAATGATAACATAAATAGAAGAACACAAATTAGGTGGCATGGAACATGTAAATCACACTTATGTCACCAAAGTCCAACTTCCTCTGCAAGGCTATTTGGCATATGTAATGTTAGCCGATCATATGTTATCTAATAGGAACCAATTTAAAAGTGTCTCAGGCGCCATCTTCTTAGCACTTATTTTTAACAGATAAGGTTACAAGCCACCTACGCCGGTAATTGAATAACAAACAAAAATGTTTTAGCACGCAAAAATATCTGATCAACAAAAATAGTGTTAATTTACCATCAAAAACAAACATAGTTTTTTTTCACAACTTTTTATTACACCAAATTTTTTTCTAAAAAAATATGTTATTATTATTGATATTATTTCTTTGCAATCAATAGTTATTCTTGTAATTGCGATTTTGTAAACTCGCCTCTGATTTTTTGTGAAAACAAATTTTTCTTTTCTTTGATAATAAATTAACACTATTTTAGTTTTTTTTTTTTTTTTCGTTTTATAACTTTTATTTGTTATTCAATTCTTTTTCTAAAACATTCAAGGGCAGCCATGTGGTTTCACTAGTTCACTATTTATTGCTTAAAACTCGATGACATTTCAGAATGAAATTTTCCGTCATACTTTCATTTAAACATAACATGGATCCTAACTGGAAACTGATGGTTCCATCTCTCCGATATAATGGATATATGGACCCAAGGAAGCACCCACCGCCTTCATTACTTGCAAAGCTTGTGGTTTGTGGTTGGTTGGGCAAAGTATATGAACAGATTGTAGCTTGATCGCGCCAAAGTAGCTTTATTTTGAAATATTTCTACGTCTAATTTTTTTATGTCTATGGATCATTATGTGACATGCTCAAAGAAAAAGAGCGATGAAATGTACTGACATACATTTCATCGCTTTTTTATTGTTTGCGTGTCATGTGTAGTTTCTGCGGACGGTTCTCTCTATGCAGTAACCATTCAATAGCGTTTATGTGTAACGAACGATGTATGTATATTTTCAGATCGAAACTTCATTATGTCAAACAGATCAGAAATCAGTCCATTAGTTTTGGCAACAGATTTTTTAAAATTTCACAGCTAGGACATAAAATTATCTTTGTAATAAACCCCATTTTCAGTTTTATTCCTTAACACAAAATCCGATATTGAAATCTAAAAAATACATTTTTGTATTGGTCCAATCTAGTTTCCGAAGCCAAACTTCCGCTTTTTTTCACATTCGGCTAAAACTGAAGGAAGTTTTTGAAACATTCTACTTTTCGTAAGGGGCGTCGCTTTAATTTTACATACTCCAAAAAGCAGGCATATTGCTTCTTAACGGATTTTGGGTCACATATTTTCACATATTTTTGACATGCAACCGTACATTTGGCTTCGGCCTTGATATTGGCTGAAACCGATTATGGGCCGAATGTGAAATTTTAGGCTAAATGTGGCCAAAGCCGAAGGCAAATAATCGGTCGGACACTAGTCCAGTCACCTTTTAGGTCTCATTTAAAAAAAATATTTCAGTGCTCTATAGTCTACTAAGGACTGCGTCGTTAGAAACTTGTGCACGCTTTTTCTACTGTAACTTTATTTATATGTCATTTTAATGTCTGGTATGGACTATGAAAGTATAAAATTTTTTTCTAATCTGAAACGTTAATTTACTAAGATATGTTTATGAAAAAAGGTATAAAAATCGCACGAAAAAAGTAAAAAAACCTAAAAAAAAACAATAGATGAAAATTAAAAGAACCACTAAATAAAGAACCACTAAGGAAATGAAAATTATGGAAAACTTTTGATAAATATCGAAAAATGATCTACAATGATCCACAAAGTATCGATGATTCATCGATAAATTATCAAAAATTCATCGATAAATTATCAAAAATTCATCGATAAATTATCAAAAATTCATCGATAAATTGTCGAAAATTCATCGATAAATTATCGAAAATTCATCGATAAATTATCGAAAAATTATCGAGAAATTATCAAAAAATCATCGACAAATTATAAAAAAATCATCGATAAAATATCGATAAACTATCGAAAAATTATCGGTAATCTATAGAAAAATCATCGAAAAATTATCGAAAAATCATTGACAAAATATCGAAAAATTATCGACAAAATATTTCATTTCATTTTTTCATTTATTAATTAATTATAACTATTATCAATTTTTTTCCAAAAAAAATCTTCGATAAAATATCTAAAAAATATCAAAAAATCATTGATAAAATAATGAAAAATTTTCTATGCTCGTATCGTACTCGCATGTGCCGGGGTATTTCTGCTTTGGTCAGACCGAAGATAATTTTCTTGTTAGTTTTTAACTGAAAGGCTTAAATTTAGTTTGGGAAATTAATCGCAATTAAGACTCGGTTCGCTCACTTACTTAATTACTAGACAAACACACATGTTCCCACATTCCCATTTCTCTATTGGAGTGACTGTTAATGCTATTAAAAATGATATCAGCTGATATCACACGGCGACAAAAGTGAAAATGATCTTCACATATACGACATCATCAAAGCAACAGATTACGAAATTTACTTTTACTTAACTAAATTACACGTACAACAATGCCTCAATTAGCAGACGCCACTTTACAAAGCAAACAAACATTTCGACGTACGGAAAACGGAATTACACTATTTACAATTATCATATGATTGAGTTGTAGAAATGGAAATGGAAGCGGAACGAAGTCTGTATTAGATTGCCCAGCAAGTGATAAATGGAATGACACTGGCAATGGCCCTGAGCGACGACAACAAAGAAAAGTAAAACAACACAGTGGAAACTTACCCATACGCATGCTGCCCATAATCAACTGCACTATGCCACTGAGGAAGGTCAGTAGAAAGGCAAACTCTATCGGTTTGCCGACAGTAAACTGTACGCTGACCAATGCCACCAGACTGGTGGGACCAATGATGACCTTATCGATCGAGCCGAAGAACAAATAAATGAATGAGCCAATAAACGCCGAACACAGGCCATAGCGCGCGGGCAGACCGGCCAGCAGGGCGCAGGCAATACTCTCCGGTATGATGGTGAGTCCGAGTGTGATGCCCGCTATGAAATCGTTGATGCCCCACTCGGTGTTATAGCCGCCGATCCAGTTCAGTATGCGCAAACGATTGCGAAGGAATTTTTTCGCTCGGCCTGCAGGAGTTTTTTTATTCTTACGCAGTGTAATGACTCTGGGGCGTTGTGAGGGCTGGATGGTGGCCGGCGTAGAGGGAATGTCGAGCATATGCTCTTTCTGCGAACTCAGTTCACTATTCAGCATTTTCAAGCGTTATCAAATGTTCAGCTCCACTTTTTTATTTTTTATTTATTTTTTTTTTTGATAAACTTTTTTTCGAGGGAAATAAATTGCGAGTGTATTCCTTGTGCATGTGCGGCGTAACAAGGATCTCAATCGCCCCGTTGGCACTTTGATAATGAGATTGAAATTTCAATTTGCGGCCGCTTTTATAATTTATAGCATGTAACCGACCGACCGAATAAGTAAGACACACTAAACCCCTCGCCGTTCATGAATTATCTACGTTGATGTTTGTACTAAAAATTTATAGAACAAAAAAAAAAAAAATGTCGTCCAAGCGAAAATCGCAACTTTTGTCAAACAATTTTGCACATTTTGCCGCTTTATACACACGCACACGCTTATTCGCTCACTCATACGGGCCTGACAAGTGTAAATTGTATCATTTGGATTAAGTGGAGTAAATGCTGTACGACAGTACAATCGCCATTGATTGAGCGGCATAGCAGAGGGCACGGGGCGGATTTACTTTTGAGTTATTTGTTTGTTATTTTCTACTGGATTGCTGCTGTATGTGATAAAAGAAAAAACGAAGCGAACGGATAAGCGGATAAAATTTAAGATGATGGTGACAGGTTGAGCGCTAAGTGTGACAGTGGATAAGTCGCATCTCAATAACAATAGTCAAAAGTAAATTTACACTGCTCTTTCGACTACTTCGACTGCAGTTGATTCAATGTATTTGCACTTTGATTGTGACGTCAAGTTATGTCGGTGGGTTGGCTGGGCTGATCTGATGTAGTGTGGTGTGTTGTGGTGTGTTCTGTTGTGGTCAGCTCATTAAATGATTTTCACCTTATCATACGTTGCCTTCAATCTTTTTATAGCCTCAACATTTATTTAATTTCTTATTTACCCACATACATGTTGTGTCTGACAAATGCTGCTGACACTTTCGTGTTAATTGATTTTCCTCACATACTTAGTTTTGAATTAGGATCGGGCAATTGAGGATGATTCAAAATTTCACATACCTATACTATGTAAACTATATCAAATATAATAATATTTTCATTCACTAGTGCCTTGTGGTTAGTCATTGAAATGAAATTTGGCAATATTTCATACAATGTTGAAGGAATTTTTCAAAAAATTTAATTTTTTTAAATTAAAAAAATGTGTATTTTGTATTGTTATAAAACCCATGGAAATATTGCGTTTTTATTAAGTAAAATTATTGACCCCCGGTATGTTGTATAATAATGGTTACATAGATTCTAATATGTAGAATTGGATTCAGTCAAAAGAACTAAAAAATTATAAAGTGGAATTATTCTCTTTTGTTATTGACCTAATTTTTGGTCTGACCGCAGCTAAAACACCCTACATCGGCGAGTAAAATACGTTCTTAGAATATTTTTCGATATTTTGTAGATAGTTTATTGATCATTTTTCTACAATTTCCATTTCCACTTCATTCCCGATCCATTCAAAATTTGGTTCCAATTCCATTTTGTTCCGGTCCAAATCGATTTCGTTCCCGCCTTTATTTCCAATCAAGTCCAAATCGGTTTAGTATTTCTAAAGATATGCAAAAACAATACGACTTTTGCGCGCATTTCGTACCCGAGGTATGCGATATCCTGTTCCCTTTTTAAATACCGTCCAATCATTAGTATAAATGAGGAATAAAGCTCGAAATGACGGACAGACGGATAGACAGACATAGCTGGATCGATTCAGGAGGCTGGTCAAGAATATACAAATATACTTTTCCATACCACTTACGCCGCCTTATGGACTTTGCAACCGTGTTAATATTTTCTACAAGGCAGTAGTAACTGTTGACACACTCAAAGAATATTTTCGTTCGTAGGAAACAAAAAATTAGACAATTATCGATACCTTAAAGCGTAACCATCCTATGTCCATTTTTCCCAAACTGTAGAAAACGAAAAACAAGTTTTGAAATTAATTTTTCGTTATTAGTGCAGTTCTGTTTTCTGGGTCCAATATTTTTCTTATGTAGATTAATCCATCTTTAGAGTGTTGAAAAAAGGTTTGAGTGAAAACTCGTCATGGTTTTAAATTAAATGGATTTCTTCTGTGACATTAAAATTTGTTTTCATACAAAAATTCATTATTTTGAGTTCTAAGAGGCCCAACTCTCCCCTGCTATGAAAAAACACATCGTAGTCATGTAATGTGTTTTTCCGTTGGATGTATTTTCTGAATCTTCAACGTATATTTTGTCAAAATCGGTTACCATCGCGAAGATATAAAAAGAAATATCGCATGACATTCATGCTACTTCATAGAAAAATGAGTTTGTTTAGAAATTCAAACTCATTTTTCTCGAAAACATAATTTTTCCTATAATGTGTTTTTGTATTGCAGGGGAGAACTATACTATGTCCAATACAATTTTCGGGACATAGTATAACTGCGCTCTTTGAAATTGAATTTGTTTATTTATCAAAAAACACAAACCAAAAATAATTTATTGCTTGAAACACTAGATGGAGCTGGTGTATTTTCATATCAAACAATCAAATTTCACAGTTTGAAAATAAAAATGAAGGAATTTTCATGTTTCAAAAATCTAACACAACAACCTTTTTTTATATTTTTATGAAATAAGCAAAGACAACAACTCAAAATTTGGACATTGCGCCTTTGGACACACGAAATAAATCCTACTGTGGACATAGAATTTTCATATTTTCTTATTTTTTAACCACTTCCGGGCAGATTTTCACAAACCACAATAGCCTATGCAGCTTCTTCTCAGGAATCCAAAAATGCCAATGTCGATTGTCATGAAAACGCACATAGGATGGTTGCGCTTTAAGGTATCGATAATATACATTCGCTTCTTGCTTCGTTTGCAACCAACGTTGGATAAACAAAAAAAAATTTTTCAACTCAGAAAGGATTTGAATGCGGGATGTTTATAAGATTTGATGAATCTTAGATAACAAAGCAGTTGACGAAAGCAACTCTGTAATAATTGGTGTTATTGGTAAATATCAAAAAAGATTTTAACTACACCAAGAGAAAAATAAACATAAAATCAAAAATAACCTTAAAACAAGTAGAAACGGTAATGGAATCTAGTAATTTTAAGTTTTTTTCAATTTATTTCAAAGTTGTTTTAATTAAGCTGAAAAAGTAGTATCTGTTTTTTCTGAGTGTAGTGATTTTCGTTGTATATTCATTTGTTAAAATATTGTTGTTGATTTGTGTAAACTGTTTTCCCATATTTTTGTTAGGTCCTGATGATGACCAACATTATTGGGCAAAACATCGAAAATAAAAATTATTTAAAATCTATATATATAAAAGAGACGTGTATGTTTGTCTCGAGTAGACGCGAAAACTACAGCACCGATTCTCACCAAAATTTATATATGTGTTCTAGGGGTCGTGAGTCGTAACATAGGATAGGATTTGACACGCCCACTTTTACCGCCCACAAGTTAGAAAATACGTATTTCTCTCACATTTGTGAATCTTTTAAAGCAAATACCATATGATCAACTTAGTTGCCACCTAGGACTTAATTTTTCCCCACCCAAGCAGTGTTACCATATCTGCGGTGTTTTTTACCTTTCGGTTTCTTTCAAAGCATGAAATCGATTTGCTAAAGTATTTCACGTCGATGTACCGATCACAAATTTCAACAACTTCGTGTATTTTCAACATTAATTGCAGCAGGGAGTAATAATTAAGGTTCATATTCTTATTTATGCTTCTCCTTTATGTTACATATTCGCAATTCCATAATTTGCCCCAATCTCCCAGTGCACATTTTACGCCCACTTTCACAGTACTTCATTTCCACTTAAATGCATTTGCCATTTACATTCCAAATAGCTACGGAAAAATGTCTATTGTGAATGGAAATTAAATTATACCCAACTTAATACTCCCCACACAATGCAGCGAAATTTCCCCAAAAATTGCTCAAAAATTGCAAGGCGATATTCGGCTCGGATAAATTTTTTCGTGCTGAAATATTTCACAAAAACAAAAACAAATGCATATCATTCCAGAGCGCACTATCGTACTTTCAAAAAAGTACCACGACACCAACGAAATTTTGCATTCATGTGTGGCGACCTTAAATGCTCACGGCGAAAGTCGCCCACTTTCACAGTAATCCTACACACAGTACTTCATTACAACTTAAAATACCCAAAATTCCGCCGCCGCGGTACTTTCTCGAAAATTCTTCCAGCAAAGATATTGGAATACAAAAATTTGTTTGCGGTGAAAAATTTCAAAGCTACAACTAAAAATGTGTATCATTTATAAATTTTTTTTTAAAAAACGCAGTATGGCATATTCAAGCAACATTTTTGTTTAAGTTCCGTACCGGTTGCGGAATTTCGCGTTGGCTTATGGGGACCTAAATGCAGGCAAACCGCCATTAATATTACGAGAAGACGTCCATTGCGAATGAAAATTAAATTAAACTTGACTTAAATGCACACACTGCAAAAGGCCTTTTCGTCAAATAAGCACTGCAAAATTGTTCCAACAAGTTATAGAAATCACTTTCTTCCCACAAGAAAAATTTACAAAAACACAACAGAACATCTCTCAATATGGCAACACTCCTCACAGACGGGGCGCTCAACCAGTCCAGCCAACTTAAGGCAAATTTCCCTTCCTAAGGGAATTTTTGGTTTAAGTGTTTACACTGCCGGGCCATTTTGTGCGAGCATTCGGCTACGTACCAAAGCTCAAAGATCGTAATCCAGTCGTTTGCACCGGCCGAATTACGGGATTTGTTTCAAATACTTATACCACATGTCATTTAATTTAATTTCAATAATCTTCTAAACATACTTTACTGCGCTACATACATACATACAATACGAATCATTCATTCATTCATCAAAACCTATTTCAATACCGATCGCTACATCAATTTTCCTCTCTATAAAATTGTATAAAATTAACTCCACAGTATAAACACCAATTAAACATAAATATTTAAAAATTACTTTCATCCATTCATCCGTTACATTGCAGACAATGCAACAACAAAAAATTATTTAGGCCCAGCGAAGCGGACCGGGCCCAGCTAGTTAAAATTAAAATTAAATTCAATAGGACCGAGAAACCCAATAATTATTCGAAATTGGAGTAGCGTAGAATAGTAGAAATTCTACGAGAGTAATTAGAATTCTGTGAGCACGCAGAGAAAAAATATGATTGGAGCATGATCGCAGAGATCATACCTTTTTATCCTAAAATAATATTATGATTGTAGCGATCATTGATGATCGGGGTGACAAAGCGAATGATTTCAGAGATATAGGCAATAATATAATATGATTAGATATTCAATAATGATAATGACAATCTTATAATAATCGGTTTGAATGACAAAGTTTAACTATTTTGAAGATGGTTCAATCATAACATGATTCCTTTGAAATATGATTCTGACAACCACGTTTTTTCTCTGCATGAGCGTAGAAATTCTAGAAATAGTTTTGCATTTGTAATTTAAAAATTAAGTTTAATTTCCTTCACTGATAATACTAAGAAATCATGGAACGCATACACTTTGTCACAATTATTTCAATTCCAAGCGTAATCCAATAAACTTTATCATTCCGTTTGCATTTGAAAGTATTTAATTTTAATATCTGTGCCATCTGCAGCACACCAACACAAATGCACATACAAAGAGTCATAAGCACATTTGCTGAAAAACTTTGTGTTTTTCGCTCATTTACATAATTCCGAACATACTTTCGGCGATAAAGGAAAGTTTCGAAGCAGCGTTCGTACTCATAATTTACTGCGTATGGTTGGGGCGTTCTTTTTTTCTCTTCCTTTTTGTTCTCTGTTAATATGGCATTTTACCATTTTAACAATTTTGGCAATTTAACTCGGCTCACATGCATACGCATACGCATACGCACACCAACATGCCGAAAAGTGTGTGATTTATTTCGTAAGTTTTTCAACGTAGTCGTATTTCTTGTTGTTGTTGTTGTTGTTGTGTATAATTTAAAATTAATTTGTAAAGAAACTTTTCGCATACAAATAATTTTCCGGCAGTGCCTCAATCCATACCCAGCCGCGTTACATTAATAGACATACGTACCTGTGCCTACTCAGTGTATATGTGCGTGTGTGTGTGTGTGTACAGCCCTCATTTCATAAACTTCCGCTTCCTGCGCGTATTTCTGACAGTGCGACATTTCTTTGAAAGCGAAAGTTTTTCATAAGTTTTTCCCACAGAAGTTTGCGGGAGTAAAGGAATTTTAAATTCGTACAACACCTTCACCACTCCACTCCCCTCCACACATACAGCCCTGTGGCTGTAAGGAAATTAGAAAAGGCGCTGTCAATGCTGCCAATTTATTAATTTGTTTTTGAAAAGTGCGACGACGCCAACGACAACGACACACATTTTACGCGCAGTTGCGTTTAATTTCGTGGCTGCGAATATTATAATTAGTGAAGTAAGATGCTGGCTGGCTTCCCGTCTCTCAGAGCGGCAAGTGCCTGTATGTCTTGCTCTGCAAATCCGTTTAGTAATTAGAAAATTAACTCGGGAAATTTGTGCGGTGCGTGAAAATGAGGGTGAAGGCAAACCCAAAATTTATTGTGGCATACTTTTAGGAGCCCTACGGCAATGCCAAATGATTTGTGATTTCTGGCGCATTAGAAGTGAGAGGAAATTGAGTTTGCCACAACTTTTAATAGCCTGCGAAAAATATAGGAGCTTCACACTGCCTTAGTCACTCATAAATTCGCCAACAACTGCTGGGTTATGGCACGATTTAAATGAATGAAACTCTGTCAATAGGTCGAAACACAAATCAATCGAATGCCAATAAACCATCAACACCAATAACACCAATAACACCAGGAACGACTACAGTCGACCAACCAACAGCAGCACTGACCAAACGAAACGAATCGAATGGAATGGAATCTTTCGATTCAGAATTCAATAATTTCAGAATTTTTGCCATCATATTACAACAACAACAAGAACAATAAAAGCCCCAAGGACATCACCCAACATCAAGCAAATATGGCAATGCAAATCGCAACAAATTGTCACAACATGCAAATGGACAACAACAACAACAACAACAACAGCGGCACAAACGAGAAAAGTACAAGAACAAAATCAACACACAGACAGGCCATCATCATCATCAATAAAATGAAAAATGTTATGATGTTACAAACATGCACGAAATATGTGACTTTAGTGGCTGGCAGTAGGCGTGCTGACGCACTCACCGACGAACGACCATCGCCCTCTTGTTGCAATCGAACACATTTGCCCCGACAACCAAGTGGACGATCGTGCTCAAATGGCGAAATGTATTTCTGTCCACTGCTGACACACTGTTGTGTCTCTGATGGTTTTTGTTTTTTTTTTTTCTGGTCTATGTTGTGTATTTGTATGTGCCCCACATAGCCACATACATGCGCCCGAAATCTTCTTCCGTCCTGACCAAACACTAATTGGGAAATATCAATTAAATTCAACTTAAATGCTTTTAGGCGCTTTCAATGAATTTTTTCCAATATGTATTTTTTCACCAGTGCTTTTCTCCATGCTCTAGTATTTTTTGTAGAGCTTTCAGGCAGTATTGGTGTCTTTTTTGTGGGTAACGATTTAATCGTTTGAGTGTTTTCCAGGAAGTTGAATTTACAATTTTTTGTGCTCGCGAATGCTTTAATTTGGCGTATGTAGTCACATACACTAGCATAAACTAACGCGTGCCTGTTTCGGACAGGTGCTGCTTGGGGTTCTCTGGGGAAATAGTTTTCTAGAATCAACAAATGAAAATAGTATTTTGTCTGGAACAAATTGCATTTGGATTTTTTTGTGTATTTCTATAATTAAAAACCATTTTCAATTGCCGCATTGAGGAAATATATAGATCCTGGGGTAATGTTAATGGTTATTTTGTAGCTACACTCATGCTATTATATATGGCATAGTACATTATTTAAATGACCGCCTGGACATCGCTGGCAGGGCTTCACTCGGTCGGTTAAATTTTTGATGACTCGGTCCAATTTGTACACGGAGAGAATTGTTGGCTCATGATTTACTATTATGGAGTTTATAAAATTATGGTTTCTTATGGCTTATTATGAATATTAGTCACAAATTATGCAATTTCGTACATAAACTGTGGATATGGATTGTGAATACAATATGATTGTTGATTATCATGATTTGCTGAGCAATATACAATACATTTAGACGCTTTTACAATATTGCCAGGGTAGCCGAATCGATTAAGCGTCCGGACTCCAGAGAATGTCGGTTCTAATTCCGGGAAAACTGAATTTGTGAAAAAGTTATTACAAATTATTCTAAGCAAGTTGGCAAATAACAAAGTAAAATTAAATAAAAAAGTAAGTACAAAATTAGCAAAAAAAAATTGTAATTTATTTAATTGGAAATATGGGCTCAAATTATTATTACGAACGATTCGTTTATTCTCACCTAAGCCTAAAATCATGAATAATAATCATCATTTATTTGGGAAAATAATTCATGTTTAAGTGGAACAAATCAAGCAAACACAAATCACAAACTACGACCTTTCCCTTTTAACAGTTCTTATGATTAAGAAATCTTGATTATTGACTTCTTATTAATGAATCAATATCGTGACTAATTTTTACTTAATTGATTCTTATAACACATAATTTCAGCAAGCATTTCCCTCCGTATACGATATTATTCCGGCAGTTGGTTCGGCCAAAGTGGTAAATAACAATGCTTTACAGTCGCCCAGAACTTGGGGCGCCACCTATTACACATTGTAGGTCTGTCCCAAAAAATTAAGTTAGAATAGAAAAACCAATTTTTGTCGGTGCCTATTTTAAATGATAACTTTAGAAGCGTATGATTGATATGCAAAAACTATAACTTGTTGAAAAGAAGAGAAACAGGTGCTGCAATCGGTGTATAAATTAAGAAGTGCCATGTTGCACAAAATAAAAAACCAAAGGTCCGTTCCTTGCTACAGGACCGAGCTGTTTAATATCCTAAAATCAACTAACTACTAAGGACAAAATTACTTAAAACTAAACCTAGCCATGTGCCCTAAAACTGCTGCTCTCCCGCATCGAACATGGTGTCAAACTGCAGATCCCCCACGTTGCACATGTGTCGTGGATCGCGCCAGTGACGTCAACATTATTGTCAACGCGAAGTATTGATTGCTGGTGTGGTCTCCGCAATACTTGCAGATGGTGCACAATGAGTGGTATTTATGTGTGGTATACGCAATGACTGCTGATGGTGCGCAGTATCGATACCTGCTATGCCTGTTTACTTTAGCAACTACTTTGTTGGTGGGTATTAACTTATACCAATAACAACTGCATAGCCATTTTGTTAGACAGATCTACAACGAGTAATTGGTGGCGCCCCAAAGTTCTGGGAAATTTTTTCTTTTGTAACGCAGTGATGGACGCCCGCCTTAAGATGACAAAGTCGTCAAATTTGTTATTCACCAGCGTTGCGTTGATTGTATGGCATGTAGCACCGTCTTGTTGAAACCACAGCTCGGATACATCGATGTATGTCGAGCTCCGGTTACAGAAAATCGGTTAATATCGGTCTATCCATTGACCATTGACCATTGACGGTAACGGTGTCTCCTTCCTCTTTTCGAAAGAAAGAAGGTCCGATGATGCCACCGTGACATAAGCCTCACCAAATAGTAAATCTTTGTGGATGCATTGATGCTTGGTCGAGCACTTGTGTCCAATAACGGCAATTTTGCTTGTGGATATTGCCACTAAGACAAAAATAGGCCTCGTCCGAGAATAGAATTTTTTGGCCAAAATCCGAATACTCAGCCAACATTTCCAGCGCCCAATTAGCACACTCACGGCGTTGTCTATGGTCGTCTGGCTTCAATTCTCGCGTCAGTACAATATTATACGGATATAGGCTCACATCCAATTGCAAAATAAACCCTCTGGCGCTGCCCAAGTCAGCTGATCTGCGCACACTGGTCTGAGAGACGATTCTAGGTGGACAAAACTCAAAAAAAAGATTTTTCAAAATGGATAAAAACTTATATATATCAGATATCCAATAAACCAATCTGCATACTTAGTTTTTACGAAAAAATTACGAGGCGGCTAATGTTAAAATTAAAAAATTTTTTGTGACCAACTTTTTAGAATTGCGTAGCGATAGAAGTGGGCTATGCATTTTGGAAACTTTAGGCTCATTTGAAAAGGAAAAGTGTAAGTGAAAGTTCACTGCAAGCAATTGTATTTAAATAAATTCTTTTCTGAGAAAAAAAGTTTGTTTTCTGGTAAGTATTTGCTGAAATTATTTACTCCCTAATACCATAGACCGGGAAAAGTGTGGATCAACCGAGATCAAGCTGAAACATAAAAACAGTGTTTCCCTAATGTGTGTACTTAATTTTCCGCAAATATACTATGCTCCAATATTTGCAAGTTGGAAAAATAAGTTACACACTATTTAATTATTTTTTAATGGCAGCTGCCACGCCTAGTTTTTTAATTTTGCCCATTTGTTTTCAAATCATCACAGAAAGCCAAAAAAAATATATCACACCAATTCCTGGATTGGAATACACTAAAAACCACTATTTATTTTTTTTTATTTAAGCTGCCACGCCCAGTTTTTCAATATTGTCCTTTTTTTGCGAAGCATTCGAGAGTCTAAAAAACTACCAATTTTTAGGTAAATTCCCGCATTAGAACCCATTTAAAACCATTATTTAATTTTTTTGTATGGCAGCTGCTACGCCCAATTTTCTAATTTTTACCCATTTTTTGCCAAAACTTTAGGGATCCCAAAAAAATATTTCATACAAAAATTCAGAATGATTGGTCAACTCCTTCCACCTTTGTCCAGCTAGAAGCGAATTTCAGACCAGTGTGAGGCGCCGAATCGACATTTCTATGTCTTCTACGGCGAATATGTTTCCTTGACTTCGCACCAATCTCGGTCTGGTTAGTGGCTTAAGGTCAAAAAGAGTTACTCATGCTCATACAAAGTGAATTGCCTGCGCACTGAAGCCATGATGACGACCGACCGCACAACGAAATTCACGTTGCGTATTTACAATTGAGCCGGAATTTCAATAATAATTTTTTAATAACTTCCGCACGTTTGGCAAGCGATGCATGATGAAATTGCAAACCTTACTAAATATTTTGACAGTTGGATTGGTAACTTTGACAACTGCTGAAAACTAACTATTGCCAAAACTATCATTCCTATCTGGTCACCCTTTTTTTATCCAATTCAAACTTTCAGGCATGTGCAAAATGATCATTGCACAATTTTTTTTTATAATATATTGTATGAAAATATCAACTAATATCTTAAACTAAACTTATCGTATGGCATTCAGACAATAATCGCAAATATTTTACTTTTACCGATTTTTGTGTGTATTTTACCAAATAGTTTACCAAACTTTCCACCCAAACGCACTTACAGATTTGGAAAAACTTCTTTCAAATTGCATTTACGCTGCGCTCCATTTAAACGGGGGAGAAATGTTTTTACCAACACTTTCGTAAAAAAAATAGAAAAAAAACCCTAAAAATGAAGTTTACGTGCCTTTCCCCTTACCCCGAGTGGACACCACACAAAGCATTTCCCACATTCCCGCCATAGTACAATAAACTAGACAAACATATGTTGAACGCACATACCAACCAGCGAATGTCCTTTGCTCGTCGGGCACAAAAGAATGCAGCGGCCACCACAAACAGACGCACAACTACACACAAAAATAAAGTCCACACCAAATGTCCACACAACTGCAGACAGGACAGATAGGCGAGCGCATTGTTGTTGTTGTGGTTGCGTCGACGAGTGGTGTCGTCCCAGATCGCAATGAATGGCGAATTGCTAGCAACTTCTCGAATGCCAGGCGAAAAAGTTTGCCATTTCAATACCGCAAATAAAACTAATCTGACTTTATGCAACGGAAAATATCGAGTGCATTTTTATTCGAAAACTATTCGCATGGCAGTGGATTTTACTCTCTGCGTTTTTTTTTTTTGTGTTCTTTTACTTATTTACTGGGAAAATTGTTATGGAAATTGTTGTAGTTGTCGTTTCGTATTTGATTTGAAGTCTGAGGAGGAAAAAGTGAATTGATATTGTTGTCGTAATGTGCCAAAAGTTTGTCATAGAAATTTCGCCAAAAAAATAAATAAAAACTTTTTAATAGGTTTTGTGAGGGGAAAAAATTGAGCCAATCCTGAAAGGATGTGATATGAGAGCTTAACTTTATTTTGAAAGACGGGAGATGCAATTGATGAACGCAGTCTAATATGAGAATTTGATTTCATAATTTCAAAGATATTACATTTCATTTTATAGGCTTCGTAAAAATCGAAAGCAGCTCAAAAATTTAAATAGAAAATTCACTAAGAATCAAAGAACCACTTACGCGGATATGTCTCAACTCATTCGAACTGCATGAAAGGGAGGATAATTATTCTTCACAATCTCTAATGTCTGCGGACTTTGTACAATGACTAAGTCTGTACTATAGACTCACAGAGGACTCTGTTTATGGTGGAACAATTCTGTAACGTAATGAAATCCGATCATTCCAGTATCCTGTGAGTCTGTACTACTCACTTTATTCGCTTCAGACAAGTTCGAGGTTCAATTGCATAGTCTACGACGCAAGGCTATGCTAACCATTTGCGTGGACTTTGGATATGCTAGCGCTGTTTCCGAATACCAACATATCCGGATCAACACAACCCTACGACAGACTTGCCGCTATTTAAACTTTTTTTCTCCGATTTTAGCCGATTGGGAAAACATTAACCCGTTTTGGCAAAGCTAAGAAAAAGTGGGATTTTAAAGGGTTCTTCCGCCAAAAATGGATAAAAATTTTTGTTTCCGGCATTTTCTGTATTTAAAATGATTTAAAGCTTCTGGAAGGGTTTTAGGGCAAAAGGAAACATACCCCTCTCAGGAGCGGCTTGATATTCCATGTAAAAGTTTTCTTAATTATAGCATTGATTGTCCCCAGTCTAACCTCGCTCATATTTGCAACGAAACACTCGAAAGCCATGGTTTAAATTTGGTTGTAAAAGGTTTACAAGGTTCCTAGTAGGGCTTTCGATCCCGGTCCATTTTTAGTCCCGAAAATCCCGGGATATTTTTTCCTAAATCCCGGGATTTTCGGGACTACATTTTAAATAAATTAGTCCTTAAAAAAAGTTTAATACAACAAAAATAAAACTTTTCATCGCTCATAAAAAATCGTCTAAGCAGAAAAATAGTTTTTAACAACATTTGGACAACCCCAAAATGAAAAAAAAATTGGTTAGAAAACTCAAAACTTAAAAATTTTTAATTTATTAAAAAAATTACGAATAAAATTGTTTGTGCTTGAAATTTTTTCTTTAAGAAAAAATAAATTTATATTTATTTCAGAAGAAAATTGGTATTTTCAGTCTTAGCGAACGCACAAAAATGAATTACTTAATAAAAATATTTAAGTAAAACTGAAAACTGATACAAAAGTAATTTCAGAAACCTTACTTAAGCATATTTCGAATCGAATTGTGTCGTTCCTAAAGAAACGGAAACTCAAATACTGAAAATAAAAAAATTCATTAATTTGAAATAATAAATTAATAAATTGAAATTAATGTTTATGTTTATTTATTTAAGCTAAAACTATCAGTTTTCCAATAAAACATATAAAAAAAATTGTTTAATTTTTTTAAATAGCATTTTGCTTGTAAAAGGATTGCAATTTTCAGTCCCGAAAATCCCGGGATTGCGAAAAGCCTTCGGGATCGAAAGCCCCAGTTCCTAGTTATATAATTTTTAAGCTGTGGGTTGTATGGGTTGTGCCACGTCCCTTTGTCCAATCACGTCATTTGGATTACTTATGGCCCTCTAGAGTATGAATATAAAAAAATTCATAATAATTGGCTAAGAATTTTCTGCGTGAATCTGGAACAAACGGACAGACAGTCGGATATTGAATTTTCTGAATATCGATCAACTGGCAATCGTTTGTGAAATTTTAATTTTTCACAAACTAACTAAAAAATTGGTAACATAACCGTGAAAATAGTAAAAAGAAACACTTGTTTGTATTATTTTTTTTTTTTTTATAAGGTTATAATCAAATTTTAGGGTGGGAGGATTTTTAACTGCATTTTGGTTAAATTGAATAATATTTTTTGTGTGCCTCCGATTTCTCATATGTGACCAATCTCGGCATAAAGCCGACTTTTAATTCTCTTCAACGAAGAAATCCATGCCCAAAGCGGTTTTTTACGAACCTCCAAACTCCTTTAAGTAATGGAAAAAGTGCACTGAAAAAACAATTTAAAAAAAAAAATTTTTATTACCTGAAGGAGTTGAGAGGTTTGTAAAAAACCGCTTTGTGCATAAATTTCTTCGTTGAAGAGTTCTCTACCATTTCTTCTAAATTCCCAATTTTTTAAGGTTTACTCCGAATTTTGAAAAACGATTTTAAAAAATCAAAATTTTCTTATACATACAAAAAAAAATTAACAAAATTTTTGTCATTTACGGTCAGCAAAAAATATTATCGGATTGACTAAAAATTGTTCAATTTAAACCAAACTTTTATCCATTTGACAAAAAAGATAGATCAAATTGATAACATTTTTTTTTTGTTGACCGTATATTGACAAAAATTTTATCAATTTATAAACTGTTTTTTGTTTGCAGATTATGTGTGAAAATCCGAGTCTCTGGGGGCACGTGTTAATGTTGACCTAGGACGCCCAATTTTTTCTTGTAAATTTTTTCTAACAAAATGAAACCGTTTTAGGGGGATTGTGGATCTAGAGCAAAAAAAGTTATTTCTGGACCATGCTACTGTATATACCCTACACTTACTGGGCCATATTGGATCTTAAATTTAGCAATTTTGACATTAAATTCGAAATCAGCGACCCCTTAACTAAGTTTGGAACTATTTAAGCGGAATATAAGTGAAAACACGATTTGCACTTATATGGAAGGTAGGAAGGTAGTCTACCGATTTAGCCCATTTTCAATACCATATAGGGCCTAGAAAGGATAAATCCTAGCTTTCTTGTAACTCCTGCAATTGTGTTTACAAGAAAAGAGGACGGACAGACGGACAAACGGACAGAGAGACGGATATGGCTTAATCAACTCAGAAGGTGACGCCTCCTTCTTAGTGTTACAAAGTGAGTATAACCATACCTCAGGAAATGTAGGGTATGAAACCTCATGGAAAACAAAATTTTTGTCGATTTTTGTATTGGAAAAAATGTTGGGTGATTTTAATTTAATTATTTTTTTGTGTGGGCAATTCATTACAGAGTCTATTTTACTTAACTAATTTGAATCGGTGTTAATTGCAATATAATTCAAAGAAAAAAAAGCAAACCGTACAAATTTTCCTAGAATTTTTTGAACTCTTATCGAACGGCATTAACAAAAAACGCACGCGCTCCTTCATATACATTTCAATTGAAGCTCAAATACAAGTAGGAGCACTTCCACCACGTACGCCAATACAGGTGCAAATGGCAATGCCTCCCCAGAAGTAAATAAACTTCCATCAGCGAATTTCTTCTACTCACTTGCGTCGCATAAAAATTAATGTTTACTTTATTATTGAACATTATTGAGAAATTTTAATAGCCCCAAAGAGTGTGTGCGTCTGTACGAGGCCGTGTGTGTGTGTGCATGTGTGTATTTGCTGCCATCATCGAAAGTCTTCGTGTGGAACTCATAAAAATATCATTACCCCACCAAAAAAATAAAAAATAACGGAGAATATTATTCGTTACACGCGTATGATTTCTAGTTAAGCCAACGATTTTGGATTTCATTTCTATTTGAGCAAACAAAACATTATTTCCGCTAGGTACAAATGGCAACGGAAGTGGTGTTTAAAGTGTGTACACACATGCATGAGGGGCACACATGCCCGCCCACACTCATACATAATAATATTGAAAATTGTGTTTCCGCGCAAAATGTTCCGCCAAACGTGATTTGGATTTTTAATGATGCTCCGCTGCATAAACACACACAGAGGAAAAGAAACTCAAGTAAACAAACAAACAAACACAAACCAAAGCATGTTCTGTGAAAGCGCTCAAGTGGGCCTAAAAGTACCAACAACAACAACAAAATTCTCCAAAAATTTTATTGTTGTTCCCTTTTGTTACGCACTGTTAGAATGTAATTGGAATGGCCAACCAAAGCACATGTACGAATTTAAAAGAAAACGAGAATTCTTAAGGTGTTTCCATAGACTTCTTAAGGGCCTACGCAACACCTACCGTCTAAAACCCTTGAAGGGGTTCTCCTGTTCTTCTGAGCAGTCTTAAGGCACACACTGTGTTTTAGGTAGAATAGGTTAGTATAGGTTTTTTTGGGTGGATTTTTTACGATCTCACAGGCATCGTTAAAATTTATACAATTTTTAAGGGATTTGCTACAAATTGCTTTGATTTTAATGTGTATTGGGGGTGAGCATTCGAGTGCATTATTGTGAATGTTCTTGAGCACATATACTAATACCAAAGACACTCACTCAATAGGATAAGGATATGTAGGCACGGATTCGATTTGAATCTTAGAAAAAAATAAAATAAAAAAAACCTTAAAATGGATATTTTTTTATAAACAAAAATTTCTACATTCTTACCTTAGGTCATTAATTCAATTCCTCATGAGTCATGCCACACTATATTTACACATGACAAAGCAAAAACACACAACAAAGCGTATACATATTAACACTTGGTTGACTCATCCGAGACACTCGCATTAACACTTGGTTGACTCATCAGGGTCCACAAAAATGCAATATTTATTTGTGAGCTATTGAATTAATTTAAAAAACATACAAAAAAATCTCCAAAAAATTGTTAATAATAAGCACAAAAAAAAATAAATAGCGCCAATTTATAATATTATCATTAATTTCAATATTGACATTAAAAATACGTCTTGAATAGACCATATCTTGACACAGAAATCAAAATGAGGAGTAATAACTTGTATATTAGAGCAATATGGCTTAACAATAATTGAGTATTACTCATACGCCATGCTGAGCAATGAAAACAACGATTTAATAGCGAGGATTTGAACGTAAAAAGTCTAGTTTTTTTTGGGAATTTTAGCAATGTTCTAAGGACAAAGTCTTGAAGATTACTCTGATTAATATGTTTCCGAAGTCCGAAAACTCATTATTGATTTAAAATCTTGTCGGAAATAGGAATAGTCTAGGTGAAGTCTATGACCCACAGAACATAAGATTGAAACCGGTTAAAAATTCAACAAACAAGGACTTTCATTAGCACAGCATTTCTTTGGAGCAAGTAAATCGTCTCCATTGGAATTTCCTTTCATTTAGAGTTCATTTATTCAATACATTTTCGTACTGATTACAAAAGAGGTACTGCACCCTACGAATCTATTGACACCATTGAACTGACAAGGAGGGCACATATTCGATTGACAACCAGAAACATAGGTGCTATTTAGGGTAGTGAGACTGGTCGCAAAGCACTTTTTCTAAAACAAATGCCACAAAATGTAAACAAAGAATGTCAGACGACTTGGCTGCATAGGCTGACAAGATTTGGAAGCAGCTAATGCCGACACATTCTCTGTCGCCATTAAACTTAATTTCTTGAGATTTCCTCTAGCCTTCCATTAACGGTGTCATTGGTAACATCAGTCACTGGACAAGGAATTGTTAAATCTACCAATACTCAAAAATCTTTCGCCAAACCAATCGCAATTTGACCAATTTCCACTCACGGATTTCTCGGGGGTTTGGAGGTATGAATGTCACTTGTTGTATCTAAAACTTTTATCAAAGCTTTCCAAAGCTTTAAGAATCAGAAAAATACGTACAAAAAACCATAAATATCCATTTTGGGCGGTCGGATCCCACAGTATCAATAAATCAAAATTTTGTTTCTTTAGAGCCTTCAGAAAAATAAAAAATATTTTTTTTAAAATAAATAAATTTAAAAAAATTTTAGAATGAAAAAAATACAAGAAAAAACCGAAATTGTTGATCGTCCCCGCTCGCCCCCCTAATGCGGCAAATATGTACCTTTTTAGGAAAAAATTGTGTCATATTGCCCTAATGGGTACGATATCTGGGACAACAATAAATTAGGTTTTTTTCTTGTATTTTTCTCATTCTAAAAGGTTTTTTTATTTTTTTTTTTTATTGTAGATATTTTTTTCTGTAGGCTCCAGAAAACAAGTTTTTATTTGTTGGTCCTACGAGGGGGCCGACCGCCCAAAATGGATATTTATGGTTTTTTTGCATGTATTTTTCTGATTCTTCAACGAATTTTTAATTAATTAACTTTTTTTGTACTGGACCCAAACCTCAATTTTCCGTACTTTGAGATTTTACAGGCAAAAAATCAAAATTTTTTTCTGAAAATTTGACTTAAAGGAACAAACTGCGGGGTGCACTTGTTCAATTACGAAAAATCGAAAAATATGAACCACTCTAATCTACATACATCGAAGTGGATCACGCACAATACTAACAGTAATCGAGCAGTAATTTTTCCAATTTTAAATAGTTGTTTAGTCCGCGATGGGTCTATGCGAGGCTTATAGCCGCCACCCTAACCTTAGTCCGCGATGTTAAATGATGTGGGGAAGACTAACAACTGGTCTTATGTTAATATCTTAACTTAACTTAACTTTGCGATGCAGGGGTGAGTTTAAAAATACCCTTCCTTATAGATCTTCCCTGTAGAAAATCGGTATAGTCTAGGGGTAGTCTATGGTCCACTCCACTTATAATTGAGACTGGTTCAAAAACTAGTCCACTCCATACAAAAAAACCGGTTACAATAAGTATTGCGTGTCATTGGAGCAGGTCAATTGTCTCCATATGGAATGAATTGGATTTGCTCCCTCAACTGCACCGATGTAAAATATTCAAAAATGATCCACAAATTGGAGTGTGCGCAATAACAATTCAAATTCAGTTGCTTAAATTTTTCATAACTGAATTTTCTAGTTGAAATCATATAATCACGTTTGTCGAAACACTGGAACCTTTTTCAAGGCAATCTTTCAAACGAAGGGTGGACTTTTCCACAAATTTCTTTTTGTATGGTAAAATCCGCCACTTTCGGGCTAGACGCAGACCATGGAAGAACTTCTACAATCTTCATATAAAGGACAAGAGAAATTGTCCATAGTGAACCTTTGGTATCGAATTCAATAAATTTAATTTTATAAAAACTATAACCATTACAGTTGAGTTGAAACAAAAGAATGAAAAATATTTTAAATTCTAGTAGGTACATTAAAAGGAAACCAAAAGCAAAGCTTGTATATCAAATTATAGTAAAGTATTTAAAATGTAAACCTCCGCCACTGTTCTATTTGTGGTCTATACGCCTCGTGTAGCAACCTCCCTGACCAAATCTAACCAGACCATTCCGCTGAATGAGTCAGACGTTCATTTTGCACACAAATGCCAATAAAAATTGATTGCGACTGTATGCCTAAAAATGTTGCCAATCGCATTAACACCTCAAATATGGCGTTGAAGTCTCGCCAAACGTGCTAATTTGGTGTTAACCAAATTTTTTTTAACCTAACAAATTATTTCGGACAACATTCAAAATTTCCATAATACGATTTGGGGGTAAATAGCACAGGAAAAGTCTGCCATTAATTTATTTGCCAAATAAATTTTGTCAATTAAGTTAACATTTGATCATTACAGTTCATTTAAGAGTACCTACGGCTTACAATATCCAAATCAAGTACAGCGCATTGGAAATAACTTACACATGTGATGTTGACGACATAATTAAGATATACAAGTATTGACTGACGTCTCACAAATGATTGATCAAATGCCAAGGTTGCAAGCGTTCTTGATAATAATATAATTAGAATTCGTCTGGTTTGAGAAATATTAACTGCAAATTGAAAATACCTTCAAATGATGATGGGCACTAGTTGGTTGTGAAAGGCGATTAGATCAAAATTTGAAAGCTCTCTGTATACTTGTGTTGCTTCATGTTCGTACGTATACTATCAACCAGAAAACTTAGAAGAGATAACAAAATACAATAAATTTAAAATAAAATAAAAATATTTACACGCTAGAACATAGATAACCTAGCATACTTCCAGGCAACTGTGAAAAATTAAATTTTGTGGTTGGTGTTTAGCTTTTTAAAAATATATTGCATACTTTTTGGGGCCAAGACACCAAAAAGTGGCAACATTTTCATCAATCACTATATATAAAATCCCATTGTTTAACTATCTGTCCGGATCCCTGTCCGGATGTCTGTCTTCCCATTCCAAAAGCCACCAGTGGACCTACAGCGCCTCAATTTCGCATATATGTCATATGCACCAATGGGACTCTCGAGCGGGATTTTTGATTTTTCGAATAGGGGGCTTGGCAGATATAGTATCTCTCCTGAAGCCACAATTGGATCTAAAAAGCTGCAATTGCACACATTCATTCTGTTAGACCATGGCTAGAGATTCTTGAGCCAGTTTATTTTATATTTCGAAAAGGAGGCATTGCAAATCGAAAAGTGGGCGTGTCAGTTAAAGATGAACTGTGTAAAGTTTTCTCTCCGGAAGCAACCAGGGCAGCAATTGCACGCATATATTTTGTGAGACCATGGCTACAATTTCGAGAGCCGGATTTTAGATTTTTTTTTCCCAAAAGGAGTCGCGGAAATTCAAGATATGACCGTGTCAGTTATAGTATCTTGGGCCGGAGATTCCTTAGTCGGATATTTTCCAAAAGTAGGGCGTGTGAATTCTAAACCTGAGCGTGTACTACGGAAAGGAGGTTCTGCTGAAGTCACCAGTGGACGAAGGACGCTGCAATCACACTTAAATATTCCGATTTTGGATTTTTCCAGAATGAGGCGTGGCCTTTCATACTATGCCCGTGTCAATTACAGTATTCTCTTCTGCAGTCACCAGTGGACCTAGGAAGCTGTAATAATACAATATATATTTTCTGTGAAAGCATGGCTAGAGATACTTGATCAGAGTTTTTCATTTTGAAAGAGGGCGTGGCGGTTCGTATCTTGGGTGTGGCAGTTAAAGTTGGGTCCAAAAACTATTCAAAGCGAGTCCACGAGGAATCGATAAGGGGCTCCATTGGAGTCATTGGTGATGCAACCCAGTAGTCAATTTCGCAAGGCCTCTCAGCTAGAGACATGCCAGCACGCCTGCTAAGGGAAGAAATTGCACATTCCATCCTCGCTTCTAGTGGAGGCATGCCGGTATGCCTGCGCTGGAAGGGAGATAGGGTGGTGTCAATGGATTTTCTATGCAATATTGCCTGCCAGCAGGCATACGCATGGAAGCGACAGACGTAGGCCTGTTTATTTGTCCCGTTTCATATAAAAAAGAAATAAAGGTTGGAAGCGGGGAGGGCAGGCATCCGAACTCCTAAAGAGGCATACTGGCATGCCTGCAGACACCTTCTTTTGACCACTGCGAATATATATACGTGCGAAGTCTCGCGTAATTTACTAGTATTTCAATATACTGAATATGTATGTAAAATAGACTGACACTGAGGAAATCAATGTCTGAAAATTTAAGCCTGATCCCAGCAGTGGACATCATAGTTCGCGTTTTAGCTCCAAAATAGACAATTAGAAATCTGCATTATAGCTACGCCTAAACAAATAAATAAATAAATTAAAAATGTAGATATGCAGTCCTTTGGGAAATTTTATTTTTTCATACGAATCCATTGTCAGTCTAATATACGACATTAACGTGCACGTATGGTGCGAAATAGCAGACAACTACACGATAATGTCGTAATTATTGAACTTATTGACTTCATATTTTGGCACTTTCTAGTTTTTCGGCACCAAAAAGTATGCAACAAATTTTTAAATGCCTATTGTTTGCCAATACTAACAGATTAAAATGTATTATTAATAATTTAGTTTTTTAAATTTTTAATAAACTTCTATGTATGTACTTCCAGTCAATTTATAAATAAATTAGTAAATATGCAAATTTAGAATATTTGTCGATGACTCAATGAAAAAATGTGTTCAACAGTAAATCTCTCCCATTCTCGCCAGATTAAATGAAAATCTGATTTAATTCAAATTCAGCTCACAAAAAATCACCCAAAACAATAGCCAGAAATTATCAAATATTTTGTTTTATTAAAATCCATGCAAATGGCGCCATAGGCTGTGCTGTGCAAAAAACGATTATTATTAACACAAAATGCGGGCATTTATTTTTATTTTTTTTTTCACTCGAATTCAATCAAATTGAATTGAAAATGAAAATCGTCATTTGCCACTCCCGCACACACTCGTGCAGGCAATGCATTACATGTGCATGCGCAATGCAAAGGATTAAGTATGGAAAATTACAAATCTGCATACTAAGCGCCCGCAAATGGGCAACGAAATTAGAATGCAACAACAACAACTGAAATAAAAATAAAAAAAAATAGAATTAAACAAGCTGCTGGTGGGCATTTTTAAAACGAACGACAATAAAATAGTTTAGCCAGCAGAGTGAATAAACGTGGCGCAACAGTAACAACAACAACAGTGCACACAACGAAAACTACACTGGCTACAACCGCAGAACAACTGCAATAACAATTTAAATAATAGTGTGTGAAAGCGCGAAACGAATCTCAACTGTTTTGTTAACAAAAGTGAAACAAGAACAAAATAACAAATCGGCGACTGTAATAACAAAATCCATGGTATGCATTTAGGCGCACTAGAAATTAATGCCCCTCACACACACCCACACTCAGACAGTATGCAAAAAGGCAACATTAATGTAGCGTAGCAGTGTGGTACAAATTGAATGAAAAGTTTCACAAAACAACAACAGTTAATGCCCGCACACACTCACACTTCCAATTGATTGGCAATTGAATGCAATAGAACATTTGGTGGTCAACAATTTTAGAGATTACACTGCGGAAATTTAGTTTAAGCATACATTAAGCAAAAGAATTAAAATATTATCGGATTTTATTTTGCTGCGGATATTTCACATAAAAACAAGTGACGTCGAAATCGGAAGAGCTTTTCAAAAGATATACATTTACTAAAAAAAACCCCCCCCTTGCAGAATAAGCTCCCTTTAAACCCTCCTTACACAGCCATAATAGATACAAATAAATATATCCTTAGACTCACCTAAACCTACACTCACCTACCCTGAACCACTTTATGTGCTATACCAGCCCTCTAGCTCTTGGTGGCTTCAGGAAAATTTAGTATGTAGAACAAGCTCCCTTTTGGAGGAAAAAATCCAGCTCTATTGTCTCTAGCCATGATCTCAAAGAATATATATGTGCAATTAGAGCTTCCTAGGGTCCCGATATGTGCGCGGGGGTTTATTTTTTTATTTGATTGGATATTATGTTGTCATCAAAATGGGAATGCAACTCGAACAAAATGGAACAACATTTTTAAATGGATCGGAAAATGGAAATTATTGATAAATTATATGTAAAAAAATGCCGATAAAATATCGATAAATTATCGAAAAAAATTCGATAAATTTTCGAAATATTATCGATAAAATATCGAAAACGCATCGATACAATTATTGAAAAATCTTCAGACTATATAAAATTACCTTACCAGCTGTAGCCTTTTTTCGATTTTACAGTAAAACCCAAGTAAAAGCGCCATACTTCAAAACTGCTTTGAATAAAAGTTCTGAAACAATTAAACCTAAAGATATTGTACTAAAATTTCGTTTCAACCACACTAAAAAAAAATTAACATATTCTTTTCGAAAAATAGAAACTAAAAAATTAATCCTTCCTTACTATTTATAAAATTAGAACGCCAATTTTTTTGTAACGGGTAGGAGCAAAAGCTAGCCAACCGATTTTCATAATTTCTTTTTTAAAACATCATATCTCTGCCAAGGAAGAGAATAGGATACCTTTTTTTTGATTTTCGAAAGGTAAATATCTTAACTTTCGGTATTATGTTCTATTTCAAAACTTTCCCTATGCCACGGTGGAGTAAACCAGGTGAGGCAAGTAGGAATAATGCTCTCACTTCAATTCCTGTCATCTCTATGATTTTCTTTGTCTTTGTTTTCAATGACGTTCTTTCCAATTCAAAAATCAGTTATCAGCGTTGCCTTTTTCAGAATATTACTAATTTTTCAGAACATTTCCAATCAAATAGTTCGTGCTTGCAAAACATTATTGTATGTTGCTTTCCACTCTCTTCTGCGTATAGATTGCTGAGAGGCAGAATTTTTTTATATGGGGAGTTTGTGCCTTCTCTCTCTCTCTATTTTTACAATGATCAGGGAATGATTGTGGGGAATGACCCATTTTGCGGGGAATTTCAAGCTATGTGTGCAGGAGGGAATTTTTCCATTTCACTTCTCTGTTGTGAATGTCTGTATATTTTTAAGTGGGCAACGCTACGGGTTAATGCTAGCTTAAATTAAAAATCACATTTTAAAAAATATATATTTTCTATACAGAAGTATTATTTATATTATTACGAAATGTGATTATACCCCCACACACACTATGGCGGGGTAACTAACTTTGACACAGCGTAAAGAGTCCGGAGTATATATTCTTGACCAGCTTTAGCTAAATTGAAATTTCCATAGGGTTTTTAACATTTTTTTGTATTGCTGTATTTGATTGTAAATGTTTAGGAAATTACTTTTGATATGGTCCGAGGTTCCGAAACCCACTATAAATAAATCAAAATGGCATCTTGAGACCAAATTTATTGATGTATTCGTTTAAAAAGTTTTAGAAATGAATGCTGGACATGGTTCGCGGCTCCAAAACCACATGTAAATATGTCAAAATTGGGCTCTACAGCACAATTTGTTTATGAGCGAGATACTTCGAAATGGGTCTGAAAAAGGTATTGAAATATTAAAAAATACAACCTTGCTTATTTGTTGTTTTTTTCACATTGTTGTTCTCTACTGAATCAGCCTCTCATTTACAACAAACAACTGTTAAATTTCAGGGAAAGTTCGGACAATGATGCCAATTAAAACTCAGAAAATGGTACTTTTATTTTTGTTTTACTGTACAATACCGGAAACATGAAATTTGAGTGATGACTGATTTGCCATGGAAAATTCTCAGTATGAGTTTACTGCAACAACATGTGTGTACATTTTGTACGGTTTTGCTTATAGACCAAACATTGCAAAAAGAATTGGAATGCCAAATAAGTCAAGTCGAGCAGATAAACGGATGTGGGTGGATCGCTGCCCATTTGCCCTACTGAGAAAAAACATCAAGCATCAAGTGTCTGATTTCTCGAAGTACAATAATAATGTACAACAACCCATGAAATGATTAAAAGCACTTGCAATTAAATTCTCCCAGTGTATTCACATTTTGACATAATAGTTTTTCCAAAAATACCCTGTCATTATTTATATCAACATAAATGCTCACCGCACAAGGACAACCCACATGTGCATTAATCGACGAGTTATTTTTCTTTTCTGGCTTGGAAATATGCAAAAACCGACCATTTACATTCCAGCAAATGTTCGACTGCCAAATGAGCGGCAGCCACATTTTTAAAATTACTAATGGTGCGATGTTTAGTGATGTGAGCTTACGACTATGCGTATGTGGGTGTTAGGAAAACCTCAACAAATGCATTTCGACCATAAATACACATTAACATAAATAATATGCGGTACGCGAGCAAAAACAAAAATGTAATCATAATTTATTTAGCATTTCGTTGTTAAGTACAATTTTAGAAATTCCAGTTGGAAATTAGGCAAACCAATTCGAATTATGTATAGTATACATTTTTTATTCATTTTTCTATATAAATTCGTGACTAAATACTGATAAGTGCTCGGCTTGATTGATTGTTAATTATTCTGGGAACCACTCACTGTGCAAACGTTTGGAATTATTTAATGGGTTTGCTATCAGTTTACATAACTTTTGGTTGTTTGGTTAGGCTTTGGGGAATTTAAATATCGTAATTAGTTCTTTAAATTTATAACCAACTGGAATTGTTATTAAGTAGGCCCATATGTATGTCAGTAGTGGTTAAGATTATTTCTCGAGATCTGTGGGAAAAATATTTTAAGAAATTATTCCGATGGTCATTTTTTTAGTTTCCAAGGGTATACTGTACCATTTGTAACGCCCATAAGGAGGCGTGTCTGGTATGGAAAACTATATATGCTCTTGATCAGCATCACCTCCTGAGTCGATTAAGCCAGGTCCGTCTTTTTGAGCTATCGCCTCCAAATTTTATCATTCCTCTTTTTGCTAAGTATTGGTCGTTATTGAGAATGGGCAACATCGAATAAGAACCACGCCTACCTTCCATACAAAATGGCTGCCAAATAAGAATTGTTCTCGTTTATCTTGAGAAATACTGAACCGATTTTGACGTGGTTTTTTCTATTTGGTTGGAAATGATGTCGGGAACGAAATGGGAGTGAAACTGGAACAAAATGGAATTGGACTGGAACAAAAAGGAATTGGAACACAATTTTGAAATGGATCTGGAAATGAAAATTATCGATAAATATCGTTTTTTTTTATCGATAATTTTTCGATTCAAAATCGATAAAGTTTCGAAAAATTATCGAAAATATCGAAAAATGGCCATCCAATATAAGAACCAGGCCTACCTAAAATAAAAAATGCTCGATCAAATTTCGAAAAAAATATCGATAAATTATCGATAATGATGGAAAAAATTTATATTAAATATCGAAAGATTATCGAAAAATTATGAATAAAATATCGATAAAATACCGAAAAACTATCGATAAAATTACGGAAAAATGTTCAAAGAACGTATCGAACTTGCAAGTGCAGGGTATTTTCGCTTTGGTCAGACCGAACATAATTCTTTTACTAGTTTAAAGTAGTCCTTGTAATCATTTCCTTTGGCTAAGTCACGGCCAGTGTCCTTTCACCCACTGAATGTTGATTACAGTCAAGTCAGGTGCGCTGTGAATGCTGCAGCCATTACAATAATGCCACACCGAAGTGTGCTTGGAAATAGTAAACAAAATACACAGCACAGACGGTGAAAGCGATCAGAGCTTTGCGTAGTGAATAGTGACGAGTAGTGATGAAATCTATAAACTATTCAAAGCGTAAAAATAGAATATAATGAGAGATGCGAGAGAAATTTTGGGTTATGACCAATATTGAGATGAGACTTACCTGCCACAGAACACACAACATGCGGATTTGCTTCTTCAAGGGGTTTCGTATTTATTTTACCATCTTTCAACCTTTCGAACACAATTTATTCGAACCATAAAATGGTCCCTTCTTGTGTGTATTTCCTAATTTAATAATCAAACACAGAAAAAAAGGTTAGTATCAACCTTTAAAGTCATTAAAGAGCACGGTGTGGTATTGCGGTGCGTCATTCATGCCATCTCAACATCATCCTGGCTGCAAGTACGTGATATGAATAATCAAACAGAGGAAACCCAACAACGGCCAAAAAGGACCAACCAGTCAATGAAAAGGACTTTGACTTAGAACTTTCGTAGGAAATGCAGCAAATAACGGAAGGGAAACCACCATGAAGAAGCATCATTTTCACGGCATTTGGAGGCAACTAGAGATGCATTGCGGTTTCGTTTTGAGGGGACAAGAAAGTGAAAGAAGACTTACATGGAAAACCTGTAACAGAAAACTTAAAAGGAGAGAAAAATTTAACGAAAAAAACTGTAAATTCGTTAGCCCGCATCTTTGCCCACAATAAAAAGAACAACAACACAAAAATTATGTCAGCATAAGCCTTAAATACAATACAAACTATTTTACGTGCACGTATGCTGAAGTGAAGACAAGTGAGAAAGCGAACAACGTACCGAATTAACAAAATGTCCTTGCACATCCTTTAAAAGGTGCTTGACTACTACATATATGCAATGGAAGTTGTTGTTGTTGTTTGGGTTTTTTTCCTTTTATTTTGAGAAAAAGGCCTTGCTGCACACTTTGGCTGCTTGTGCTCCTGCCATGGTAGATTGCCCGCATAACCCAAACGAGCGGAAGCCGAACATGCGAAAAGGTATTTAAAATTAATGTGGCATGCAGGCATTTCAGTATTTCAGCATTTCACTTGTGCCCGGAGAACTGCAAAGTGAACACAACCCCGAAAGCCCAAAGAAATGAGGTGACTGTGACGTGTGAATTAACTTTGTGTCAGTGGCTGTGCGAAAAGAGTGCAAAAAGAGTGAAGCAGAAGAAGACAAACACCCACACACACATGACATCGCACCAACATTCTGTCAGTAGATGGTGTGCAGCAGTAACAGCAGCAGCCTAGTTTTACAAACAACAACAACGACTGGCAACATGTTTTCCCAAAAGTACGTATACGTAAAATGAAAAGTGAAGAAGAAGAGCCCCAAGAACCAGAAGAAGTGTTAAGCTTGGAGTGACATTTTGTCTTGACAAGCAGAGAAGCGCAGAAGATGAGTTCAAAACTTTCACGAAAATAAAGTGTATGTCAGAACGGTTTGGTGAAGCAAATTCAAGGAATTATACAAAAAGTTCACTTTTATTTCATGGTGCTGACACACTTATCTGCTGAAATGTGGTGCATTTGGAAAAGTGAGTTTCCGTGAAAGTTTTTTAATTTCATTTAATTCTAAATTAATTTTAAATACTAGATAAGTTGAAAAGTCATAACGAATGCGTATTCCATTGAAGTTCATAGAAAACAAGTGAGTGAGTTTCTGTTGGTCACAGCCGGAATAATATATGCCTGCCCCACACCTACTAAGGACGTGAAAATTAAACCGGAAAGAGAATTGCACACCCAGAGAAAAAAATCGTATTAAATTAACCAATTTTTTGGTTAAAATTTTTCAACACGATATTTGAGGTTGTTTTAACATGAAGCTATTGTTCAACATGACACTCTCCCCAGCAAACAATATTATGAGCGCCCAGAATGTAGAGTCCAAAAAGTATCTAATTTTGAAGGATTTTATTAACCAAAATAATTTTTGAATTTCAAAATTGAATCGGCATGAATGCTAGAGTCACCGTAGCTCAGAGGGTTAAGTATTGAGTTACGAAATAGGAGCTCCCATATTCGAAACCAGAAAAAGGCAAAAAGTTTATCTACATATATAAAAGAGACGTGTATGTTTGTTACCAGTAGACGCGAAAACTGCAGCACCGATTCTCACCAAAATTTATATATGTGTTCTAAGGGTCGTGAGTCGTGACATGGGATAGGTTTTGACACACCCACTTTTACCGCCCACAAGTTAGTAAAAACTGCTATATCTCAGACGTTTTTGATCACAAGAAAAGGAAATTTGCCATGAACATACTATAACACGCCAGCCATAATCTGGGCTACAAATGGCCGGGATTAAACAATGGGGCGTGGCACCGCCCATTCAAGTCAATATTTGAAAATGCTGTAATAGCGCTCCCACACAATGTTTTCCAACGAATTTTGCCAAATGGCTTCATGGTTTCAACTGTAAGCTAAATGCAACATATCGGCGTAATTGGAAAAAGGGGCGTGGCACCGCCCATACAAACCAATATTTCAAAGTGCCATTCTTGGGCTCCCATCGAATATTCTTAAACAGGAAATGATTCTATGCCTTCAATGCAACATATTGGAATTGGACAGCGGGGCGTGGCACTGCCCATATGGTCGGAATTGGACAGCGGGGCATGGCACTTTTCATACAATTCAATATTTCAAAATGCCACACTTGGGCTCCCAATAAAAATATTTGACAATTGTTTTCATTAATTTATTATGACCTTAAAGGCAAAAATAACTTTTTAGGGCCAACAAAGACGACCGGGCCCTGCTAGTTCATAATGATACAAGCTAAAGTGCATAATTGAGCAAGATGAGTTCACAGTTTGTCACAATATGTATTTAACAACAATTTGGGATTATAAGCTAAATAGTTATGGTCACTTTTTTTACCTAGCACTTCAAATTTAGAATTCAATTCACTTCACTAACTTCTTACGCACACACAAAAAACAGTTTATCCAATTGATAAAATTTTTATCAATATACGGTCAACAAAAGAATTTTACCAATTTGATCTATCTTTTTTGTCAAATGGATAACATTTTTGTTCAAATTGAACCATTTCTAGTCAATTTGATATAATTTTTTTGCTGACCATATATTTCAAAAAATTCTCAAAATTCAGGCGAATTTTGGATTACTAAACATTCTTCAGCAAAGTAGCTTGTTTCGAAATAGAGCAACTTTTTGCATCCCAAAAAAAAATGTATAGCCCCCAGGAATAAGTTCGAAAAGTAGGTTCTTTTTCTCGGAGTGTACTTAACGGATTAAGGTGCCAAAGGTACTCATTCGAAAGGTATTGAATAGACCTTTCCATTGATATCAATATCGACAATAAATAAAATTGTGACAGAGAGCCACCACACTAGGCATGTCAATCCCGGGATTCCGGGATCCCGCCTCTTTGTTAGTCCCGAAAATCCCGGGATTCGCACTGACTAATCCTGGGATTTTCGGGACAAGTTTTATAAACAATTTTTTCCAAAATATGCCGTCTCTGATTGCAAAAGATTATTCAATTGAAAAAATTTATAAATTCAGGAACTTTTTATATCATGACCTTTGTGAATGGTTTAGTTTTAGCAAGGACCATAATTTTTCATACAAAAAATGTTGATAAGCTTTCAGGAAAATAAACAAGCTGTTCAGAAATTTATTGAAGGAAAATGTCAGATTTCGTGTGGTTGCGTTTTATTTGATTTCATTGGTTTGGAAAAATTATTAATTTGTTTTTAATGAAAAAATTTAAATAAAATGAGCTAAAGGTTGATTGATATACAAGTACATAAACTATATAAGTTATATAAAAATATACAATACGCATTGCAGATAGCATCAACGCATGAAGGAAATTAAAGACTACTTTCATTACATCAACAAATTTAGGGCAAAAAAAGTTCCAAACTGTTTGCAAATTAGTAGACTATAAAGCGCTCAAATTCATTTTGTTTTAATAGAAATCAAAAAATTTTAATGGGATCAAAAAATACATCGAACTTCGTGCGGGACATGAAATACAAGTTCCAGTTCCGTATATTAAAATGTATGACAAAATATTCCATTCAAGAGTGTGGACAAACGACAAATTTTTAAAATAATTTTATTCTGACCGGAAACCCATGATTCCAAGACGAAATCGATTCCAATCTGTATTTTATTTTACATATTTTAAAGTTATTCAAACTTTGTTCTAATTTTCCGAATCAAAGGTGTGAAAAATTCGATTTCAAAAATATCCAATAAAAACCTTAAATATTAGTTAAATTCAGATTTTATCGAGCTCCAAATAAATTATTTATTATTTATTTTTGGGCTATAGCTCATTTTTACCAAAAAACTAGAGAGTGGACTATCTTCGGCTATACCGAAGTTGAAATACCCCCACACAGTAGGAAGAAGTACCTCGAACATATAAAAATGTGGTCTCAAGACCCTATTTTGAGCCAATTATAGGTGATTTTGGAGCCCGGACCATGTCCAAAATCCATTTCTAAAAATTTCCAATTAAATCCACAAAAAAAAAAAAATTGGTCTCAAGACCCCATTTAGACCCTTATATATGTGGCTTCGGAACCTCGGACCATGTCAAAAATACGTTTCTAAACATTTCCAATCGAATACAACAATAAAAAATGTTTACCTTTTTTTTCGGTGTATGGGAGCCACGCCCAGTTTTTGTCCTCGAACATATAAAAATGTAGTCTCAAGACCCTATTTTGAGCCAATTATAGGTGGTTTTGGAGCCCGGACCATGTCCAAAATCCATTTCTAAAAATTTCCAATTAAATCCACAAAAAAAAAAAAAATTGGTCTCAAGACCCCATTTAGACCCTTATATATGTGGCTTCGGAACCTCGGACCATGTCAAAAATACGTTTCTAAACATTTCCAATCGAATACAACAATAAAAAATTTTTACCTTTTTTTTCGGTGTATGGGAGCCACGCCCAGTTTTTGTCCGATTTGGCTGATTCTCGAACTTGATCTCAGTATTCACGAGAAAAACATGTACCCAAAGTTTCAAGTCGATATCTCCAAAACTGCGACCGCTATCGTGCGGACGGACAGACGGACAGACGGACAGACAGACGGACATCGCGAAATCGACTCAGGAGGTGATACTGATCAAGAATATATATACTTTTCCATACCGGACACGCCTCCTTATGGGCGTTACAAACGTTGTGACAAAGTGAGTATACCCTGCCACAGTGAGTGTGGGGGTATAATTATTTTGGCAAAATAGGTTGTTACAACAACAAGCAAAAACCGGCCTTGGCAGAGTGTACAGCTGTTTCGGATTTTAGCCACAAAATCCTTATCAGCACTCTTCCGGCAATTTTTGTTAATCCAAGACGCCTCTATAAGGGGAAAAAGTCATGATACAACACAGAATTATTCATTCCTTGCATCAAACCGATTCCACTGAAGAAGCTTGCTTTTTGCTTGTTATTGTAAAATACAGCATTTCTACTTAAGCTGGTTGAAAAGTTTCTTCAAAGTCCAGCTTAAGACTGTTGACAAGTGAATCTTAATATTGTGTGTGACTGAGACACACACAACAATCCAATGTCAGGAAATTACAAAAAACGAAATTGTTTGTTGTTGTATGGCTTACCCTCCTTTTGTTTAGTTAAAATCTTGGATTAACAAAAATTGCCGAAAGAGTGCTGATGAGGATTTTTTGGCTAAAATCCGAAACAGCTGTACACTATGCCAAGGCCGGTTTTTGCTTGTTGTTGTAACAACCTGCCAAAATAATTTTTTGGTAAAAATGAGCTAAAGCCCAAAAATAAATAATAAACAAACCTTAAATATTGTTAGATTATTTGCACAATTTCAAAAATATTATAGTATTTTTATATTAAAAGCAATTCAATTCGATTTAATATAACATTTTTTTACTGAATTTTGGTTGAATTGAAAAAAATCCAAATCCCGGGATCCCGGGATTGCATTTTTAAATCCCGAAAATCCTGGGATTGGCAAGGGTCTCGAAAATTGACATCCCTACACCACACATAAAGGAAGGGTGTACGTAAACTTTTTTGAAACAGTGTATGTCAGCCTGTGAAATGAAACAAAAATAATATATATAATATTTAAGCAATTTCTATAGTTTGGTCTTATCATTTCAAATGACTCATTTGTTCGTATGAGATACTTTTTATTTATCCACAATATCTAAGTGCATGAATTTAGTTTTCTTAAAGTTTATTTAAATAACACTATGCGACAAAATGAGGGTAATTGTGATAAAATATAAATAATATAGCTCGAATAGGCGCGTTATTCTAGGTCGAAGCTCACAACTGAGTTACTGCAATCTTGTTGAAAATCTTTAATATCTTTGGCAAAAATAATCTATTTAACTCTAGCAACAATGTTGCTGAACCTCTTAACCCCCTAATGTCAGTTTTTAAGGCTCCCAAAATATCCCGAATAAAAAAAATTAATATTTTTTTAATAAAATTTTAAAAAATTTAAATTAAAAAAAAGCGTTTTTCTGATATGTATTATTTATGAAAACTATATAATAATTTAAGGGGCTAAGATGTTCGACAGTATTGTAGCTAGGGTTAATTATAATATTTTTGTCGAAGATACTAACCGTTTAAAAGGTTGATTTAACAAAAGTGAAGTAACCACCTTTGAACTTTGGCCTCGAGCTAATCCAGAAAAACCCTTTAAGGATGTTATTATGTAGACCAAGACCTATCAGCATTAGTTATCAGATCGGCAATCAGAATTTACCGTGTAATTGCGTGTATAACTAAATATTTGCCAACAAATAGTATATACTGTATCATACTGTATCATTAATACAGTAAAAGATTTTTAACACATTGATGTTGGTCTTACCATTACTTGGTGCTGTGTATTTGTAAGTCGTTTAGAAGGTCATTATTTGTAAATATAAAACTATAAATAAAAATTTCAGTTCACTGAACAGAAAACTCGTGTTGTTAATTCTGTACCAGCTCCGTGTTAAATAAAATAAATGTAAATAGTCAAAAAAAAGGATTTAAATTTTAATAAATTGAGAAAAGTGTTCTACTAAAAAATAATTTATTTCCAAGATCAGTTCAAAAGCCTCAAATTGCTCACATGCCCTGATGACATTGGAAAAAAGTATTTCAAACTGTAGCCCAAAAAAAAAATCAACTGATAAACTTTTCAATGAACATTGTAATTAGGCTTAACATTTAAGCCCAAAATGATATAAAACTTATAAAAGACACAACAACATAAATATATTATTGCCTTTTCGTTAACCATAAATCAGCCTAACAACTGTTTATCAGCGGGACATAATGTGACACTCAACCCATATATCAATACTTCAGAAAACGTCAATTTTACATGTTGAAGAATTGCCATAAAACGCGAAACGAAATCAAGGTGTGAGATACATACACAAATTGCCAATTCTGTACCTGGCTTCCGCATAAATATTCTAGCGTAGTTCAGTTACTTTTCTTTTTTTTTTGTGATATCTTTAAAGAATTTCAACGCTGATAACATTTCGAAGCGTGCGTCTGCTGTTGACGACTTGACTTGTATGGTAGTAATGTGGAGGGAAAAAAAGGGTTTGTTATTCTTGTTAGCAAATCTTTTCACTTCTTTCGGTATTCGGTCTTTCTTTTTTATTTGTTGCAGTTGTTGTTGCTTTTGTTTTTTGTCATGGCGTTTCGGTTATCAGAATTTTTCAATTTCAGCTAACAGAATGTTATGTAGTCGTTCACGTTATCTGTGGCTGATTTTTCTTGAACACACTTGAAATTTCTAAACAATTTTCATTAACTTTTTCATTGTACATATGTACATATATACCGCTAGCAACATTGTCGGAAAGGGTGTAAGTGTGTGTGTGTGTATGTGTGTGGGTGTATTAAGCGATTTATGGCCTTAGTGTCACATGCCACTCCAATTTGTTGCTTATCATGAGACCTTAATTTTTTTTTTTTTGTAAATGTATTATAGCAGAGGATTTTAGCGAGCGATAGTTGGAAACTTATGATCAAGACACCAGGACATTTTATAATTTTTGGGCTATTTTTTCTTAGAAACTAAACCTTTAAATTTTCGAAATATTTCATTGAACAAGTATTCACTGTATACCCAATGCCCCGCCGATAACAATTACTGTCAATCCTCATAATGGATTATTTATCCATCATCGAAATGCAGTCATTTTTTTTGGGTAAACATTTCAGTTTTCGATTTGACAAGTTTCAGTTCACATTTGACCGTTGAGTGTTGTAATTAGCAAAAAATAAAATAAAAAGAAACCACAAAAGGAAGCAACGATCGTCACACAAAATGTTATGCAATTCAAGTAATGTGACCATCCTGGTGGTGGTGACCCTTTTGGGTATTTTCTGCCACTCGACAAATGCCCAAGATTCAACGGCTACACCTCTGATGTGTAATCAAACAAATAGCATGGATTTCGATGCCACACAAGTGAGTCAGAAGTTGAAAGCAGTTAAGCCTTTAAGACTTTTAACCATTCATGTGCAAAAATACATATCAGGTGATTGAAAACTGTCATTGTCATAACGTCTTCCCCCAATTTCCTTCCAGTTATCGGGCATCTGGTGGGAGGTGGCCCGCAATCCCGGCATGGTCACCAACTTTGCTTGCGTTAAAGTGAATTTTACTTCGCAGCCCAATAATGTCATGCAAATCGCCACCACATACTCCAATACGCCCGACTATCCGTGGGTCAATCAAACGATGACGGCCAACATCACCGTGGACAGTGGCAACACTGCTGGCTATAATGTCTCCTATGTTAATGGCCTCACCGATACGCCATATACGGTTTTCAAATTACTCGCCACCGACTATAATAACTATGCTTTCATTTGTGGCTATCAGAATATTACCAATAATGCCACTTACTTTGGCATTGTTCTGACCCGTGAACGCGCTATTAATACCACCGTGTTGAACGGCTATGAGGCGTTGGCTTCCACTAGCTATTCAGAGTTCCTAAATGGCACTATGGCTCAAATTTCACAGTCTGACACGTGAGTTGGAAATTTTCATATATTCTAATTCTAAATATTTAAACATTTTTGTTAACGAATTCGATTGGTTACAGTTGCTATTTGAGTGGCGCTGTATCGACCAGGGTGCCGCTGATGTCCGCCATCCTTGCTGTTATCTACGCAGTTTTCAGTGTAGTGTACTGAGTTAAGATGGAATGGAAATTCAAAGAAAGTCCTTTCAATCATTTCATGCGAATTACTTAAGTGTTGGTTTTGGTTAAATAAAGAAAACTTAATACGTAATACGAATCGTATTTTTGTGGTTTTTTTAGTTGATTATACTTTGTGATACACCAGAGAAATATCCTCTACTTCTGATCGGAAGTAAAATCGATATGAGAGCCGGCTTATATATGTATACCCTACACCGAATAAGAGTCGATTCGATACGAAAATGAAATTCTCAAATGCCCTACACCTACTGGTGCATTTTGGATCCGGCATCTTGAATTTTTATATTTCGCCATCAAATTCGAAATCAGCGACCCCAAACACCCCTTTATACTAAGTTTGGACTATTTCAACGGAATTGGGCTACATATTTTACAAAACACGATTTTCACTTGGTGTTACAAACATGAGACCAAAGTGAATATCGATACCTTAAAGCACAACCATACTATGTCCGTTACTATGAAAATCAAGTAATTGGTTTACTTACAGCTGCTATGACATGAATCTTTCGCTTGGAGGTGGAGGTGGGATGATAGGGATGCCTTTTATATCCTCAATTTTAGCTTTAGTCTATGTTGTATTGCTGTGGATGTGATCAAGGAAGAGGGAATAGGAATTAAAATAAATTGTTGCGTTCTGTACCGATTTTCACGGGATGGTCAGTGCATACACGTCAGAAGAACATTTTCTAAGGAAATTTGAGTCTTGGTTGATAAGAATAACAGCAACTTTTAAATTTAAATTTCTTCATGTAAGCTACAATTTGCACATACATATAAGATAGTAATAATTTTTTTACGATACCAAGGCGAGGTTGATTTGTAAAATGTATATTCGTCATGTTATCTATGGCTGAATGGAGAACTTTTGAATGTAGATTTAGAATGAGTGATATGATTTTGTAATTATTCTGGAAAGTAACTATTTAATCACGAAATCACGTACTTGCATTTCAATTCGTCGAACAACAGTGCGTAAATGCATCACTGGGTACAAATTTGAATATGAAACAATGGGTGGTGTGAATAAACGTATAGCAAAAGCAGTCAAAATTTTACAAAATTCTGTATATGCAAAAAGCATTTGCTATTTCTTTATTCACATCACCCAATGTACTTTGTATGACGATTTAATTGTTAACAATTTTTTAATATTACATATGGTATTGAAGGGACATAGAGGGAGATTATAGGGTGTATGGCAGGGTTATAGGGGTACACAAAGGTTTTCAATGCCCCACCTATGTTCTCCATATACCGCCTATTTCTTCATTATGTCCCCGATGTTCTTCTAGGTACCCTCCCCCGCCCTATCACCACGATATGTCCGCTATGACCTAAGATAGATAAATTGCAGTAGTCGGTAACAAAAATTTCCTAATTTATTATTTGAAGTAATCGAAAGTGAATCAATAGAAAACAAAAAGATAATTTGATGAAAATGTAGTGGAGTCAATTCTGCATAAAATCCCGAAAATTTATAAGCACCGTTTTCATGAAAATCGAGTTTTTGGCATTTTTGGATTCCTGGGAAGAAGCTGCATCAGGCAGGCTTTAGTGGATTGTGGGAATCGTAATGAAACTAATTGAAAAATTAGGAAATTAAAAAAAATGTCCATACAAAAGATACAAATTTGAAAATTTGTTTTTCATTTTCTAGAGTTTTGAAAAAGTGGACATAGGATGGTTGTGCTTTAAGGTATCGATATCATAAATTGTCTTGGAGATAAAGATATGAACAATGAGTCCATAAGTGATTCGGATGAAGTAATTTTAGTGAGAAAAATTGTTGTAAGTACAGAATTTCGAGTTAGACGATCACAACGTTTGGTTGCCACATTTTTACATATACAGTCAAGGAAAAAAATTGATCTAAACAGCTATGTTATTTACGGTGGCACACAGTCACATGTTATAGTATTGATATTGGTATAAATTTAAAGGTCTATTTATCTCCTTTCGAACGAGTATCAGATCACTTTAATCCATAAAGTATCTGTAGAGAAATTCATTTTTACCTACTTTCCAAACATTTTTCCTTAAGTTTTAAAAAAAATTTTTTATACGAAAAATTTTTTTGTTTAAAAACAAACTACTTTGCAAAAAAAGTTTTGTGATAAAAAAAATGTTTTTTTTGTATACACTTTTAGCCAGTGGTCAAAACCATAAAACTTTCTTTACAAATACTTTTTTGTATTTTTAAAAATGACATTTTTTTCGACATTAAATTATAGTTTGATATTTTTTTAATAATATTTATTAGATCTAAATTTTTCGAAAAGTGTCCAATAAAGGTGTATTTGTTCAAATGCACCTGGTCACAATTTAAAGTATCCCATGTCGTACTAATTATTTGTTTTTCATTGTCAAAGAGTACACGAAAAAAGATCAGAAATCGGCCAGTAACCGCTATTGCCAAAAATGGGTTAATTAATTTTTTTTTTTTTACTTTTTGTACTGGACTTTTTTTCCGATTGACCTCCTTGAACAATTGGGCGGTCTAGAGTTATCCGATTAGGGTGAAACTGTGGGACAATGCAATACACCAGTTTAAGATGCCGCCTCAATGCGAAATCGAAAAAAAAAGTCTGGGCTATCTTAATAATATTAAGGTAATACCCCTTCCAATGCAAGTTATATAAACGGTTATGAAAAAACGTAGGTCTCTGAACGCAGCGATTTCCTACAGATAAAAGAGCTATTGTCTATTTCCACATTTTGCTCATGGCTGAACAAATATCACTCAGTAGCCTTTTGTTGTCTCTTCAATTTGGTTTCCGTCCTGGAAATAAAACAAAAAGTTAATATGAAACCTATCATTTTTTTAACCGTAATATTAAAAACGATCTTTATCGAAAACAATTTAAATATATATCTAAAATTTTCAATTTCTTGAAGAAGGATCGGAACATTAGCACCCAGACTCTAAAATTTTGTGTTATACCTTTTATCAGTTTAATTTGTTTGTCACCTAGACCCTTTGGAGTTTCAAATTTAAATTCATTAACGCCTAAAGAATCCTAAGTAGTAAATTTTAATTTTGAATCAGCGTATACGTTGGTACTTGGCGAGTTTTACAAAATTTTAAATTGATTTTTTTAATTTTAACAAAGGTTGGATTCTCAAATTTTTTTGAAGAATTTTTTTTTAATTTTTTTTTGCCTTATAAAAACCGAGGACCCCCTGCAACTCTGTACTCTTTTTTACTCAAGAGAATCTGGTAACCCTTGCTGTGGTGATAAAGGGGAGGGGGATGGAGTCTTTTTAAAGCTCGGGATGGACTAACGTTCGTATTTTTTAAGCTACAGGACTCATATTTTGTACGTAGGTTCGCATTCGGGTAAAAAATAAAAAAGGGAGAAAAAAGGGGGCTTTCCCTTTTTATTAAAAAATAAAAAATAGTAAAAAACAAGTTTTTTAAAATATAACCCTTTAACCGACTAAAAAGCAAAAAATAAATTCCCTTTAAATTAATTTCCGCAATTTCGATTTAAAATTAAGGGTTTTTTGGCAACTTCAAAATCTGACATTAGGAACAAACCAGCCAAAAACCTTTAATTTTAAATCGAAATTGCGGAAATTAATCTAAAAGGAATTCATTTTTTATATTTTAAAATGATTTGTTTGGATTCGCGACAAAGTATTTTGATGGTTTTGGCATTTTAGGAATCCCTTAATAAAATATGGAAATTATTTGCTTTGTGCCTATATGTTTGCTTATTTTTTTGTATAATTTTTTTTATATATTCTAACTAATTAATAGTTTTGTTACAAATAATTCTTTCAAAAATCAGCAAAAATTGTAAAAGGACAAATAATGATGAGGACTCTTAGGTTCATGTATTTTCAATCATATTGTATTCAAAAAATAGAAAATCACACAAATTTTCTAAAATATTAGAAAATTTTTAATATTTGAAAAATATATCGAATAAAATACAAATATAAATTAAAACTGGTTTGGAATGTTGCGTTTTCAGCAATAGCAGTATTTCCGTCCTGGAAATACTGCTGCATGGATGATATTAGTTTTATGATATGGAACAATGTGAACTACTATCTGCGTTGCATGGAATTCGGCTTCGAAATCAACAAACAATCACAGACATGTGAAGTTTTTGTATGACTAACCGATTTTACTCAAATTACGCTTAACATTTCTGTACACAGAGAGAATTGTTTGCAGAATTTGTGTACTATAGTCATAATATTGATCCATGAATAAAAAAAACCTAAATTACAATTTTTAGTCATGAATACTGATTTTGATTTTATATTCAGCCTTTGTAGCCATGACTAAAATCAATTCAATTATAATTTTTTATTAATGGATCAATATTATGACGATAATACACAATTCCTGCAAACAGTTCTCTCAGTGTTCTTAAATGTAAAATGTACAAAATGTAATTAAATAGAAAAATTTAACTTTTCTGTTTCTCTCATTACTTTTAGCTGAAAAAATTTGATTAATTTGATTTGAATTTGGAAAATAATCAAACATGTTCGCAGCTTTTATTTAGCTAATTTTAATCCAACGATTGTCATTTGATGCGTAATGTGTATGAGTGCATGATTCCAAAAATAACACAACCCAATGAGATTTTGCTCCATAAACCAAACTTAACTTTTCTTAAAGGATTTTGATTTTGTGTTGTGGCTCTCTGACACAATCGATATTGATATCAATGGAAAGGTTTATTCAATACCTTTCGAATGACTACCTCTAATCCGTTAAGTACACTCCGAGAAAATCCCGGTAGAAAAAGGGCCAACTTTTCAAACTATTTTCCTGGGGGCTATACATTTTTTTTGGGATACAAAAAGTTGCACTATTTAATAACAAGCAACTTTGCTGAAGAAAGTTTTGTGATCAAAAATAACCCTGATGTTACCGCCACTGGTTAAATCGATCAAATCTTTTACAATTTAGTTATTTCCTCGTCCTTATGTCACCGAAAAAGGAGATAGGAAAATCAAAAAAAGGCGGCATTCATTAGCCGGCAGAAGGAAGGAGTTAACAGAGTCGTTTGAGTCGTTTTAATTAATTTGTTTCTCAAAATTTAATATATTAATTTAACTATGTCTAATTTACGATTTTCATACCATAAAGTAACGTTCAAAATTTATATGTTTTATTAGAATTTGTCAAGTAATGTAATTTAATTTTAGGAATTTTAATAAAGGCTGTTTGAAGACTACAACTTTCAGCGAAACTAAGTGCGTTTCCCTTTATTCAAAATCCCCGTGAAAATCAGAAATCAATTGACCGAGGCAAATTACCTCAACAAATTAAAATTCTTTATGTATCTCGACGCTTCGATTGCTGTTTAATAATAATACACCACATCACCGCCATCTTGCTAATCTCAAAGTGAGTACATAAAATGGAGTCTATCTCACAAACAGGTCACTCGCCAAATCCCCAAATCACCCAACCTCCGAGGCAAAACGAAATTTCAAAATGCCATCTCTGTCCAAATCCTCCAAACGCCAATATGATATTATGCAGCCGCTGCAATCAAAGTTTTCATACAAGCTGCGTAAATATCGTTTCTGAACAACCGAAAGCTAACTGGAATTGTAAGTCATGCTCAACTGCGCAATTTAGAAGCAATTCACCCCACTCCGTAATCAGCCATTCTAGTCGTGCATCTACATCTAATACATCTCGTAGAATGAACCTTGAACTGCAGCGCTTAAAAGAAGAACGTCAACTTGCCATCGCTCGCGACAGTCAATATCTCAATAAGAAATATGAAATTCTTCAGCAAAACGAAGATGATTTATATGAAGTCTGCTCTAATCGCTCTAATGCCAATGACTCCGTTCGCGCATGGCTGGAGTACCAACTTAGTTCTGCATTTGAGACTGAAAACTCCACATGCCAAAATAACTTAAGCACTCAAAATGAACAACAAATCTATAGTCGTAATTCTAAGATTCAAACCATCAGTTCTTACCTGCACAAACCAAATGAAAATGCAGACCGACAAGCATCGCACTTGCAAAACGAGACTTCTTATTTTACTATGCCAACAAGTAATGTAACCACAACCCTTCCCGCTTCAACAATTGATTCGACAACTCATCAACCGATAATGTCTTCGTTCATTCCGTGCAATACTGCAAACAGTAATATAAATCCTCTTCCAGTTACTACTTCCGACATTACTTCCCTGAAATCGGTTTCGGAACCTCCACATGCTGAGAACTCTATCCATAGCATTATGCCGACATCGGCGCAAAATACTCTGCAAAAAGAAATATATATGGACTTTAGCACGATTCGAAGTCAGCAACATTGCACTCCTACTAACTTCACATTGCATGACACCGCAACGCGTATAAATTCTACTGCCCATTCAGAGTTTATGCCCCAGCAAACGCCAGACTGCCACTTACATGCACCACATGCTCAGCCCCGCACTCAGTTTCATAATCAAAACACTTCTCCCACCACATTTAATCCATCAGTAACATCGCAGTCGCATTTAACAACTGAACAAATACACGCACGTCAATCTATACCAAAAGAGTTACCTATATTCTCTGGCTATCCAGAAGAATGGCCACTGTTCAGTTCTACACTCGACTGGTCTACCAATATTTGTGGCCTCACTGATGCTGAAAACCTAGTACGCCTACAGCGATCGCTTCGCGGCGAAGCATTGCGTTCAGTTCAGCACATCTTAGTGCATCCATCATGTGTTCCTGCAGCTATATCCACTCTAAAGCTCTTATTTGGTCAACCTGATAAAATTCTCCATTCGATAAAAAATAGAATTAGATCTACACCACCGATTAACGCAAATAAGTTAGAAACATTTACCTCGTTTGCTGTCAATGTCAAAAGCTTACAGGCAACAATCGAAGCATGTGGACTGTACGATGAGCTCAATAATTCATCTTTGCTCCAAGAATTAGTAGAAAAACTGCCACCTCATTTCCAATTATCTTGGGGTACTCATAAATTAAACTTGCTTAAAAATAACCAAAAAACAAATCTTCTAGACTTTTCAAATTGGATATTTGATGTAGGAGTTTCTGCAAATAGTATCACTGTTCAAAACAATTTGACATCGATCGTAGAGAAAACGTCAAGAAATAGCGAAACTAAAAGAGCATTCATTCATATGCACAGCGAAGAGAATAGAAGTAGATGTTGCGTTTGCAAAAAGTTCTGCAACAATGTTGGTAGCTGCAAGCAGTTCCAATCATTAAGCCGTGGAGAGAAGTGGAACATAGTGAGATTAAATCATTTATGTAAGCAATGTTTATGCCAGCATTCAAATTTATGCAAGAGCACAAAACTTTGTGGAGTTGACGGCTGTCAATTTAAACATCACTCTCTACTACACCGGTTTACTCACAATGCTCAAAAGCCACAACAACAAAATATATCAGTGACAGCTAATAATTCAGGAGATGATAACACTCATAGTTGCAACGCTCACGATACGCGTAATAAAAACATAATTTTTAAAATAATACCTATTACAGTTTTTGGGAAAAACAATAAATTTGTAAAGACATTTGCTTTCATCGATGAAGGATCATCTATTACCTTAATGGACGAACAAATTGCCAATGAACTGGATCTGCAGGGTCCCGAAAAACGACTGTGCCTTCAGTGGACCGGAGAGGTGCAAAGAGTTGAAAGTGCTTCCAAACGGCTCACAGTGCACGTTGCTGGGTCAAATCAAAGAAAATTTGCGTTGGACTTACATACTGTACGTCAATTGTCCTTACCAACGCAAAATCTGAACTACGAGTTGTTGTGCCAGCGATTTCAACACCTGCGAGATCTACCGATTGACAGCTACGCAAACGCTACTCCTCGCCTACTGATAGGCGTCAACAACTGGAATTTAGGAATACCGAAAGAGATTCGAGAAGGAAAATCAACCGAGCCAGTTGCAGTACGCACGCTCCTTGGCTGGTTAATCTACGGTTCTGAGGAAGGAAATCAACATAAGACAATTTTGTTTCGATTCAGGCAAAAGTCGGTTGCAGTGTGCGGTGACATCGAAGAAATGTTTCACCAAATATTTATACGAGCTGAAGACCAAGGTGTACAACGGTTTCTATGGCGTGGATGCGACTACAATCGAGAACCCGACATTTATGTTATGAATGTTATGCTATTCGGTGCGACTTGCTCTCCTAGCACTTCACAATATGTTAAAAACCTGAATGCTACGGAATTCGACGACAAATTTCCAAAAGCTGCTAATGCTATTAAACAAAATCACTACGTTGACGATTATTTGGATTCGGTGGATTCAGTGGAGGAAGCAATTAAGTTAGTTTCGGAAGTTAAATATATTCATCAGCAGGGGGGCTTTAATATTCGTAACTGGTCTTCAAATGAAGCTGAAGTTTTGAAATTCTTGAATGAAAATCACCAAATGTTTGAAAAAAGCTTGAACATAAGCGGAGAATCCGAAATGGAAAAGGTACTCGGCGTTTTCTGGGTTCCTAGCGATGACAAAATTACTTTTAAAATATCACCAACAATTTTACAAACTGATATTTTTCTTGGAAAACAGGCGCCAACAAAAAGAGAGATGTTACGTATTTTGATGTCGATTTATGACCCCCTCGGGCTAATAGGAAATTTTTTAATGAACGTGAAAATTTTGTTGCAAGAAGTTTGGCGAAGTGCTATTCAATGGGATGAAAAAATATTGGCCCCCGAAATGACCAAATGGGTCAATTGGATAAAATATTTGCCTAATTTGCAACATATAAATATTCCACGATGCTATCTTCAGCATTATGCAAGTTACGACAGCACTAACGTACAATTGCATACTTTTGTGGATGCTAGCGAGAACGGATATGCTTGTGTTAGCTATTTTCGAATTTTCAACGGCGAGAGTGCTGCGTGTTCGCTTATTGGATCAAAAACGAGAGTGGCACCGTTAAAGATTACATCGATTCCACGATTGGAGCTAATGGCTGCGCTTATTGGTGCGCGGTTCGCAAAAAATATCATTGAAAATCATACAATAAAAATCGACAGGAAAGTATATTGGTCGGACTCTAAGACAGTTCTAAGCTGGTTAAGATCGGATCATCGGAGATATCACCAATTTGTTGCATTTCGCGTTAGTGAAATACTAGATTTGACGGAATTGGATGATTGGAACTGGATCCCAAGCAAACTAAATGTCGCCGATGAAGCGACAAAGTGGGCGAAACAGCCCGACCTTACCCAGTGCAGTCGTTGGTTTAATGGTCCCCAGTTTCTACAGCATTTGGAGAACAAATGGCCGAAAGAAGAAGGAGACTTGCTACCGACAGCTGCAGAATTAAAAAACCATATACTACAAATTTCTGTATTCGAACCGTTCATTCAAGAACGTCGTTTTTCTAAGTGGAAGAGAATTGTGAGAGCGGTCGCATACGTTTTGCGCTTTATTGCGAACTGTAAGCAAAAAATCATGCAACGGAATTTTCTGTCAGGTGAACTTCACCAATATGAGCTACAAAATGCAGAAGCCACTTTATATCGGCAGGCGCAAAAGGAATTCTATGGTGAAGAAATTAACAATTTAAAGAATTACAAAAAACTCCAAAAGCACAGTGCTCTGTATAAACTCTCGGCATATTTAGACACAAACGAAATATTGCGTGTGGATGGTAGAATTGACGTCGCCAGTGTGTCATTGGAGCAAAAGCATCCCATTATACTGCCAAGAGATAGCTATATTACTGAACTTGTGTTAATACACTACCATAACAAATACCACCATATGAACAACGAAACATCGATTAACGAACTGCGTCAAGTGTACCACATTCCTCGACTACGCACCACTTTTAAAAAACAGATCAAAAATTGTCAAATGTGTAAGATTCGAAAAGCTGTACCTCAAGTTCCACAGATGGCCAAATTACCTCGTGCTCGACTTGCTACCTACGTCGCTCCATTTACATTCACCGGACTTGATTTTTTTGGCCCGGTTGCAGTTTTGGTAAATCGTCACATGGAAAAGAGATATGGCGCCCTATTCACATGTTTAACAATTAGAGCTGTTCATGTAGAGATTGTACATTCTCTTAATACCAGCTCATGTATATTAGCCATTAGAAATTTTATGGCAAGACGAGGCACGCCAAGAGAATTTTTTAGCGAAAACGGCACAAATTTTGTTGGTGCTGAAAGGGAATTACGGGAGGCTATACAGGATGTCGATACTAATGCTTTCGTGCGCGATTTCACGACGACTACTACGAAATGGAATTTTAATCCGCCTGCAGCGCCCCATATGGGAGGGGCATGGGAGCGACTAGTGCGTTCTATAAAAACAGTGCTATATAAAATAGTACCCACACGCTTGCCCAGCGATGAACTTCTTCGCAGCATGATGGCCGAAGTTGAAAATGTTGTGAACTCACGACCACTAACATATATTCCTATCGACGATGAAAACACGGAAGCTTTAACGCCAAACCACTTCCTGCTTGGATGCTCGAACGGGATGAAACCGATTGCGAACTGCTGTGACAGCTCCGTTGTATTGAAATATAGTTGGCTTTCTTCGCAGCAATACGCAGAACGTTTTTGGAAAAGGTGGGTGACAGAATATCTGCCGTCATTAACTTGTAGATCGAAATGGCATGAGAAAGCAAAGCCTTTATGTATAGGGGATTTGGTGATAATTGTTGACCCTTCAAGCCCACGCAATGTTTGGCCACGAGGAAAAATTTTGGAAACTCGACTAGCAAAAGATGGACAGGTGCGCAGCGCAAAAGTTTTGACTGCTCATGGAATACTGGAGAGGCCAGCTGTAAAGTTAGCGATTTTGGACGTGACGAAAGAATAGGAGTAAGGCATCGATGGGAATACTCGCCATACTATGGGGGGGTGTTACCGCCACTGGTTAAATCGATCAAATCTTTTACAATTTAGTTATTTCCTCGTCCTTATGTCACCGAAAAAGGAGATAGGAAAATCAAAAAAAGGCGGCATTCATTAGCCGGCAGAAGGAAGGAGTTAACAGAGTCGTTTGAGTCGTTTTAATTAATTTGTTTCTCAAAATTTAATATATTAATTTAACTATGTCTAATTTACGATTTTCATACCATAAAGTAACGTTCAAAATTTATATGTTTTATTAGAATTTGTCAAGTAATGTAATTTAATTTTAGGAATTTTAATAAAGGCTGTTTGAAGACTACAACTTTCAGCGAAACTAAGTGCGTTTCCCTTTATTCAAAATCCCCGTGAAAATCAGAAATCAATTGACCGAGGCAAATTACCTCAACACCTGAGTTTTGAGAATTTTTTAAAAAGTGAAATTTCGGGCTAAAAATTACAAAATTTTACTAATTCTATGCAAAATTATGTATGTACTTTACCAATTCAATTAATCAATTACGCTGTACAAAAATCGGATCGAATAATTCAATAATATAGATACCACAAAATGCACAGTGTTTTTAATCCCTCAATATTCGATATCAAAAATATTTTGATATAAAATTTTCGGATTTTCAGTAACGAAAAGTTCAGTTCACATTTGGGCGTCGATAGCGGCGTGTTATCTTAGCGTGAATACTAGTTGCTAAAAAAAATAGTTTAAATTATCATTTTGTAAAATATGTTGCAAAATTTTGGCATTTCCATTATACTGGTGATAAGTTTTTTGTGTATTTTGAGCTGCATAACTTTGTCGCAAGCACAAAATGAACCGTTGGCGTGTAATGAAGCAACTAATATGGACATTGACGAAGATCAAGTAAGAAATTTTTAACTAAAAAATCCATACTCATGAGTCATTTTCATTTCCTATTTCATTTTAGAGCCAAGGCATTTGGTGGGAAGTGGCTGTCAATCCACCGCCAAAGGATCATTTGTCCTGCGTCCAATACGACATTACTCCCATAGCTAATTACTTAGTTGTGAACATTCAATTCTCCAATAATCTCCACTGGCCCTGGATCAATCAAACAAATGGGACCAATGTCACCCTAAACAATTCCAATACTCAGGGCTACAACATTACCATGAACTACTTGAATACACCACCCACTACGATCAAGTTTTTGGCCACCGATTACACCAACTATGCGTTCATTTGTGGCTTCCAGAATATCAGCGATGTCAACTCTTATTTTGGCATTATTTTGACACGTGAGCGTACGGTGAATGCGACTTATTTGCATTACTTAGAGATCATGGCTGCCGCTAATTATTCACAATTCCTGGGCGGCAGTATGACGAAAATTTACCAGCAAGAAGTGTAAGTTTTTCGTTGATCATGAAAGCGTTTTGTTTTTAAATTAATTGGTTTACTTACAGCTGCTATGACATGAATCTTTCGCTTGGAGGTGGAGGTGGGATGATAGGGATGCCTTTTATACCCTCAATTTTAGCTTTAGTCTATGTTGTATTGCTGTGGATGTGATCAAGGAAGAGGGAATAGGAATTAAAATAAATTTGTTGCGTTATGTACCAATTTTCACGTGATGTTCAGTGCATACACGTCAGAAGAACATTTTCTAAGACAATTTGAGTCTTGGTTGATAAGAACAACAGCAACTTTTAAATTTAAATTTCTTCATGTAAGCTACAATTTGCACATACGTATAAGATAGTAATAATTTTTTTACGATACCAAGGCGAGGTTGATTTGTAAAATGTATATTCGTCATGTTATCTATGGCTGAATGGAGAACTTTTGAATGTAGATTTAGAATGATTGATATGATTTTGTAATTATTCTGGAAAGTAACTATTTATTGAAATGCAAATTTTTAATTGCTGTATGAATCATTTGGCCATTTCCGTCCAGTAATACGTTTGCGCAACGTTATGGTTTAACCTTTACGTATTGACATAAATAATCAACCATTTCTCAATCGAAATCAAGTACTTACACGCAGAGAAAAAACATGGTTGACCCAATCATATTTTAAGGGGAACATATTGTGATTGGGGAAATGTTTGCACCAACCATCAACATGATTGGAAACTGAAAATGTACATGGTTGCAGCCAAAATGGACATGATTGCAGCCAAAATGTACACGATGGCAAAATAAAAATGTACATGGTTGCAGCCAAAATGTAGATGATGGTTACAATCATGTAAACCAATCTTTAGTTAACTTTTAATTAAATTTCATTATCGACGTTTTAATTATTTTAAATTATATTATTAATATTTCAATGTAATTTTAGTTCATTGTTTATTATATTAAAGAAATAAAAGTTCATATAAATTTTTCTTTACTTACTTACGTTTGGCCGTGCCGAGATTTGAACCCGGCACACTTGGGTTGCTGACAAGGAGCGTTAGCACGTTTAGCTACTACTGCCTTGCATTTATTATGTTCTAAATGCATACATATACTAATCATATGACATTTTCGTGAGTATTCATTCAGGCCAACCATTATATGATTGTCATTATCATTATTGAATATCCAATCATGTTAATTATTGCCTGCATCATATTATGATTTCTGAAATCATTCGCTTTGTCACACCAACCATAAATGATCGCTACAATCATAATATTATTATAGCAAAAAATTTATGATCTCTGCGATCATGCTCCAACCATATTTTTTCTCTGCGTGTACATTTCAATTGGTCGAGCATGACTGGGTATACATTTGAATATGAAACAATGGGTGCAGTGAATGTATGGCAGGGTTATATGGGGACAAAAAGGTTTTCAATGCCCCACCTATGTTCTCCATATCCCGACTATTTCCTCATTATGTCCCCGATGTTCTTCTAGGTCCCCTCCCCCACTCTATCACCACTATATATCCGCTATGCACCCTCTATGCACCCTGTGACCGCTATATGTTCCATCTTAGTTCCCTCAAATTTTTTTGGATCCGAACTGAAATCTGTTAGGTTTGGTAGGCGGCAATAGGCCAATGACATACACGCAGAGAGCCAAATATTATTGGGGCATGATCGCAGAGATAATAAATTTGTTGCGCTTTCAATTACATTAAATTTAAAAATTTATTACATTTTGAATATTACATACGTTTCAAATTATAACTTTTTTCTGTGTTTTTTCTCTATAAAAATTACCTTGATTGGCATAGAGTAAGCATTGTTCACGATATGCAGCGCAGGCTGTCAGATTCAGAAGCAGTTCTGTTGGTTACAGCAATTCGCGCTTAAGATTACAATGTAGAATTGTTTCTACAGCTATTCGATAACATTTATAAATACAGTTAAATAAAGGGTTATGAAAAAACGTTTGTCTCTGAACGCAGCGATCTCCTATAGATAAGTGAGCTATTGTCTATTTCCACATTTTGCTCCTGGCGGAACAAATATCAAATCATGTTACACTCAGTAGCCTTTTGTCGTCTCTTCCGGTATCTTCTTGGTATCCGTCCTGGAAATAGCTGGTCTACTGCTGCATGGGTGATATTAGTTTTATGATATGGAACAATGTGAACTACTCTCTGCGTTGCATGGAATTCGACTTCGAAATCAACAAACAATAACAAACATGTGAAGGTTTTGTATGACTAACTGATTTTATTCAAATTATGCTTCACATTTCTCTAATTAAATGTAAAATGTATAAAATGTAATTAAATAGAAAAAGTTAACTTTTTTGTTTTTTAGCGGAAAAAATTTGATTAATTTCATTTTAATTTGAAAAATAATGAAAAATGTTCGCAGCTTTTATTTAGCTAATTTTAATCCAACGATTGTCATTTGATATGTAATTTGTATGAGTGTTTGATTCTAAAAATAACACAACCAAACAAGATTTTGCTCCATAAACCAAACTTAACTTTTCTTAAAGAATTTTGAACGCTGAACAAGATGCAGGGTAGTGTAATTTAATTTTAAAATTTCCAAAATTTCGAAGAAAACTAAAAAATTTGTGAACAATGTTATTGAAAAACTTTACATATTTGTTACCTAGTGTTATCATTGTTTTTAGTAATGTACCCAACATATATGTACTTTACCAATTCAATTAATCAATTACGCTGTACAAAAATCGGATCGAATTATTCAATAATATAGATACCACAAAATGCACAGTGTTTTTAATCCCTTAACTTTCGATATCAAAAATATTTTGATATGAAATTTTCGCATTTTCAGTAACGAAAAGTTCAGTTCACATTTGGGCGTCGATAGCGGCGTGTTATCTTAGCGTGAATATAGTTGCTAAAAAAAATAGTTAAAATTATCATTTTGTAAAATATGTTGCAAAATATACTGGTGATAAGTTTTTTGTGTATTTTGAGCTGCATAACTTTGGCACAAAATGAACCGTTGGCGTGTAATGAAGCAACTAATATGGACATTGACGAATATCAAGTAAGTAAAAATGAAGAAATTTTGAAATAAAAAATCCATACTCATGAGTCAAGTTCATTTCCTATTTCATTTTAGAGCCAAGGCATTTGGTGGGAAGTGGCTGTCAATCCACCGCCAAAGGATAATTTGTCCTGCGTCCAATATGATATTACTCCCATAGGTAATTACTTATCTGTGGCCATTCAATTCTCCAATAATCTCCACTGGCCGTGGATCAATCAAAGAAATGAGACCAGTGTCAGCCTCAGTAATTCCAATCCTCAGGGTTACAACATTACCATGAACTACTTGAATACACCACCCACTACGATCAAGTTTTTGGCCACCGATTACACCAACTATGCGTTCATTTGTGGCTTCCAGAATATCAGCGATATCAACTCTTATTTTGGCATTATTTTGACACGTGAGCGTACGATGAGTGCGACTTATTTGAATTACTTACAGATCCAGGCCGCTGCTAATTATTCACAATTCCTGGGCGGCAGTATGACGAAAATTTACCAACAAGAAGCGTAAGTTTTTCGTTGATCATGAAAGCGTTTTGTTTTTAAATTAATTGGCTTACTTACAGCTGCTATGACATGAATCTTTCGCTTGGAGGTGGAGGTGGGATGATAGGGATGCCTTTTGTATCCTCAATATTAGCTTTAGTCTATGCTGTATTGCTGTGGATGTAATAAAGGAAGAGAAAATTGGAATTAAAATGCTTTTCCTTTACTTCAAATATTTAGTTTTTAATTAAACATTAGTTAATAAAATAGCCTTCAATTGCGTTCTGTACCGATTTTCACGTGATGTTCAGTGCATACACGTCAGAAGAACATTTTTAAAGGAAATTTGAGTCTTGGTTGATAAGAACAACAGCAACTTTTAAATTTAAATTTCTTCATGTAAGCTACAATTTGCACATACATATAAGATAGTAATAATTTTTTTATGATACCAAAGCGAGGTTAATTTGTAAAATGTATATTCGTCATGTTACCTATCGCTGAATGGAGAACTTTTAAGTATGCAAAACAGAAGGCGGTGACTCAAAGAGGAAAGTAGAAATTGACTATGGACTTAGAATGATTGATATGTTTCACGGTTACGTATTGTAATTATTCTGTAAAGTAACTATTTATTAAAATCAAAGATACCATAAGTACATCGTAACAAAAGTTTTGAATTGCTGTTTATATCACTTGCCCAGCGTATGTTAGCCCATTTCTGTGTAGTAATGCGTGATGCGGCCAAAAAATGTTTAAAATAAAAAAGCTTTATTTTTTTTAAAAGTGCCTTAGTTTAGCCATAATCTATTGAAATAAATTAATCAACCATTTAGAATTAGTCGAGCAACGTCGTGCAAACGGAACACTGAGCAGATATGAATATGGGCCATTCGGCGTTAAGCGGATACTTCAAATCTCAGAAAATTTTGAAACTCTCCACAGGACTCTCCATGTAACAAAATACTTCGTAAGACGATTTTTTTTGGAAAAATTTACTAATTTTTTATTTTTTACATATGGTATCGAAGAGTGACTAATGGGCTCATAAAGAGACATGCGGTCACATAGGGGGAGTATAGGTTGCATGCAGTGGACATATGGTGCACAATGGGGGCCAAAGGGGGCCTATTTCCTTCCTATGTCCGCATGTTCCCTCTATGTCAACATGTCTCTCCATGGGTACTCGTGAAAGTGACACCGAAATGTGTTATTGATTGGGTCAGAAAAAGATTATCCAAATCGAATTTTCACAATTTTCGATGGGAAATGAAATAATCTGGGGAAGCTCAGTTGGTCAGAGATAAGCTAAATTGCTCTACACGTACGAGTATGATACCTTCGATAAATTTCCAATACATTTTCGACAGTTTCTTGCGACCGACCCTTCGGATGGGACTATAAAATATTTAATGTAACCTTTTTTTTTTGAACTTTTTTTTAGATTAAAAAAATATATATTTTGTCTTTTTAATGTGGAAAGCGATAGGAAAGAATAATTTTTGTGTTTTTGCTATACGTTTTCTTATTCGAAAATAATTTAAAAAATATTTTTGTTGTAATGACCTTCCCTTGAATTGTAATTTTTAAAAAACGGCGTGGTTTCCAGTTGTCCGATTTTTATAAAACTTTGGGACAATCATTTTCAGACTCAATAGAAAATTGTAGGGAGGCGCTACGATTATTTTTTAATTTAGGAAAAAGGTAAGTTAATGATGAACTCAGTGAATCCAAAAACAATATAAAAGTGTTTCTACCGTAAATTACACTGTGCAACAAAATTTAAAAAAAAATTGTTTAATTCAGCAACACTGTGAAGTTAGTAGGTATGTACTGAATAAAATTTGTATTATTTTTTTCGTCTAGGCGAAATGATATTGTAGGCACGATATGGCTACAAAATATGGTGTTCACTCATTTTTACTGTTTCTAATTATGGGGTCACCACTGTATACTTTTAATATTCTGAAAAAAAATGCGTACAATAATCCCTCAATCCTTCAAAGTTCGATATATTTTTTTTTGTGTTTTCGATAAGAAAAGTTCAGTGTATGCCTGACTGTCGAAAGTAACGTTCTGTAAGTTAGCAAAATATGCTACGGAATTTTACCATTTCAGCCCACCTGGTGGCTGGTATTTTGTGTCTGTTAAGCCACAAATCGGTTGCTCAAGCACAAAATAAACCTTTGATGTGCAATGAAGCAAATAATATTGACATTAATGCAACTCAAGTAAGTTATACAGAAAAGGAAAGTATATAAATTAATAATAAAATTTAATTATTTTTAATAATTTTCAGTTCCAAGGCATTTGGTGGGAGGTGGCTGCCAGTCCACCGCCAACCGACAATTTGTCATGTGTCAAGTACACCATTGATGCAATTGCTTATATCTTATCTGTTGGCATTCAATTCTCCACAAATGCCCAGTATCCGTGGGTCAATCAAACAAATGTCACCAGTGTCAGCCTCAGTAATTCCAATCCTCAGGGTTACAACATTACCATGAACTACTTGAATACACCACCCACTACTATCAAGTTTCTGGCCACTGATTACACCAACTATGCGTTAATTTGTGGCTTTCAGAATATCAGCGATGTCAACTCTTATTTTGGCATTATTTTGACACGTGAGCGTACGATGAGTGCGACTTATTTGAATTACTTACAGATCATGGCCGCTGCTAACTATTCACAATTCCAGGGCGGCAGTATGGCGAAAATTTACCAGCAAGAGGCGTAAGTACTGGGAAGTGATTTTTTGTTTTAAATTAATTGCAAATATGATTTTTTTTTTCAGTTGCTATGACAGTAATCTTGTGGTGATTGAAGAAGGCAATGGTGGTGGATCGTCAGCGTTGCCGATCCTGTCCTCAATCTTAGCTTTTTTCTATGCGTTTATAATGTGGATATGACTTAAATGAAAACAATCACAAATTTTTTTATTAAAATTTTCAGTTAAATTAAAAAATTTTAAATGTTTTATTTTACATAAATAAATGTTAATAGCATATTGATAAAATCCTCTTTCGTGCAATATATTTTGCGAATTAAATCAGTTTCCATGCGGTTTTGAGTACTTGATAGAAAAACAACATATTCCAAGAAATTCGTCAGTATCATAAATTAAGGGTTTTGCCTGATTAGACTAATGATGGCAACTTTAGTGTTTAAATTTCTTTATTTAGACTCATAAAACTTCATGATTTATTTGAAAATCTACAATTTTTACTTAGCAGATAGTGTTTTGATAATTTGCTTGTTTGATATACTGAGGTGAGGCTGATAAATGCGTTTATCATAATATATACGAGGTTCAACTTGCGTGGCACTGCAATGCTTTTTAGTATTTGAATCAACGTGAAATATATGAAAGAAGAGATTGAGTCATCTTTTTGCATCTTAGGGGCCTCTTGTTAAACCTATAGCTTATTTTTTTGACCCAAAAGAAAAGAAAAATCAAAAAAGACCAATAAAGGAAGTAGTTACGGGCTTAATACTAAGTAGCTTGGGCACTTTAACAATGTTATGGAATTCGATCTAAAACTAACCCAAAATGAAAACGTCTTACACTTGAAATTTTCATTGTTTTCTATGTACATTTAACACAAGAAATATTGGACACAAAAAAATTCTTCTAAAAATGAGAAAAACACATGAAAAAATACAAAATTATTGGTCTCCTTCCTCATTGGATTCTGAATGGGGCAAAATATTAAGTTTAGCAAAACTTAATGTTAATTTACATGCATTAAAGAGCAGCATACGAAAAAAAACTTTTGCCACTACGGCCCTCGAGTGATCTTGGCCGAACTTTTAGCCGCAAATCACAGTGACAATTTCGTATAGAATCGTTTGCGTGAATTACAGGGACCATTCAGTTTAGTACCAGTTCCGAACGGCAAGTGAAATTGCTATACTGCAAATTATGCACTCGTAAGTCTGACATTGCAACGACGTGAGATGCTGTTTTGTTTTTCGCCACGGGCTGGAGTTGAAGTGGAAATCTCCCGATCGTAAGTCAGTTGTTCAACTCACTGAGCTACAGCCATCCTTAAATAATAAGATTTTTAAAAAATTAACAAATCATTTTTTCTTATATATTCTGTTACAGTTCGAAACTTACATTTATTAACAATAATATTTTAACGTCCGAAAGCAAATATCTAATTGCTTTCCACTACTTTTTCAATAAAATTTACTCACCTAAAAATTTTTTCGCAGCACCTCTAAAAACAAACAAACACCTTTTGCCGTCATCATAATTGTGGTAGAAAGGTCATGTACTTAGGGAAGAAACTTTATCGATATATGCACCAACAGCCCCTAGTATCAATGTCAAAGAGTTGTTGGTTTTGTAAAAAAGTGGGGGTGACATATGTGCCCCAGTGGCGAATCCCCTCTTTAATGGATAAATAAAGTGATTAGTTGTTTGCATAATCAATTCTCATAACGCATGATATCAGCAATCATTTTCCTCCGTGTACGAGGACAGTTCGATAATTAACTCCCTCGTAGTAACTTAAACTTTTGAGCAGAATCCGTTATTGTGTGTTTGGTGGTTACTTATTTGGTTAATATGCTAAGGTTGAACGAAATCAATACCACGAGAAGAGATATGTTTTCGCATGATTTATGTTTAAGGAGCTCATAATTTATGCACTTCTAATCATGAAGCTAGGTTATGGGTAATTTTATTTAACAGCATACCCCGATAAAACCTAACCTTATTACAAAATTATAAATATTAATCATATTTTATGCACCGAGAAAAAAGATAGCAGTAGAAATGACAGTCGTTCACTGTTTTTATGTTTTCAACAGAATAACTGTTGTTTTAAAGTAATTTTGTTTGATTTAACAGTTTTTGCTGTAGAATTACACTTTTTTCCAACTTCTCGAACTGTTAAAAAAAACTGTCAATTCAGAACACTATTGAAAAAATAAAAAAATTAGCAGTCAGCGAGATTTGAACCCAGGCATCCCGGGTAGTAACATGGCCTTTCAACCAACTAGTCCAAATGTCAACAGATTTAAAAACCATCAAAATGATGTTATGAACCGCAGAGTGTGTAACAGACAGTTTAACAGATAGGAGATAGGTTTTCTGTTCTTCTGATACAAACAGTGTTGCCAGGTTTTCGGTAAATTCGTCTCCATTTTGTTAAACTGCAACTAAACCATTTTCCCGGTTTTACTTATGTATGTATTTATTAAAGTTTTCCCACAATTTCATGAATTCCTTGCCCATTTCTCATTTTGATGGGATATTCCCCGGGAAACCAAGGAAAGTTCCTTCAGCTGGTAACTCTGGTTACTCTGATATTAGAGAACAGAACCTGTTCAACAGATTTAAGTTATTAATTTATTGCCATGGCCGCATGAATGGCATCATTGGCGCGATGGATAAGATGTCGGACTATCAACCAGAAGCACGCAGGTTCAAGCCTTGACCAGGGCGATTTTGGAGTTGAGAAGAAACGTTCATAAAAGTGAAACTTATGGAACTGAAAGAAAAATTTAAAGAAAAAAAATAAAAATTACAGTGGAAATTCTTCTTTTTTTTTTAAATTAAAAAAAAAAGCGATGGCCGTACCGGGATTTGAACCCGGAGTTCCCGGGTGGCAGTCGGACATCTTCCCACTAGGCTACGGTTATCAACAGCGGATCAACTGTCAATTTAACAGGTTTGACTATCGGATGGTTTTTAACCGCGAAAACTGTTAAATTTACCTACTTTTTCGTTGATTATACAGTTTTTTTTCTCTCGGTGTGATTATGTGGAATAAATTTAAAAATTAATCATAAATTGTGAAATTCACTTTTACTAGTATTTCTGACTAAGAACTCATAAATATTGACTACTTATTAATAGATCAATATCGTAAAAATGTATACATAATTTATTCCTATAACGCATAAGTTCAGCAAAAATTTCATTCCGTGAAATATGAAACCATTTGAAACTTATCTATTATATTTTTAACAAATATTTTATTTAAGTTCAAATGATTCATTTGAGAATTGATAGGTAAGTATTAATTGAAACGATTTCTTAGAAAACATTCACAACCACTTGACATAACTCAATTGAATGCTTTCAATACAAACAAACGTCGATTCTAACGAAAGTCATTACGACGAAAGCGCCAATGTGATTCCCAAAAATCATAAGTAATTTATCATTAATGTACGTACGTATGATGGCATTGCTTCTTTCATTATCTACTACAATTACCATTTACATAATTCTTCATACCAGCATAGACTAAAATTGACATCATAATCCCTATGTGAATGGGACTTCCTAGCCACAGCGGAAATGGCTGCGAATAAATTTGAAAATGAAACTCAAACAATAAGTCAGAGGTTATTTATAAACCAGACTAAAACCACAACTGCTCATTTTTTTATAATTAAAACTTTTGTTACGTGAAGCAGCTCTACACTGCCAACCCTGATAAAAGATATAAACGAGCAAATGACGAACATTGAAGTCAAGAATTTAATTTAATTTGTTTTTATGACATTTGTTAGTTGTATTCTTTTTTTGTCAGCCACATTCAAACTTAAGACTGAGGAGAATTTATATTATTTTTAATATTTCTAATTTACAGCCACTCCTCGGGCAAAAATCCCCCATTTGTTTTAGACCAATACATTGGCATGCCACCCAAAACAATACATGGACAAAACACAAAAGACAAAAGGTATTTTTTGTTTGTGTCTTTAGCAAAATGATAATTTCCAGCGCTACCAATATGGAGCAGTACGACGTATTTGCTGTTACTCATCTTCATTTGCACTCAACCTGGGGCCTATACATATAATTGTTAGTACGTATGTATGTTGTAAAGTTTCTTTTTTTATCACCACCACGCACGCTCGAAGCCGCCTCCGAACCTAAGCCTTTTGGAAGCCCATTTATAAGATAAAAAAGCGAAAGAAAAAAAAACACAAGAGTTGGTGTCACATTTGGCTCTTGATATAAATTATTAAACATATGCGACAGAAAGTTTCAGTTCAGTTCAGTTGTAACGTTCGAAACGACACAAACGAAATACGCGGCAACGAAAACGCGAACGGCTAGTAGCGACAGGATATACACGCCATACAAATAAAATTAGTTTAAATTATTTTTAAAAATAAAATAAAAACAAATAATCATGTCTCAAGTTATGTGCATTTCCCTGGCCCTGGTGGCAGTGTTGTGTTTATTGAGTGGTCAGACCATGGCTCAAACTGGGCCACTGAGTTGTGCCGATGCGCCGAGCATGAATTTCAATACCACAGAAGTGAGTAGAAAGAAAATATAAAAATTCAAATGGAATATCGAACAAATGAAAGAGACACTGTAAAAAAAAATGTTTTTAGACCGAAATAAGTGAAAATATTGAAAATTTTATTTCAAAAAGAATTTGGTCAGAGTGAGACTATCTCTTGAAGTTAACCACACCTTGGATTATGCCAGCCAGGGTGGTGGTAATGAACTTGCCAATTAATTAACTTACATCAGTATAAAGGAGTCGGTAGTATATACTAGAGTCAAGTAGTATATACTAGAGTCCAATTCACCAAATACTCCTGCAATCGAAAGACAAACTAAACCACGATGACATTTCCTTATTGACAACTTGATTTTTTCCTCCACTTCCAGCTTAGTGGCGTTTGGTTTGAGGTGGCCCGCAATCCCGCCTTCACCAGCACTATGAACTGCGTTGAGGTGCAATTGGCCATGTTGTCGGACAATACCACACTAAATGTTACCACCACTTATTCGAACATGCCCAGTCAGCTGTACTTGAATCAGACCTACTCGGCCAATGTCACCCTGGATCCATCGAACATCAGCACTAGTGGTTACAATGTATCCTATACGTTGAGCGGCAGCCAGTCTAAACCCATCACCTACAAGGTGTTGGCCACCGACTACACCAGCTATGCCTTCCTGTGCGGTTTCACCAATGCCACGGACAATTCGACCGCCTTCGGTGTGGTGCTGACACGCCAGCGTACACCTACCATGGCTGTCTTGAATGGCTTTGAAGCAATGGCGTCTGCTAATTTCAGCAATTTCTTGAACGGAACCATGTCCACAATTACACAGACAGCTGCGTGAGTATTTTAATTTGTATATTTTGAGTACTTCTCTGAAATAGTAGCTTTGGTTGAATCCAATCCACATCTACGATCTCGGTTGGAATAATTATTTTTCATTCTTCAATTTATATTTTCTTCCACTTTGTTCTCCAGTTGCTACACCAACTCTGCTGCCACCACAGTGCCGTTCATGGCTGCCATCTTTGCCGCCATTTATGCTGTACTCAAGTTCATCAACTAAAGTGGTTGAAGAATTTTTTTTTTTTTTTTTATTTATTTTTGGTTTTGCGTCGTAGTAAAAATATTTTGATAATATTTTTTTTTGTTATTTTTTATCTTTTAATTCATTTTTATGTTCTATTTTTTATTTTATTTTTTATTTTTATTTTTGTTTTAAACTTTTAATTTTATTCCATATTTTTTTTTTTTGTAATTTTTCATTTAACTAAAAAGTGTGTAAATGTAAATAATTTGGGGAGAAATATGCAATAAATGAAAATAATATTAACACACTTCAAAAGAAAAGATTTGATTTATTTAAAAAAAACAAATGGATTCTGAAAGGTTCACATAAAACCTTCCTGGATGTTTTTTTTCCTCTGGACTAGCTCAGTTAACAGTGCTATAGTGTTAGTATCTTTAACAAAAACTACAAAACTAAAAAACCAAAAAATCACCCTTCTCGTATGTGGTCCATTTCTGTCAACAAGCCAAAATGTCGTTATTGGAGCGACCACAATCCACAAGTGTTCGAACAAGCATCAATGCATCCCCAAATATTGACTATTTGCGGCTTATGACACGGCTGAATCATCGGACCTTATTTGTTGCGAAATGTGGAAGAAGACACCGTTACCGTCAATGGTTCTTGGTGTAGAGCTATGTTATCCGATGAAGAATAAATTTTGCAACTGGGTCTTCTCAAGGCGAGCGTTCAATTGCCCGCGATCATGTGACTTGATACTCCTCGATTGCATTCCCAAATCAATAATTTATACCAATTTAACTCCACATACATGAAAGACGCCCTAAAAATTTTATTTTAATTGAAACTTTTAGTTCTTCAATACAAAATGAAGTTCATGAAAGAAAATTTAAAGTGTAAGTCAAAGAAAAAACGTTGGTCTCTCATCGACCCATAAATATGTGAAGAAATTAAATCCTTGCTTTGCCTTTGGCAATATCCCATTTATGAGAAAACAATTTGGGTAAGAACTGATAATTTTGGCTTCAACCGTACTTCGTTTTAGTGTAATATTTTTCTGTTATGCAAAATTCGCTTAAGTGAAACCAAATGTGTGGCAAATTTTTGTTTCAGTTAAGCGGGTTTGACTGTAGCAGAAAAGTTTGTCTTAAAGGTGAAACCTTTTAATTGAACAAAAAAAAAAGTTTTTTGTGGACATTTTATTTAAAATTTTCCGATTGTTTGTCGAAATTTTTCGATTGTTTGTAGATAATTTCCATTTCCTCTTCATTCCCGATTTATTTCACAAATTTGTTCCAATTCCATTTTGTTTCAATTTTATTCCCATTTCGTACAAGAAACAGCGTCCAAATCAGTTAAGTAGATCTCAATAAAAAGGAAAATAGTACAAATTTGGTCGATATTTTATCGAAAAAATTTTTAAATTTGATGCATTATTCAAAAGTTTTTCGATTTTTTGTTGAAAGTTTTTTTTATAATTTTCGATATTTTATCGATAATTTTTCGAAAATTTTTTGTCGATAATTTTTTGAAAATTAATCGATTTTTATCGATAGTTTCCATTTCCTGATACATTTTAGTTTTGTTTTCCAAATCCATTTTGTTCTGGTCCAATTCCATTTCCTTCCAGTTTCATTCCCATTCCGTTCCAACCAAATAAAACAAACCGCGTCCAAATCGGTTCAGTATTTCTCAAGATAATCGAAAATACCGTCCAACCAATCGCCAAAGTTTGGAGTCGATAGCTCGAAAGAGAGACGGACATCGCCATATCGGGGTGATGCTGATCAGAATATGTATAGTTTTCCATACCGGACACGCCTCCTTATGGGCGTTACAAACGATGTGACAACAACAATATACCCTTCGGGCACTAGTGTGCAGGGTATAAATATTGACAACAAAATCTAGGGTTATGACTGATTTATCTACGAAAGATTTGCCTATGATATCGAAAAAATTCTTTATTTCAGTCGTTCAAGTTGAAAAATTACACAGATTTTCGATGGTTTGATAACTAGGTAGATACTAATCTAAATAAGTTCTTAACTACTAATTATTACTTCACTAATTATTTCCATCACATACGAAGTTTGTGAACCATTCGGTCAATACTGAAAATTACTTACTTTTAGAGTGAAATCGAAAATCAGTTCAATACTCTAAATACGATGTACTAAGACGATCATATAAAAATATTTACACAAACTTTAGTTATAGCCGATTGCCTTTAGTATTATGGGGAGAGGTGCCGATGGACAATCAATCAATGGCCCATTCGATATTAAGCCTATAGTATGACTGTGTTTGGTTCAGTTTTATCACCGCCACCATGTACATTCGAAGCCGTCTCCGAATCTAAGCCTTTTGGAAGCCCCCATATATGTATAAGATAAAAGGAATACACAAAAGTTTTCACATTTGACTACGATATAAATCATGTATTAGTTAAACATATGCGGTGGAAAGTTTTAGTTCAGTTTTAACATTCGAAAGGAGACATACGAAGTAGCGGCAACGAAAAACGCTAACGGCTAATACAAAAAGGATACAGAAAGGATAATAAAATTAAATTTTTTTAATAAAAACAAATAATCATGTCTCAAGTGATGTGCATTTCCATGGCCCTGGTGGCAGTATTGTGTTTATTGAGTGGTCAGACCATGGCTCAAACTGGGCCACTGAGTTGTGCCGATGCGCCGAGCATGAATTTCAGTGCCACACAAGTGAGTAGGAAGAAAGTTGAAGTGGTGAAATATTAAAATTAAAATGGAATATATTTAAAATATTCTATAAATAACAAAAGGACCTTTACCAAAAGTTCTTTTTTAACTGGAAATTGTGATTTTCTTTTGGCCATATCTTCATAATGACCACACCTTAAATAATATAAGGTGGCAGTGTGATACCACAAATCTTTTAAAAGCTCATGGATTTCACTTTCGATAAAAAATGATATCATAGTAGGGCGGCAAGCAGTTGACGTGGGGATAATGTTGAATTGAGGCCAGGGTTGCCTACTGGTTATAAAGGAGAATTTATAAAATTTTCCTTCAATGGACTGAATCCAAACTGAGACTTTTTGTATTCTCAATTTTTATCCTCAATTCTCATTTTACATTTATCTCCTACTTCCAGCTTAGCGGCGTTTGGTATGAAGTGGCCCGCAATCCTGCCTTCGTCAATACCATGAACTGCATCGAGGTGGATATTGGCATGTTGCCTGGTAATACCAAAATGGGCGTTAACGTCACCTATTCGAATATGCCCGGTATGTTGTACATGAATACCACCCATACTGGCAACTTCACACTGAATCCAACGAATGTCAGCTCTAATGGCTACAATATCACATTTACGCTGCCCACCATTCATTTGACGAACGTCACCTACAAGTTGCTGGCCACCGACTATGTCAGTTATGCCTTTGTGTGCGGGTATAGTAATGCCAAGGACAAGTCCACCGCCTTTGGTGTTGTGATGACACGCCAGCGTACACCAACGACGGCCGTTTTGAATAGTTTTGAAATTATGGCGGGCGCTAAGTATAGTAATTTCCTCAACGGTTCCATGCCCACCATTACACAGACGTCGGCGTAAGTACACTGAAATTGTCTTTAACGGCTTTTCAATGGTTAAATGTATTTTTTCTTTCTTCTATTTTCATTTACAGTTGCTACACCAACAGTTCTTCCACCGCAGTGCCTTTCATGGCTGCCATCCTTGCTGCCATTTATGCTGTACTCAAGCTTATAAACTAAAAATGTTGCAGTTACATTTTTTTTGATTTTTTTTTTCTGAATAAAATTTTTTATTTTTATTTAATTTTTTTTTGTATTTTAATTTTTTTTATATTTTAAATAATTTTTGTTTTTTATTTTTTAATTTTTATAAATTTTTTTTTTTTTAATTTTTTTTAACCCTTCAAAATTTTAATCTTAAAAACAATTTTTTTTTAAATTTTTTTTGGTTCAACTCAAAAGTGTGTTATGTAAAGAATTTTGCAATAACAAGAAACTCTTTCAAAAAAAAAAAACAATCTGATTTATTTATAAAATAAAATTTTGTATTTACAAAAATTTCAGGAATTATGTCAAGTACTCAACAACAACATTGGCATGTCGCATCTTCTTTCCTTATTTTTTTTTCATTTTTCAATTTGTAATATCTTTTTTTATGTCTACTCAAATTCAATATCTTCGACAGTGTTGCCTTTGAACATGTTCCCCCTGATAAGATATGAGCATATATATCGAAGAAGATACAAACAGCAACAACAGCCTATGTATAAAAAAAAGTATAACTGCAAACAAGCAACAAGTGAACGTTTTCTACGCCTTTCCATTTACTGCCTGAGCTCAAAGCAAATAATGTGACTCATACGCCCCGTAGTCACTCCACGCCGTACTATGCTAATTGCCTTGCTTGGTGTGCCTACCTTATCGATTCTTGGGTGACACTTGCTATCTCTGGACTTCTTATCGGGCGCTAATTACCAAAAGCAACAGCTTAATTATTTCCGAGTCGCGTATTGAATCAATGATAAATTCCAGTACATTTTTCTTTTTAATTTATTAATTTGTTACCACCGCTCGCATTAGTATTTTCTTTCTTTTTCGTTATCTCCTATCGCTTGTATCATAATAAAATTAATTTGTGCCCACACAACTCTGATTTGAGAGGGCCTCTTGAGTAATATACGGCTACCAATAATTATTGGTAGCGGTAATGAGTACACTCAACAAAATGTAATTATTTTCGCATATTGGTATTTTGGGTATCTTTGGTCAATGATTTTTTGTATGTAAATGGAAGATTTCTTAAACAAGCAAAGAAATATTATTAATTCTTGTGGTAGGTAATAAGAACGGATCGCAATTATCTTTAAATTTAATATACGAATCCAATTTCAAATAAACTTTATTTGAAATATATCACTTTTTTTATTGTATCCGATTTTAATTTTATTTTGTCATTTTGAATCCTACTCTTTTTGACATTTTTTTTACAAAGCACTCTTCTGACACAATTTTCGCAGACTTTATTCAAATAACCTCTAACTCCCCAATTTTTGAGTTAGATTAAAAAATTACACTATGCTAACAACAATTTAAAAAATTGTCGGTATGTCAAAGTTTTGATTGTTTGTGTTTTGTAGCCTGCGGAGCTACAAAAAAGGTACCCCGCCTCAAGGCGGACCTGGGTCGTAAGTGCTGCAATAATAAAATTTGTTATTGAATGAAAATTTATTTTTTTTTAATTTTATATTTTGTTTTATTGGAAATTTCTAAATACTTAGAACTCACAATAATTTTTAACGATGGAATTTAACAATTTATTAAAAATTTATGATATATAAAAGAAAAAGTTACTTAGTTCAAGTTGCATTGTGTGCAGTACGCCTAAGTTTCTAATTTACATCCTGGGAGTTTGCACATCCCTTTGGTAGATCTGTTGCCAAATGCACACTAGGGCTCTTGAAATTAATCGAATAATATAAAAATCGGTTAACCGAACGTCCGATTAGTAACCTTTTGTACGAATACTATTCGGTTAATGATAATCGATTAGTCTCTCAGCTTAGACTATTCGAGTACCCGTTCGATTTCGGTTAACCGATTAACCGATTAAGCGACTAGTCGAAATTAAAAGTAAAAGTTTAGACTGCGAAAACGAAAATTTAAAACGAAATAAAATTTGCTGAGCGTCAGCACATTAAATATAATTTATCTTTTCAGCGTGTCAATGAAGATTTCATTTTTCAAATTCATAGTATTAGACTAACCGAAAATCAACTGCTAACCGATTTTATTCGGGTATTCGATTATTCGAATAACAAGAGACTTAATGCACACCAATGACCAAACATTGTCTTATCGCAAGTCATCTGTTGGAAGGCAAGTCTTCATGGATTTAACTAGTTGTGTGATCACTGAACAATTGGGTGGACCGATCTCTTTTATGTGAACGATTTTACAGAATGTATGAGTTCACCATTGCCACATCCAAAAGATGATAGAAGATTGGATGGGTCCACTTTTTAGTTTGATGCGGATGTGATTACCAGCGCCCTATTAGAAAATAATCCAATGAAAATGAGTCAATAGGGTACAATACTAGTAGAAACTATAGTTTAAAGGCCTGCGCACACAGAGGCGATATTCGCTAGCTATCTAATTTCAGAACCATTTCGATATTTAAAAAATCTGGCTTCGGAAACGCAAAGTGTCTCACACAGGCAGCGATTTCGCAGCAGTAGATTTTGTTTGTTATTCATTATATTGCTATGGAAATAATCAAAAAGCCTGACTGAAATGGTTCTGAAACAGACTATTTTGTTTTTTTTATTTATTAGATTACTATGGAAACAGTCTGTAAAAAAACGCTCTAATTTCGAAAAAACAATGATTTTTGACAAAATTAATTTCGAAAACGCCTGCGGCACGAAAAACGCCTCTGTGTGCTGAATAAACCCAGGAAACATTTATTGAAGTATTACGTAAGTATGTTTGGAAATTAACTTAATTCCAAACAAATTTGTAAACATTTTATAAATTTTTGGAAAACCTTTTGGAAAAGGTATGGAAAATTTATTACTTTAAAAACTCTTTTTAAGGCCTGCGCACACAGAGGCGTTTTTCGTGCCGCAGGGGGTTTCGAAATTAATTTTTATCAAAAATCATTGTTTTTTCGAAAATGAAGCGTTTTTATACAGTCTGTTTCCATAGCAATAAAATAAATAACAAACACAAAAAGCCAGTTTCAAAACCATTTCGAATCAGTTTGAAAAAAAACTTTTTTACTGTATCCATAGTAAAAAAAAAATAACAAACAAAATAGTCAGTTTCAGAACCATTTTAAACAGACTTTTTGGTTGTTTCCATAGTAATATAATAAATAACAAACAAAATTTACTGCTGCGAAATCGCTGCCTAAGTGAGGCACTTTGCGTTTTCGAAACTCGATTTTTTAAATATCGAAATGGTTCTGAAATTAGATAGCTAGCGACTATCGCCTCTGTGTGCGCCGGCCTTATATATTTTTTCAATTTGTTTTTACAATCATATATTTTTAAAATTTTTGTTGTGGTGCGAAGGCGTTTCCAAAAGGTTTTCCGAAAAACCCTTTTGAATCGCTGGATAAATTTATATTCCGATCAGCTTCAACAACTTGTAAGTATACTAAAAAAGTGCAATTTAAAAATGATTTAGGCAATAAGTTTGTGATTATTTTAATTTTAATTTAATAAGCAAACATTTGTTGAGACGTGCTGGCGGAAGCTCATGGAGGATAAGGTGGCAGACCAATTTTCGAAGCCTAACAGCTACTTTGACTATACGAAGTTCGTATTTATTTATGTGTGAATTTGTCAAATTACTTTATAGACCCGATTAATTGTAGATGTTCTCGTCAGCCATCACCGTGGCAGTGAAGAAGACTTTGTCGACGTCCAAATCCTGTTGATTGTTAGGATTGGAGTAGTGACAGGTTCACTTTAGTAATTACGGGATTACCATGGATCGAATTCAACAAATGCATACATGACTGCAAGGTGACATAGTCTACAATCTCCTGGAAATTGGGAACTATAGGTTCTTATTACACGTAATATAGCCGAGCGAAGCCTGGTACATCTGCAAGTATTCTCAGAAGACTCGAGTCTAGTTTTCTTTTACTATCGCACAGTTAGAAAATAAATATTTTTTTATCATTTGGCGCACATAGTTTATTTTTTTTGTTCTCCTTGTAATTGGATTTTCATTAATTTATTTGCCAGCGCTTCGTTAGTTTTTTTTTTAATATTTGATCCGCTTTTCGAGTGTTTGTTTTATTACCTGTTCGTATCTTGTTTATTTGCCAATAAGTTGAATGTGGCAGTGGCAATAAACCAGCTTCTTTGCGGCATTAAGTAGAAATACTTTAAGTATGGAACTTAAATTTAAATTCATCGAAGGCAGACAATTTCCTGTTGATAAATCATAGAATCTCTGTACAAAGTCTGACATGTGTTCATCTTTAACTTGGCTAACAGTCTACTCTACACACAGCAAATGCAAAAAATAGTTGGAGTTTTGTTTGCTGATGGATTTTCCTACGACCGAAATAACTGATCAAACAGCAATAACAACAGCAAACACCAGACAACGGCGCACTAGCAATACTACTTCACTTCGGACGTCTGCTTTGGTTACATTTTTATTTTTTTTTGTCGGATTTCTTTCCATTTTCCGTGCGGCTGCTGTTGTTGTTGACCATGGTTGGACATGGTCCTTTGCATAAGTGTTTAGTTTCAGGCATACATATACGTGCATTTGTGTGTGTTTGTGTGTGTTGTTCGGTTGAGTTGGCAGCGTTTTCCTTTTGTATGCGAATTCTTTTGAGATTTATGCTTCAGGTTTTTTTTCCTTTCTTATTTCCATTTGTGGACCGGGCCGTCTGCTTTCGATTTGTTTCTTTTGTTGATTTTAGTTTTGTTTTCCTGGTGGGGTTTTTTTTTTTGAGTACACTCACAAGCTCAGACACGCAAAATCAGCGACGCAATGTTGAGCAACATTTACACACACTCACAGTCAACTCAAGTGTTGGTGGTGCGTGTTAGTGGATCTCAGCGTTTGCTTGTTTATTTGTTTATTTGTTGTTTCAATTTGGCAACAACATTGTTTTCGCTTTCGTTGTTTATGTTTGTTTACAATCGCAGTGATTGCAGGTGAACGTTTCGTGTGATTTCCTACGAACACCCCTCGAAAGGGAAATAAAATTTAATAAAAATTTTTATAAAAACTTTCTCCCCTAAAAGCCCTGTTATGGTCCTTCAATTCATAACCAAATGAAAACTTGAAACTCTGAATATTCACTATCGCATGAATAGTCCACATTGATCTTCCACAAAGCCCGCACTCTCATGGGCTGGAAAAAAAAAGCTTCACTCTGAAAATATTCGAAACCTTTTTTTTTATTTCTTTTTTATTTTTCGTTTGTGTGACCGCGAATTTATGATGGCATCAACAATATTACGCGATTTGCTATATATCCTCTATGTTATCCTTTCATACATGTGCCTGTCTGTGTGTCGCGCCGAAGGATATCACAACAAGACTGGATGCATGCACTGCCATCAGGCGGCTTCACTTCCTGCTTACGCTGTCTGCGGCCGCATCAAACACGATTTGCATATTGAAAATGCAAGTTGCGAAATGGATATGAATGCTGATGTGGCTATGAACGCATATTAAAGTCTTTGACATAACAACGTTCAAAGTTCAACAAAGCACTAAAGAGAAAAACTATGACAGCTTTAAAAAAAATATTGAAATATTTTTAAGAGATAAATATGCACATGAGTCAAAAAGTATATACCCACTTGAGATGTTTTCATTTTTCTGAAAAAAATAATTTATTGCTCACTAAGTCCACCAGTTTTGTTCCCATTTGCGTCATTCAGATTTGGTTTCGGGTCTCAAATAATCTCTCAAATTAAATGTCAGTATACTACTGGCAGTAAGAATAGTAAAGTGACATTCAAAATGAAAAGTGGTCAATTTCCAACTGTACCGCTTGAAAGTAAATTTTTTTATAACCCTTATATTAACATGCTTTGGGTGGACTATATCCTATACTATCCTCAAATCTGCGGCGAGCTTTTTCATACACTTCCACATGAGCTAGAGAGCTGAACCTTGGAACACTGATAGAACTCCGGTGACAATGCATTCTATTAAATTTTGGGGTCCTTCAGATACGTAGGGGGCCGTGGGGGACTCAAACCCCTTTTTTTAACATAGCATAACTTCCAATTCCTTCAAGCTACAATGATGAAATGTTATTCCGTTTGGAAAGGGGGGTATGGGGGCAAAGGGGAGCGGGATGGAGCCAATTTAAAGTTCTAACTCTTGTATTTTGTAAGCTACAAGGCTGAAATTTTTTACTTAGGTTCGCATTCGGGAAAAAGTGTAAAAAAGGAAAAAAAGGGGAGGAAAAGGGGGAAAAAAAAAGTTTAAAAAAAAAGAGGAAAATAAAAAAAGAGGAAACAAATTTTTTTTAATACAATTCTTTAACCGATTAAAAAGCAGAAAATAAATTTCCTTTAAATTAATTTCAGCTACTTAAAATTAAGGGTTTTTAGCGACTTCAAAATCTGCAAAGATACTAGGAGGAAAGTAGTCAAAAACCCTTAATTTTAAATCGAAATTGCGGAAATTAATTTAAAGGAAATTTATTTTCTGCTTTTTAGTCGGTTAAAGGGTTATATTTTAAAAAGAATAGTTTTTTACTCTTTTTTTTATTTATTTATAAAATATTCACTTAATTTTTGCGAATGTCAAGTAATACAAAATTTGATATATTACGTCAGCGGGAACAGTGGTTGTGGTTTGTGGTATTTCCATGAAAAATTTGAGAAATTTTTGGAAAACGGTGCAAAAAAAGGTACCAAGATACTGACGATATTCAAGTAAATCTACACTGAGAAAAAAATCAAATTGAAATGTTGTCAATTTTCCGGCAAAACTGAATATTCGGATTTTATTAAAATTTTATATAACTGCCCACTGATTGATTGCAACAGCCCAATTACAATTTTAGATGGAAATGTTGATGTTTCACGAGTGAACATTTTTGTTTTACGACTGAAATGTTAATCACTTGAGACGGTTATGTTGACGCTTTGCAGCTGTCCTGTTGACTCTACAATATCAACCATATATATCTCTGCAATGTGTTTTGAGCTCACTGTAAGAGCGAAATAGCAAGCATTGAATTTTGTATTAGTTTGACAGAGAAGTACCAACTGCGAATGTACTTTTTCATATATTTTGTCTCTTGATATCAGTGAATGTACTTTCACTATACTGGCAATAAAGAAGTATTAAGGGCTTGTATTGCTGTTGTCTCATAACAGCAGAAGTAAGAAACAAAAACAAAAAGAAAGTAAAATACGATTTTTTTAAATTCCCGACAGATTTTCAGTTTTTGATACTATTAAATTTTAGCACAGTTTCAAAGTATAAAGTAACCATGTAGTTTTTTTTTCCTCAGTGTAATTAAGGAACTTTACTTAAGTAGTAAGGAATCCTGCCCACCTGTTGGACAGTGACAGCTCTGACGTGTCCAGTGCTGATAATAACAATGTTCGTAGCGTGAAATGTCACTGATTGTATGTATAATCACTTGTTAAAGTGAAGCATTGAGATTAATTCAACTGTTTCGGAAAGCTTCACGGATACGAACAAAAATTAACTTAAAAAAACGAGTCGAATGTTTTTTGCTCTCATTTGTTCTAAGTGCTTATTTCGATAAAAAATAAGGTGAGTATATGTGAAATGTTAAGTTTCTTTTATTATTTTTCATAATTTGACAAGGTGGGAAACCTTATTGTGCAGAGGTTAAAAATTGCTCTTCTGTTGGACAATGGCTTCAAATTATCATTATAAGTCTTACGAACTTCTACCCGAAACTCCACCCCGAACCCCTTCTGAGATGGCTATAAAAAAACAAAGTCTGGAAAGCCAAGCTAAGCAGAAACAAGTAGAGATAGCGGCGAAAACATCGAAAATTGAACAAAAATGCGATAGGAAGATCACCATTAAAATGAGGGAAAATGATTACGACGCAATCGTCAGAGGAGGATGCAATTTTTGCATTAATAATTGCTTAAAAAATTATCAGTGCCACGAAAAATATTCAGCTACATTTCAAATCGGCTTAAGATGTTTTACCCACAGATATTAATCTACCAAATGTAAAAAAATTCACCTTCTCATAATGGCTGTAACAGAATATCATCTGACCTCCACACATCAATCTATTCTCGCCATAATATAAGGTCTCACACTACGACCCTTTGGCGGTTGACTTGTTGACATTAGGAACGTGTCCCTTTACATTTCAGAACAATGGCAGCCATAGGTAAACCAACACCCCTTACTATGTAGTGGCCACCAAAAACCAAATTTGGCAATATTACACGTCTCATGTGTTGCGGGACCATTGGCAATTTCGTTAGGGAACTTGATGACGATGGCAGTGATGACGAGGATCATCATCATGAAAACCCTTTCTGCGGTTGGCAAAAAATTCTTATTAACTTAGAGCTAACATACGCATGAAAGTACCTATCTAGAGTACTTATGTGAGTTCAGTGTTACTCAAACTTGTGACCTTTCTCATATCATGCATCTTCTGAAAAGTTGAGAGCCACTGATTTCAACCAAGTATACGCAGGAGTATACATTGGTGTGTATTGTACGTTTGTATGTGTGGTGGCCTTAATTGAGCTATTTGTCAATTGTCAACTTGACTATTGCCGTTCTCGCGATTGCCACTCACGTTTGTACAACAGCATCGTTAACTTGAAAGCGCGCACTCATTCTCGCATGGTCGGCGAGCGGCCCTTAAGCGGAAGTGTCATCGTACACATATACCCGCAGCCAAGGGTTAATAGACCGTTACACAGTTCCGTGGAATGGGAGGGACAGAGGCAGTACTAGCAGGTGGTTGCGTAACACGTAACATGACACTAGACAGGAAGCTTATTTTTGGAACAACTCTGTGCGCTGGAAGTTTATTTCGGGAATATCTACAAGCAAGTGGCAGTCAGAGCATCGAAGGGAGTTAAATTAATTGGTTTGGCTTCTTTATTAATAGAAAACCTTTACATTTTATTTTCAGAGATAACCAATCCATTATCGTGGTACTTTCCTCGAGTACTTTCCTCTTAGATAAAATTTTAATTACTTAAATGGAAGAATTGCCCATTCAAACTACTTTCAAAGTGTCTCTTCACCTCGCCTAGGTAGGAAAATTATTCGGTGTGTAAGACTACAATGTCCACACCGAAACTAATCCGAATCCAACTCAACATCCTCATCTTTGCCCAACGTCAGTGGCGGTAACAAGTTCATCGGCATCATCAGCTGCAAGTTAATTGCAACTCTTCAGCTGCAGATCGACTCGTTGAGTCGACTCGACTCGACACTCGAGCGCACTCAACACGAGTACTTACCATTCTTAATCTTAAGACAAAACTATTAATTAATTCCAACACAAACAAGCTAGAATCAGACACAAGCCAGCCGAACGGACGCACGTAGAAATGCGTTGAAATTCCAAAACGACATTATTTGCGGAGCTGAAACCTTATTCAAGGAATCCAAACCAACAACAACAATAGCAAGAACAAGCAAATCATCTTTCGTCTTATGGAATTTTGTTACTTGACACACAAGAACTTCAACATTTCGCCACTTCAAACTGCGGCAATCTTCAATTTTACTCTGTGAAATCTAATGAATTGGCAGAATGAGTGGAGCGAGTAGAGCCAAAGAGGTGGGCTGCAGCGGAGTGAAAGTAGGTGAACACCGGAAATTCTACTCAAATTATTGGCATACTTACCAGTTGTGGCTGAGTAGTCAGTGTATGGAGCAATCAAGACTATGATATTATCACGCAAATTGCAATATCAGAGGAGAGCAGTCGTTGCAGTGGATGTCAGTGGTGGCTAGGACAGAAGGACGACGACCAAAGCACACGAAGTGGCAATCTGATATTTCATTTTCGGTATGCGTTTGCTGAAATTGCTTTGTGTATGTATTAGTGTGTTTGTGTGTGACAGAGACTTGAAGAAAATTTTGTTCAAGTACGTATGACAATGCCAAGTAGATTACATTCAAATTAGTTCGAGGGTAGATTGAATATTCACTGGTACAGAGATGTAAGAGAATTGGCAATTGAACGAATCGAAAGTAGTTGAAAGTGTCAAATATCTGCTAAAACTTAATTATGATTTAGGTTGATAAACTGGTGGGATGGCATGTTTTGCCGGGAAGGTGTCGATATGCCATAGTGGGTCCATCTCACTTATAAACATTAAAAAAATATTGTATGCCAGAAGAGTTCCTCCCAAGCCAGAGTAAACCTTTTGCACATGTGTGCTTTCGCAAAATTATGTCGGGCACAATCACGAACTTGAAGATGCACCAAACAAGGAACTGAAGGCCCTGAATACAATAAAAAGGGACTGCCTCGATGTTGCAGGAACGCTAAGTGGAGAAACGAATGCGATTAGTGGCATTTTAAGTAACTGTAATTCGGAATACATGCGAGAGGTACTAAGGAGCTCTATTTCAATCTGAAATTTATCCTAATACTATATATTTGGATATCAAGAAGATTTGCACAATATTCAATTTTCGACTGCTTTTCACTCGATTGGACTATCAAAAAATGTTAGCTGGGATAACTAATTTTTTATGGTTTTTCGATTTCATCTTCACGCATAAGCCATTCAGAAAATAGTAGAATTTTCAATTTTTTATCGCCGCGTTGTATGCGTATCCGTAGCTTTCGGAGAAAAGTACAAAATGTATAGAAATCACAAAATTAAATGAAACTAGAAAGTGAACTATAGGGTCAGGTTGTTGCATAAGCTGGAAGAAGATTGACATTCCTATGAGGCAATGCCCTGAAATCTCATTATCAAGAGAGACAACATGATACCGAAGTTTAGCGTCTTCAAACAATTCGTAACAGAACTCAGCAACAAAAAGTACTGGGAAGGGGATGATAAGCTGGTGTACAAATGGGTATATTACCGAGGAAGGTACTGGAGCAGGGGTTTTCGTACTGAGGACAAACTTCTCTGAACCCATGGGCAAAGATAGCATAACCCAGGCGGAAATATATGCCATTGATAGGTGCGCCTACTTCCATCTCAAACAAAAATACCGGAACCAAACCATTGCGATCCTATCCGACAGTCAAGCGACAAACAAAGCATTATAATCATACCAGGTAAGCTGTAAACTGGTATGGGAGTACCTTGATAAATACGCTTGGTCTTCATAATCGGGTATTTATCTACACAGAAAAATAATCGTTGGATTAATCGAAACAAAATTTTGAAAATAGGCCCTCAAAATTCGACACAAAATAGTTTAAATTACAATCGAAAAAGTTGTTGTTGAATTTATCACATATTTACTGAAAAGTTAACAATTTAACCGTGAGAAAAATTGTGCAATAAATTTATCATCTCTCATCGGTTGAACGTACATTGAAGGGTTGGATTGAAACACTCAAAATCGACATTGGGTACTTACTGTCTAAAACGACATAAACAATGTATGAACTTATCAAAATAGAACAATAATCTTAACACTGGACCGTGCGCAAGGGAAGGGTTTTGGGGGTTTCACCCTCCCCCCCCCATAGCGTTTCATTTTGCAGTACAAAATTATTCAAATAATACTAAAATTGCCCTAGTTATTAAGGCATTGAAATTTCCTATTGCTAGAAAATTTCTTTTTTATGTTGCATCATTCTGTATTATGAAGGAAATTTTTGTTCGTAAGCTGACAGTTTGGAATAAATCTCGAAAAATCCAGCATTGGGTGGGAAAATTTTTGGTTATGACAAATAAACATTATGAAAAATTTTAAAACCAATTTCTATACAACACAAGTCCGTTCTTTTGTGATCTTAAAATGGGTTTTTTATTTTGGATCAAATAAGTCCCAGAAAACACATTCTTAAGTTCCTGATATTAAGAATATCTCGATTACAGAAATAAGTCGTTTTTTATGTTGAATTGAGCTAGCTGTTATTTGGAAACACTGTTTGGTAAATTTTACAGAAAATATCCCATTAAAACTATTACAAAAACCACAGGCATATTTTTGCATCCCAGATATTTCTAGTATTTCATATATCAAAACACAAAAAAGTAGTGAAAAAGTAGTATACAAGAACTGATGTTAGATAATATAATTTAATTTAATTTATGTTATTTGACCATTTATCTGTACAAAAGTATTGTCACGAAAATGTTTTGCATGATATTTGGACTTAAATCCAAGGAATTTTTCATTATATACGATTTGATCAAGAAAAACGTACAACGAGTGATTGTTGATTCGCCCCACTACCAGAATTTATACAAATTTTTCTTGGGACTGATGTGTAGGACGGTTTTACAAAATACACCATGGTTAATTGTTAAGAGGGGAACAGCCACAATTTTATAGTATTGCGCGTTTTTGGCCCCTTACTTTCCTGATTTTGGATAATTCTCGAACTTGATCACAGTTTTTAGGAAAAAAACCTATTCCTAATGTTTCAAGTCGATATCTCCAAAAATGGGACCGCTATCGTGCGGACGGACAGACGGACATGGCATAAAATATACAATATCACTAAACAATATCCTCCATTTTATTCTCATTCACCCAACCCATTTCATCTTCCACTTAAATCGTATGGTGTATATTCCATCTCCATTTATTTATTTAGATTTTCAAAAATGCTGCTCATATATTACATTTAAACTATTTGTTAAACGGTAAGCACAACAACAACAACAACAACAGTTATGCGGCATAATTAAGTTGTTTATCTTGTAGGGAATTTCCTCAAGTAACTGTTAATTACTTCCGAGTACTTTCTCGCATATATGAAAAACTTAATTTTAGCTGGTGTTTGTTACACGCATGCGTCTGTGTGCGGTTGGGTAAGTGAGAGGTTGTTTTAAGTGCGCCTTAAAAAAAGCCAATTTAAATTTAAAATAAGCACATTAACTGCATACACCAACACATTCTCAATTACGTAGAGATTTCCATGCCATACGCAAGAGTTAAACACCCACAAACACACACGCACACATACGGCAGCAGCTGCAGCTCAACAAACATGAGCTCTGAGCGTATACTATGCAGGTTGCTAGTAATAAAGAAAATCATACAACACCACAACCAAGTGGAGCTAAAGTTTTCACAAAAAAGGGGTAAAAAAAACAGTTCACCCGTAGGCAGTGAAGAGAGAAGGGAACAAAAAAAACCAACGAAAACCAACTTGGCAGCAAAGCCAAGTTCGTGCATTTCTCAGAAGCCGTAAAAGGATTCAGAGTAAAACCAGAAGACAAAAAAAAACAACAACAACAAGAAATCACGCAGTAAAAACAAAACGCAATTGTGGCTACACACAAAAGCATGCCAGGCACATGCAGCATAAACACAAACACATAAGTAAGCAGACACACACACATGCAGGCACTCAGACCGTGGAGGGGTTTTCTTCGTTTTGGATACGTTAATGCCACATGAAGACTTGCATAAGAAGACAGAATTTTCTTGCCCGCTTCTGTTGTTAAGTCAAGGTAGAAGCAGGCAAGGCACAAGTCGCCTACTTAAGCCTTGCCTTCGCACAGTGAGTAGGCCAAAAGGACGCATGCACTCAAAAATAAATCTTTATACACTTTAAAGTAAAATCATTTGTGGTACTTGTTCTTGGTATATAGAAAGGAAAAGCTTTACTTTTTTCTTACTTACCTTGTTTCAAAATACATTCTGCATCATTCATGAAAACAAATAATTACATTTTTACATATTTTTCAACTTGGAAGAGCTACAGCTTTTTTACAGTTGCTATGATTGATTTACACACCTTACAGAATTTGTTTGTTGGTTAATTCTCTTTTCAAAACGCCGAAGGTGGTTTTTCTACCTTCATTAGTTTCGAAGTTGAACAGTAATAAGCGATGAAACCTAAAATGATATATTTTCTTTACCTTCCCAATCAATTGGAATCATTTTGCCAATCCACCCTCCCTCCCTCTATACATATGACGAAGCTCAGAGAAAAAAAGCGATGATATGTACTGATGCTCCATACATTTCATCGCTTTTTTATTCTGAGCGTGTCATATTAGTTTTCATTTCTCAACTGTTAATTCCGGAGTCTCTAATCTTTCAGCTGCAGTTTTCACTCTGTAAACTAAAGATTTTCCTTTTAAACCACTGATGAGGACGTCTGACTTCGATCGAAACAGCTGTACGTTATGGGTTTTGTGTGATGAGATTGCAACGTATATTGTTGTATTGAAAGGCTGAGAATAACAATGTGGAAAAGCAATATAGCTTGTATTATGTACCATTTCGGAACTGCCACCTCATCATCAGAGACCATTTTGCTGACTACTGATAATTACTTTGATTGCCCTATAACATCACTGATGTGGCTAACTGACTCGTCGTTTTGATTGAAACATACACGAATACCACAATTTTCGCAAGCTGCTCACTAGATGGCGCGCATTCATTTTACAGGATGATCAACTGTATTGAAAGTTTTATATAATTAATAGATCGGCGTTGTTGGGATATGTACTTACAGTAGTAGAAGAAGCCTCTCGTGAACCTTCCCGCTCGTGAACCTTTCCCATTAACCCTCGTGAACCCTGGGACCACCACCGAGAAACATAGCTGTGAACTCCAGTGAACTACCCGGCCATAAATAACATCAAGTTTAAAATCGGCGACCTCAAAACCCCTCCTATACCAAGTTTTGTAAATAAAAAAAAATAATTTAGGAAATTCGTCTGTCTATTGTAGAGTAGAATGGGGCATTTGCCACGTCTTTTTCAAAAATTTTTAAAAAATTAACCAATTATTGTTTCTTTCAATTTTTTTTACAGTTCTAAACTTAAATTTATTAACTTTAATATTTTAGCGTCTGAAAGCATATATCTAAAAGCTTTCCACTACTTTTTCAACGAATATCAAAAAAGCTCAAACGGCGAAACCGCCCCACCCATGGGGTAGAATCGCTAAGGGGAATAATTTAAAAACGAGCAGACTTTTTCGGTAAATATAATATTCGATTTAAGTATTGAATATCAGAAGCTAAAATAAAACATTAAACAAATGCCTTAGTTACTTTTATCGGAAAAAATGTTCACAAAATGTAAAAAAAACAACTTTCCAAATGATTTTTCTAAATTAATTGATGAGCTTAAATCATTGATTCTAATTTTTCTCTTCTTTAACATTTTTTGGTCTATTTTGTTATACCAAATACACTGACGAATGTGCCCCAGGTGCGATTCGGCGAATGTGCTCCAGGTGTTCCCAATCAAACCAATTCTTTTTTCATATTTTTACTTTTAAGAAATTGAATCAAGTCGGGCTTTTATTCCATGCATTAATATCAGCGGGATAATACCAGAAAGTTTCAATTTCCTAATGCAAAAACTTAATATATTATCACACCAAATTTACTTACCCAAACAAATTTTCGCAGCACCCCTAAAAACAAACAAACACGTTTTGCCGTGATCAGGATTGATGTAGAAAGGTCAAGTTCTTAGGGAAGAAACTTCATCGATATATGCAGAAACTACCCATACTATCAATTTCAAAGAGTTTTTAGTTTTTAAAAAAAGTAGGGGTGGCATATGCGCCCTAGTGGCGAATCCTCCCCCTTCTACCCTACTAGTGTTCAGCTTTCCAAATCACCCAATTTCAGCAAAATCGGTTCACCAGAGCTTTGACATTTTTAGTTTCTTAATTTATAGTTACAGTTTTGGTGGGCGTGGCAGAGGGCGGAGTGTCTAATTCCTTCTTAAATTATGCCTAGGGTGTCACCAGAGTATAATTCAGACAATTTCAGAAGTGGTTCCAACGGCAATTCGGTTGCCGTACCTGTGGTGAGTCAGTCTATAACCACCAATCGATCAATCAGCACATTCGTCCCACTGTGAGAAAATCACTAAAATTACAAGTTTGACTTGCATATATCTTGTAGGCTGATTTTATGGTCCAGTACTTTACACTATTTCTGCTTGCAAGTTCAGGACTTTTATAAAATTTGCCACTCCAGTCTCCTTACCGATTATTTTTCTCAGTGAAAAGTGTGCCACACAGAATACATACTTGCCTCTCTTGCTGCTCTGAATCTTTTGTGCAAAAATGTCTTCTTCAAGAAAAACGCCAATTACATTCTTTTTTTCTTTTTTTAATTTTTTTAATAAAATTCCGTTTTATTTCACTAAAGTATTTCACATTTTTGTATCATGAAGTTGTTGTTGTTGTTGTGTTTTTCTTTTAAGTATTTATAAGTCAGTAGGTTGCCTAATTAAGTAAATTGCTTACGCTTTCTTCTTGCTACTTGCTAATAATTTTTTTTGTTGCTTGTATTGATAATCTTATGGTTTCTATTCATATCATTGTTTTTGTTTCTTTGTTTGTTGGTTTGAAATAGAAAAAAACTTAATAAAATTCTAAATACTATAATTAATAATAAGTTTGGGTTTTTTCTTAAGATTTTTTTTTTGTTTTAGTAACATTATAAATTCGATTTAATCGTTTTTAGTTTTCTTTTTTTTTTTGTTGTATGAATTTTCACAGTAAAATTATTTTATACAAAACAGTTTGGACTAAACAGAGTGGAAAGTAGGAAGAACTGAATAATGCAGTTAACTTTGCCCGCACTTTTCGGTTAAATAAAATTACATTGTAATTTTGATATGATTTAATTTGTTCGCATGAATTCTTTCCTTTTTGTAAGTGGTTTTTGGAGAAATTTACAGTGTGTTTAGTTTTGTTTAATATTTTACACAATAAAAATGTACAGTGGAAATTAGTCAGTAAGCCTAAATTAGTGGAAGAAATTGGAAGTGGAAGAGGCCTTTAGTTTTTTCATATATAAATACTTGAATTGTTTAAGTGAAAATATGTGTGGTAAAAAGGAAAACCATTTTGCTTGTGTGTGTGTTTTTTTTTAATCTTCAATTGATTTTATATTTACATGTTTTTTTACTGTTTAATTGATTTTTAAGTTTCCTATATATTTCGATGAATTCGAAAGTAATTTCCAAACGAAATGGATTGAGTCACACACTCACTGTGTGTTAATGCAAAAGATTGTGGTGGCTTGTTTGAAAGTTAAGTAGAAAATGTTTTGTACCGTAATATCGTAATTAAATCAGGTGTTCTGGCAGCTGATATGTTTTACTTTTATTTTTTATTTTTATTATTAATTGTTTTCGTTTTCGTTTTTGATTTTAATTTGTTGAAAGAATTAGGAAAGTTCTTTTTTTTGTGCAAAGCAAAAAGTTGATTATTTTAACAAGGAAATTAATTATTGGAGGATTACCGTTTTGCCTTTGTAGCAAACCGACTTCATTCAAATATCGTGGGGTCAGCTTTACCCATATTTCCTTTTAAAAGTAAAGAAGCAATATTAATTGAATTGTTTTTTTTCCACCACTCCACAAACTTTTGCTATCCACTACATATAGTGTCAACCGAAAAGAAATTAACTTTATACACTCAGAAAGAAATCCTCTAAAAAATGAGTCAATGGGATGCAAATATAATTGAAATAATAGCATGAATAACATGAATTTTAATCAGTTTTCCTGTTAATTAAATTAATTTCTACTATAATTTCAATAATATTGTGTCCTATTGACTCATTTAATAGGATTTTTTTCTGAGTGTACACGTACTTACAGTGGTTCAATGTTGTAATGGAAAAGAAAGTTCTTAGTGAAAATTCTGTTCAATACCTTTTGCAGGAGTCGCTTAATGCCTTAACCCATGAAGTGACTATCAAAAAAATAAACAAAGAAAAAATACTTTTAAATTATTCTAATGTTGGTCAATGGGGTACCGATACTATTGAAATAATAGTAGAAAATAATTGATTTAATAGGAAAAACTGAGTGTAGGGCTTAAAAAGTAGCATAAGTTAGAAAATACGAATTTCTCTCATATTTTTGCAGAAACTTTTTTTTATAGCAAATACCATATGAACAATAATTAACTTGGTTACGCTTGCGCATCTGCGAATTGTTTCCCAAAGGTGGCGCTGCCATCTACCACTGCCATCTACCACAGTGTTACCATATCTGCGGGTTTCAACGTCGGAAAAATTTGTACCTTTCGATTTCGGATAAAAAATTTGCTTTAACAATGACATTTTCCATAATATAGAAACTTAACACATGTAGCGTAAGCCACGTGGAAATTATTCTATTTTTTTTGGTTGAATTTTGAATTTTTCCTGAAGTGAATATTCTTCAACGATTGTCCAAGAAAAAGATTTGGACTTTGCCGGATTTTCATTACTTTATCTTTTTTATGAAGTAAATTTAGATCCTATGGTGTCCTAACCTACAAGAAATAGATTTTTCATGGACAACATTTCATTCCAATCAATTAACCTTCTGAACATATTTACCTTATCTACGGATATCTACATTATAACCATTTATATAGCTAACAACAGGACATGTCCCAACCTACCCGACAATTATAATTCTGTTATAATTTTAGAGAAAAAACCACAACTGCTTTCAGATGGTATGCAGATTTATTTATTTGAAACTTTTAATATAAAAAAAAGTTTCCCAATCGGCCGGACAATCGCTTAGAAATCTTACAAAAAATGGTAATACATGGCTAAATCGGTTCAGTTTAGTGGGAAAAAAAAAACAAGACGTGGCCCAACCTAACCGACCACCATGTCCGGATGTTAGTCTCCCATACTCGGATCAGGCTGAACATTTTAACAAATTGATTTCCCGATCCAAAAGCGTAGTTCTAGGGGTTGGGAGCAACAAAATTAGGAACTTCAAAAAATCATTGTCAGTCTGGTGTCCCAACCAAGCCGACAATCTGTCCAGGAAACTGTATTGCTTTTGCAAAACTGACTTTGGCGGAGAAGTTTTTTTATGCAATACACCTTTTGGTTGAAAAAAGTATGATATCTCGATGTGTACACAGAAAAAAAAAAAGGTCGGTAAAATGAACCGAAAAAAGTGGTTGACGTACAGCATTTCAAAATGTATGAAAATTGTCAATTTTTTTACCGAGCTCGTCGGTAGATTTAATCGACAAAAAATGGTAAAAAAAAAAGTTGAAATAACCGAAAAAATTGTTGTTGTACCGAAATTTTAGGTTCTTTTACAGCAATTGTTGGTAAAATTTGAATTTACACCAACTTGTGCAATTTACCATTCGCGCATCTTCAGTTGAATCGTTGGGATTCAAAGAAACAAGAATTCCCAATCGTGTTATGAATGTTGTGCCTTATAGAGGCAGCTTGAGCAGAGCCAAACAGAGTTTTTTGCTTGTAATACTACTTTTGGAAAGTAAGTGCTTGTGTCAGTTATGCGCTCACGCTTATATTATTTTTTTAAACATGCAATCTTGCATTTTCGAAATATATTTTTGTGTATAATATGTTTTTTTTGGTTGTTGGGGTTTGTTTTCAAATGAAGAAAAAAATGAATTCATCGAAAAAAGTTTTCTTATTAAAAAAATATGTATCGAAACAAATTTTTGTTGTATGTTTACAATTAAAAATTGTAAACCAACAAATCATTAAAGTAAATCAACCACTTCTCATCGAAGAAGGGTTGGAGCGTTTTAAACCGTCTTTTTCGGTTAAATCTACCGACTTTTTTTTTTGTGTGTAGATACACTGCGGTGCTACTTATTTATATGAGGAAGAAAAATATAAGAAAAAACTAAATAATACTTTATTTATGAAGATAAAAACAAATGAAAAATCATCAAAAAAAAGGTAAATAATGGGTAAAGGCGTTAAGGTACTCATACGAAAAATTTATCGATGGGTACACCATCATGCCAACATGTACCAACTGTTAACTACTTATATCTATTACTTTGTCTCTATATAAACTATCTGTTCTATTACAATTTTGAGCCACTGTACGGAAATAAAAAAAAATTTTTTTTTTGCAAGATCAACTAAAATTTTCTTAAAAAAATAACTAATTTTTTAGTTTAACATTTTAACTGTTAGAGTTTCCTTTAGGCTAATATTTCGACATAATGATTGTTCTGCTGCATCGGACATTATTTTCATGTGGAATATTTGTCACTGGTTTCTAAGAATTTATATATTTTGTTTTGTGAAAGAAAGGAAATTACCGCATCAGTTACTAACGAAATACATGAAATCACACATCGATTTGAACATTTTAAGCAGTTATTGTATGTTAGGTTTTCTTATTTTTTTTTGTTTGGTAGTAGGTTATGTTAATTAAATTTAAATACGCTATTTAATTATTTTAACTTATGTATAGGATACATTGCATGTGCTCATTGTTAGTTGGATACTTTTGCATAGGATGTTGTTTTATTTAATATTTTACATAGTTTTTGAAACGCTTGACCATGCTTTGCTATTTACACAAGTTATACAACCTAATAAGTGTGTGTTTCGTTCAGGATACAAGTTCACTCAGTTCACCTAAAGTGTGTGGGTGCTGCAAGGGGTTTGAATTACCTTTTGCATTTATATACAAACTAACTAAATACGCTACGGAAATGGTATATAAAAATAATTTCATCTAACAATTAGTAAGTTTAGGTTAAGGGGTTTTTTTTATATTATTTCTAAATCCTACTTTAGTCAAAGTTTTCTTTTATATATTTTACTCAACACAATTTTAGGTTTAAAATACCACGAAACAGTCTTAATGAAGCCTTATTCTGAGAAACTATTTACTATTTACAATTATTTACAATGAAAATGGGAAACAAATGCACAAATAATTCATAACTGCAAAGGAAATTTGGCTTGGAAACATTCAGATGATATGTTCTTTCGAAAAGATTATATTTTATGTTTGTGAAATTTGAGGAATTAATTATGTTGGAAATTAAGCTGCTCCTAATAGTATGCTGTGGTAGAAAGAAGATTATGAAATTTTTAATTGCTGCCCAAAAGTATGCAAAGAAATTCAATTAAAAAGAACCCTAGCGGCACATTTTATAAACAATATTATTTGATATTTTGAGTAGGAACCCAGCAGGAATTTGTCGAGTGGATTACAAAAAATACCAACGAATTCATAAATTGACAAAACCTGCAAGAACAATAAAAAATATTTTTAATTTTTTATACAATGAGACGGAATACCGAAACAAAAGAGTGGAATTCCATTTTTAAATCTATGGAAATATACTTCGCACATCATTCATCTTTAAAAAATTTGGTTTTTGTATTTTCCGAAATGTGAAATTTGTTTTACACTGAGACGAGTGGATTTTCAATCAAAATCTGATCTTTACTGCAGAGATGACATCTACCGGGTAGTATCAAATTAGAAGCGACTTTCAGCCTATCAAATATAAAGGCTCCATCTAGTGTCGATTAGTAGAAGTAATAGTGTTGACGCGAATGATAGAGATTCCTGAGAGATAGAGATTCCTGAGAGAATGGAAAAGGTTGAGATCTATCATACCCAGCAGGAAAAAAAAGAAATGCACTCCCAAAAATTATCAACGAATTTGGCGGAAACATGCTCGAAGCCAGACAAAGATTTAGGTATAGTAGCGCTCTAGATTTAAAAATCAAAGGAGCTCTGTTAATTGCTTAGTTAAGAAAGAAATATTTCTATCGCCAGTCGAATGCACAGTGGGACAGCAGACTGGTTGAAGCAGGAGAGGCGTAAAACATAAAACTATTGAAACTACTTTGCATTACAAAAACCTAAGTTTCTGTACAATTGCCAAGATCACCGTACAATGAGGGACTGCAAGACATTATTGCATATTGGCGTCTCATGCTTTTAAGCAAAAACTGACGGACAATGACCGATGACAGCAACTGCCAGAAAACAATGAAATCGAAACCTTGTTCCTGTCCCACGCTCTCGAGAACCCGCTTATAATACAAAGGAGCATCAACGTTTGGGGGAATGGCATTAGTTTCCTGGCCTAGCTTGAATGCTCTTGTAAGATTGTCTAACAACGCTTGTATACTTCCCCTAAATACAATTCGACTCCGTCTGGCATCGCTGAGGAGGTAGTATAGACCTACTAAGTGTGGCTTCGGCCAGCCAGAATATACGAACCTATTTCGCATTACCTTGGAAGCAAGGCCGAAATAAGAAAAGTTTTGAATTCCATTTCGTATTCTATGGAAATACAAAAGTGGATGCATTACATATCGTAGATTATTCGCTCGTCCTTTATATAGCGAGGGATTTAAAAGTGTTCCCACCCAATATGCCGAGGTAATCGGAACCTGTAAACAGTATTGTTTAAATTTTTTCAACGATATTGTAATGATTAATGATTCATGAGCAGCGACTGCGACCGCGACCGCAACTGCGACTTCGTTTGAAAAGATCTGGGATTCCATCATGTATCAACACTTCAAATTGGCATCAAATATGCTGTCGAGTGTGTTTCGATAGTGTTTGATCAAGTATAAAAACAGAGAAATCTAAAATGATAGCAAGACTAGCTTTTGTTCGATATCGAGTTACGCGATATAGTCCTAAATTTTTTATAACAAATTTTTTTTATCAAGTTCGAGAATTTGAAAATTGGACAAAAATTTAGGGAGGGAGAGAGCTCCCATACAAATTGTAAAAAAACGGGGAAGGAAACTTTTCCAAATTTTTTTAGAACAACATTTTTATCGGAATTTGTTTCGAAATGTTTAGAAACGGATTTTTGACATGGTCCGGGGTTCAACAACATGTAAATGGGTTAAATTGAGGTCTGGAGACCAAATTTGTTCAATAGATTTCATTAGAAATGCTTAAGCTACGGTCAGATTAGGCAAATATTTGCCCAAATACTGGGAAAATACACTCAGTAAAAAAAAATACTGGTTCAGTCACATACGATTTTAGGTAAATTTAAAAATATCTCAGAGTATTTGGGCAAATATTTGCCCAATCTGACCGTGGCTTTAGAAACGGATTTTTAATGACGTCCTGAGACCAACAGTTTTTTTTAATGTCCGAGCTTCTCTAAATGGGCCATTTTGTGCCGGGGAATTTTAGCTTAGGCTTCAGTTCTGTTCCTCTTCGTCCGTGTTATCGAAACGTAATGCATCCCTTTGTCCTTTGCCATGAATTGGTTGACTGTTTTGGTATTACAATTGCCACTTTTCTGATGGGCTCAAAACTCAAACGGAGTGGAATATTCTTTAGCTCTTGTTTCAGTGGAGAAGGCATATTTGGGGAAAACCTGACAACTTTGATCTCCGAATAATGGAAAGCGTTCGACGAAACTTGTAGGAGCTATAGTTAGATTAGGCAAAGTTTTGTCGAAATACTGGGAAAATACATTCAGAAAAATAAAATACTGGTTCAGTCACACATGATTTAAATTGATTTTAAAAATATCTGAGTGTATTTGATCGTATCTTGAGAGACATTTAGAAGCAAAATAGGGAAAATACGAGAAAAATAAACAAGAGAAATTACTGTAATCACTGGGAAGAGGAAAGTTTTGTAAACCTGCAGTGTATTTGCTGTAAGCAAAGTTCAAATAAAATTAGAAGAGTTGTATGTGTAATTTTTGGAAATATTTTGAATTTTTATATTCAATTTTCTTTTTATTTTTGAAATTTTTTGAAGTTTTTAATTTTAATTTGTTTTGTGTTTTGTTTTGTTTTTTTTAATAATTATCTTATGCACAACTTACAAAACTAAAATAACAAACAGAAAATATAAAGTCTTAACATAAATTACAAATAGTTTTAGGCTTATTATTAATATAATAATAAATTAAAGTAAATAAATGTACAAAGAAAAATTAACAATCACAATGCAGACAAAAATTCAATTGAATTCTTTAAGGTTAGTGTTAGAAAGTATGAGAAACTAGAGAAGGACTTTTTACAATTGTTTTATATTTTTTTTTAGAGTGTAGTGTGTGTTAAAGTTTAGACTTAAAACTTATTTGTTAGAGGCTAGTTTTGGAGGACGTACTAAACTGTTATTGCTTTTTCATATGAAAATTACACGTTTTTATACTTCTGAGAAACATTTACAGCGAGTGAGCGAGAGAGAGAGAGAGAGAGAGATAGATGAGAGTTTGAAAGAAAGAAGCTTTTTATATTAGGGAAAGGGGGGGGGGGGTGAAAATATTTACATTAGTCTTCTACTTCTTCTATTTCTTCTACTTAAAAGTCATAGTTCGTAGTGGTGGTGTGGCGGCCACCCGATCGATATCCAGTTGCCGATCGTTGTGGACTCCCCTTTACATTTTACATTTGCTATTTACAATTTCCTTCCTTTGCCTAGAACTAGTGATAAATTTTTACTATTGACTACACGCTGACATTTTCCAAATGCCAGTTCGGCTCCCGTTCGCGGTCATGAACGCACTTTCACGTCTGTGTTACGGCCGCCAATGCCGCCGTTGCTGTGATATTATTATTCTGGGCCGTCACACTGCCCACGGCCGACGAGGCCGACGAAGAGTTCTCCAAGTTCGAGGTGACCGTGGAACTGGCGCTGTTATTATTCGGGCTTGTGGCCTCCGCACCGCTACCACTGCTGGGCGTAACAGCCGTCACCGCTGCCGAATGCTGGACATTTAGCGGGCACACGGGCGTCGAGGGTGTTGACTTGCGTCGATTCCAACCAAAACTCAGCGCAGCACTCAGCTTATTCGGTGTCTTCTGGGCTGGTGCTGTGGCCGGCATGGGCACTGCCACTTCGTAATCGTGACGACCAATGGAAGAGGCAGGCGTATGGTGGCTATAGCCCGAATCGGAACCGAAACTGGAATCGCCGCGCGAGTACAGTTGCGTGGAATTCTGATATGTGCTGGAGGCAGGCTGGTGATGTGGATGCTGGTGATGGAGCAGGTGACGGAATGTTGCGCCGCCATTGCTGCCATTGTAGTCGGGCATGATGTAAGTGGCAGGGTAGGCGAGACGCTGCTGCAGCGCCGGAGTGCCACACGTATCGTAGTGATAGTTCTCATGGTAGAGGGGCTCGGCATAGCCGTAGGCCGGCTCAATGGGATCCGCAGGCGCTCCAATGCGATGACGTCGGTCCATTGAGCGGGGATTGGTGCGTGCACGCATTGAACTTGCCAGCAAACCGTTGGTGCTGTTCGAAGTATAATAGGGCTGGGGGTAGCGGGCACTGCCCGGATAGTGTATCCTCTCGCGGAAGATTGTGGCCACAGGCGCTGGGGCATGGCTAGGTTGGGCATTGATGCGATTGCGTCGCTCCACTTCACTTTCCAGGGTGTTGTAGAATTGCGGGGCCGTCGAGCGCACATTGTTATTGTTGTGCCCGATGTGATGTAGGCTGTGGTGGTAGGCTTGCGGCTGGTGGGCATGGGCATGAGCGTGATGCAGCAGCTGTTGCTGTTGCTGTTGCTGCTGCGGCACATATGCCAGCGACATCAAATTACTGCGATTGTCATACAACTGCTGGATGGGCGCAATGTCCGCAGCATCTGCCGTCGAAGTGGACGTATTGAAGTCATCCACGCTAGTGGCAGGCTTACCACGCTCCAACTTGGCATTGGTGCGTGCAGCATTTGTTGTATTGAATTTACCGCGTCCCGTTGTATGTCGCAACATGCCCGTAAGTAAACCTGCAGCCCCAGTGCGCGCCGTGGTGGCACTACTCGCGGTTGTATTCACTGTGCTTGCGGCCACAATATTGCTGTTGTTGTTGTGCGAGGAATTTGACGAGGCTGCCGTGGCCGTAGAGGCATCTTGCGTTGTCGACGACGATGAGGACAGCACACTGTTACGTTCCGGTCCGTTGGCGGCACATGAGCCCGTGGCTGCCGTACGCTCATGATAAATTGTGGAAACGGCAGGCAGCGTTGAGGGCGCTTCGGAGACATGGGATTTGTTGAAGGACCGCTCTCCGGGCAGTGAGAGTTCATCCTCAGCAAAATCATCATCCGAGTGCATGGGCGGTTCGGATTCACCGTCCGAATCACGACCGGGCCCCAGTTCTTCGTAGACATTATCGTTGGACCGATAGGGATCGGGTCCGGGTGACGAAGAGACTAGGAAGGGTGGCGACCGTGTCATGGGATAACCACTGGGATAATGGATGCTCTTGCCGTGCAACAATTGCTGTAAAGAAAAGAGGAAAAAGGGGGGAAATTAGTGAAATTGTTCATTTGATTTATTTTTTGTATTAAATTGTCTTTCATCTGCTTTGTGTCCTTTCGTCCCTATACTACAAAGAATCCCTCCTTTCCAACCACAATTAATGTCACTTGTTCCTTCTGCTTCAATCAGCACTCTTGCGAGCCCTTCATTTCTATGCATGCTCTTACTTAATGACACTTTAAAGGCAGTTAAGAAATAAAATTGAGTGTTCGCGCGCCCAGCACACACACTCACACACACACATACACATATCCCTTTTGTTCCACCACAAATCGCAGCCATTGCCTGACAGCTCGTGAGATGAATGCGAATGCAACTTTTATGCTTTTTGTGTGCGCCGTCCGTGCCTCCCCTTTTGCCTTTATTTCCTGCCACATATATTTTCCAGCAAGCTGTTATGCAAATGCATTCAAATGAGTGTTGCGCGGGGTGGAAGGGGGCTTGGGGATTCTACATATGTTCGGCTTTATTTGCAGTGTGAGAGTGAAAAAGGGATTCTGGGGATTTTTGCATTCCATTTTACACTCACTGCATTTTTCCCTATGCAGTGTATGTATGGCACCATGGCACATATCCTCTAAGGATATTTGTGCACAAAAAATGCAAAGCGAACTGAAGCTCTCCACTCATTGTAAGCGAAAGTGATAAATGCTAAATAGAATTAGCAGTGAAATAATGGGCGAAAACACACACATGTGCCTTAAATTTCACTGTTGACTCACCAGTGGCTCTCCAGCCACAATAAACACAAATATAAAAATGTCAACTCGAAGGATATTTCCCTTTGTCGTTTTTTTTTCAACCAGTTCTGCTTTTCAAGTTGGTTTTTTTTATTTTATTTCCTTTTTGTAAGGGTCTTAAGCTATATTTTATTTAATATTTACACATTCACTGCCAGCCATTGAGTCAGGCAGCTAGAAAAAAGGACATTTAACCCTTTTTATTTTTTTCTTTTCTTTTTATTTTGCCAGAGTGGGAAAAGAAGTGTAACAACTTTAAGATGTGGCAAGTCAGCTTCATTTGCATTTTGTTTTTTTCTTTGTTGCCTTTTAAGCTGAAGTACAAACAAACAAAACAAAACCAAAAAAAAGAAAGACTCGAGAAATGAATAATAAATAGGAAAACATGAATTCGTGCAAGCAATAAAGGACATGGGCAAAGACTAACAATTGCAAAGGCGAATGAATGAATGAGTGAATGAAAAATTACTTCGAAAGTAGAAAGGAAAAAACGAAAGTAAAGTAAAGTAAAACATAAAGTATTTGCTGTACTTGTTACCCCAGAGGAGACAAAACATTTTGCATACTAAACGGATTAAAATTGGCGGAACGCTTAAAAGTAGGCTACACACAACTCAAAAGACTATTGATGAGGCTTTTCTTATTAATTGGAATGTTCAGTTTTAGACATTAGCTAACCATAGGGGACAAAGAGAGGTAGGTACTGTACCAAATGGTCTTTCATTAATAAGACCGCACTCCAGAAATTACCATCACTCTAACCAGTAATTACTCACAGCGTGTATGGTGGTGGGTCATATCTGAACCAATGTAGGCTTATCAATTTTATTTAGGCATACCACAAGCAGCAACCATAAAAAAAAGCGAAACCCTGCTGTGCGCTCATTGTACTGTACAGTGCACGCACTTATATTTAAGTACGACAAAAAAAAAGGGTTAAAATTATCAGCTTAAAATATGACAGGAAAGTATTACTAGAGCAGCCTTTTAGGCGCGTGCTTAATGCCAACCATAACGTTTTAAATATGATTAATGAGACCCATTTGCGTTTCGATGGCTAAAAAGTGCCCAAGTGCCCACCACCATTTCTGTGATAAATGAAATGCGCTTCGCCCCTTCACTCTGCTTGTCACCTGTCAACAATTACTGTCGACACTTGAATGCATTCTGTGCACCCCCCTTAAGTTCGACTTGAGTGCACTTTTCTTACCCACTACACCCCCCCCCCCCCCCCCTGACATTTATTACCAGCTAACAACTACTGAAAATGTCAAAAATTTCAAGTGATGTCGAATTCTGTTGCCCCCAAAGAGCAAATGCAATTTGCACTTATTCCCATTTTCGTATAAGTACACTGAGAAACATTTTTTGAATATAGTAAAATAAAAAAATTACAAAAAGTGTTAAAAAATTTTGAGTTCCTTATGAGATCTAAATTTTATAAGTATTTTACAACAACAATTTTTTTTAACTAAAAAAAAATATTTTTTTTTTGTGGAATTTTTTGAGGTGAAAAATTTTGTTGGAATTTGTATGCAGCAGCATGCCTTACTTTTCTACCTGTTTCTATTACTTCTTCTTCTACCTTTACTTCAAATTCTTTTAGCTTAATAGTGTAGAAAAACTGCAAGTAGATTGTGGATTGAAGTAAATAAGATTTGCAGCTTAAATTGAGTGATAAGTGCTCTGGCAGCATTCGCTTAAGTAGAGTTGAGGAATTTCAATCACAAAAAAGAAAAGGAAAGAAAATTAGGAAACGTAAAGGAAAATGTAAATTAAGAACCAGAAATTCCCCAAAATAATTTGAAGACAATTCAGCTTTGGTTGCACGTGTTTACGTACGTGTTTATCAAGCAATAACATAAACACGCTCTTCAGTTTAACAGCCCTGGCAAAGTGACAGCCTAAAATGCTTACACAGGAACCTAACGAAGGAGTCGTCCTGCTACACACACTCCACAGGACTGTTCCAATAAACAATAACCAGGGGGCGAAATAAAAGCAAGTAATATTGTAATATGATATGAAACATGTTAAGCATTTCTTTGGCCGCAAGCGTAAAAGTCGTAAAAAGCTACAGCAGAGGAAGACGAGAAAGAAGAGAACAAGCAAATAAAAGGACAACAGACACATCACAGCACATCACAGCACATCACTTTACATTGTGTTTACACACACAAAAGCAGAAATTAAGATGACAACTTGCCAAAAATAATACATAACAAGGATCATGACATTCTGCTCGTCTACATTCACATTCACACTCACATTTATGTATACATTCACATGCACATTCGACCGCTTCGACTGATTGTGTTGATGATGAGGTTGAATGATGTGAATCTTGATGACGATTGCAATAAGAAACTTTATGGAAAAAGGAGAAACATACACACACACACACAGAAGCAGAGAACAAACGTATGTATGAACAAAAGACGGAAATAAAAGCGTATAATCACAATAAAAAGGATATAATAATATTATGAATTACATTCAAATGATCTTAAGGTCTGGCGTTGTGTCGTTGTGTTTTATGAAATTCAATATGCTTTTGTGTATGAGCGCACTCACAGTTGGCAAAAAAAACTTGTTTTATTTGGGCACAAAAATCAAAGTGAGAAAGCAAACAGGATATGCCTGTTTATTTTTTTTTGGTTTTTTCGGTGGTGACACAATGATGATTTGGCAAATGACATGTGCAATGTTTTGACAGTTATTGTCGTAATATTTTGATGAAAAATATCATTTCAAGGGAGGAGTTTTGCAGTTTTCGAGAAGGCTTAAATTACACTTGCTTTGCAATGGCATGGGGTAGGTACGATTTGTTGTCAAGCCCAGGTAAGATTACTTGTAGGTTCATTCGTGACAAGGACATTTACTGCCTCAAGGCTAAGGGATAAAGGAATTGCTTTGACGAAACGGAAGTATAATAATAGGCGGATATCACTTTAATTAAAAAGGCACTAAAGGTGGAGGTTTTGGTGAATGGAAGTGAAATGTGATATGAGGGACAAGGAAAAGGAAAAAGAAAAGGAAGAAGAAGAAGACGTAGGAGTAGCAGTAGAAAAATTACAATTGAAATGGAAATTTGTTGATAATTTTTTAATTTAATTCCATTAAGAATTTGAAGCCAAATTGATCCATTTTGTCTAATGTCTATTACATAATAGGCTATGAAATAGACATATCAAATAATCCCTTCAGTTATTTCAAAAGTGGTTATAACCACACAAGAGTTTAAAATCCCAAAAATTTCCATTTCAAAAATTTTATTGCATATTTTTTGGCTGAAAAAAATAAATTCAAATGGCAACATTTGAAGTGAATAGCTTACAACATCTTTGTGTAAATATTTGACATAATGACTGAGTATTCACGCAATAACATTGCAATTATTGAGTTATAGACTGAATATTTTGCCATTGGGCTTTTATTTTAGCAGCCAAAAATTATGCAACAAATTTTTTAAGTCTTTCATATTTAGAGACTATTTTTAGCCTTTCTTTTATATAATTCTTTTTGCAATATATTTCAAGTGAATTAATAAATATTCAAGTACTTGAACATGATGCTTACCTCAACATTATGATGATGCCTCATCACCAGCGGTCGATGATGACCCAAATGTGCATCGGGATCTTCATACGTAACCGAATGGCCACTGCCAATCGGTAAGCCGCCATTGATATGTGGACCACGTGTGGGTGTTTTGCAGGGCAGGAAATTTTGCACTTTTCGTTTATTTCTGAAAAGAGGAGAAGAAAAAAACATTCATTAGTTTAGGGAAAATGATTAAAGTCTTCTAAAATATCTAACGAAATCACATTTTAATTGCAATCAACGCAAGTTTATATTTCTCAGTATAATTTTTCAATGTCGTACCATTTTGATTTAATTACGCACGGACGAAAGATGAAAAGGAAAATAATGCCAGGCAAAAATACGTCCCCACTTCTGCTTCTACCCGCCATCATATTTGCTTGAAATTATCAAAATCAAGCTACGCTTTAATTAAATTACAACATTGTTAATTCTCATTTACAGTAAGGTTGTTTGTTATAGTCATTGCCATCGCCACCATCGCCATCACCATCACGTCATCATCATTTTAGACTGAACATAGTGTCCTTGTCACAAGAATATTATAAAATTGTGCGCTGAGCCTTTTCTGAAATTCATCATCAAAACATTTTGTATTCTATAAAATTTTCTAAATTGAATTATCGCCTCGATGATGTTGTTACACGATGAGGACAAGCAAACTTCAAACTACAAGCCACCTCCTACTTCATGTCCTCCTACTGAGCCATAGCGCAGGCAATGGCGATTAGTCATATTGTCGGTGTGTGCTGCTGGTTGTGGCGTGCAGTCTGCTGCTAGTCCATTGGCAAGTCCATTATAAGCACTTCATTTACTTTAAGGACCAAGCAGTTTACTACTACCAACAACAGCAACAACAACAAGCATCATCTTGAGCTGTAATTGCTCTAAGAAAACCAGGGAGACTTGCCGCTTCTTAGAAATAAAGTCAAGAAGATAAATCGATTTCTAATGGCAGCTCAGTTTGTACAGAAGTCCTTTAAATTACCGTCTACCCCCACCACTACTTGTACTGGTGTTCTGGCGTATCCTTGAACAATATCCACAGAGAATAATGATTTATGCTGCTTACAGCTTATCAAGCGAGTGAGATAGGGGAGCGAGAATAGCGATAATAGAAAAATACCATTGAAATTGTTTTGTTTTAATAAATATTTAATAATAATCATTTCGCCAAAAAGTACACTTCAAAAATGTTCACAATGTTATCATAAATCATCATATCCTGTTGTTGAAAAATAAGTATGTGGGGGAGATTGTAGAGGAGGAATGTTCATTTAATTTTCAATTAAATTGCACACACACACACAAACAAACAATACATCCACACACAAGACTCGAGGAAGGAAGTACGCAATTTAAAATGTCATAAAATGTAACATACTTGTAGGCTTGCCAGGAACAACCTTTTATATGAATAATGAACATAATTAAGTAGGCGAGAAGATGTGTATGGGTGAGTGAACGTGTGTGTGTGTGTTTTTGTACATGAAATTAACCCCCATAAATGGTAAAGACTACATCCGGGCATACCTTCATGCAAATGGTGGTTGCTCTCCAGCCTAAAAGTATACTGCGAGTAATATGATATTTTAATAATGTCTAAATGCCTTCAGTGTTGGTGTGTTGTTGTTGTTGTTGTTGATGTTGTTGTGTGTGTTTGTGTGTGTGTATGTTGTCTTAGCAACAACAACTTCAGATATTCAACTTGAGACCCCACCAATGACTTGAGCCAAGAAGTACCATTCTTCTGTTTAATGTCTACTCATTCCTTTGCTCGGTGCGCTCCTTTATTCCATTCAGATCAATTGTATGCGCCATACACAAGCTTATAAAAAATTAACTGACAACACACAGTGTGCAACATATGTCGGCCGTCACGAGGGAATTTCATTTGCACGGAAAATACACACGGTCTTCGCTCACTCGCATTTCACTGACACATCATTTAACATTAAATTTTGCAGCCTCGCCTCAACTTTTCACTTGTTTCTTTACGGCCAAGACGAAATATTAAGTCCTTAACATTATACGAATTCCTTCCTTAGCAGACAGACAAATCATATTAAAATTGAAGCGAGTTGTTTGTTGTTGTTGTCTTGGCTTGGTTTTTCCAACCCAACAGAAAACCGTCAGACAAACCGATAGACAGACAGACATATCCGTTTATTATTTTTCAAGGGTATGCAATATGTACGCCATGAAGTATGCTTCAAAAAATGTACAAAATGAAAAATTATGACAACGCATATTCATAATAAATGCAGAAGAGATGAGGGAAGGAGTGAAGGAGCCTCCGAAGTAACAGGGTCTTACTTTTAGTCTTGTGTGTGTTTGTTTTTGCTTAAAAATAAATTAAATAAGAAAATGCCATTATGTGGCATACCACAAGAGGCGCTCGCGACTGCTTACTCACTAGCCCCCCCCCCCCACATACCACACCACAGTCATGCATAATAGCAGCGTGAATGCGTATGACAACCAACCAAGACAAGACAAGCTTGCCACGTTCATTCCTTTGCCTTGGCGTAAATGAAGCCAACAAGTCAAGTTGGCAAAAGTGAGAGCTGAGGTTTTGACTTGAATTTGACATATGAGTACACATACGCACAGTCGCGTCTAAGGCAACACATACTTGAGTGCATATGCCAAATGAAGGAAAGTGAGTCTGCGGAAAGGGTTTGGAAAATTATAGTAAAGGGGCTGAGTGGTTCTTGGCATTCCAATTAGAGGTTAGTCGTTTGGCTTTGCATACATTTTTTTCTTTTAGAGTCTTTAATTGCGCTTTTGTCCTGTTTTCGGGCAACTCTTTTGTGCCATCTTTTTGTCACTTTTTTTTTGGTGTTGGTATCTTGAAGTCATTCTTCATTTTAGCGTTGAAAGAATCCCACAGAGAAAATCAAACCAAATCGATTTGACTTTAACCTTTCAGCATTTCGTTCGAAAGCAGACACAATTCCCTTTAGTACCGCCGAACCGCGGCTCTTGTAAGGAAGGAAATTTTAGTTTTTTTTGTGTTTTTTTTTTGTTGGTTGAACGGTTAGATGCTGCACAATGTAATCCTTTTTTTTTCTCTTTCTTCTTCCACTTCTTCGGAATTGAGTTCTTGTTCTTGATGTGAAATGCCTTTGGGGTTGAATATACTTTGGATAAGTGTATGCTTCTAAGGAATTACGTGAATACGAGCAAACATAAAGACATTCGAATATCTTTTATTTATATGCATATATGTATGTGTGTGTGTGTATTTGCATTTTGAGTTATAACAACAACAAAAGAGAAGAAAGCAAAAAGTAGGCTAAGAAAAAAAACTGCTAATTTTACTACAAAAGAAAATTGTGTATTTGTGTGTGTGTTAGTGATATTCCCCTGAGGGCTTTACCCAACCCAACATGCCCACTGTATTGTATGAACACAAGGTTGATTGGTCGATTGGTTGGCAAGCTTCAAATCAAGCATCAAAGCTGCTTATTTGCTTATATGCAGGATTTTTATTTATTTAAGGTTGAAAGAAGATTTTTTTTTTTTGCCTTTGAAATGCAAATAAGTGCTTATACGCTTAATAATTGTAAAGCGTTTGAAAATAGACTTAGGAACTCCACTGTTCCTAGCAAAATTTCACTTCAGACTCATGTGGCATGTGTGTACGTTGGACAAATTCTCCATTGTGCATAATTTTAACACCAATCAATCACATTATAATTTAAAATTAAAAATTTTAATAATTTCCACCTAAAATTTACATAATTTTCAATTCGAATTGTAATTGAATTGAATGGCCGCAAGACTTGTTAGCAACTTGTGTGCGGTGCTGCAGCACGTTTGCGGTTTGCCAAAGCACAGCACAGCATAGCTGTGAGCGACAATATTGTTAATATTTTAATGGCAAAAACAAATAAGCCACAAACAACATCGGACGAATGTGTGTGGTCAAGGTATGTGAGAAAGGTAAACAAGAAATAACAAATAAAAAAAAAATAGCATACCATTATTCCCATTGAAATGCATATGAGTGTAACTATTGTATGTTTAACTAAAAGTGTGTCGCTTCGAAAGGCCCTAGCAAAAAAGAGTTGACTCAAATTACACTGACCACGATTGATGCTGCGTTGAGCTGTTGAGGCTTATAACTTGCTTAACACCATTATTGTTATGATCTTTTTGTTTTCTTCTTCTTCTTCTTCTGTTGTGCCCAGCCACAAGAATGCATTTTTATTTTATTGATTTATTATGAGTTCGCGGTTTATGTTAACATACATGTCAATTGGTTGAGTGTGTTTGGTGAAGAGAAACGTTATTTGCATAATTCGAATGCATCTAAGCCACTTGTAATGACAACCTACATGCATGTTTGTTGGATTATACGAAGAAGAAAAAAGGCGATAAAAACGTTAGTTTTATAGGTGGAATTAAGCGGTTGTAAAACAAAGTTTTACCCGAGTCCAACAGGTGTCAAGTGATTTATAAATTGGAATTTTTATTACTGAGTGTAAATAGAATGGCAAGTGTTTGGTTGGAACATGGGGTCAGTGAGTTAATGGCTAAGAAAATATATTTTTAAAAATAAAATAAATATTTTATACTCTTAAATAACACTGGACACGAAAAGTAAAATTTTTTCAATCTTCAAATTTTTTTTCGAACATTTACGAATTTTTTTTTTTAATTTTTTTAAATATATATAAATTTATTGTCTTAAAAATTTGTTGAAAATGTATAAACCCAATTAGAAAAAAAATTAAAATCTATATTTTTATATTGGAATTCTTTTTCGAACATTTTAAAATTTTTTTTTCCAATTTTAGAAAAAAGATATAAATGAATTGTTTTAAAAATTTGTTAAAAATGCATAAACTAAATTGGAAAAAAAATTAAAATTTATATTTTTATATTCGAAAATGTTCGAAAAAAATTCGAACATTGAAATTTTTTTACTTTTAAAAAAACATAACTACATTTTGATATTTTTAATATTAAATATTTCATTATCCACTAAACAAAATGACAAAATGATCCAACTGTAATATTTTTCATGCATAAAACGAGTGAACACTCCTTTCAGTAGAGAACTCTTGAGCACACTACTTTTTTGTATGACATTTGACATTTCTATTGTGAATATTTCACTTCTTTTTATGCTTACGAGCCAATGTACTCAATTTAATAATTAAATTAAATGCCAACTTTCAATGCAAATTTTTTGTACTTTTCAATTCATATGAAATTACAAAACCAAATAAATAATCAAATCACATCAAATTAAGTTCAATACAGCAAACTAATTAATTAAATATTTAAAATATTTTTACGGTCGTGTGAAAAATATTTAAAAATATTTAATGCCAAGGCAATTATAAAAAACTTAAAAAAAATTAATTTTTAAATGCAAAAAAAAAATTCTTCCATAATTAGCAATTTGCAGGCTATTTTGTTTTTGCTGTTGTTTTTTTTCAATAGCCATGTGAAAATATTTCCGCTCGAGTGTATTTGTCAGGATGTGTAATTTAATAAACTCCAACCAATACACACACACACACAAATAGTCAAACACTGAAACGACCACTCAAAAAAGAATTAAAAAGTAAATGAAATTCAGACTGCATGTGACACAGTTCATCAAGTTATTAAAATAATTAAGGTAATTATGGTTGAAAGCGGATTTTCCCGCAAGTTTTCGTTTTTTTTTTCCGAACCCACATTTTTATTAAATTGTTTTCATTATTTCTGCATAAATATTTGCCGTGTTTTTAAGCAGGCGGTTTTTTTTCCCGTAATGGCTCTTGCCCATAATGAGTGTATTTAATTAAATATTATAGTTCATTGGAAGCGATACTAAATGGTTAAATGGAAATAAAAAATTAAATTTAAAAAGAAAAAACTGTTGCATACTTTAAGTGCCTTAATCAAGTTTAATGAGAACAGCTGTTGGGTACACACAGAGGAAATTTTTATAATTTTCTTCACACATGTACATACAAGTGTACACATAAATTAAATTCCTTTTAACATGAAGACTCATGCGGCCAAAATTATTGCGCGAAATTTCTTATTTTATTGGCCCAAAATTGTAATTAAATTAAATTTTAATGTAATTCGTGTGAGCCTCGCCCAATGCAAATTAATATTTAAAAAGGCGCTAAGGAAAATTCGTATTTAATTTATTTCACACATATACACGCACATCTATATAAATAAGCACATGGCCATGCTGGTGTAGTCGTAAATGCAATTTTGTCAAAGCGCCAAAAAGCACACACTCCAATTTTTTGTTTTATTTTATTTAGTACGTGTGCGTGTGTGTGTGTGTGTGTAAGCACTGTTGAATATAATAAAATTGTATAATAAATAAATGAATAAGTGAGTGTATGTGTTAGTATGTGCGGATGATATGAATTTCCCTTGATTACAAACACATTCATACATATTAAATGAAATTGTTTTGCCACAAACACACGCAAATCAAATGAGTGGAATCCCAAAAGTAAGAAGTGTGTATGTGTGTGTAAATGTGTGTGTGCGCGCTGTTGAATAAATAAAATCAATTCTTTCATGCGTTTATGCGAGTGTGCCCCTCGAACAAAAAAAGGAACAAAGTAAACGCTTTATTAAAAACAAACACACTCTCGACTTGCGAGTAATTTCATATTTTCTTCTCCGAAAAGTATGCCATAACAATGATTTTTAGTAGCTATGGTAATTTAAGGAACGCAGAAAAAAATGCTTATTTAATTTTTGATGGAAATTTATTTTCCAGAGATGATGGAACATTTTCGTTTTTAATAATACGAAAGAAAGACGTTGAAGAAAACCAAACAAAAAATATATACCCAAATTTTGAATGCTAATTAATTTATGCGCTCAAGTGTATGCAACAATTTAATTAGAAAATTGTTTACGCTTAAAAGTGAAAGCATACTTTTAGGTGTTGTTTGCATTTTTAATTTTTATGACACATACTTTTTTGTCGAAGGGAGGGGTGTTTAATTTGAAAGGACATAAGAAAGAAAACAAAAAAAAAGAAAAAGAAACCAACAAGCCTCCCAGAAAGTTTTCTTTTACTGAAGAACAAGAGATGATTTGGAAGAAGAAAAAATGGTAATATCACGGAAAACATCTCAAACGGAATGACAAGTCACACCAGCTAGTGAATGTTTTATGCGTAAGTCACCCCAGAGACGTCTGAGCTGAACCAAAGCAAACACATACCGTACAATACATTATAAAGTCAGCAGAAAATACCAGGAGAGTCATCTTAAAATTGGTAAAAAATGATTTGGCAAAAAATGGCCTTATTTACAGATAATTTTCCACTTCACTTGATTAAGGACAATGGGACTAAGGTTATAATTTAAGTCAAAAATTATATAAAAAAAAAAAGAATAAAAAAAGTGCCAACAATGAACAATTCCTAGTTAATTTACGTCCAACCTTAAGCACAGTGGTGTGATGTTGCTTGCACCATAAAATGTTTGTTCACACCAGACATAATAAAAATAAGATAATAATAATAACAAAAGCCATAATAATAACTTTATCTCAAGTCGTTTTTGGCTATTTCTTAAACAACTTTCATTTTCGCTTTTCCCTTTTCCTTTTTCCCTTTTTTCCATTTTTTTCCCTTATTTTTTTTTTTTGCTGCAACCCAATCACATAAATAAAATTAGATGCTAGTTTATTTATATTGTGTTTTGCGGCAGTGTGTGTGCGTATTCTATGTCCCAGAAGTACTATTTTATTTCCAGCGTGAAACATTTATTATTAGTTTTTTCCCTTTTTTTTTTAGCAGAGCGCACTGAATACGAAGAAGTGAAAATAACAGAAAGTAGAAAAAGTAGAAAAAAAATGGGGAAAAAAATTACGCTTCATCATAACCACAAAAGCATACAAAAAACTCATACACTAAAGTAAAGGATTCGAGACATGAACGCACAAGCACACACACACATTGAAGTAACAGCACATACACATTCATGCTCACACGCACACAATCATGTCATATTTAAAGCACACAAAACCAGGCCATAACTGTCGAGTTGAACGAGAGGCAATAACCTCGAAAAAGATGGACACCGAATGCTAAAGCTGATGAGTGCAGTGCGTATGTGTTAGTTAAAGTTTATATGGGAGTGTGTGTGTGTGAGTGCGTGTGTTTAACCGTTTTCACTTTAATAAACATGTATGTATGTGTTGTCAGTAGGGGCCAACAACACTGGCTAAAAATCGATTTTCTCTCGCCAAAACCCAACTCAACTCAACTCGATGATGCTGTTGATGATGCCGTTGATGATGATGATGAAAAAGATGCAACAGCAGAGATTAACAAAGCATAGTGTAGAAGTGTAGCCTTCGTGAGTGGAAAAAAACTTTTTCTTTGCCAACCGTTTGCCACACATGTGGCCAAGATAGAAGCAGAAGCAGAAACAGAAGCGCATGCAAACAAAAAAAAAAAAAAAACACAAGCAAATTAAATGGCCGAGTGTGTTTTAATGAAATGTGGAAGTGTGGTGGCCAGCAGACAAGCTTTGAACATTTTTCCACATTTTCATTATAGCTAAGCAAAAACATTTTGCGGTGAAACACTTTAAAGAGGTCAGTAGGAGGCTAAAGAATAGTTTGAACGGCAGTTCAATCGGCCAACCACAAAATAAAGTTTAATAGAAAAGTTCAGAAGTTTGAAAGATTTTAAAATTAAGTACAATACAATCGATAAAAGTTTCAAGGAAATTAAAAAAAATGTACCCCAAAAAATCTTTTCTAATCACTTAAATGCTTTTAATTGTGAAAGGGTTAAGGCTTTTAGCTGTTTCATAGAAAGTCCCCGCTTAAATTGCATCCTTACTTAACATGACACTGCGTTATCATAACAATAATCCTTGTGTGCCCTCACACACACACACACAGTCATCCACATATGACCGTTTTCCTTATCCATCCATTTTATTATTCTTCTATTTTTTTTTGTTTCTGATGGCTTGTATTGTCTTTCCGCTTTCATAACCGCTTTAGTCTATATAAACTTTTTTTTATCTGTTTTCTTTGTGTGTGTGTGTGTCACATTCTCCCACATACAATTTCTTTTATTTCTTGGCATAAGCATAAAATTCATATTCATATGCAATATTTTTATTCCGTTGCATATTTTTCTGCGTTTTCCACTTTATTTCAGCATGAGCGGAGAGAGAGAGAAAGCTTTAACCCAGAATCGGGCAAGAAAAAATCATGAGTACGGAGAGCTTCTTTGGTTAGTGCTTCTTCACAACATGCGTCAGGGTGGAAAACAAACCAAAAAAAGTGGTTTTTAATGCAATTTAAAAAACATTTTTAAAACCAGCAACAACAACAACAACAGCGACAACAACGACAGCAGTAAAATGGGAAAAAACCAAAACCCAACAACATGAAAATAAACGCAAAATAACTGAGCGCCTAGTGCGGTTATTTGTGCAAATTTCTCCATAAAAGTAAACACTTTTTCCTTTGGCAGGCCACAGTTTTGACTGGACCGGGTGAGTGTGGCCAAGCGTAGTAATCGCACATAGCGAAACGTGTTCATTCGCCAAGGTTTTAAATTAAAAATTTTGCAATTTAATTTTTTGGTGCAAAATCCCCTGCACGAATGTAGGTCAGTTATACATTTACGTAGATACATGTACGCTCTTATTTGAGTTAAAATTTTTGCGCGCACACATGCACCTAAAAGTATGCAAAATAATTTCATTTTAGTCGTTTTTGCCGCCAGCTTGTTTACACATTTTACGGATTTTCATATTTTCGCAATTTTATTATGTTTCAGTGAATGTTTATATATTATACGTACACATAGAAAAGGAGGAGGGAAAAAAACACTTTACTCACATTATACTCACAGTATTTACTAGCCGAAAACACAAATAAATTGAATTGCTATTGTGTTATGCAAATTGTTTGTGAGGTTATGGATTTTCATTGATAGTTTTATGCGCCATATTGGCTGAATGCTAAAATTTTTTAATCAATTTTCCTTTGCCAAGCGGGTCATATCAATGCAATTGTGATAATATGTTCAGGTTTTATTGTTTGCTGAAACGAAAAACGAATATAGAGCACCTAAAAGTGGGCTATCAAAATGAAACGTGTTTGGATTACGTGGGGCGTGCGACTAATCGAATTCGTAAGGGAATCTTCAATGTGGGAGTAATATTTGTATTAATTTAACAGAGGTAGTCTGTATGTGAGAAGGGGACTTCTATACACTCATGAAATATGAAACTCCCAAAGGTATGCTATAGTTTTTGCTAAAGGTTTGTGTCTAAATATATACAAGGGATATTTTTAATAAAAATAATTATTTTTTCAACTAAGTAAGTAGTAACTAATAGGCTAGAAAATTTCAGTTGAGACCTTTGTTAAATTTAAGCCCATAATTTATTTCATAATCAAGACATTATCTTTTCGAAAATTCTCCAGTTACCCCTATCGTAGTCAAATCTAAATCACCTTTAATTGGCTTTAATTTACATAAAAATGTTGCATGCATTGCAAATACACATACTCGCTAATTTTTGCATTATTTATTAAACTTGCACTTCCCACCTGCAAAGTAACAGAAAAAAAAAAACGACATACCTATCGTAGAGTAAAATCTCCAAAGTAGACCCACATCTTGGCAAATAAATCATCGAGCAACTGCCAACACTCAGAAAAATATTACATTGGCAACATGTTCAGAAATACACAGCGGACGCAAAGGCACGGACACGATATAAACACGCCTATTTATAAAATCAGACAAGCTAACAAAACAACAACAACAAATACATATGCAACATGGCATCAAGAAGTAACGCCCCTTTAGGCAAAAAAAAAAGAAAAAAGTATTTAAAAAAAAACAAAAAAAAAACGAACAAAAAAAGAAGAAAAAAAAACGGCAAGTTAAAATCAGCAAAACAGTGAACAAAACAGCACACAAAAAAATAAACTATGTGCAAGGCAAAACCACACACGTTTAAGAGGTTTTTTTTTTCTCTGAAAGAGTTCATCATCAAAGCGCACAAAAGGGGAAAACACGGAACGTAAAGCAATTTGTATGATCAACAGGCGCAACAGTACACAGAAGGAAACATATTCAAGTAATACAATTGATATGTAGTAAATTTGGATCTCTTTTCAAACTGATGAATTGTGTTCATAGAACTTATGAAATAAATTCATTAAAAAAAGGTAAAAAAATTATTTATTGAAAAATTTTATAAATTTTGTAATTCAAATTTTATTTCCTGTGTACACTCAAAAAGCAGTCCCACTGCTCCGTTGCTGCAGTTTGTGTGGCATGCCGTATGAGGCATTGCTGCACCAACGACTACTTTAATTGAGTCATTTCCAAGTTGAAGCCGCTTTCGAGCGCTTGCCTGATCACCTTTACTGCTTTATGGAATGACTGAGAGAGAGGAGAAGGGTTTCAGCAAATGTTAAAGACAATCGGCTGTGGATCGTTTCAAAGCGTTACTTAGGGCTGCTTTTGATGGTGGCTGCCTTTGATGGTGAAGATGAAGATGACTACGATGAGGAGGAAGATGACGATGATTGCATATGTGTGTGTGTGTGTGTATATGTGAGAGTGAAGTTATTTATTGTTTCCCTTTAGTTTTCGAAGCCGTATGAAATGCCAACATGAGTAATTGTTTGAATACGTGCGAATTTTTGCGCGTCAAGAGCAAGTTGAAGTTTTCGAAAATACTTTAGTGTTCGGTGACACTTTATTAAATTTCCACTGACAGTTCAGTTCAGATGAAATACGTACAAGGGAAAAAAATATAAAAAAGGCAACACAAAAAAAATGTTGGCTGACAAATTTATCTTGTTTGACATTGGAGTGTGTGAAAGGCCCATTAAACTTAATTAGTTTAAAAGAAATAGTTTTTCTACTTACTTCCATACGAAAAGCGATGATATTAGCACGACTAGAATGAGCAGCAGGGAGAACACCGCAATCATTGCGGATGTTTGCAGTGATTGGCTGCTATAAAGGCTGGCATCGAGGATCTGGAAATAATAAAGAAAGACAAGTCACATTAATAAAAGTTGTTGACATAATCACATACTGATTGAATATTTAAATAAAAGAAAATTCCTTACAATTCGCCTCAAAGTATGCATTCAATTTAAAAAAAAAACTTTGCATACTTTTAAGCAGCTTGTTAATGCTGCTTTGTGCAAATTCCACACCAAAACTTTTGACTCTTTTACCCTTTTACCCTTGTTTCGTATGATATTTGCATACTATTAGGCTGTTAAGCTTTTGGGAGCAAAAAAAATCACAACTCAAACAGAAGCTTAAAAACTTGTTGATAAAAATGCTCACAGCAAAAGGCAAATGTTACGCGAATTGTGAACTTTTCATGAAATTACATAAATTTTTTAATTTAAACTCAGCGAGAGCAAACAAGCTCCTTAGCAATGCAAAAAAAAAATACACAAAAACACCGACGACCAACTGACCCTTTTGATTTGCCCATGCATGAAATATGCGGAATTTTTTTGAAATTCTTTTTTTGATTGTTTTTTGTTCTGTTCTGTTCTGTTAGCACATCAAAAACTTTTCAATGAGAATGTAAAAACGAAAAAAAGTATGTAGTAGCTACTATCAAAAAAAAAAAAAAACACCCGAAATCAGTGGCAGAATAATACGCAAAGTGAGTGAGAGGCACAAAAGAAAATCGCTATTCCGTAATTTCGTAATGCTCAAGTGGAAAATAAAACGATAAAAAGTCTTACTTTTTTCTGAACTTCTTTTCGGTACATTTTATTTTGTATATTTTGAAATATATATGATGCAACCCAAAGGGATTTACTTGAAGACAGCAGCCCACAGAGTCCACTAGAGTGCAATAAATACAAGTGGAAGATTTTTTTGTTGTTGTGAACGTCATCAAAACTTTTTGAAACTTTTTTGTTTCATGAACTTGATTGGGAAAAGTAAGAATTTTGATGAAATTTACTGGGAAATTTTTGTTAGAAGGTTAGGTTAGGTTAAGGTGGCTGCTGGAACTCCTCTAGACTTAGGTAAAATTAGATCCAGTGAAATTTGTTAAGAATTGCATCGGTACAGACCAGAGAACTGTATGCGGTCATGTTTTCTATTTTGCGATATATATGAATAAAAAGGGGTGCAAGTGTATACCGGCACCGCAACCTATGCGATAGTTCAGTTGAGAATAACTTCAAAAAAGGAGTCAATTAGCGAATGGCTCTCTCACATACTTGAGTGTAAAATGCAAACACCGCATTCACTCAAAATAAAAATTATGTTGCGATGCGATGCGGAACTCCCACGCACATTAGCATATTTTACATTTCCATTGAGCTTAAGCAATTCATAGATAAAAATCGACAGTGGCGATCACTTCGAATAATTTTTGTTTTTGCTGTGTTTGGACTTGCGGTATTTTTGCGGAGTGAGTCATAGGAAAACTAAGTATCCATGCGGTGTATAAGAGAGTGCGGTGCATCGCTGCTGTTCCTTGTCAGTACTGTCCAAATATGAAAACGGAATTACAAAAATTTCTACTCATAAAATGACCATAATTGCCTCGACTAAAATGCGACAAAACCTTTTTTATGTTTTACTTTTCAACTTTTAAGTTTACTCTTTAAGGTTCAGGAGGTTGAAATCCATATTTTCTACGTTAAAATTCGTCATGAGTAACTGAGCCATTATTCGGAAAATGTTCCCTTAATTTGCTCTGCAATCATTAAAGGCACCTCTTGCACTTTACAAGCCACCCAAAACGTAATTTCATTGAAATCCCTATTAAATCAGTCGAACCGAATTTCGTAATATTTCTCAATAAATTGCCCTCAGTTCAAAACAAAGGGATCATAAAGGCAGGTTCGTGGTACTATGCTGGCTGGGCATCACTTTACATAATTTATTTTATAATTTCAGACGAACATTTAATTTCATATCAATTTCTGTATTAATTTCTTAATACTCAATAAAATTGATTTATTGTCGGTGCGAGATTTTTTTTTTGTATCAATATGGGTGACACAATTTCCACTTTAAAGCGCTTATCAAAATATGAATACAATTGAATGTTGCGGCTGATGATAATGCTTTCGACGTGCATTCCGCAGTGTTTTTATTTTTACGAATTTACTTATGGTAATTAATCATTTAAGGCCAGACATAAATATTTAACTTTAAACTATTGCCAGGCCGCAGATAAGTTGTGAAAATATTGGTGATGGTGTGAAACATAGGAAACATAGGAAACATAGGAAACAAGGGGGAAAAAAGGGTTTCGTTCAAGTGATTTTGATTTGATTTGTCCAACATGGAAAAAACCACATAAACATGCTCTCATTTCATATTTTTCATAGACTTTGCTTAACAGCGGAAGCTTATCGCGGGAAAATATTTTTTGAGAAATTCAATTGAAAGGCGTAGGCCAGTCGTGTAAAGAAAAAAATAAAGATTAAATGAATTATACATATTTGAAAAGAAATAAATTAAGTGTAAGTAATTGCCGGGGTGTGGGGTAAGGGGCCACACCACCAACACAAGTCATGCACATGAAATCAACATTATTTATTTTTTATTTTATTTAACATTTTTTTTTTGTATATTTTCCTAAGGCATACCACCAATTCTTGATTAATGTTGTTGGAAAGTGGAATGTGTGGAAGGAAAAATACATTTTTTTTACGTAATATTTTCATAAATAATATAGCAACAACAATGAGAAATTGAAACAATTATCGATAAATCTATTAACGCATTGTTTAGACAAGATATGGCCGTTTACAGATAAATAAAAGCAAGCAAGCAAGCGAACAAACAAGCAAACGTATGCATCAACGATTGAACGAACATTTCTTTTGCTTGTTTGTATTTCTATGTGGTGGACTTGGTCTGTTGATAGACAGCTGGCGGCATATGCAGCAGGGATTAGTTTGGAAACAGCAGTTGCATTACTGTACGAGTAGCAAGTCAAACAGTTGCATGTGACTTTACGATATCAGCGCTCGTAAGTTGTAAATAAATAAAACTATAAAAAAATAAATTGAGGTGAAATTGAATTTGATATTATAAGCGTTTGGCAGTTTTCCGTTCAATTAAAATGCTGATATGAAACTGCCACATGACAAGACATGCAAGTGGGAAAAGCAAATAACAGGCGAAATGACTACTGTTAGGCTACCTTTTAACGATAGCGAGATAGTAAAGGTTGGGTGATTGTACAAATAAAATAAAAAAAATGTTTATTAAAACAGGAAAAGAGAAACGAAAAAATAGTTAAAATTACACTGATAAGTTTGACAATCGATCAATGATTATTATTAAAGTTAGTACATTTTCCCCTGCTAAAATGCTTGTAAATTACAATTACAATTCAACTTGCACTCAAGCCAATTACCGCATTTAAGCTTAATTTGAAATTATCTGATAGTAGGTACTTATACTACCCAACAAGCAAGTAAGCAAGCAAGTAAGCAAGCGAAAGCAGTAAGGAGGAACAATTATGCCTGAAGCTAAAATCAAATAAAAAATTATGAGAGGAAAACTTTTCAGTATTTCCGCAAAGTTTCCCCGAAAAAACAACAAAAACAACAACAATTTTAACCCACAAAAATAAAAAAAACACCAGAGCAGGCAAAGGAAAACTGCTTTAATAAGAAAAAAAATAAGTAAAAAGTAAAAAACAAAATGAAACAAAAGTAAAGTAAAGTAAAGTAGAGTAAAGTAAATGGAAAAAAAATGAAGATTAACTCAACTCTGTGTGCCGAAAATGAAGAAATATAAGAGAACTAAGCAGTAAGCAAAAGCGTGAAAAAGTAGAAAACTTATTATTTTTACGATTATTTCAAGTAAAAGTAAAATCGTATTTCCCGGCAACTTTCACCCCTTCCCCCCTCCAGAACACCAGAACTCCGTGATTTTTAATAAAGAAAAATTTTAAGCAGTTTTCTTGATGCTGCTGCTATTTTGTGTGCCCTCAAGGGTAGGTTATGCCCTGAAAAGTAAAGTAAATTTAAGGAAACTCACTAAAAAAAAAGTTAAACAAAATAAAATAAAATAAAATGGAAAACGTATACAGGAAAACCGCTTGAACGCTTTGAAACTGAAGATTGACATAAAGGATTGCTTTTCTATATACGTAGCAGAAACGAGTGCACTATTTGACCTAATTTATGACATAAAGAAAAATAACAAAATAAGTATAGCAAAAATTAAATTTCAAGGTTTGAAAGGTTTGAAGGCCGATTGTTGGGGGAAAAGAAGTGGAAAGTATTAGGAAATAGCAAACTTGAAACAGAAAGAAAACTGCTTAAGGGCTTCTTTGAACTCCAAATGAATGCAATTGGCGGAGAAAAATTGAAAAAGTAGCTAAAGAAAAGGGTGAGTGACGAAAAGTATTTTCTGTATTTTTGTATCCTCTCTCATTGACTGTTTGTAACCTTGCAGTGAGTGCATCTATCAAACTAGCGAATTCATGGCAATATCATAGGCAGGTGTAATTTGACGATTTTATGTAATACTTGGCCTAAAAAGGGCCAAAATTTGTCCAAAAGCCTTGAGAAAGTATCTTTAGACTAGTGCAGAGACTAGTTCATAGACTAGTCCATAGCATAGTCCACAAACTACTTCATTATCTAGTCCAATAACCATAATCTAGTCAAAAATATAGTCCATAAACTAGTCTATAAACTAGTCCATAAACTAGTCTATAAACTAATCCATAAACTAGTCTATAAACTAGTAAATAAACTAATCTATTAACTAGTCCATAAACTAGTCTATAAACTAGTCCATAAACTAGTCTATAAACTAGTCCATAAACTAGTCTATAAACTAGTCCATAAACTAGTCTATAAACTAGTCCATAAACTAGTCTATAAACTAGTCCATAGACTAGTCAATTAACTAATCCAGCGACTACTCCTAAACTAACTATTAACTAAATTTCAAACCATAAAATTTCTGCTGCAACATTGACTGGCAACAAAGTGTGTATATTCAACGCAAGCAATTGAGTATCAAGAAGACTTTACCATTAAGTTGTATGTAGGTACTTCAGTACAAATTTTATTATTTAAGTTTTTGACAGAAGTCATGAGAAGCCTGCATCAATTTGCATATGTCATTTTCCCCACACAAACCTTTCCACCTACAGTCATCTCAACAGCGATGAAACTACTCACAAAAGTGTTGTTAAAATAAGTTCAAACTTTTCGCCACTTAAGTGAGATTGGTGGAGGTACGTAGCAGCTTCTTCTTAAAAAAATCAAATGTCAATTTCAGTGCCAAAATCTCGTAAACTTTTGTTTTATGTTGTATTTTTTTTTTTAGGTACTTTTCTACTACTATTGTTTACTACTATTTTGTTTATATATTTTCTGTAACAATTTTGTGATTATTTACAAGAGTTGCCAAAACAAAACAAAACCATTAAAAAAAAGGACCCCAAAAAAAGTACCAAAAAAAGGTGCATGGGTACTATTTTGTTTTGCTCGGATATCATTTCGCCAAAACGCTCTCGCCCAAAACTTTTCGCCCCACTATTAGTTTGCCCAATTCTTTCTGATTCCCGTTCAGTTTCACTATGGTTGCAGGCACGTGCTTAGCTAGTGTGTGTGTGTGTGTGTGGGTGTGCTTTACTTTTTTCCCAACAGATTTTTCGTACTTTTTTTCTTTTTGTTTTTTTTTTGATACCATTTGGTTTCATTTGCTACTCAATCAGTATCAGGGAAAATTCTTTGTAACCACTTTTTGGTGAAATTGTTTGGAAACATGCATGGCTAGGGTTTCCTTTCTATACTTTTTTTTTGTTGCAATCATTTTGTTGGTGTTGTTTTTTTGTTGTATTTTCATCTCCCTCATATATGAATACGACTTGAAAAGTATATTTGTTTTGTTTTGTTTTTTGCACGTATGCGTATGTGTGTTTGGAAAAGTTTTGTATGTGGGCCGAATCATGCTGTTGATGCCATGTTATAGGGCGTTTGGTGTGGTGTGGTGTGGTCTGAGGCTGCTTTACTTTGCTTTAGTCGAACTTCAAAGTGTTCTTTCTGCTATTGCTATAAGCCTCGTGTTAAATTGAGCAGCAATGCGATTTGTTGATTTTTCACAAAGAATTACTTTTGTACTGTATACGCCTTCTGTGCGGGAGGGGGTTAACTCCTGCTTAAAGACTTTTTAAGTTTTAAATGTAGAAGTTTTCCACTTTTCACTTTAAATTCCAAATGTTTCGCACTAAGTTTTGCGTTTCCTGTATGTATTTTGGATTCCGTTGCCTCCTTCCTGCCTCTACCATCATTCACAGTTGACATTTTATAAAAATATATCTGATATATTCAATTTGCTATTGTCACGTCGTTTTCCTCTATTTTCGCTTAACGTTTTTTCCTTCTGCTGCTAAAAGTCTCTTGAAATATTCGTACCGAAAATTTACTTTACAGCCAGTCAGACAGACATTCATACACTACTCCAATTCGTATTCGTTTTGGGTATCCTTCTTAATGTTTGGCTCTCTTTCACTGTGTGTGTGTGTGTGTGTGTGTGTGTGTGTGTACAAATGTTCGAACGTGTGTGCAAAAATGTTGTGTCGTGTGGAAAACATCATCGTCATCTTCGTTGCAGAGTCCTGGCTGTCGTTGTCATTGTCGTTTTCCCATCATGATGAACATCATCAGTAACAGCATCAACATTATTTTGGTAGCACCAGTTCTTTTTTTTCCTTCCTCCACTTATATATATTTTTTTTCCTATGTCGTTTTATATCAATGTCAATGTATTCAAGGAAAAATGTGCGTTCCAACTGTCACATGCTTTTTCTTCATCATTTCCCTTTGCATGTAACTCGTGTCCTTTAAAATTTAAGCAAGGATTATTTCTTGTGTGTGTTCGTGTGTTCGTGTGTTTCTTTTAAGCAGGAAAAGAAAAGTTTTTGCGGTAAGACTTTCGCCTGGCACGAGTAACAGCCGCCCGTAGTAGTAGTTCTGCTGTCTTTCTGTCTGTCTTCCTCACATGGCTGCGTGTGTGTTTTGCTGTCTTCTTTAACTGTATTGTGTGGGTGGCTTTGGGTGGCATTTTAAATGTAGTACATGTGTGTGTGTGTGTGTGATTCCATCCTGCCACTCTTCGTGAAGTTTAATTTCGTATGTTTGTCTCGTCTTGTCGTGTGATTTAGATTTCTGCTCGTCATCTTCTTCCAGTGAATTTAAGGATTTTGCAAGCGTCTGATAAGATTTTTTTTCCCAACTTTTTTTCGCTTCACATTTTCACATGACATTTTTTTACTACACAGCTTCTGTGCTTGTGCCAAAATTGACACAATTCGATAAGAGAGTGGATCTCGCAGCAGCACATACGAAACGAAACGATGTGAGGCTACGAGAATACGTAGAAAAATTTACGCTAATCCATTAAATTGATTTTGATGGCAATTGAATTTGAGATTTCGTTCGTTTTTGCGGTGGATAACTTCTCACTTGAGCGTGAATTTCAAAGCAATTTTCAATAGAGTAGAAGCAAGTGGATTTATAATTTAGGTGCACACATTTTTTTAGCTTACAAAAATTTAATTGAATTTAATGGGAAATATTTAAAATTATTGAATATTGATTCAATTCAACAATCAATATTGTATCTTATATTGTATTCACCCACTAAATGTTTTCCCATCCAAGCACAACAAGCTACCAATAATAACAAAACCCACAACAACAACAATAACTCAAATGATGCTGCTTTACAAGTCCATCAAACACTTTGCATGCTTATCTACAATTTACTCCCAGCTTAAGCTACCGACGAAACTCCCTAAAGGTTTACCTTTTACCAAACATAAAGAAGCATAAGAAAATTCGTGCTCTGTAGAAATTTTTAGCTACTTTTTTGCCACAGTAAGTCCTTCGTATGGAGAGTGAAACTTACGCTTTATAAATTTAAAAAAAAGTGTAAAAAAATAGTTTGCTAAACCCTTACTCCCACTAAAACGCAGTAAATAAATTTCCTTTAAATTAATTTCAGGAACTTGGAATTAAAATTAAGGATAATTGCAGATTATGAAGGGAAATTACAGAAATAAATTTAGAGAAAATTTGGGTTCTGCTTTTTAGTCGGTGTAAGGTTTTTTTTTTTAAGTTTTTTTCCCGTTTTTTCAAATTTTTAATTTTTTTTTAAATTTATTTTTTTACTCTTTGAATTTTTTTTTTTTCCTTTGTTTCTCCATTTTTCACCTTTTTCTAAATTTTTTTCGTTTTTCCTTCTTTTTTCCATTTATTTTTCAGTTTTTTCATTATTCGCTTTTTTCCCTTTAAAGGGATACATTTAAAAAAACTTGTTTTTTTACCCTTTTTTTGATTCTTTTTTATTTTTTCCCGTTATTTTCCCTTTGGTTTTTTACTTTTCCATTTTAACTTTTTTTTTAATTTTTTATTGAAAGGAAATTCCCCTTTTTCGTATTTGACCTTTTTTCTAATTTTTTCCACCTTTTTGCCCTTTTTTCCCTCCCCCTTTTTTCTCACTTTCCCCTCTTTTTATACCCCCACACTCACTGTGGCAGGGTATACTCACTTTGTCACAACGTTTGTAACGCCCATAAGGAGGCGTGTCCGGTATGGAAAAGTATATATATTCTTGATCAGTATCACCTCCTGAGTCGATTTTGCGATGTCCGTCTGTCTGTCCGTCTGTCCGTCTGTCCGTCTGTCCGTCTGTCCGTCTGTCCGTCTGTCCGTCTGTCCGTCCGCACGATAGCGGTCGCAGTTTTGGAGATATCGACTTGAAACTTTGGGTACATGTTTTTCTCGTGAATACTGAGATCAAGTTCGAGAATCAGCCAAATCGGACAAAAACTGGGCGTAGCTCCCATACACCGAAAAAAAAGGTAAAAATTTTTTATTGTTGTATTCGATTGGAAATGTTTAGAAACGTATTTTTGACATGGTCCGAGGTTCTGAAGCCACATATATAAGGGTCTAAATGGGGTCTTGAGACCAATATTTTTTTTTTTTGTGGATTTAATTGGAAATTTTTAGAAATGGATTTTGGACATGGTCCGAGGTTCTGAAGCCACATATATAAGGGTCTAAATGGGGTCTTGAGACCAATTTTTTTTTTTTTTTGTGGATTTAATTGGAAATTTTTAGAAATGGATTTTGGACATGGTCCGGGCTCCAAACCACCTATAATTGGCTCAAAATAGGGTCTTGAGACCACATTTTTATATGTTCGAGGTACTTCTTCCTACTGTGTGGGGGTATTTCAACTTCGGTATAGCCGAAGATAGTCCACTCTCTAGTTTTTTTTTTTTTTTACTATTTTAATATTTTTTTCAAACGCAACTTTAAGTATTTGGGCTTTGTAGCTGATCAGTACGAAAGTTGATACATTCTGCATTAAAACACTACTCCATCTCCTACCTTAAAAAAATTTTAACTGACAACCGCAACCATTTACCTACTGGGTTCTTCTCTCTAACGAATAATGAAAAAAAACATTTGAATTTGCCCAACAATAAAATTCCGTTGAATTTTTCCCCTTATTTGAACATATAGCAAATCACAAGACCCAAGAAACATGCTAGTCCCAAGTAAATCAAGCGTTTTCTCCGTTATTTTTAGCAAATACATGCTACAGTTGCATTCACATTTCATGTTCCACCAGAAAGGCGAAGCCAAACCAAAGCTTTTCTTCCGCAATTTTCGTGTAACAAAAGGCTTTGTTAAAGTTGATGTGATGTTGTTGTACAGTTAGTTGGTGGGTGGTGCGGGTAGTCATTTTGCAATTTCGTGCGTCAAACCCCCCGCCATAAGGTAAACATTCACCTGATTTCTTCGGCATGGCCAAGAAAAAAAAGCCAACTTTGAAGTGTAACGTCCTTTTTTGCTTTCCTTTCCTTTCCTTCCCTTCCTTTTTTTTTCTTCTGTTGTTAGCCTTGAGTGTTGTACATTGGTTAGAGTGTAAAAGGGAAGTTTTCCGGTCTTGTGTGGCTTTTGATTTTCTAATATTTATTAAATTGATGTAAATCCTCTTAAAGCTGATTTTTGTGGCAATATAATTGAAGGTGATTTGTCAGAATAGATTTTACATGTACTTCAGTGTGATGGTTGGGTATGAGTGTGAGACTGTGCGTGTGGTCGGATGGTCTGAGGATTTTCCGTATAATTTCATTTTGAAGTACACCTTTACACACACACACACACTTGAGAAAAATCAACATAAATGTCAGAATTAAGTGGAATTTCGCTTTTCTTTTCATAGTCAGGGTGTTACATTTTTTATTTTCCCCCGGTCATGTGTTTGATTTGACTCAAGAGCACATATTTCCTAATAAATATGACCTTTGTTTTGTTTTTATTTTATTTATTTTTTTTTATTATCAAATCCTAAACAAATACTATTTTATACATATTCATTCATTCCTCTGCTGATTACGAAATTCCATTTCAAGGAATTGTGGAGCGAATACCCTTAGTCATTATGCCATAGATTAGGCCCATCAGTCATATTAGCCATTATGTGGCGAGGGCCTAGTGGTTTTTTGTACACATCTTTGGTAACAGCTTAGCTTGGCTTGGCTTGTAAAGCTTTTTGTGTGTGTGTCTTGTCTTGTCTGGGCTCAACGCCTAAATGTAGGCCAGTGAAGAAAACAAAAAAAAAACTTTTCTTTACGTCAAAAGATAACAATTTTCCATAAAACGTCATTATGTGTTGGGTATACATAGTATACATTGTTGTATTGTTATTATAAAGTGTGGTTGTTGTTGTTGTTGTAGTTTCATTTTTGGCATTTTACCATTTTTAGACACTTTTTGCCACTTTGTCTGGCTGCCTGCCTGCCTGTTTGCTATCGTTTTTGGTGGGGTTGGCTTTTGGTCCACACCATTTCATATGCCATATGTTGCAAGCCCACTTTTTGTTGTTATAGCTACTGATTTTCTTTCACCACTGCCCTATAGAAAACACAGTTGTGTGTATGTGTTTAGAGGAGGCCATCTACCATCAACCACTGTTGCTGTTGCTAATATTAAATTTTCATTGTTGTTCTTGTGATTTTTGACTTTAGCATCTGTTGATAATACAATTTTGTATGTTGTTGCCACTTTTTTGTGTGCGTCAAAAGCTTACAAGTGGCACAGTGTGTCGCATCGCATTTTGTTTTGCGACTGGCTTTTTCTGTGTCTTTTATGGAAAAGTTGTTGACTCGGGCGAACGATTGGGGAAATTGCTTAAGTTTTTGCTTAAAATTTAAGTAGTAGGTACAGTTTTTTTATGTGATGTGCGTGATGTGAAAAATAAGTTAATTTGACAGCTTCAGTTGACAGCTGTCAGTGATGCATGCAAGATAGCAAATTGGTTCAGAAAATTTTACCTTAAAGTAATCAAAGGCAAATCTTGGAAAATATTTAATCAAACAATCTTTAAACTATTGCTGATAGCTACCTTAACCCTTTGGGATACTTTAAGGTAAAATTGACCCAATTTTTTAAAGGCACGGTAGGCTTGATCTTTTTGTAAACATTTTAATTTTTTATTTGAAATGCCACCGAAGCTCATTTGCTTAAAAAAATATTTGAGCATGAACTGAAATTGTATTTCCCTGACAGCTGTCACCCACAGCGCCTTTTAATGTCAACTGTCAAAAAGTCTGCCTTTTACATTTAAATCATTTTTGCACAAGTGGAAATTATTATTATTATTATTATTACCGTTTGACACTGGAATGAAAATGACATTAACGTGTAAAGGAGAATTAGAACAGATGCGAAAAAATGCGGGCTGTGCGAAAAACGTTAATCACTTGTGTGTGCGTAATTTCAGGGGTGGGCGCTAACTGGAAATTGCTTTTCTTCTTTCATCAAAGCCCCGAGGGCGTAATTAAAACTAGCCTAGTTCTAGTCACAGAGAGCACTTAACGACCCTTCGCTGTTGGTGTGTGCGTACCCTTCAACCCTTATACTCTTACAAAATTTTATAATATTTCACATAAAATGGTTATGCAAATTATGAATTCACTCCACTTACCGGTATGGCCTCGCACATATCACTGTCCCAGGCTTGTTGCGCCTTCAGTGCCATCTCCTCCTCATTGCAATTGCTCAGACTGTACTCGCCCATGGAGGGTGGTCGGGGCGGCGGTGGTATCATGAATTTGGGCGGTGGACCCAGTGGGCCGCCACACTCATTGCATTCAATCATATCGTCAAACATTTTCCACATTTGTATGAGTGAGTAGGGGTTATCAATGGGCAGAGACTTGTTTGGTTTTATTTTTTTTTTTTTTTATTAATTTTTTTTATTTCTTTTTGAAGAAATTTTTAATTTTTAAAATAAAATTTAAAATAAAAATTCGAATGGTCATTTGAGTAAAGGGAGTTGCGGCTCAACTCTTGTCAAATGCGTATCATTTTGGTTGGTTTAGTTATGTGTGTGTGGGCTCTTCTACTGCGGACTGTTGTCGTTGTAAGGGAAATCTGCAATGAAAGAGAATAAAATTTGTGTTATTTAAATTAATTTCCATGCTTGATTGGTTATTAAAGGAATTTGAAATTCTCAATTCTACACACTCAGCATCACAAATTTGAGGTCCTTTTGATTTCAAACCCACAGCTGCTGATGGCCAATGAGCACCTTTTGTGTTCAGCTCTATACTAATATCATGTCACTTAATTCCTTCCGCCTTGTCATACACTCCAAAAAAAGAAACATGAAAAAAATCTTTGTACAGCACAACAAAAGCAAATGCTTGTCGGCTGTCTCTAAACTGTGTATGGAGGATTTCCTTGCCTGTGACCTTTTTGGCTTTTGTAAATGCAAAGAGTGGTGGTGTCTCCATACTCTATAGTATACAAGAGAAGACAAACTATTAAGTACACCAGTGCCTGTCGTATGACATTCTTAATTATCTGCAAATTTCAATTCTCAGCACGTAACAGACGCTTCTTTTTTTTTGTCGCCCGCCACAGATTTCTTTTATGAAATTTAACTATTATTTGGTCTTTTTTTTCTAATACTTTTGATTACACATATGGTGGGTAGATATTTGCAAAAATGTATAGAAAAATTGGTGGCAGGCAATTAGTATTGGAAAAGGACTCGTGCCTGTCTATAAGTTCTTAGGGATAATCAACATTTGTAATAATTATATTGATTTAGTCGTTTTTTTTTCATTTCATGCCATACATAACAGTTTATTTTCTGCTTTTATCCCCACCCAAAAAAAAACCGCTTCCGCTAATTCGTTTAATTTTATTTATTTCATTTTCATTTGGTTTTCCAATATTTGGTTTTTGTTTTTTTTTTTCATTGTTTATATGTTAAGCTTCTCCCCTCCCTTGCTTTTATCTTTAACCAAATTGTTTTTGTTGCATTTTTTTCTACTGTTGTTGTTGTTGTTGTTTTCTTTTCCATCCCATGTTATTGTTACCTAATCGCCCAGCCAGAAGTCAATTTTGTACGTTTTAACCCCCGGTTTTATTTTTTTGGTGTGTTTGGCTGCCTTCCACGCACATAGCACATATGCCTTGAAGCTGTTGTAATGCAGTAGAGGAGGTTTTTTTTGTTGCTTTTTTTTGTTGCTTTTTTTTTTTGTTTTTGTTCATTCGATACTGTTTCAATGCTTCAATATTGTTTTATTTGATTATTCAATATACAACGGAGAGGAGGAAAAAAAATTAAATAAATAAAAATAAAAAAATCGAACATACGTTGGTGCTGGTGGTGGTGGTGTGTGGCTTGTGCACACTTCAGTTTTTTTTTATATAAAAACTAAGTGTGGCTTGAGGATTTCTACTATAATTTGAGGATGATTTCTGAGATCATATTTGAGTGGGAATAGATTTAAAAAGAAAGGATCAAATCATTCCGTGAAGGTTTTTTAAACTTGTCTTTGCCCCAATTCAATTGAGCCTCACTAATTCTCATTTTAATTGGACATTTTCCAAAAGGTTTCCATTTGCCTCCTTTGCCCTCCCTACACCAATCTACACAAATCTACAGGTTGTGCAAATTAAGTTCATTGGGACATTAAACAAGCAAACAGACAAACACACAGAAAGCGAAGTAATCAAACTTCAAACATTTTAATTCAATAAACCCAGCCAAGCGAGGGCATTTCTACGAATGATAGCATCTCTGTATATCTTTCAACTAAACTTCAATGCTATATGCCGATAAGATCTTTCGTAAACCAGAGAGCTGAGCGAATCAAATGTAATCCTATGTTGACATTTAGATTAAAAGATATTTTGTAACGTACAAGACGAAGATGTTTGCTGTTGTTGTTGTTGTTGTTGGTATGGTCTTTCGTTAAAAAAAAAGAAATCAAACAGAAAAACCAAACAAAAGTGCAGCTAAATAACATAATGACACTGACACATAAGACAACAACAGCAACCAGAAATTGGAAAAAAAAAAAAAAAAAATCCAAAAACAAGAAACAAAACCCAATTTTGGGTAGGTAAGACATACAATGCATATTGGCCTTCAGATACAAAGGTATCGAATGACATTGCAACGAAATGATGTTGAAATATTTATGGTTTTGTCGATTGTTTGAAAGAAAAAACAAATTTGATAGGGAAATTGTCAGAGGCAGGGAAATTAGAAGAGATTTGCTAGAAATTTATTTGAAGAAAATTTGTGGTTTAGAGACGAACTAGAACTGTGTGTTCAGTAGATAAGTTAAATTACCTCAATAAGCATTGCAATAAGTAGCTATTTTCCAGTCTATACACATATATATACATAGACACACACATATACAACAGAGTCCTCCACACAAAGAGCCAAGACAGTCGAATCAATGAGCTTTTTTCTTATTTTTTGGTTTTTTTTTACTTTTCTTTGACTCACTCACATCCAGCAGCCGTCTGCTGTCTTTTGCTAACTTGTTTTATTTTTATTTTTCTTAAGTTTTATTTTCCTTTTTTTTTTTTGCTGTTTTCTTTTAAACATTTTAAGCTACTTCCTTAGCGATAAAATTAGAAATCGATTGAAATGTCTTTTGTGATTAAGTAGAGTATCTTTGGTTTTCAATCGCACCTTTCAAGATTTGAAATGATCCCTATTAAGTTTAGATACACAAGAAGACAGACAGCCAAAGGAAGAGGACGTAGAAGAAGTAAAATAAGTAAAATAAGACGATGATGATGACGAAGACAACGAAGACAACGACGACGACTCCAGTTGTCCCTACAGTACAAGAATATAATGAAACAAATCGACTTGAATCACAAAGTAAAGCAAAAATAAAATAAATAAAAGAAAAGAAAAGAAAACGCACCAGAAAAATCAAATAGAATCAAGAGCAGCAAATGAAAAAGAAAAATAAAGCAAAGAAGCAAGACAAAAAAAAACAATTCAAGCCAACAGCGAAAAATCGATTTGTTTTCAGATTAAGTCATGATGATGAGCGTTAGGTGACTTAAAGCTCCGGAGACGGCAGACAATCACAACGACAATGACTACGAACAAACGACAGAAAAAAAAACCCAAATCAAGCTAGGAGACATTCTACCTTCTCGCCAACAACAAAACAATTTGAAACTTGGCCAGGTAAGAAGATATCAAATGAAATATTGTATTGAGACGAAAATACTTTAATTGTTATCATTCTCCAAAGATATTGAATGTGGGAGCACACGAAAGAACGAAAGAACGAACGAATGAACTAATTTAAAAGAAATGAAACCAATTAAGTAATTGCCAAAGCTATTTTCAAAAGATATGAAATTAAAGTAGCCATTAATTTTAATTTTCCCTTACTTGTTTCATTTTTTCACTTTTGTCAGTTTTACAGAAAATTCTCGGGATAAATAATTGAAAAATTAAAGGAAGTCTGAAGAGGCCAAGGAAAAAGTAAGAGAGAAAAGCGTTATTTAAGTGGCTACTAATGAGCGGGAAAATCATAGTAGAGAACGGAACTTATCGATGGAGGTATAAACTAAATTAACAAAAGTGAAGAGAAGAAATATATCAGTCGGTATTGGGCGCAGTACAGACAAGTTTGGTAAAAAAATATGAACTACTTAAAGAATAAATAGAACAAATTTTAGCAAAATTGGACCAATAATTGTTTCTACTTTATGGTACTAAAAATATACCAAAAATATTATAATTTATATTTAATAAAATTTTTAGATAAAAGTAAGACAATCTGGTCAAGAAAAAAATTACAGAAAAAAATGCACTTTGTTTTTTTGAACAGACTGCACTCCGGTTGGGTGTCGTTAATTCGGATTCGCTGATTCTAATGCCATTGTCTCTTTATCTAGATTGGGTCATTTTAGTCTTAAAATGGTTACACAAATTTTTAATATTAATGATAACAAAAAAATAAAAACCCAGTAGTGTTTTACAATCTTCGAATTTTTTTCGAACATTAAAAATTTTTTTTTTTATTTTCCAAATTTTTAAATTTAAAAAAAAATTGTTTTTTTTATGAAAAATGTAATTAAAATATATAAAAAAAAATCAAAAAAATTATGTAACATTTTTTTTTTAAATTCGAAAATGTTCGAAAGAATTTGATTTTTAAAACCTAACCTTTAAATGTCTATACCTTAAATGCCAAATATTAAAAATATGATTGGTTCAATATTCGATTTTTTTTCGAACCATTTCGATATTTATTCGAAATTTTTAAAAATGTTTTTTTAATTCTTAATTTTTTTTTATTATTTTGATAAAAAAAAATTATATTGACCGCATTTTGTAATTTTTCTGAGTGTATATTTTCTATTTAATGTTAGTATAACAATTGATTACATTTATTCTAAAAGAACTTTAATGAACTTGTCATTCGTAGAGAACAATTCAGTTTTCGAACATAAATTTTCCACTTACATATTTAAGTCAACCCACCCCTTTCGCTTTCTTTTTCAATTGAATTCAACCAAAGACTTCTTACTTTTGTTTGCCATAAACCAAAAAAAACTACTTGAGAGTAAGAGTAGTGAGTACTTTCCTTTCTTCCCAACCGCCAGCTGTGGACTTGTGTCTTTATAAAAGCAAACAATTGACAATATTTAATTGAATTGTTTTCATATCGCCCTTGCCGACATTCCTACTTATTCTCCTTGCTTTCCCTACTTCCCTTCAACATACCAAGTCATAAATAACTAATTTATTTATACTGTTTTATCGGAAAAGCATACCTTTAAGTGGTGTGGTTTGCTGGAGATATACGTCAGCTTGATTTCTAAATTGTTTGATTGGTTTTGTTACAAGCAAAAAAAAATGTAAAAAAGCGAAAGGTAACCAAATGCCACAACACCCCAAAATAAGTAATACCAAATACCTGAAATGCATTCAAATGACTCAATTTTCGTTTGCATTTTGGGCTACGTACACAAATTCTAATAGGGTTTGCATGATAAATGACAGGGACAAGAGCACATGCAAGGGTAAGTAATTTATATATCGGATATAAGCAATTTAAATTCAGGTAAAAGCATTTAGATAACAACAGAGCAAAACGATTCTACCTGAAGGTTTTTTCTTTTTTTCGAACTAGTCTGTCTCCCTGAATTTAATAACTCAATTGTAACCAATTTAAAAGGCAGAGACAAAAACTAAAGTATAAAAACGTTAGGAAGTGCGAATTTTAAAAGGAAATAACAAAAACCCTAACTTCACCCAGTTAACGCTATCGCACAGCTAATTGTACGCAAGCTTAACTAAGCATTGCCGATGCAACTCGGGGAAACAGAAAAGAAAATGCACCAGTTGAAGTTTTGTGAGATACTTTCACAGTCTGGCACTTCGAGAGATGAGATTTTTATAGACTTAATGCATTAATGCTGCACACCAGACTAGTCAGATAGTCCGCATGGCAGCAGCAGAAGCATGCAAAGGACGACAAAGTGGGATGGATGGAGTTAGGAAAAGAAAAAGCAGCCCGCTTCCTTAACACTTCTTTCTTATAATAGATGAGCTGCTTGGCAGTGACTAAAAACGCGCGCTCACTTGTGCCTGTCCAACGAAAAGGACATTCAAGAGAATTCACAACTAAGAAGTATTTATACATGGCTACACACCAATATATATACATATGTATTATGCAAGTATATAATGAAAAGCCAAGGAGGTGTTAGTTGCTGGGCGAAAATGAAACGAAACGAAATGAAATGAAATGAAAAACTATATCACTTTACTTGATGGAAAATTAGTTTTCACCACATTGCCGCCTTGTCCTTTTTCATGTCCGAAACCAAGTGAAAAACTCGTTGTGTTGGAAGCGGCTGTCGCCATTTGTGTGTACGCCATAGTGTTGCCATAGATAAAAACATCTCCTGGAGAGCAGGGCCAGAGAAGTGTGGACGAATGAAGTGGACAAAGAAGTAGCAGAAGAAGAGTCTTGCCTTACGCTTGCAATGGAAAAGCGCTTCAGTGAAAGTTTAAAGTAATTTCTTAACATTTTTTTTTGTAGTGTTTTTTTTTATATATATTTTTGCTCTTTTTCTACTCCTTCCACACAGCAGTGTTCTTACGTACATTCCGACTTTGGCTAGGTTTTGAATAATTTTCCGGTAAAAGTTGGCTTTGTTACTTCTTGGCTGCAATACTAGCGTTTTTTTCGAGAATTCGTTTTTTTACTAAAATATTTTTTGCTTTTCTTTGGCCAGTTTCTGTAATCTTTTTCTTGTTGTTGTGGTTGTTGTGGCTATTGTGGCAGTTTATAAAATAAGTATAACATTTATACTTTTTTCGCTGTTGTTGCTGTTGTGGATGTTGCTAGTATTTGGCGCCCCTTTTTCTGTTTATTTGTTGTTATTTTTTTTGTTATTTTTGTTAGCTTAACACTGCGGTTTTGCTTGTAATTTTGAGTTAACACAGCAGGCTTTGGCCAAAAGCTTGTGGCGAAAGTGATGAAATGGGGATTTGCTGCTTTTGACTTTAGTACTTTGTGTTTTTTTTCTTCTGCTTTTGTTTTAATACTTTTTTGAGTACAAATAGGTACAGGGGGTGCTCTAAGTACTTGGTGACCCACTTTATTGTTCTTTTCACTTAGGAACTTTTATAAATAATTAAATAAAAACTTAAAAGAGACTTTGGTGCAAATTAGACCGAAAGTAGGTAGAGAGTTAAAATTTATTTTTTATTATTTTCAGTGAGCTGTTGTGAAATAGTTTTTAACGGGCTTAATTATACCAAAAATGGCAAAATAAACCTTGGTTCAAATTAGACCCAAAGTAGGTAATGGGTTAATTTTTTTTTTTTTTAGAATTATTAGAAAGAATTTTTGTATGACATGAAATTGTTTTAAACATGCTTTTGTACTTAAAAATCCATTTTATATATTTATTTAATTTAATATTTAAATCCATGCTCTCTCCCATTTATCATTCTCTCTAAATTACAGGCTTATGTATTACGAAAAATACCCAAATTTGCTTTTTGTATGTAAATTCTTTCTATGTATGTATTTTGAAAATTGTCCAAATGAAGCTTACGCATTTAAATTCTCCACACACCACAAAAAAGAAGAAGAACAGAAAATGTTCTTATTATGAATGACAGTGACGCATTTTCGTTACACAGTACTTATATATTTTTACATTTTTTTTCTTATTTTTTTTTTGTACCAAGAAGCCTTAACATATTTATAGGGGAAGTTTTTTTTTTATTTCTGATTCATTTTTTCTTCCTTCGCATTTTTAAGCTGCAGAAACTTTATCAACAGCTCTCGGGCTAATGCTGAGTGACATTGATGGGCTGCTGCCATGGGAAAAATAACAAGTGAAGTGAAACATTTTTTTTCGCTGTTTAACATTTAAGAAAAGGCTCGCTTTGCTCTGTACAAAATAGTAGAATGGGCAGCAAAAATCTGTGTTTACGCAAATAAATGGAATGTAAAGTAGGACACGATTTGGTTCTATTTTCATTTGATTTTATTTTTTTTTGTATTTATTCTACCACAACACATTAAATGAAGCAAAAAGGAATTATGTTGTGAGAGTTTTGCCCGCCCCAAAATTGTGTTGACCATAACAATTTAAAATTTACAGTCATTTAAAGTTTGGCCAAAAACACAAATTTGCGTTAAATTTAGCCCGTTGGAAATGCGAAACTTTCCTAACCACAATTCACTTGTTTGAAGCCACTTACCATGAGAGAGTGGAGAAGGCTTTAGAGAAGGCTATAGCGGAGTATAGAAGTGTGTGGAAAAGTGGTGTCCTAAATTTTCACCAACCACCACAACCAAACGAAACTTTCATAATTTACTGGGACACTCAACGTTATGTTTTTTTTTCGCCTCTAAAGTCTGCTAGTGGCATTAAAAATTCTACATAAAAATTCCAAAAAAAAATTCTAAAAAAAGTTTAACAAAAAAAGTATGTAAAAAGCGAAAAATCTGTGCTGCTGAAAACGCTTTTGTTTCAATTTGCTGCTAACAACGTTTAACAACTACCACCAGTCATTTTGCACACAACTTTTCTATGCCACAATCCTTTGTAGGATGTACATGGTACGGTGCTAGTAAGTTTTCTAAGTTACCTAGTTGGATGCTGGCCAACACACACAATTTTTTCTTCTCTTCTTTGCGTTTTTCACTCTTTTTCCTTTTTTCCCCAAACTGAGCAAACTGAAGAGACAATAACAAAATTTGCTGAATTGAACTGAGCTGAGCAAACACATGTGAAATGAAATGTTACAAATGCATTTTAGTTAGTTTGGCTACATAGAGAAAGTACTAGTAACTTTTAACAATGGTTGCTAAAAAAGAATGCTCCAAAAAAATACACAAACATTCAATGTGTAAATGAGAAAAATGTGGCATAGGGAAATGGTATTTTTTGGGCGCTCTAAATTTTAGTAAAAAATAAAGTAAGGAAAACGAAATGAGGCCAATTGAAGGAAATGACAAATTTGAAAATTACACCCCCCCAAAAAATGAAGAAGAAATCAGAGATTGTGAATTTAATTTATTTAATTTATTTAATTTATTTAATTTATTTAATTTATTTAATTTATTTAATTTATTTAATTTATTTAATTTATTTAATTTATTTAATTTATTTAATTTATTTAATTTATTTAATTTATTTAATTTATTTAATTTATTTAATTTATTTAATTTATTTAATTTATTTAATTTATTTAATTTATTTAATTTATTTAATTTATTTAATTTATTTAATTTATTTAATTTATATAATTTATTTAATTTATTTAATTTATTTAATTTATTTAATTTATTTAATTTATTTAATTTATTTAATTTATTTAATTTATTTAATTTATTTAATTTATTTAATTTATTTAATTTATTTAATTTATTTAATTTATTTAATTTATTTAATTTATTTAATTTTTTTAATTATTTTTCGAAATTGTTTTTTACTTTTTTTTCTAAGGCCTGTAATTCCTTTGATTGTCATGTACTCGAAGTGGTTCCCACACATTGCCAGTATCCCCTTTTTTTCTTCTATTTTATTAATAAAGCAATTAAAATATTACTTTTTTTTCCTCAAGTGATTTACACACACAAAACCCCAGCAAGGTTAGCATACTAATTAACCCCAAGTAAACATAAAAAAAAGTATCTATTACCAACCATGAGAAATACACGCTCCTAGCAAGACCCAACCCAAGCACATACATGGTCAAAACCGGCATTGTGCTCTTATCTATTTTGGTTTTACAAAAATCTGTGTGTTGGCGTGGAGGAGGTGGAGGCGTTACAGGACGCGGCATATTTGTATGAACATAAAAGAGTAGCAGCTCCAACATATGACCACGCACACGTTACGCATTAGAAAACGGACATCCTGTGTGTGAAGGAGTGTATGCAAATGTGTGCATGTGTGTATTTATGCTTAAACAAAGAACAATATTAATTATAAGCAAACACACACAAGGGCCTGTGCCAACAATTGATGATGAAAAGGGATAATTCTCTAAACATGTGTAAAAAATAAAATAAAATGTGTTTAACAAAAAAAAAGATTAACAATTTTAATTTAATTTAAAAAATTAGTTTTTCCAGTGAATTTAACATGAAATCGAAGCCATTAATGATTTAATTAGGCCTGAGTGTATATGTGTGAGTAGATGAATTGGATTGAACTAAAAAGTGTCAACGCTGATGACATGTAAAATGTTTGTTGACAGCCTAATGTAAAGTTTTTTTTTTGGGATTTAAAGTTTTTTGTTAGCAAATTAAAAAATGTATTTTTTTGTGAATTTTTTAACCTTTTTTTTTTTAGCAAAAACATGTTAATTTTAATTTCAAATTTGTGCCTTTTTATTTCCACTTTTTTATCTCAACGAATGTCACTTTGTTGTTGTTGTTTTTTTTCCATTTTTCCCACACATACACACATGCAACACATGTCCGTACGAATGTTGGCAGCTTTGTCACATGTCGACAGCGATTTTTTGTTTCCACTTCATGTGAGTGTATATTTTCTATGTAAGCATGTGTGTTTGTATATGTATAAAAATAATATAAAATATGTAACGCTTAAAAATGTTTATTTTTTGTTGATAGAACGTGGGGGTGGAGGGGGACGTAGTGAGTTGAGGGCACGAGAGATGAAAAGAGGTAGCGAAAATAAAAATGAATCCAAATCCTTTTATTAGATTGTGGAGCCCGGATTTGACAAACACGAATCCGCTGAACAGTAGCATGAGGAGCAACAACAGTAACAACAGCCAGCATCAACAAAAATTTGTAACAAGGATTTGTTGGGTATTTTGTGGTGCTCCGGTTTTTGTTGTTCTTTTTTGCGTATGTGTCGAAAGGGCTTTAAAACGGTAAATGTAATTTCCTGTGTGTGTGACTTCTTCATGTATGTTCTATAAGCGAGCAGTTTGCTGAGGCATACTTTTGAGGGCACAGTGATTTTTTTAAGTAGATAATATTACCATTTTTTTCTTATTTTTAGATATTTTTTTTTACAAACGCTTTTGCTATTATAAATTATACTCTTTTCATTGTGTGATGACAGCCAACAGCAACTTTTCACCTTGAATAATCTCTTTATAAATCTTCCATGGTGCAACTTCATCATGTCAGGGGCCTTAAACGCTTTTCCTGATTCATATTTCATTCTGAATCGATTTTGGAGATATTCAACCAACAGAAAAAATAAAAATAAAAAAAAAATACCAGAAAATGCTTACATAAATTTACATCAACGCACATGCACACATGCTGCGCTGTGCGTTCCTTCGTTCTTAATGTACCAACGTACGATTCTAACATTATGGAATTTATTGCGTTAACATGTACACAAATATGCCGATAAATTGGCACTTCACTCGTTCAGGCGTCGCTATACTACACCTATGACGGCATATATGCGAGTACTAAATCAAAATCCCATCGATACGAAGAAGAACAAGCAGCAGCAGCCAAAGAAGAAAGAATTGACAACAACAAAAAAACGCATGTATTTTGGGCATAAATTCGTGTGTGCCTCGCTGCGAGCGACGAAAGCCGAAAGTTTCATTTTCATTCTCAGGCTTATATTATTTTTTTCTCTTGCCTGCTTACGCTCGAGTGAGTTTGAGGCGGCCGCGGTTGGGTGAGGCCTTAAGCTGAGCTTTTTGTATTAAAGAATGAAGTGATATGGCACACGGTGAGAAAAAATTTACATATTTAAATGCGAATGAAGCAAGTTGTGGAGTGGTAAAAATTACTCGGTGAATGAAGTAAATATGAAATAATGAAGAAATTTCATATTTGATATTCAAAAAGATTTTGATTAAGTAATAAATATGGAAGAATTGTGTTGAATTCGTTAGAGAAAAATTAATAGTAATATGATACGTCATATTGGATGATAGAAATGGAAGTAGAAATATTTTAATAACTTTTATCAAACAATATTATGAACGTAAGTACATATGTATGAAATGTGTACATTAATTTGATGAAAAAATGCATAATAGTTATGAACATTGTCATAATATTAGAATTATGATATAAATAGGAATCGTTTTCATATAATTTATGTATGCATAGTATTCATAAAATTCATCGTTTTCATACATTCATGGTTGTGAATTCTTTCAGACTGTATTTTTGAATCACTTCACACATTATTGTGACTGCTAGATGAATTATTTCTTCATTTCAAATAAGTGTAAATTTCATAAAATAGACGAACTGCTTTCTTTTGTTATTTCATAATTTATATGAATTTATGCCTAATTCTTCCACACAAATTATTAATTCTGTTATGAATAATTTCACAAAAAAGGAAAATCCATAATAGTCATAAATGCTATGAATTTTTCTACATCAACAATTTCACAAAAAAGTTCTTAAAATTTATGAATTCATACATGATTCGTAGATAGTTGAACAATTAAACCAATTATAAAAATTGTTAAATGTAAGTATTCATTTCACTAAATTTATGCACAAATTCATAAAATAGACGAATAATTTTCATAAAAGCTGTGAATACTTTTATGAATAATTTCACACAAAACAATGCATAATATTCATAAAAGTTATGCATTTTTCTACATATGAATATTTATGAATATTATGAACTTCATAACAAAGTTCTTAAAAGTTATTAATTCATGAAATTTAAAAAATTGTTAATTATACTAAATTTATGTACAAATTCATAAAAAAGACGTACTCTTTTTATATTATTATATTATAAATTCATACCAAATATGCAAATTCATAAAAATTAGCAAAAAATTTATGAAAAACTTCCCAAAAAATAATGCATAAAATTCATAAAAGTTATGAAAATTCATAAAAATTCATCAACAAATTTTAGATTATCAAATTTAAATACAAAACTTCATAAAATTTACGCACAAAATCACAACAGAATTACTGAATATTTTTAACACTGCATGCGAGTATGTGCGTCTTCGCATCCATAAAGTATCGAATCTCATAAATTGTCTCATCGACCACGCGTTTTGCACATATTTGCGTTGATGCTGTTGTTGTTGTCGTTCCTGACTCTGAAAGTATTTTCTATGTGGCCATATGTAGTAGGCCCGCTTGGCTGCTCCTCGAAGCAAAGTCTAAGTAATGCCACAGGCTCGCGCGCGTACATTATCCCTGAGATTGAGTTATTATTTATATCTTTATATCGCTTTTATAATGTTGTTGTTATGTGTTATTTTTTTTTTTCGTTTGTTTTTTCTTGCTTTTTTTTTTTGCCTTTGCAATAAAAAACGTTTAACAACTCATTTAAAATGTCTGAGTTTTTTTTCTTCTCGTACAGAGTAAGTATATAATCGCTTTTTGCGTGGATTTATGAGATAGCATATCTCTTGGAGATACACAGTACAACCAAAGCTGAAGAAAGCCAACAAGCAGCTAACTGATCTTTTTTTTTTGGAGCCTTGTCGATGAGGCTCGACTGCTGAGAAGCGTGTGTTTAGCGCTTGTGTGGAGTTGAATGATTATTTACACAAGGATTAACGCAGTTATTGAGCGGCGTTATAAAATGCATACAAAAAATTATAAAAAAAATAATGAACTCCTCGTCAAATTCTCTAGAAGCAACAAGTGCATGCAGCCGCAATGCTTAAAGATTCATAAGAGTCACAGCGAATTCCTTAGTTTTTTTATTTTATTTATTTTTTATTTACTTTTCGATGGTGAAAATAAGCAAAGAAAAAACGTGGTAATAAGTTAAGCAAATTTACATAAAACAAAAGTGTGTTTACTTAAGGATTTCATCTTCTTGTGACGAAAAACAAAAAGAAGAAAACTCAAAAGACTTTAAGGTTGAGATTTTTTTTACAATGACACACGCATGGCACTCACAGACCATATATGCTTTTGTATGCTGCATTGAGGCACAATTGTTCAAACAAAAAGCGTTTGTGTTTTTTTGAAATGTCTAGCAAATAAAGGTGTTGCTTGCTTGCTTCAAAGTGAAAATAAAAAATGAAACACAACAAAAAAAACGTTAAAGTTTTTTTAATGATTAAAGCCATTTTCTGGGTTAAATTCTGTTCATCCATTCAATGGTCTGGAGAGTGGCTGGCATGAATTATGAAATTTTTAATTAAACTTTTAAAGTGTTGTTTACAGTTTACAGTAAGCACACACACAGGTGGAGCACACACATAGCAGATGCCACAGCAGATAACTGCTTTATAGGGTGGTGGGTAGTTAAGTGACAAAGAGTCAGCAGGGGACAGCAGTGCTCCAATTTTGCAATAAAAAAAATACGGTTCTGAGTAGATAAAATCGTTTATGACACGCTTGATATGTAACGAGATAGTGCCTTTTAATGTCGTATTGGCTTACAAGTGCTGTCATATGCAAAGTATGAAGATATGATATAAAAATCTTTATGGAGTTACATTAAAAGTACCGTAGGTGATTAACTTCTTTAAGGAGGTAATCATGAAATGAGGAAATGAGACAAGAATTGGAAACTTTGTAATTTTTTTGGAATACTTATTAGTTTGTCAAGTTCATGTTATATAGTAACACACAAAGAAAAACCTTAGGCAAGTAAGGAAAAAATAAAATTTTTTTTAGAATTTTCTACACTGTAAGTTATGCAGTCTGAAAATGAGTACACAACAAGAACATTTACTTTTAAAACTTTTCTCATTTTTACACTACCATTGGACCCTGATTCAAACACTTGGTCACTATGCAACCAAGTGTGAAGCTCGCTTAACTCAAATATCAAGAAAAGAAAAAACCACAAAAGCCTACATCAAAATTGACTGCCTTTACACTCAATTATCTTTCCACATATGCTAATTTCTTAATCTCACAAAATTGCCGCACTTCCGCCTTTTTCGAAGTGCATTGAAGTGAGTAAAAGTTCAGACCAAAAAGGCCGCCCTACAGCATCACCAATTTGTAAGTCTCAACTTAAAATAAGTACTAAATCTTCGCTATACAAAACATAAAGCAACAACAAAAGAACAGCCCGTGATGCTCTTATAAAATATTTCGTGGATGCTGGTTGCATCCACTAGAAAGACTAACGCCCACGCACACCTTTGGCTTTTTTGCGTCCAATACGAACTCAAAAAAAAAAAGCGACCGCTTGAAGCATAGAGCAACTGCTGCTCTTATTTAACGCCCATAACGGCTGTGCTGCCAAAAAGTTAATTTTTTTTTCGAAAAATTTTCGGCTCATGATGCTTCTTTATTAAAAAAGTTTTTTTTTTTTGCTTTTGGGTTAACACTTACCCGCGCGTTTAATGTTGATGGCGGAGCGTGGTGGCAGCTTGTCAGTTGCAATTTGGAAATCCAATTTCGTTATTTATGTATATATATAATTTTTTTCAATGTATATATGCTCTGCAAATCTGCTACTCTTGAGTTTCTTGTTGGGTTATTTGCGTTAATCCAATTTTAATTTAATATTTTTTTTTTTATAAAATTGTATGCACTTTTATGTGTGGTGGCTGTGTATATTTTTGCCAATTTGAATGTGAAATTCTTTTTTTGGAAAACAAAAACAAAAACTTTTCAACTGATAAGCGGAATGTGGAGCAGCAGTAAGCGTCAAGCAAATGCAACAAACTTAAAAAATTCCAAACTAAAACACCAAATGAATTGCTTTCTTCTTCATATGCCGCAGCTTATCACTTGCAGCATGTCGCGCACATTGCCTGCCTCTTTCGTTTGGTTCTCGTAAAGCCAAGCTTTGCGAATATTTATTTTCTTTTCGATTTTCCACTATTTACTAAATCCAATTTCCTCGTCACTGCACTGAATTTTCGTTTGTATTTTTGGTAATGGCACTTAAACTTAAATCGAATTCGGGCAAAATATGGAATCGCTCAAGAAACAGTTTTTCACGTTTTTCACTCGCAATTCAATGTAGTCGACGACGCGCAAACACGTCCTATTCCGGCGACATGCAGTCAGAAACTGTTTGTTGTTCGCACAGCGAACAGCAACGAGCAGGCAGCCAGGCCAGGCTGGGCCAGGCCAGGCCAGGCCAGCCATCCAACGGCCGCAACGAATTTGTTTGGGTTCGGCAGTATAGTATCTCAGGCAATTCATTCATTCATTCGTTGGTTCGCATGTTGGACTGCTTTCGGTTCAACTGCATTCGAAGAGCAACAACACCGGGAAAATGTTGCCAGTGTTGTTAAGCGTTCCAACTAAAATTTAATCAATTTTCATTCGAAGTGAGTTTATAAGTTAAAGAAATTATTAACTAATTACAACTGTAGTAATTAAAGAAATTTTCTTTTAATTTTTTAACCAAATATTCCCACCAAAATCTTTATTACCTGTGTTATTTCCCAACCAAATGGCTTTCCAGCTCTTCCTTTCGGTTGTTTTCGAATATTCAGGCAAAGGTAGGTAGGAAAATTGCCTCTCGCTACTCGCTACTCTTTACTGCGATAGGTGAGCGCATATATCTGAAGGATAAAATGAATAGAGGTAATTGTATCTTTGAGATACAGAGAGAGGGAATATATATTTTCAAAATAAAGAGAGAGAGAGAGAGAGTTATGCTGCAATGAGGGTTTGAGAGTTCATTTGAGGAGAGTGAACTTGAAATAAAATACTGAACTTCATGTCCTAAAGGTGTTGGCAACATTTATTTCTGTTGTCTTGTTTCAGTTGGTAAAGTAATATAAATACAATTTTTAATAGAAAATTTAACACTTTCAAACTTGAAAGAAAATTTTCCAATTATAATTAAAAAAGAAGTGGGATTGAAGCGATGGATTCAAGTTATTTTGGCACATTTTGAGTGTCATTAAACAGGCATATCTGTGCTATTTTTTTCATTTTTACCAATACAATATTTTTAAAATTAAATAATAAAGAATTTATAAATAAAAAAAATTAATTATAAAAGAAATACTAAAATGCCCATGATTTAACACGTGCACCTCCCTTGGACCTACCTTGGACCTTCTTTGGTACCTCTATTGAGCATCCTCTTGAAGCCATCTTGTACCCACCATTAACCGTTTTTGTACCCAACTTCAACAGCCGCGTTCATATTATGAACTGCCACGTCTCCTTTAAAAAATATAAATCCCGATCGAGAATCTCTAGCCGTGCTTTCACATAATATGTATGTGCAATTCAGCTTTCACTGGCTGCTGAAAGAGAATATGATTCATTGACATGCCTCTTTTTCGAAAAATCTGTAGCCATACCGTACTCAATATATATGTTCAATAACAGATAAGTACTTGGTCAAATGGTGGCTACTACTTGGACCTTACTTTAATTGACGCGTCAATATCTCTAGCCCAGTGTCTCTAGCCATGGTTTCTCAGAGTATATATGTGAAATTACAGCTCTAAAAGTCCGCCAGTGGCTTCTCTGATTTCACAGAATAAATATGTGCCACTCCCAGGTCCATTGGTGGCTTCAATACTATAATTGCCACTCTCATTTTTAGAACTGTCCCACTTTGAAAATTTCAAATCCTGCCCGAGTGGTTCTAGCCATGAATGCATTGGACATACATATGACATACATTACAGCATATGTCGACTGTCAACTTCTATAATCCTAGGGCCGACATCATAACATCATGTTTTGAGTCCCGATTTTCCGCTAGACGATTTGGATACAATTTTGAGACAATTATTTGCTGGCGTAATAATACTTACATTTTAGCACAAAATATGCAATTTCCTCAATCTTAGAAGAGCTAAAAATCTGACACCTTTCAGGGGAATAGAAAAATGTTGCCCGTCTGACCTTACGCCCTCCGAATTATTATATAAATCATAGCTTTGACGGATTTTGCTAGTCATTAACAACTCAAGATTTTAAAATAAAATGTTACTGTGATTTCTTCTTGATTTAAAATTATTATACGTTTAATTAATTACAACAAGTGTGGCCACGGGTAGTTAAAGTACAAATAAGTAATAACCAATTCAAACATATTAACTGGACATATAAATTCCCAACAGTATCCCGTCACCATTGTCTCCGCCATCAACTCTCAAAATGTCCACAAAATTCATCACAAATATTGCCTGCGCCTGAACAAATCACAATAATAGTTAATAACAATTATCATAACTCACAATGGCAGCAACAACAAAAATGTGAGCTCACATTTATGGCAGCCGCAACATAACAACAACAGCAACGAGGAACTACAACAAAACCAACACCATCATCATCATGATCAAGGTCAATGTCTCAACAACAGTCAAATGCAAACGACCACAGAATGAATGAAAAGTCAGTGGGGAAAATTCGATGAAAATGCTGTGAAATTGTGGATGGCAACAAATGTTGCTCAGCAACATATTGCCAGAGAGAGTGACAGCACATGTGGACTGTGAAATATATTCATTTGAAAGGCCAACATGTTGAGGTACCATACAATGTTGAGATACTACACAATTCATTGCATTTGTATCTGAGTCTCTGAAAATGTAAAGCGCGCAACATTTTTTCAATCTGCAATTACAACTCAAGCATTTCAACACCTTGGCGTGTGTGTGTATTTTTTCCTCTTTTTTAAATTTGTTTATTTTATGAAGTGCGTTTGAGGCACACCATCATTTTACAATGCGCGGCCACCACCAGAGCATTCCTTTGTATTGAAATGAAAATTCCTTTCGCACCCCAGGCGCTTGTAAAATATTCAAATATTTTCTTTTTACCTTGGTGTAAAATTTTACACAAAAACATTTCGTTTTTCCTTTAAAGTTGTAAACAAAGAATTCGGCCGAACATTTAACAGATATATTGAAAACCAGAGACTTTTTTTCTGTTTATTTACACAACAATTTCGACTTGCGTGCAGCAAGTGTAAAATTTCCACTTGCTGAAAAATTTCAAAATTTGTATGACATGAAATCGAATTGAAAGTATGTGCGGCTGTCCGCAGAAAACTCATTAGTGCGGTTGTGAAGTGAAATTTTCAATTCGAGCGAGTATTTTCTTTGTGTAAACGGGCACAGTTGTGGGTAGCGAATTCCAACTCGTCTTTCAATTGTCATCACCTAGTACACATCAGTTAATACTACATTTAGGCCTCAATTAATTATACATTAAGGGTGTTGCTTGATTCGGGTTGTCAACCTCAAGGAAATCTAAGAAGAAAATTATCTTTGAACCGACAAGCTAAAATACCGCTCACATACGAGTGCAATAGCTTCTTCGAACATTCTGAGTTTAAAAAAATGTAAAACCAACAAAGTTCACAAAATTTTCAAATAAGTTTTCAGCGTTCTTTTACAGAGATTCTTTCCACTACATGTGAAGTGATGCAGTTGTTGATTTTTCATGAAAATCGTGTCATACTTTTATATTATTAAAAAAAATACTAATAAAAACCTTAGCAAAAATACCTCTACACAAAATAAAATCCATTTAGAAGAAACTCGGATATAAAAAGATTTGGATCTCAGGATCTTATTTTGGCCAATTTAAGGAGTGAGTCATTAGAAACCTACTATAACTTTCTTTACTGTAATTCAAATAAAACCTCTTTTTGGTTTAACTCCTTTAAAAACATGTCCGAAAATGCTGTAGGTAACTTTAGAAATATACTTTTACCATTCAGCGAATAAACCAGAAAAGAGCAAAAAGTGCGTGATGAAATTATAACAAATGTTTTAAATAATTTCTCACCGGAAATTCATATGAAGGAGTGTTTACAAAAAAGGCGTCTGCCTTTTGTAAGACAACATTCTTTTGACCTGATCTTGTTTCGTGTATTGGTACCTTAAAAATACCGTAGTGTTAGTCCCTAGAGAACCGAACCCACCGAATCGCCCTGAGCTACGGTCAATAGAGAGATAGTGGGCTCTGGTAATTAAGGAATTTAAGGCCATTAAACGTGTATCTAAGGATGTTCTACATTTCTGCATGTGAAAGGATCCATAAAAAGACTGTAAAAAAATTTGTTTTTTATTCTTACTTTCAATTAATTTTCCGTTAATCAAATATTAACTTCTTAAAAATTGAGATATTGTCTATTTTCCGTTTCTATGCATTTCCAATCAAGGTACAAATGTTGGTCAAAGATTTTTGTTTTAAAAGACTTAACGCCCATAAGGAGACGTGTCCGGTGTTAAGAAAAGTATATATATTCTTGGTCAGCATCACCTCCTGAGTCGATTACGCCATGTCCGTCTGTCTGTTTGTCCGTCTGTCTATAATTTCGCACGATAACTGTCGTAGCTTTTGAGCTATCAACTCCAAATTTTGGCATTCTTCTTTTTTTGGCGAACATTTAGACGGTATCGAAAATGGGATAAGAACCATCGGATAAGAGCCACGCCTACCTCACATACAAAATGGCCTCCAAATTTGTACTATTTTCCTTTATCTTGAAAAATACTTAACCAATTTGGACGCCGTTTCTTGTATTTGATTGGAAATGACCTCGGGAACGAAATGGGAATAAAACTGGAACAAAATGGAATTGAAAAAAAATTGTGAAATAAATCGGGAATAATTTCAATAAAATATCGAAAAATTATGAATAAAATATCCATAAAATATCCATAAAATATCGTAAAACTATCGATAAAACACCGAATACCGAATTCGATAAAATTACTAACACATGGTCGCAGAATATATCGTTCAGGGCATTTTCTTCTTCGAGTTTTATTCTTACTTTCAATAAATTTTCCGTTAATAAGATATTAACTTCTTGAAAATTGAGATATTTTTATTTTTCGATGCAAAAGTTTATAATGACGCACTCCTTATATGTCCAAAATACGTTTCTTTTCTTTTGTTATTTTATAGGGTAGCTCCCCTTAGTTTCTGTCCGATTTAGCTGATTCTCGAACATAGGTCATGATGAGAAAAAGTTGTAAACACAATTTCAAGCCAATCTCTCTAAAACTGCTACCGCTATCGTAGTGATAGACGGACGGCCAGACGAACATGACCAGATTGGTAAATTTTTCGATAAAGATCAAGGATTTATCGAATGGGGCTTTATACAAATATTCATAATTGATTTCTTATTTAGCAAGAGTTTTCAACCTAAAATTCCAAAATACTATAAGGAAACTTACTCCAATCATATTTAACTAAATCCTGTAATTGTAACTGTTTAACAATTAAATAGTAATTTCCGGAATGCTTTCCTGCATTTCAAGTACAAAGAATTTCCTCATTTTTGTTGTCAAGCCCACACCCAAATGTTAATTTCATCTTTATTTGGTACGTCTTACCAAACCACTTGCCATTTGTATCCTTTCTCAGGATTTGTAATTACTCCTGTTCAAGTAACCGCAAAAATTAAATTACACCTTCAAGCGTATACAATGGGAATGGCATGAACATTGTTGCCATTTGCCATACACGTATATTCTGCTTAAAAAATAATAATAATAATCCCACAAGCAAATTGTCACTCAAAAAATTAACATACATTTTCGTCAGTGAGACAAATGTGTATGTATGCATATGTGTGTGAGACGAAAGTGTGTTGTGTGAATGTGTTTTTGTGTGGTTTCCACTTACTTTCGGTTTTTCTGGCAAACGACGGCTGTTCCTACGACGACTGCTGCTGCTCTTCCTTTTTGTGTGTGTGCCAATTTGTATACAAGGATAATAATTAATAATTCCAAGGATAATCCGCATGTTTGTAACTGTGATATATATATTTGCACCACACCCACACACGCATTCACTCACTGACACACTCAAGTAAAAGTAAATGTCATTCAATGTGGGTAACGAAACATACCAACTTTCATATAGTCATAGCTGCTAACTGCTAACTGCTAACTGCACCACCTCCCCTTCCAGTCACCCACAAACTTTCGTATAATCAGTATGAAATTAAACTTTTATGAAAAGTGCGAGTGCTTTGCCAGAAAAGTCATTGAGTGTGTGACATCACACACACAACCAACGAATTTGAGTGAATTTTAATATTCACATTAAAATTTTACCACAATTACTTGCAAAAATACAACAAAAGCAACAACAACAACTAAAAAACACAACTTTTACTTTTGTGGCCTTTATTTTTTTTTGCTGTATCCTTTTCTCTGGGCTCTTCATCTCTTTGTGTGTTGTGTTTGCTTTTTTTTTATTTTTGTTTAATGCACACAATTGAAAATTGCTCTATGCCCAAATCTGGGTCAGCAGAGTATATCGCAGAGGAGGACAATTTGCATATGCATGAGCGATGCCTGGCCACCTTTTCTAATAAATTTTTTCGTGTCATACACTCCTACAACAATAAAAATATCAAACAACAACAATAACAAACATTGCATAGCACTATCTCTACACACACACACACACACACACATGAAAGTACATGAATATGCAGTGATACTCTTGTTTGTATATGCACCTATAAATCTCGCCTGCCATTGTCCTGCATTTGTGCATTATTTGCTTTTGTTTTTGTATTTTTATTTTTTTTTTTATTATAAATACTTTTTCTTCTTCTTTTTTGCTCATTGCACTAATATTATTTCTGTTGTTGTTATCCTTGTTGTTATTCTTGTGCCTGTGTACACACACACATACAAATATTTGCATATTACATAGAATATGTAGCATCTATGCTGTGTATGGAAAATTGTATAAATGTTGCCAAGGCTTTTGTTTCAGTAATTGTGGCATTGAGCTGGTTTGTAAGTGTGTGTGTGTTTTTATGATAATGTACACTTTTAACTGTGTATGCCTGCGAAGATTGCAACCTGCATTTAAAGGTGTTAATGCTGTGATAATTACTGCGGTGCACCGCTATTTTCTTTTTATTGCACCAGCCTCGGCGCGTTTTGTGAACCGCATTTTGTGGTCTGTTTTCGGTTTGTATTCGCAATATCAAGTTGGCGTGGGCATAGTTAATGAATATTAATTTGGAATGGAGATGATGGGAACTTTTAATTATCAAAATATAAAAATATTCTTTTGATTACCGGGATAACTGGTCCTAAATTGTTTTGCTACCATTTCGCCTTAGAAATCTCTTCTGCTTTTTTATTGTGTTGCTCTTTTAATTTTTACTTATAAAAAAAGTTTTTTTAAATTTTATGTATTACACATCTATTAAAACCTTTATGTGCCGAATGGGTGGAATTCTGAAAATTCCATATAAGCCATATCTGTTCAAGAAAACAATTAATTGTTTTGTACCAATTTCGTTCATATTACCATAAATATTTGTAAAAGTTGTGATCTAATAAAACGCATTAAAGCAATTCGGTCTTAAAGTGGTACTCACCTTCTTTAGTTAGGTCGGCATGACCTGTGTCACTTCACATTAAACAAAGTATCGTTCGTTTGATACCTAATGTGTTTTAATCACTTCACCGATGCTCAGATGATTCCGAAACAACCTTATATCGTCACAAATTTGTTTATATAAAGTAATTAGTTTTTTGAGAAGTGGCGCATATACCGGTAAGTGTATTGAAGTTACCGTGACACCATACAAACAATTTATTCGTGATCATTTAGCACGATGTATTCAGCAGTTTTGGGTACAAAATATATACAACTTTCGACAAATTTGGTAGAAAATATGTAGTACTACTTGTTGCTTCTTATCGGCCTTATTGAATTTAATTTATATGTAGTCATAGGCTTTGGCCGTGTAAAAATTTAAAAACTTATTTTATATTTTTAAATTAATTATTTGTAGTACTACGCAAAAATATATTTTATATATCACAAGCTTATACCCACAGCTTCGGTAGCAATATTTTCACGTTAATGTATAAATGTTATACTATGTATTATTTAAGCAACTGAAACCAGTCATCCCTCTGTCCATTTACCACCCAGCACCAAATTTCACCAAAATCTATACCCTTTTAAAAATATGGGGGCGTCAGACATTGGTGAACCATGAATTTTCATAGTCAACTCACTGCACATTCACCCACCACCAAATCCAAAATTTCAGCGGAATCCCTTGAAAAGTACCTGAGTTATAATGCTTTGAAAATTTGAGGGCGCGGCAGTGGGCGGGCTGCAAATTTTCAGAGGCACTATATAAACACTGCATGAATTATAGAATTTTAGAATAAAAATTGCCATGCCCACTGCTCACCACATCGAACGCCCAATATTTCTGTAATAACATATAGCCTATGTCGAGGCCAAATTCCTAAATTTCGACATGTGAGTCTTTAAAATCGCTGACATGTGTATCATTAAAATCGGCGTTATAAGGAAACAACCCCACATACATACATCCATACATACTCACGCAGAATTTTATATAAGTAAAAGATTTTAAGAAAAAAAATACACTGTGCAATACCAAATTCTGATTGCTTATCTAATATATTCTGGAAGGTCTAAACTAGCTATAGTAAGCGAGTTGTTTGAGGTCACAGGTCACACGGGTTACTCCAATTTAATTGAACAAAATTTCTATCGTGTTAGTATCTCAGTAGCTCACAAAATACCACAAATAAAAAAAATTGGTTTTTACAATCAAAATTTATAACCACTAATACCCTGCACCTACTGGGACGAAAACCCCCTGCATACCAAGTTTCATACTACTTCAATATAATATTGAAGTTTCAGTTGCCATATTGGATCCACTAAATTTATCCATTAGATTCGATATCAGCACCCCAAAAACCGCCCGTTCCAAGTTTGGTTTCAGCGGAATTAGGTTACATATTTTACAAAATACAATTTTCACTTCTATGGAAGGTAGGCGTGCCAGTCATTGCAATGCCAATTCAGTTTAGGGCCTACAAAAGATAAATCCATGCTAAACCAGTGATATAGCTATATGGTTTTCTATACCTATCACCAATCACGTCTCTTGCATTTGATGAACTAACCAAATATAATTTTTTATTTGTATAATTTCCATTTCATGAATCTATTTCCACTTTGTCGGAATAAAAATATCTTTGGCCTAATTTTCGGTATTGTACTTAATAAAATGCAATTTTTTGTGTATTCCTTCATTCGTCTATGTTTGATCTGCTTTGGAAACCCAATAGGCCTTAATTTTGGATCTGCGACATCTCATTTATGTTTCACAAATTAATTTGCCATCTTCTTAGAGTTTGTGTTCACTGAACCCCGCCCCCCTGCCTACCCAACTCCATAGTGAAACCAACACCATCCTGTGAACATTGGGGGGTGTGTTGCAAAAAGACTAATGTTCATTGCTGCCTTAATTGAAGGTTAATTTAAAATGCAGACGACAAGTAGATTTCCCTCAAATTGTATTTTTTTCTCTTCCCTGAATTCGGTCCCCCATACAAATGAAACGAAAAAAAGGCTTGGTCCACATTGATTTAGTGCATGTATACTAGACGGGAAAGGACGGACCACAGCAGCAAACAAAAGAATATTGACCAAGGCGGGGGGAATTAAAGGAAACGAGAAACAACAATATAAATTTAGAACTTCTCAATTGGGGGCTCAACTCTGCTGTCAGTACATCAAGCAGTGTTGCATATATTTTACAGCACCCACCCCACCATCTAACTAACCAAAATCTAATACGCATCACCACACCGGAAGCTGGGAAGAAACTACATGTAGTCTATCAGTGAAAAGTGTTTTCTGACACTTCCTACTGCTGCTGCTGTTGTTGCTTAGTGTATGTTTTCCACTCGTTTTGGGTTAAAAGTTCAATCCGAGGGTGTTTGACTTGCAACCTCTCCACTCTCGTTTGCAACATTTGCTGCACAAATAAATTTGCTGTGGATTGATTTTTGCAATTTGGGTTGTTTTCATAAATTTCATTTCTTGTTAGTTGCTGTTGTTGTTGTTTTTGTTGTTGTTGGTGATTTTTCGCAACTAACAAATGTGCATTAACGCCTGTAGTGCGTGTGAACGGGTGTGGGTGCTGAGAAGGAGTGCGTATTTCCTGGTGGGGGTGATTGAATTTTCTAGTCTTTGCCTATTTGTCTTAGCAGCACTTATTTCTTCTTGCCAACTGCCTTTTGTATGCAGCAGATGACAGCTGCTTTTTCTTCCTCACTTGTCTTTCGAATATGTATTTCTGACATGATTTTTCAGTGGTTTTCGCCAAAAAAAATTGCATTTCTTTGGTCTTGTTGGAGGGGTGGTTTTGGTAAGCTTTTGTCATGGGTGCGAGTAATGCGTTTTATTTTATTTTCGGTGGTAATTTAATGTGCCTCTGAAGGGTTTCTCAAGTATGTTTCCAAATGTAATTTGAGGCCATAAAGCACAAATGTTGTATAAGCAAGGTTTATTTAACTGCTGCCTTTTTTGGGTTATGGGCAACTTCGGGTGCATTTATGAAATTTATAATTAAAGAATCCAGATCATTGGTCTAAAAATGATCTGTGTCTTCTCAGTTCAATGCACTCAATTTGTAAAATGTCCCTTCATTTTATGTTTAATGTTGCTAGTCTCAAAAAACAGTTAAAAACTGTTAATTTATTTTGGTTTTTTATACTCCTGCATACTATAGTGGCCAAAGGGTATATTGTCTTTGTGACACCGTTTGTAACGCCCATAAGGACGCGTGACTGGTATGAAAAACTATATATATTCTTGATCAGCATTACCTCTGGATGTTTGTTCGTTTGTCATTTGCACGATAAATGCCGTAGTTATATGTTATCGACTTCAAAATTTTACCATTCCTCTTTTTTCTGCTTATTTTTAGTATTGAAAATGGATAATTCGATAAGAACCACGGCTACCTTCCATACAAAATGGGCGCCAAATTTGTTTTATCTTGAGAAATATTGAACCGATGGAACGCCTTTTTTTGTATTTGGTTGGAAATGTCGGGAACGAAATGGGAATGGAACTAGAATAAAATGAAATTTAACGAAACAAAGGAGACATTTTTGAAATGAATCGGGATTGAATTAGAAATGGAAATATTGGAAATTTAACAAAAAAATTTACAAAATATAAAAAATGCAACTGATTTAACAAAAATTTACAAAAATTATAAATTATAAAAAATTATATATAAATTATCGAAAGATTATCGATAAATTATCGAAAGATTATTGATAAATTATCAAAAAATTATTGATAAACTTATCCAAAAATTTTGGAAAGTTTATATATAAGTAATCGAAAAATCATTCATCAGCTTATAAAAAAATTATCGATTAATTACCTAAAATTTATCGATAAATTATCAGAAAATTGCAAATAAATTGTCTATGAGTTACAAATAAATTATCGAAAAAATTACTAAAAAAAAAAGAATCTAAGAAAGGATCGGTAATGAATTAGAAAAGGATATTACCGAAAAATTTTCGATAAATTATCAAAAAAGTATCTAAAAATTATCGAGAAATAAAAAAAATTTTTGATAAATAATCGAAAATGTATGATAAACTATCAAAAATTAACGAAATGTTATCAAAAATTATCGTTAAATTATAGAAAAATTATTGACAAATTATCGAAAAATTGCCCATAAAATATCGAAAAATTGTCCATAAAATATCGAAAAATTATCGAAAAAATATGAAAAAATTGTTGATAAAATAACCGAAAAATATTTGATAAACTATCAAAAAATATCGAAAAATTATCGAAAATTATCGATATATTTTAGAAAAATTATCTGTCAACTATAGGGAAATTATTGATAAATGATCGAAAAATATCGATAAAACATCGAAAAATTATCGATAAAATATAGAATAAATATTATTGAAATTACCGAAAAAATTTCTAAGGTGTATGTGCAGGGCACTATAGCTTCGGTCAGACCGAAGGCAATTCCCTAACTAGTTTTTTGTAGGTTTTTACTAAGTACCGAAGTAAAACTTTTAAGTAAATTAAAATTGACAGACAGTTGCTGTATTAACGAAACACTGTCAAACTGTGTGTGTGTATATTTGTGTGTGTCTGCATGCTGTTATGACATTTTTCGCAAAATATGGCGCTGTCTTTTGGCAAATTAAAAAAGCACCAAACACAAGAGCAATCAACTTGGAACGTCTTTTTGACCAAAAGGCTAAATTTGAGTGAGAACTTGAAAAACTCACTCGTACTCTCAAAGCCATTGAAGAAAAAGTGCAAAATTTAATTAAAAAGCTACGAAAACTGTTTGTTTTGTTGTGTGGTGTTGTGTGGTGTGGTGTGCGACAGTGTCGGTAGTTGATGGCGGCGGGGTGGGGGTTCTATGTCAGCCAGAGAGCGGCAGCTGTCATTTTTTGACAGCAGACGCATGCTTTTTGTGCGCATACCAGACTGCGTAAGTAAGTAGCTTCGTAGCTTCGCCACTACTCCGTTTGCTTTTCACTCTATGGGAACTTCGGCAGCAGTAAAATTTCTAATTTAATTATTCAATTTGGCAACATTGTTAATATCCTGCAGTGAGCAAGGCCACTTTTTTGGCTCATACCACATTCGATACGGCAAAGAGAAATATGAACTTTCAAAAGCAAATAAGTTTCTGCGCCCATTGTGAGTTGTGTGAGTTTGCTTGTTTGTGTGTGTGAGAGTTGCCTTTGTGTTTGTGCACCCTTCAAGTGCATCCATAAAGTGCGCACTTCTTTCTATACATTTTTTTGCGTGCTTTTTTGCTTGCCTTTTTTTTTTGTTTGTTGCGCATATTTTTTTAAGTATTTCTCTCTCCCCCCTTTTTTAAGCGAAAATTGATTTGTGTGTGTGCTGTGTGTTCTGTGCGAATTCGGGGAAATTCTTCTTTTCTATTGCAATTTTATTTATTTTTGTTTTTTTTTTATTTTACTTTTTTTTTTTTGTTGGCCAATGCGAAATGCAAAAAGTTTCGCAGACATATTTTTGGCATAACTGCATTCGCGGAAGCGGAAATGGAAATATTCGCACCATGGCAGACAGACAGAGTTGAGTTGAAACGAGTCGAGTGCTTTTGTCGTCGTTTCTGTGTTTGGTAGCTTTTTTTTTTTTTTGATTTTTTTAAATTTTTTTTGTTGATATTTTCGCCAGAAGTGCTAAATGCAATTTTGTTGTTAATTTTCGTATCGTATTGTTGGTGTTTTTTTTTTGTAGTTGTTTTGAAATTTGATAATACTCCTTTGGCCATAACATTCTTCCGCAATATTTTTTTTTTGGTGTTGTTGTCGCTTGTTTGCCTGAAATGCTGGATAAACCGAAATTTATTGCTGCTGCCAATTTGGTGGCATGCCAATTTTCTCACATTCATTTGGAGGGTTAACGTACTCGGGCATGATTTGTGGAAAAGTGTTGACAGGGAAATTAGGAAAAATTTAATGGAATTTTCGCTATAGGAATACAATAGACTTGTTTTCCAATATGTATTTTCGAAGATTGTGTGAAGGAAAGGACCTAAATATGAAATTCAGATCGATTTAGAATTAAAAAAAGTTAGGCCAACAACATAGTGCAAACATTATGCTGTTCACTTCAAATGTGCCATCATGCAAAGAGCTATTTCACTTGCAAAAACTGCGGTTCTGAATATGAGGAGGAAGTTGAAAACGGCGAAACATACTTTTAACCCTTTTTTTCACATATTCTCATTTATTTTGCTAATCTCACAAATGATTCTTTTTCAGTTGAAATGTTTACATACACTGACTACTGGTGGAATTAATTTACAAATTAATAAACTAGTGTTTATGCTTCGTGTCGGTAAAATTAACCGAAAAAATTGGTTGATGTACAAAATTTCAAAATGTATGAAAATTGTAAATTTTTTTACCGAGCTCGTAGGTAGTTTTAACTGACAAAAAACTGTTGTTATACAGAAATTGTTTGATCTTTTTTCGTAATTGGTGGGTAAATTTGAATTTTCACCAACTTGTGGAATTTGCATTCGCATTTATTTTACTGCATTTTGGAAAATAAGAGCTTGTGTTAGTTATGCGCTCAAGCTAATATCTATTTTTTTTAAACATGCAATCTTGCATTTTTGAATTTGAAATTTTACAATTCAAATTGTAAACAAACAAATCAACCACTTCTCGTTGGTTAGATTAACTGACGAAGAAGGGTTGGAGCGTTTTTAACCGCCTTTTTCGGTTAAATCTACCTTTTTTTTTGTGTGTGCAGGTACTCAACCAGATGGGTTTTTGGCTTTTTGCAAAAAATGTTATTGTCACATTCAAAATTTTTTTAGGTACTATGTAGTTTACCCGGGTAATCAGCTACTCAAATACTACTTTCAAGTAAATGGTTTTTATTTGGTTGCTATTCTATTATTTTCTTAGCCCTTATGTGAGTGACAAAAAAAAAAGTAACCGGGTACCTTCCTAAAAATTGTACACAAATTTCTCTTTTCTCATTTCATGGTTCGTACGCTGAGAGAAATGTTGACTCATTTATGGTTATGGAGCTCATAAAATTATGGTTACTTAATTACTAACTATAATCATTAGTTATGAATATTAGTTATAAATTATGCAATTTCGTACATATGTTATGCATGTGGATTGTGAATACTTTATGATTACGGTTTATGAATTTCGTGATTTATTTTACTATTCTTTAATAATAATTGATGATTAACTACGTCATGAAATTGCACATGTTTTCATGAATTATGAGTAACTTGGTTGATTGCCATGATTTGCTGAGCAATACATTTTGACGCTTTTACAATAATGCCAGGGTAGCCGAATCGGGGAAGTGTCCGGACTCCAGGTGATGCCGGTTAAAATTCCTGTAAAACTGAATTTGTGAAAAAGTTATTACAAATTATTCTAAGCAAGTTGCCAAATAAAAAAGTAAAATTAAATAAATAAATAAGTAAAAAATTAGCAAATATAAACACATTGTTTTTATTGAATTAATTGGAAATATGGGCTGAAATTTATTCCATGATCATTGATTATGGTAAAAGGGAAAATAATAATTCAAATCAAGCAAACACAAATCACAAACTATGGGTACCCGAGTACCCTTGTCATCATGTTGAGGGTGTAAAAAGAAAACTGATTCGGCCTCCCAAACTAATCAAGTAGAGCCAAACCCATAAAAATATCAAAATATTAAGAAGTTGGGAGTTCTCGTGAAGTTCGGATTCGTACCCGGGTACACTATCACACAAATAAAAATTCTTGCTGAACAAATTCTTGATATATTAAAGTCTTTTCAGGTCATGCTATGAACTAAAATAAGTGAGTACCTGGAAGTTCTGGTTACTTTGTTGAATGATCAAACGTTTTTTTAGGACAAAGTTAGTGTGTTTGGCCAACGTATTCAAGTAATGGCTGCAATGTATTGATTGTTTCAGTTAGTCGGGTTTACCAGAAAAAGTATCGCTTCATCTGTCCAATTAAAATTATATTTTAATATAGCGGTCTGTCTATAAGTAAAGGTTCATCAATTGCTTCGTTGCGATCGTTTATGCTGTTCAACCATGCAGCCCAGTGAAGGCAATGTTACAAGCAAGTACTTACCCATACATCCAACAAGGACAAGGATCTAGAATAGGTGAAATTAACTTGTTGAAATTTGAATTCTGATCTTAACATTGTCAGCCAAAAATTTGACGTCCAAAGAAATCCACCACCGGCAGATTGTCCTTTCGTTTTTCACCCCAAATGGCACAAGATCTACTCAATCTTTATAAAAAGTACTCAAGTATAATCAATGATAATAAAAATGTAATTTAATTTAATGCATGTATGCCATCATGAATATTTCCAAAACATTTTTCAACTAAAAACAAGAAAATTTCCTAATTAAAACGAGCTGGTTTATCTTTATGGCACCGTGTTGTAAATAACTGTTTATGGTAGTTTCGAAATTGTATGATGTTCCATTACAAATACAAATATTTTATGGCTTGTCAGCTCAGCAATGATGGGGGTAATTATTAGTACCAATAAAATTAAACTAAAGAACAAAAAAAAATGTAAAATGATAAGCAAAAGGCGCCACATTGTAATGACAACAAAAAAAAGAAAAGAAACCATAAAAGGGCGCAGTGCGCAGTGAGCAGTGCTTGTCTCTTGCGAAAGAATGATTCTTTCAAAAATATTCAAATGAAGAATGTTGAACATTTGAATAAAGGAGGGCGAGAACTTTTCACTCCAACTTGTTAAAATACCTCAAATGCTTGTAATTTCGAAATGATTTCACATTAACATCAATTTTGGTTATCATACCCAGTTTGGAACATACTTTTGTTTGGGTATTTTAGAATTGCTCCACCGGAAGTTGTCAAAATGACAGAGTCGCTATCGATGTCAGTTGTGACATGCACAGCTGCCATGAATGGGAAGTTTTCAGTGAACAATTTCATAAAGTATTTCTAAAAATTTTTCAATTTCATGTAATTTTTAAAATTTTCAATCAATTTCAATTATTTCTAGTCAAATATTCTCACAAATGCATTTCACACACTTGCCAACCTATTACGAAAAAATTCCTCTTTGTTAGCTCTCAACTCCTTTACAACATTATCGTATGCCGTTAACACCACCAGCTCGTGGCACACATGCCCAACCACCACAGAACGTTCTGCGAATTTTTAAGCCTTTAACCAAAGAAACCACGAAACAGATTAGCAGGCAAATTTTCCAGCAGCTAAACATGTACGCAGGCAGACATGATAGGCATCAACGGCACCGCCGTCAGGATGCTGATTCTTCTTGTGTGTAAAGGATATACGTATGCCCACATATTACTTTTAAGTTTGAGTTGCCAGTTTGAGTTTTGAGTTTACATAACACCGTTTAATCAAATTCTTGCACGAAATTCCTCGCCGAAGCCTTGCTTTGGTCTTGGGGAATTTTTGTTAGAAAAATGCTTGCCTGCCATAACTTGAAGCGCTCGGAAAGGCATATCCTCGCTTGGGAATTAAAACCGCATGGCTGAAAACCGCAGAAGCGCGATTTGCTGCTAATGGTGGTTTTTCCCCTATGTGTGTGTGTGTGTGTTGCAATTTTTCTATCTTTGTACCCTACACACTTTATATGGTTTTTGTCACACCATTTGTAACGCCCATAAAGGTGTGGTAAGTACAGAAAACTATTTACTTATATTATGTCCGTCTGACATATCCCACGATAATTGAAGTGGTTAATGAGCTATCGACTCCAAATCACATGACGTAAAACCATCGATAAAACCATCGATAAAACATCGAAAAATCGTCGATAAATATATAAAAATCTTTCATAAAATATAGAAAAAATATCGATAGCAAATCGAAAAATCATCGATAAATCATAGAAAAATAATCGATAGACAATAGAAAAACATCTAAAAATCTTCTAAAAAATATATAAAAAAAACGTTTCATAAAATATAGAAAAAATATCGATAGCAAATCGAAAAATCATCGATGAAATAAAAAAAAATCATCAATAAAATACAGAAAAATCTTATGAAAAATATCAAAAAATCATCGATATTAAATTGGAAAATAATCGATAAAAAAAAGAAAAATCCTTCATAAAATATCAATAAAAAATCGAAAAATGATCGATGAAATATAGAAAAATAATTGATTAAAAATAGAAAAAAAATCGAAAAATCATCGATAAAATATAAAAAAATGTGTCATAAAATATCGTAAAACTATCGATATGATGTCGAAAAGTTATCGATAAAAATAAAGAAAAATCATCGATAAAATACAGAAAAATCTTACAAAAAATATCAAAAAATCATCGATAACTAATTGGAAAATTATCGATAAACTATATAGAAATCTGACATAAAATATCGATAAAAATCGAAAAATTATCGATAAAATAAAGAAAAACCTTTCATAAAATATTGAGAAATTATTCATAAAAAATCGAAAAAATCGTAGGCAAAATTATCGATAAAACTATCAACAAAAAATCGAAAAATTATCGATAAAATGGCCCAAAAATGGTCTACGAAATAATATCGCGATTAGACACAAATAAATTCGCGATTAGGGGACGGTATAGTACTTGCATGTGCAGGGTATTTTAGCTTCGGTCAGACCGAAGCTAGTTTTTTCTATGCCCTTGGTTCGACAAAGTTGCACAGCGTCAGTGAAGAGAACAGCGCGTGCCCTTATGCGTGGTTAATCCCAAAAAGGGATTTAATTAATATCAAATATTCAAATTTCCTGTTTACTTAAGTAAAATTTACTTGTGAATATTTTACAGAGGACGCAGAAGAAAATGAAAACTAGTTGCGGTCGAGTTCAAAGTGTTAGGTGTTCATGCAAACATGCCGCAAAGTGAATTTTTTCTATTCTATTTTACATTCTTCTCTTACATTTCGCCAACAAATCAATAATATTGGAAAAACAAAAGGAATTGCAATACCAAAACATTTGACAATACAAACGATTAATGATAAGAAAAAAAAAACAGTGAGTTTGAAGTCACCGCCTTGCCTCACTGGTTACTTACACCCAAATGCGATCTTCCACATGAGAAAATCAAATTTCGAATTTTCAAATCTCATAGAAAAAAAATGATGCCGCCACAATATTCGCAATGTCACCCAACATCAATGACAATCTTTTTGTCTAATTGTGACAATTGTTGGCAATTGTTTCTTCGGCAGTGAATTGAAAAGATTCTTTCAACAATCATGTCGATGTCGTCCTTCTTTGGCTTTGGTCACAAGCCGCTTTCAATAGTCCTTTAGGGCAATTGTGCCATAACCGCCCGTTTTGATTTTTTGATATTCTTTACATTCACTGTGGATTCGTATACGTGATCTTCACCAACTTGCCCACCTTATCTTAAAGTCGTACCTGTCCTACTGTGCAACATTCAAAAAAAAAATGTTATAATTACCGAATTTTGTTGGCCATTAATCCTACCAAATACCTGACTAGACATGTTGAGCGGAGAGTCAGCTCCTTTGTCAGAGCATTTCTCTATAGAGTTTTGTGATTGTCATTGTCACCAGTTTTTAAATTGTATTTTTTTGTTGTTTGCTCGCTTGTCGGCTACTTTTACTTGGTGAACTATTTCATAGGCCATTCTCCTACTGGAAGTTCAAAAAAGTATAGCCGACAAATGCAAAAAAAAAAATATCCAAAAATTAGTTGGCGCACCGCAATGTTAACACATTGTTCCACCGTCACTATAGTCACTTTCGGCTTTCTCTTTTCTTCCCATTTGTAGTGTGCATCAGACGAAATAGAAAAATCATTTTTGATCCCTGCCGCCGCCGATTAAAATCGAAAACAGGTTAAAGGATTATGCCGAGGATGACTCAAAAGAATTAAAGGGTGTGGTATTTGGTGTTGGCTGGCGGTTGGCGGTGCGAAACCATTTGTCATCCTAATTAACTGAAATATCTTCGATTATTGACTTGTTGTCGCTTTGGGGAATTTTGTACGAAATTTCGTTTTAGAATTGAGTTGTCAGCAATGAAGGCTGCTTAATTGACTGATATTAATGTCATTGGTGTGCTGGGATGCTGTGAAATGTTATTTCATAGATTAACACCTGATAATTAGTTGATATTGGGAATGGAGTAGTTTTTTTGATAGAGAATACAGTATCTTTTGAAAAAGTAACCAAATTACCAAGAGGCTTCAGTAATTTTATCCAATTGAACATAAAAACTGAGAAACTTGAGCCCTGAATCCGTATTAGATACAAAGCATAAAAGAAGATCTACCATCTTGAGGACTCCTTAAAAAGGCCAAATATGATTTTTTATAGATTTGGAACTATAACATTCGAAACCTTTCGTACCCTCTTCTGCGTCTCAATCATAAGGTATCGGGTTCAATCCCTACCCGCCACCAATCGTATGCATTGGCAAACTGCTTTTCTTCGTCTTCAGTTCCTTTGATACCTAGCGGGACATAGGGTATCAACAACACCTACTCGCCAATGTGGCTCATCTCTTGACACATTTATAGTTGGTTTTGCATCCCCGGACCATGTCCAAAACTCCAATTTTCGGTTCGTTTTTCTTATCATTCTGTACTCTTTTTTCTCAAGAGAATCTTGCAACCCTACATACAGCCTTAGTCGGAGGTTTTTGATGTAATTAACATAATAATGCACGAAATGGGTTAAAGTGACTGAAAATGGAATCTTTTTTTATGTTAATTTTTCATTGCTTAGCGCGAAGCGACTTACAAATTTTCTTTTGCTTACCTCGAAGATGGAACCCAGTCGTGAGACAGAAGTCTTAACCATTACGCCAAGGAAGCATATAATAAAAAATTTGCAATCGCTCGGGAAGGTTACAATAAGTAAGGTGTGATCGTTGGTGACTGGTGAATTGGATGCAACCGTGCTAGACTCGTTTTTTTCGCTAACAACTCATGTAGATTTGAAATCTGAGGAAAGCTTTGCTTCCAGGACAGTATATGGGATCTCTCGACTATCAACTCAGTGCATCATCTTCTCTAATTGGTTTGACGTGTATACGGAAAGAATTGTTGGCTCATGATTTACTATTATGGAGTTCATAAAATTATGGTTACTTAATTACGAACTAAAATCGTTAATTATGAATATTAGTCACAAATTATGCAATTTCGTACATAAACTGTGCATATGGATTGTGAATACATTATGATTAAGGTTTATGAATTACGTGATTTATTTTATGATTCTTGAGGAGTAATTGATGATGAACTTGGTCATGAAATTGCACATGTTCTCATGAATTATGAGTAACTTGGTCGATTGTCATCATTTAGACGCTTTAACAATAATGCCAGGGTAGCCGAATCGGTTAATTCAATCAAGGAAACACAAATCACAAACTATGATTTTCCCTTTTAACAGTTCTTATTATTAAGAATTCTTGATTATTGACTTCTTATTAATGAATCAATATCGTGACTAATGTGTACTTAATTGATCCCTATAACACATAATTTCAGCAAACATTTCCCTCCGTGTAGGGGTAAAGTATTTGAAGCTTGTGTTATCACAAGGGACCCAATGTAATTTCCGAGTGGCGGGTGTACCTTAATTCAACTTTAGGCTAAATGCTAGCCAAATTTATAATAATACCAAGTTTCACTCAGAGATTTTGAATAAATTATATTCTTTGGTTAAGTTAACAGTTAAAAAAGGTCTAAAAAAACCAAATGTGAATGTTGCAGGCATGAACCCATCTCCCAACTTCTACCACAAACTGATATTCTCCATTACTTACCCCCTGACAACTTCTCGGTGGAACCGATACTAATGAATTTATGTTCGGTTTGAACTCCTACGAATTTCCAAAACACAAAAAAAAAACCAAATCCACTACAAAATGTTTGCAAATTCAGTTCACAGCATGACAAAGTGATTCAAGGTCTCTTGGCTCTTGGCCATAAAACAGCATAACAACAAATTGGCCATTTGACATATTGATCATTTTACGATAGGGTAAAATCTTCTTTCCGTACCTACTTGCTCTTCTTCTATCTGTGTGTCTTGTTGTTCATACTCTTGTTCTCTGTGGAGATTTACGATCTTGTTAGTTTTTCTATAAAACCGTAAAATCGTAACTAACCCAACAACAAGAGCTACAACAACAACGATTTGACATTAAAATCAATTACGTTGCATTCACAGTTTGTCAGTTTTATGACATTTGCTTTTTCGTGTTGTATGCGTTTGCGTTTGTGTGTGTGTGTGTGTTTGTGTTTTTGACGATTTTATGACAGCTCATCATAGCATGACATTCTTGCTACGGCCTGCATTGATTAGGCGTTCATAATTACTCATTAAAGCATGAATTGTGTAGCCGTAAAGAATGACTTTTTGGAAAATTCCATAAGATTCTAAGGAAATTTTCGTAATTCTCGACATTTTCAATGGCAAATGACAGTTGAATGTAAGGTAAGGTCTTGACGAATATGCCCTGTCAGCATTGGCTTGCAACCAACTAAAATTTGAGGCTAGAGTTTAGAGGGTTTGTTACGGTAATGTTATGAAGGAGGATTAGCGATGCTTTCCATTCGTTACAGTACCAACATGAAATGCGAGAGGAAATTATAGCAATTGGAAAAATGTCTTAATTTTGTGGAATTAAATTTTCAATTTGTGGCTTTCAATTACTATGGAAAAAGATCCACCTTCATGCCTACGTATGTCTATGCACACTACTCCCCCCAGCATTCAACATTCAGGGTCACTTCGAACACCAAAAACAAAAAAATTAACGAAAAATTCTCCTCCTGTTCCCTTGTTGCCGTGGATGAAAAAGTTAGCCTGGTTCGTTTTTATTTTTGCTGTAAGCATACCGTCCAAGTGGAGTATTATTATTTATGGACATCCGCATTGGTCGCTCCTCTTCACGACTGAGTGCTGCGTATTTCAGTTTCAACCAAAAAATTTCTCTTCACTTTTTGGCTGCGAGTCCTGCGGAGTTTCGGTATACCACCGCCACTAAATGCGTATGATTTTTGGGTGTACCTACAGTGTTTTTTTTCTTGCCGCACGGTTGTTGCACTTTAATGCGCTGCTAATGGTGTTTTCTGCACAGCGGCGAATTCACCAGCGATAATGAAGTGTGAATTTGTAAGTTTTTTTTTTTTTTGTTATTTTCGCTTTTGTGTGTGTGTGCACATTTTAGCAAGGCTGCAAGGACATTTGGGAGTAATTAAGTAAATTTTTGAGTATTTTCAACTATTTAATATTGTGTTGAATGCCACAAGGTTGAAAAGGTGTTGGTTGCTTTGAGAGACAAAAAATGCAATTTAAATTTTAAGTCAAATTGCTTTAAAATGGTTGGTTCATTGCAGGGGGCTTGAGGGAGAGAGTTTGGTTTAGCTTGTTAAGTTGCTGAAATAACCATTAACATTGAAAGGTGAACCAAAAACTCCTGCAACGATACCCAAATTTCATAAACCTCAAGCTATTTGTATCATATCTTTGAAGACCGGACCGTAAAAAATATTTCGCTTGGGGGTGTGGGATTACGATTCAGTTTTATTAGAAAAGGAACATAAGTTAAGTAAAGTCGATTTGCATTGCGAGCATTGATCTGTTGTGTTTCCAAGGATGATTCTCCTGGAAAAGAAACGGGACTATTTCTATTATGATAAAGTAAGAAGAAGATAAACTAAGGAAATCATACTTGGATAACTTACCAGGACTGAAACACAACCACAACCTCAAACTATATTAAGAATGTTTTAATTTATCATTAATCATAACATATATATTTACGGGATAATGTAGGCTGAATTATCACCTAACAAAGTGACGACTCATGTACGTTCTGTAAGGAAGACATTGAAACTTCAAAACACGTTTTTGGAGAGTATCCCGCACTCATGCATAAAAGAAAAAAATACCCCTGGCTGACTACAAAATACCATACTACCGGGATAGGACTTAAAGAGTTGCTGTAGGTCCTTGATGAGGTCCAATCGTTCTGTGCATATTCATGATCTCCTAGCGAAAAATATAATTCTGGAAAATACACCAAGATAAAAAAGGATCCATAAACAAAAATTTCGATCCAATATTTTTAGGCTAGGGAAATGATAATTTTGATTTTTCGTATTTTTTTAATTTTGGGGTGAAATTTTGTATGAGTTTTGTGCAATTGACCATTTAAAAAAAAATTGCTGGAGTCTTTTGAAAAATCAATTTAAATTTAAGTAATTTTTCATAAGAACATTTACCCACTTTTGGATGTGTAAAAATTTGTGGAACTTTATGAGGAAAGATTATTGAAAAAGGAAAATAAAATTTGTTGGGCCGGTTTTTATATACAAAGTAATTTTACTGTGCAATGCATTTAAAATTTTCTGTCTGTCCTTCAGCCCCCACGTTGTGACCAGTAGAACACCATATGGAAAAAACTTCCTATTCCTCCCACAATGATGCTATTTTGTAGCTGGATTTTATGCTCATAGGGAGGGGGTTGCAAATTATTTTTTTTTGTCCAGAATAGAGACCGACCAAATTTCAGTTCGGCCAAAAAAAAAGTTTCGGCCGAAAAACAAAATATCGTTTTCGGCCGAAAATTTCGGCTTAATACGAAAAATGCAACAAATAAATAACAAAGATTACACTGATCGACATAACTGAACATTTTGGCAATTTTTTTGGAAAATATAACCCTAAAACCTAATAAAAAGCAGAAAATAAATCAAAAACTAAGAGTTTTTGTAAAACTTCCAAACCAGCCAAAAACCCTGAATTTTAATACGAATTCGCTGAAATTTATTTAAAAGAAACTATTTTCTGTTTTTAGTAGGTTTGTTGATTTAGAGTTATATTCTACAGTGTCAGGTTGGGTTAGGTTAGGGTGGCGGCTATAAGCCTCGCATAGACCACATTCTACCATGGTCTACATCTAGCCCGAACGTGCCGGACTTTATTGCGAAGGATTTTAGACTTTTAAGTTCAGTGGTTGCGACTTGTCCTAGCGTGTTGAACGCTGCTCTACCAATAATCTTCCATCTGCTTCTGGTTAAAGCCGGACAGTTGCAGAGTAAGTGTTCCAGAGTGTTCCTCCTCATCAGACTCATTGCAGATGCGGCACCATTCATCTTGCATGGTGGCCGATGAGACAGTGACCTGTTGTTATTCCAATTGTCAGTCTACATTCCATCCGAGTTAGAGACAGAATCCTGTCCTGTCGTACGAGGGCCAGAAAATTTTGGTAGTCTTGCAGTGAGTGAAATGCTTCCTACAGTGTCAAGTCAGCGGTAATTTTTTAAGCAAACCAATTTTTGAAGATGCGAATATTGAATTAATTAAATATAGAAAACTAAATGTGGCTACTATTCAATAGTGTTTGGCCACTAGCAAATATAGTAAGTTTTCATAAAACAGTTTCCAAAAGTTAGCCCATTTCCTTCCAGATATTGCTTATGAAATGGGTTAACTGAAAAGCACCTTTAAAGAGTTTTAAAGAAATTTCGACTATTTCAGGGGGGTCAGATTTTAATGAAATTAAATAAGATATTTTCCAATAGGGCTCATCAGAAATTCCAAATTTCATCTATTGATATTTCCCACCAAACCCTGCAATACCAGTTCAATTGTCTTAATTGCAACACAAACACGTTGCATCCTTAACGACATGTCAAACAATAGTTGCTTACGTATTAATATCGTAAAATTATTATTTCCCATAAATTCTCGTTATTGTTTCTACCCTTCGCAAGTAGTATCTACTCTCTGTTCGCCTCTTAATTAAAAGTAAACAGCATGAAGTCTGGGCATCAAAGTACGCCTACTGTCATGACCAAAGTAGCATTATATCAACATTTTCATATATACAAGACCGTTGATCGCTTCCACCACTCGCTCGCACTATACAATTTGTCTCCTAATCAAATGTCATTTGTAAATGTCAGCAACGCATGCGCATCACACGGAAATTTTTACATGAAATGTGTGAAGAAGCTGCCAGCGATGATGATACTTTCTGTTATCCATTTCACTCTCATTTTCATGTGTCTGTGATATTTATCAAAACGAATAGCAAAGATAGGGGCACTATCTGCATATCAAAATTGATATTTTTATTGTGTGCGGTGAGTGATCGAAATTTGATACCACTCTATGCCGAGGCAGAAGATGCTCGAAGGCATTCTCTGACGTTTGCAAGTGATGCAATTGATGGATTTCATTAAGGCAGGCATGTCTGTTTGTCTCGTTGGATTAGAGACTTCATGTGAACAAAAGGGAAACGTTTGAAATTGATAAATGCTAGAGAGAAATGTGAAAATAATTATTGAGATTAAGCTGGAAATCAAATGGAGTTTAAGTAGCTGTGAGGACAAAGAATGTCCGCAGGGCCTTAAAATAATTCAAAATAAATTAGTGAAGACTTTAGCTTTCATTTGTTATCATTTATTAAATTGTTAAATGTCGATAGTATCACACAAAATTCTGCACATTTAATGTCTCAATTTGCCACTCATAATAAACATTCATCAATGCGTTAAATGATCGCAACGAAATGAAACGAAACGATCAAAAGACCACAGCAAAAAACACAAAAACGCCACCAAGATCATCCATGGCCTATAAAACCGACAAAACGCTTGCATGTGGCACATAAAATGCGCAACCAAAGCTTCCCCTCCTCTTCCGCATTTAGTAGTGCTTAGTAGGAGCACTGTGTGTGTGCGCGCACATGTTGCGGTATTTGCAGGCACGATGAGTGGAGAACGTCAAAGGAAAAAGTGATCGCAATGTGCGATCTTTATGCGTTAAGGCATTTGCTGTGATCGTTCTCTGTGCCTGTCAGCAGATGAGGCGAGGCGCATTTGATCTTATCGACAATTTGTCATGCAAAAAATGAGCAAATGTTTGCAAATTGAGGCATTTGCGAGCGATTTACGTTGGGTTTAGGAGATCTTAGATCTTTCTGCTTGTTTATAGTACACAAAAGAGCACAGGCCATGCTGTAATACATGGCACAAATGCGTAGGCAATAGTGTAAAAAGTAAAGAATCACAAGGGCAATTCCCCAAACGCTCGAAACCTAACCTCAATCACATCTGGAAAGCATTAATCGCGATTGTGGCGCATGTTGAACGTGATTCGGTAACGTCCTCGGACGGAAGAGCAACAGTGTGTGTGTGTATGTGTGTGTGTGAGTTTTTGGCGTAGCGTATTATTCCCTTTTGTCCTGTTGCTATTTCAACTCGAAGTTTCAGTGGCTCCCCCTCACCGCATTTATCAGCTCAGTTCAGTTCAGCTCAACGCTACTCAGCTCAGCTCATTTGAAGTACTCTCTACTGCCTCGCCGAAGATGGATTCGGTTTGATATTTGATTGTGTTCTTCTCAGCGCGCGCTGACACTGATGGATGTCAGTCGTTTGTCAAAAATGAAACACAGAGAAACTGAAAAGAGAAATGCGTGCACTGGCATGAAACTGAAAATGAAAATGGGAACTTGCGAATGAAGGAACTCCAGAAGTTCAAAACTTGCCCAAAATGTGTTGGTGCCAGTGCGAATGCGAAGTGCCTCGTGGAAACGTCATTTGGGAATGTGTGGATGGATGGATGGATGGGAATAATGGCGAGTGGATGTTTCGTGTAGGAGGAATCATTCGCTTACGTGTTGGCTCACTGGCGGCGTCTGCGGCTCACTTCGTTGGCGAGTGTGAACACGGAGGGTTGTTGTGGATTTACGCACTGACATTTAACTCGCATTTATACATCGTTAGGACTTAGCAGGCATTTTAATTGGATTTAGATGTTGTTGTGATAGCGAAAAATGAGAATGGATGAGTTCGACTGGGGCTGGTGGTGTGTTGGTGTGGTGGGGTGGTGTTGGGGTAACGTGGGCCTTCTCCAAGCAAGCAGACAAACACACAAAACGTTTATGAAATTTTTGTTTTTGCAGGCAGTAGACAGGATAATTGTTTGTGTTATGATTTTGAGTGCGGAGGTTGGGAGGAGACATGGGCCAGTGCAGAGTAGGAAAAAAAGTCTTGAAAAAAGTCTTGAAAAAAGAAAAGTCCTGTTGCACCCAACCTTTGATTGTACAACTCCAAATACATACATTATTTTACAATTACCATCTGTTACCTTCACTTTTCTATACAAAAGTCCTTGTCATTCCACACAACACACAAATCATAGTCAAGGACTCACACCACACCACAAAATGCTCTGCTGCAGTCCAATAGAATTTTCCATGTGAAACCAATAAACTGCTTACAAAAGCAACAAATTGTTTGAATACTTTTCACAAATTCGAAACAAATTAACGAAAAAGAAATATGCATCATCCCAATACAAAATCTCCTTCCTGGCCACGGACAATGGACGAAATTGAAAAACACTTGAAACCAAACTCAAGGATATGGAAGCGTATAAGAAAAAAAAATGCTACAAATGGCATCGAATGCATTTCAAAAAGAAATCCACAGCATGGAAAATATGTGAAACAATGAAAATTGATGCTGAATAGTTGGAAAATTGACAAAAAAAAAACCAAAAAAAAAACTTGTAACAAAATAAGGAAAATAAAACAACATTTGGCGAGATGGACACGACGTGTAAGCAACATAGTAGCCGCCATCGTGCAGACGTAGATAAAGTCATAAAGATAATAATCTGTTAAATATTTTCAAGTGAAAAAAAAAACTGTAACGAAATGCAAGTAATTGAAATGGAAGGGCACACACAACATATGTTGTGATTGGATGGATGCCATCAACGACAGTTGCGCTGATGTGTTTATGTTTGAAGGAATTTCAAGTACTTTCGCTTGAATTGTCCGTGGAGAATATTTGCAATTGAAAGAAAAAAAACAACGATGCACACAAAGTCTTCAAAGGTTTATGGTTTCTTGTCACAGCATTTGTAGTGCCCAAAAGAAGGTATGTTAGGTGTTCTTAATCCCTAGCGGGACATAGTGCATCAAAAACGACCATGCGCCTTCGTATACGATTCCTTGCAATCGGCTTTAACAAATACCAGCTCTTCCCATGTTTATTAGCTTCCCGGTCTACCGTTTTTCTCCACATCTCACACATGGCCTGGAGGTCTTCCAATAGTCGTTTCCACTCCATTGTCTATCTAGCGATGTTGCCGTCGTCTTTGCGGATAGTGTGGCCTGTCCACTTCAATTTCTGTCTTCTGATCCAGATGTCCAGAGAACCGAGTTTTAAGGCTGGTGCTCAGGTTCTTATTTCGCAATACTTCCAACTATTCACTGATTCAATGGTTTGGCCGACTATATGAATTCTACCGCAGTAGGGGCCTGTCAGATTCAAAGCTTTTGGCTTTCTGTAATTTATTTTCAGTTCAGCAGACATAATCAAAATCAGTCACATATAATCAGCGAAGGTAATGTACTCCAAAATGATCGCCATCATCTCAACCCGCAGTTAGTAAAGTGTGTATGGGACCATTTAGCACGTCTCAAACCACTAACAAAAATAGCACATTCATGGTGACTTTTTGAGTCGATCTAATAATGACTGTCTGTTCGTCATTTCGTACAATAAATGCCGTAGTTATCGACTCCGATATTCACTTTGGTCTGATGTTTGTAACACCCAAGAAGGAGACGTGTTGGGTATGGGAAACTATATATATTCTTGGTCAGCGTCACCTCCTGAGTTGATTTAGGTCTATCCGTCTGTCCGTTAGTCTTTCTGTTTGTCTGTCCGTACCCTTTTCCCATAAACACGATTGCAGGAGCTAGAATAAAGCTTTGGGGCCCAAACTTTGGATTTATCCTTTCCAGGTACTAGAGGGAATTTTTATTTAAAATGAGCCAAATCGGTCGACTGCCACGCCTACCACCCATATAATTGAATTTGATGTCGAAATTACAAAATTCAAGATGGCGGATCCAAAATGGCACAGTATGTGTAGGGTATATATAAGTCGGCTTCGACCGACTGAAACTAATTCACTTGTTTTGGTTTGAAATGACGTCGGAAATGAAGTGGTAATGAAACAGGAACGAAATGAAAATGAACCGGAACTGAATGGAAATGAGACAAATTTTAAAATTAAACGGGAATGAAGTAGAACTGAAAAATTGTAGAGAAATTTTCGAAAAACTATCAGATAATTATCGTTAAGTTATTATTATTGTAGTGCCCATAGTTCGAAAAATTTTAGTAAATTTACCGAAAACTGTCTTAAAATAATTGTAAATAATCCAAAAATTATCACAATAATATTTTTTTTAAATTTGAAAAAATACTTAAAAGTTATCATAAAGTTATCGAAAATTATAGAAAAATTATCGTAAGATTATCGTACCATAACAGTAAAATTGGTGTGGTGGCCCCATCTCAGTTACTTACTAGGTGCGAATTATGCAAGCAAAACATTTCCTGTCGTCAAGCAATGCCAAAATAACGAGAGCACAATTTGAGATGAGGAAACTTCTCTTTGCCATTCGGAACCGTCACCTAACTGTATGGCCGCTGCAATCATCATTGTCGTGATCCTTTAATCTCGTGTGGGACATAGGGCGGCAACATATCCCAGGGTGTTTCAGAAGCAGCATGGATTTAATTTAGCACTGCACTTCTGACAGCATTTTTGAACTCCAGTCTACCAACTCTACGTACGCCCTGATGGTTCCATTTGAAGGATTGTTTAGCTTAAGGGTCGTAGTGTCCAAAATTTATTTATTTTTTTAATAAAAAATTATCGAAAATTTATTAAAGAAGATATCAGCTTAGGTCTGACCGAAAAAAGTTCTCATATTAATTTTTGTTTATTTAGGGAAAATGTTTTGATTACAAGGAAGAAAATTGTAGCTTCCACAGAATATTTACATAGGAGAAATTCCGTATAATCTAATAGAAATATTTTTGTTATGATTGCATTTTTGTCACAACATCCTTCGCCTCGAAGGATATTTTTGGTATACAAACTTTTCACATATTGCTTATTTTTTGCTCGCACTAAGCGTGACGTATTCGAAAGCCAAGCGATTGTGGCTTCTAAACATAATCAAGTGGCAGCAAATCCCTTGGAAATCTTTAATGAAACATAAACAAATTTTTTAGGAACAATTCTTATTGTTTTGAGGAACCATTCAATAGATTTTTTCAATATTTCTTAAAATTACTTAGGCATGACCTCAATAACAGGTACTCGAAATGTCAATTGAAATGTTACCTCAAAATAAGACAAGGAAATATTACCTGCTGTTAATTTTGTAAGGAAAAAAATATTTAAAAAAACGAAACTAATTTTTCAAACGAATCTTTCAGCAGAAGATCGATGAGCCGACATTTACATTGAATTATGGCCACAAAGTGATCATGCGAAAAAGAGAGAGAGAGAGGGACTCAGTAGGAGCCCTGTCAGCGTCTTATACCGAAACTCAATGGGACATTTTGGTTTAGGAAACATTAACGATTTTTGGGTAAGAAATTTCCAATTGCATGCAGCGCCTTTTGGAAAAATTTTCAGAATTTTCCTGGTACCTACCACAAAGGCAGGTACATCTTTATGCAATTGATCGGTTCAAGAGAGAGCTGTCAATTAGTTACTGTTACTTGGGCTGTGAACAATAACAACGTCTACGAAAACAGCAGTCCGCCTTACTGCTTAACGCATGAAATTAATTAGACTCGGACGTGGAAACAGTAAACGAAAAGAGAGACAGGATTTCCCAATGGAATACTCAAAATTTTGTACATACCCTGGCGTAAAGTGTCAATTTGAGATTTTTGCAGCGCTTGAAATTGCAATTTGCATGCCCAACATATGCCGTAGATAAAATATTATTCTTAGACCCTCGCAGGCATAAATAACTTTGCAGGCTAAGCCCTACTCAAAGCAAGTTAAACCGCAAAATCAATTATAAGCGGTTAGCTTAGCTTAACTATTTTCCAGAGCGCACAAAACCTATGGGCGTAAACAACAATTTTGGTTTTTGGCTCATTTCTGACTAATTTGTTTCGATTTACACAAAAAAACTTCCAACTACGAATATTTCTTCCAACTCATGTGGTTAAGTTCAAGTTCTGCTTCATTGTGTGCGCTGCCTACAATGGGGGGTCCCCCGGTTCACTCGAAGCGTTGACAGCTTGAAAAAAAATGTCAACAGCCACAGCCATACGGCGCAGTTCGATTGATAGCTGTCATTTTGACATAACAAATGTCACAGTGTTTAGTTCGCTTCTCACTCTTCTGAAAAGATGAAACATTTTTGTCTTGGGGTTTGCTTGGTTGAGCAGATCTTCGATGTTTGTTGCTGTTCGGTGATTTTGTCAACTTTCTTGTTATTCTAAATTATTTATGTTGGCATAGGAGAGCAAGGGGCCTTGTAACATTTTTCAATGTTGATTCTAATATGTGGTAATTTGACATATGTTTTCGTTTGTTTCCCCCCTTTTTGGAATGTTAGCAGTTTTCAATTAGACGAGTGAAAAGGAAGAGAGGTTTCCAAAAATTGACTTCAAATGATTTTATGGATTTATAATTGTGTAAATTGAAAACATATGAGGGGGGAATGATTGCTAGTAGATATAGGATACTTATTTAATTCAATTCCGAGTTTCAATAGAGGCAATCGAGTTCTCATGCCGAAAATCTCAATATGCATTATTTAACCGATCGCCTCTCTGAGAATTTCAATACACTCACTGTTTAAGCCGAACGGAAAATTTGAATCTACAGACATACGTGATTCAGATGTAGTCCTGGATCGCACTTTTTACCGGTACCTCTTGGTTTCAAGTCAGACTCTGTAGTTGGACTGACTGTAACGAATAGTAATGCGGTGGTACAAAATACATTGAAAGAGATTGTGGTATTGGTCTCTGGTTGATATTGGGTCCCTAGTGCGCCAAAGTCAATTGTTTTTATCAATACACAGAAAAAAAAATGTACATCAATATGATGTATATGGGTGTTACTTGCCACAACCACCACCATACATCAATATGTTGTACAGATACATCAATTTGATGATCGGATACATCATATTAAACACTGAAGTGTCAAAATGAAATACAACCACCATCATACATCAATATGATGTACGGATACATTATTTTCTGTGTAGAAAAGGAGCAGCAACAGTTTTTTTTTGTGCTCAAATTGGGCTCAAATATATGATTATAATAACGTGTTCAGTGACAATTTGTTCCAGAACCAGATTGCAGTAAGTGAGATAATAGTTATGGCATTACTGCAATTTGACTCTAGAAATAAGTGTCACTTAACAGTAGGGCTTTCCACAGTAGGGATCCCGGTCCATTTTTAGTCCCGAAAATCCCGGGATATTTTTTCCTTAATCCCGGGATTTTCGGGACTACATTTTAAAATAAATTAGTCCATAAAAAAAGTTTAATACAAGAAAAATACAACTTTTCATCGCTGTTAAGATATAAAAAAAATCGTGTATGCAGAAAAATTGTTTTTGACAACATTTGGACAACCCCAAAATGAAAAAAAGTTTGTTAGAAAACACAAAACTTAAAAATTTTTAATTAATTAAAAAAAAATTTCGTATAAAATTGTTTGTGCTTGAAATTTTTTCTTTAAGAAAATATAAATTTATGTTTATTTCAGAAGAAAATTGGTATTTTCAGTCTTAGCGAGCGCACAAAAAAGAATTGCTTAATAAAAATAATTAAGTAGAACTGAAAACTGATGCAAAAGTAATTTAAGCATATTTTGAACTTTCCTAAAGAAACGGAAACTCAAATACTGAAAATAAATAAATGCATTATTTTGTACCTTTAATAAATTGAAATTAATGTTTATGTTTATTTATTTAAGCTAAAACTATAAGTTTTGCAATAAAACATATAAAAAACATTTTTTTATTTTTTTAAAAATCATTTTGCTTGTGAAAGTATCAAATCCCGAAAAATCCCGGAATCCCGGGACTGCAATTTTCAGTCAAGAAAATCCCGGGATTGCAAAAAGCCTTCGGGATTGAAAGCCCTACTTAACACGTTATTAGAGCCACACCTTCATATATTTCCAAAGTCTTCAAAAGTGGAATTGATCGACAAATAAATAAAAGGGAATTTGCACTGCGACCGTTGCTCTTTTAATTTCCCAGTCTGTTTCCAGTTTAGGTGAGAATTTCCCAGTTGCCAGGATCGACATTTCTATCCCCAAGGAATTGGTAAAGGGTACATTTTTTGTCAATCTTGCTCTGGTATTAAGTAGTCTCCCTACACGAGTTTTTTTTGGGGATGATTGTTCCACACAAGTCTAGTAAATGACACTCTTCTCATGCTAGTTGTAAGAATGTCCAACTTCGTATGGTTACCGCTCAGTATGCAGTGATCAGTCAAGAAACCGGTTAGAACTCGAAGCAGGTTTTTGCTTTGCCAAATACAAAAGCCTAGGGAGGTCTTACCAATATTTCGTTCTGTCTATCCTTACTCTTTCTCCGAGCTTTCACTGATCTATCTTTACTCTTTCTCTGATGTGCGCCCCTATACCGCAGAATCAATCTGATCCTGCAAGAGGTGTAGCCACTCCTTTTCTTGAAATATCGGCTGCTGCCTATTTACCTCTCCATAACGACGTGTCTTGGCACATAGCAGTGCATAACGCCAACCAGGTTTAGTTTTCCAAGACAGTTCCACACTAGCCTGAAGCTAATTGTCTGAGGTGTCTATAGCATTTACAGCCGCCAATGACTATCAGACAGAATTACAATTTCTCGCCAGCAATACTTTCTATCGAGGTTAGTTGTTGCAAATGTAAATATTTATTGCATATTTTTGCACCACAGAAATTAAATATACAGACTTGCATTTCCTACGCTCGAGCAAATATGCAACACAGCAAACATATAGCTTTTATATGCTATGCCGAATGCAAATCTGAATATTTTGTTGTGGTGATGCAAAAACATCCAATAAATATTTGATTTTGCACTTCTGTTTGCAAGACCAGCTCCTGTGAATTGCCCTATTCACTTCTGCTTGGAAGATGCTGGAGAATATGGTCATTTGGTATGTGGTCCGAACCCAACCCCAGTGTACCGTATCTTCTGGATTCGTCTGTAAACCATATAATCACATGAGCGCGGATATCAGACTGTGTGTGTTTTTTATTGGACCATTATTTTTTGCTACAAAGCTTCACGCTCTGATGTCATCCCTTGGAGCTCATAAGAGTGGTTACTTGCTGGTAAGCGTGGGTACCTTTGAGCGCTCAAATGCAGGTTCCGTTCAATCCTTCACTGTTAACACTTTCTTTCGAAGTGTTACTTATTTTTGATTTTCAATCATTTTTGCTCGAAAGCTCGACGAAAAAAATTTTCGAAATGTAGGTAAATAATTAATCCTGAATTTCGCGAAAAGTACGTAACTGGTTAAAGTGGTAAAGTAGTCGTTCAAAAGGTATTGAATAGACCTTTCCATCAATACCAATATTGCTAGTGACACTAATATAAATTGAAGCGTTTATTAAAGTTTAGCCAACCGACTAAAAAAATATATTTTTTTTTTTGCTCTTAAGAACTTTTTTTCTGTTCTAAAATGAAGCTCAAATTTACCAAAGCAACTTATTTTTAAATATGAGAAGCGTAAAATTTCTGTTTGAAAATAAATAAAAATCAAACTAGGTTCTTCCCTCACCATGAGAGGTGTTTAAAGTAAGGCGTCAGCTTCAACAAAAAAACGTTATTTATATATCTCCAAAAAAAAAAATAAAAATATTGAAACCCAACCAATTCGTATCCAGGCTCATATTTAATTCGTAATAATTTCGAGAATGAGAGGAACCCCTGCGGACAGACGCTGACGCACGGAATTAATACTGAAACACTTCAAACGGGCACAGTGGCGTCGCATAAACAAGCTGCTCGTGAACGTGGACGCATTTCCAAAACAAAATAACAAAAACAAGAAGAAAAAAAAGAAAACCAAAAATAAATTAATTACGAATGCGGAGAGCAAGCGTGTGCGCCTGCGCAAAGATATCCCACAAAACGAGACACCAACCAACCAAGCACCACACCCAAAAAAAAAGCGGCTATTGTTTGTGTCAATTTTTAAATTTAGATGTTAACCGACAAAATTGGGTTTCATCTGAAAAGGCAAAGAAGGAAAACGAAAAAAAGGACGCCTATCAGGCGAATGCCATAATTACAGAGTAGAAGCAATTTCCGAAATTTAGACATTAGATGAAGTTACACACATACGAACCTATCTGGGTCTTATCTTAAGGGTTGCCGTATAATTGCTGCTTATTTCGGGCAAGAAGTCGCAGGAGCAAATCGATTTCGGCAAGAGCAGGTAGGCGAACAGCATTCATTTTGATATAACCTGTTATTATCAAACATCATTTGGTTTTCTTTTCATTTCATTTCATTTCGTTTTGTTTCATTTTACTTTTGTTATGAAATTGAGACATTTTGAGTCAGTTTTCGATCTCATTTTTTTTATCTTGCATACGATTTTTTTCTTCTCCTGTTTTTTGCAAATATGATGATCACTGATTCCAGTCAGCTGCATGAGGCACGGCATGATGTCCAACGACCACAGAAGTGCCGAAAAAATTCTATGGAATTCATCAGGTGTTATCATGATTTCTTTTACAGCTGATGGCTGTTGGCTGATGCTGACGACGAGGACGCTGTTGATTGGAGATGATGATGCATTGCCTGTGATCGCCTGTGATAGGTGATCTGTATGTGTAATCAAATCGAGAGCAAAAATTCAGTATATTGAAAGTGAAGTTAATTTGTTGTTGGTACATGCGATCGTACGGGAGGGTGTAACCAGCTTCAGAATTAATGACTTCAAAAGGTTGGGACAGGTTTTGTTTTATGGCTCCTGGGCAAACATCTGCTTGATTCAGTTTTTTTTTGTAGACATGTTTTAACTAAAGTTAAAATTCACAGATACTTTTTCAAAGAAAAAAAGTTTGGATCTTGATCTAATTTCGGTATATTAGTTCCGTAAAGCAGAATTGTTTCAAAATTAACCACATCCTTCTCAAGATATGAGATAACAAAAAAGTTAGTAGAGAGGAGAGTAGACTACAAGCACATCTTAGCCCACAGGACATTAAAAGTTAAAAGCCTTTGAAAAAGTAGGTACCTACTACTACTAAAAAAAGGGCTAGTTGCCGCTTATCTGATTTCGCTTAGGAGCCTTTGAGACTAATGAAGACATTATCGCTTTTTTTTTTGTGGACTGTTTTGCCTGCGAGCTGTCAATTTTCAAATTTTCAGCATGGAATTGTGCCTTTCTTCAACATATGCTCTGTTTTTTTCGGTTGTACTCTAGAGTGTGTTCAGGCGGCTTATTTGAAGATTTTCACAATAATTCTTAGTACTCTCCTTTTGAAGGAAATATACTTTGAATTTTATTTCTTTCACTTGTGCTCACTTCAAATTCGTTCCATATAATTTCATATACACCAAATCATAGAAATGTTCCCAAGTGGTCCATTACGGGCGGACCATTAGCAGTTCATTGCGACAAATTAGTCTGACATAAGAGCTAAGGCATCCGAAGGAGATAAGATTAGAAAATATTGTGTCATTCAATTGGAGAAGAGTGGCGAATCAATTAAGTACAAAGTGGTGCCATTAAAAGGAAAAGGATGAAATCAAATTGAATTCGAAGGAAAACGCCGTCGTTCAGTCAAAACTCACTGAGTATAATTTTTAGTTTTGATGTAAACTGCGTTTGAAGACAAGAAACCTCATTGAAAATTCAAAAATAGTTGAATGTCAATAGTGTAGGACTCTGTGCACTCTATAAAAAAACCGGTGTTTAAAATTTTGGTGGAAAAGCGGGAAAAACACAATCTGTTCAACCTTATTTTCTTGAATCATGGTTTGACCTACATTTTTATACCAAAATTATTTCAAATTAAAACATTTATTTATTTAAATTGAGGTATGTACATATTTATGTTATATGAAACCCCGTCCACAAATACGAAAAATGAGCCAATTTCGATGAAATTTTAAATTTAAAGTTGGGAGGTTTGTGGTCCAGGAGAACCAGCAGTTGAGCAGAACAACGACGGTGATGCACCGAAAATTTCGAAAAAATATGGAGATGTACTAGTAGCTGCGAAGGACGGCTCTGAAGGCGTCGCACAGTGATTTGTCTCCATATGAGCTTGGGACAAAAATCGAAGGAGTATTCTGAATTAATTGAATTTCAAAAATTTAATCGGTTTTTCTGTAACCCTTATAGTTTTTGAATAAATCCAGAATTGTATGCTTATTTAATTATTATGCATATAATACAACTCTACAATTATATTTCGAAAAAGGTTTCTTAGCTTTAATAACGGATTCTAGTGGTTCTTGATTAGCTGATTTCAAATTAGGGGTATTCATTGGTGTACTTGATAGAGTACTTTTGTCGAAGTGACGTATTCACTTTTACCATAAATTTTACCTGTATTCTCAATTTTAATAGTTCTGGCACATTTTTTATTTTTATATTTGTTTAACATGTGCATTGCTTGGTAAAGTAACAAACCCCAAGAAATCCTGAAAAATCTGGAGAACCCGGGATTGCCAAAACCATTCGGTATTGACCGCCTTAGTCAATAGGAAGAAGAGAGAAGAGTAAAATAGAGAAAAATTAAATCACATTGGATGAACAATATTTCAATTGAGCTTTTAGTTACTATACATACATTAATATCAATATATTAATAATAGAACATACATTCATCACATTTTACCATTTTATTTACATTATGAACTTTTTGAAAAGTTTTTTTGATATAAAATCGTAATTTTAGGCATTTACAAAATAAAATTTTTTTCAAAAAGTTGGTAAAAAATGGTAAATTTCTTTTTTTTTCTGAAAGAAAACACATTGAACTTTAAAAAAAAAAAAAAATTTCACTAACTTTTACAATCCATAATTTTTTTGGTTTTTTTTTGTTTTCTACTTGAAAAAATTTTTTCTTCATGGTACTCACAAATTTTTACATCGAAGTTTAATGACAACTATTTTATTTTTCATTTTTTTAATACAATAATAACATTTATAAAAAGGTCAAGTTTGTATCATTCTTGCCAAAAATGCCTTTTGGGCAATTTTTTTCGCCAAGTTATCAAAAAAAAATTTTTTTGTTCCAGCATTTGTTATCAAATTTCCATAATTTGAAAATAGTCCACGGACGTCAAAAAAATTTTAATCAAATAAAAAAGTTCATATTCTATTTCGTCAATGTATTACCTTTCCAAAAATACCATATTTTATATAATTGATGACATCAAACTTTCTGAATTTTGTCTATGGGACAAATCACTGTGTGTCGGCACTGTAGACAATGATGACGACGAATTTGAGTCACTGTTGATAACCTCAATTGACTCCTCAACAAGTATTAATTGCTAATAAATAGTAAAAACATAATATGAAAGCAAGCGACTACTTACAGCACTACTTACAGCATTACGGCCACATATATTTACCGAATGGCTTAGCAAGTATCAAATGATAGCGGAGGTTCGATTCCCACCTCCCAGCTTCAGGCCTTTCCACTTTACTATTAATATATAAGTAGACATGCTTAACTATGTCAAAAAGCTCCAAATTAAAGGTGTGACCGATGCTAATAAATATTCAAATTACTTCAGTAGTAGGACGAAAAAGAAATGGATGGATTCGCAATGTTGCGTCAAAGCGTGCATGAGTTGACAAAGTGCGTTAAGCCCGAAATACAATATCACGTCCACAGAAGCAGTAGCTGTTTCAAAATTTTAGAATACACTATTTTGTATAGAGGTATTCATAATACGGCAGCAGCAGTAAATATACAATTCAGTAAAGAGCGAACAGTTTTACTGCTACTGCTTCTGTCGACGCGATATTGTATTTCGGGCGTTAGACGTTTATTTGAAAGTTCAACAAAAAAATTTGAAAATAAAAATAAAACAAAACAAATACAAAATGACAAAATTTGAAGAACAATTAATAAATAAACATGATTTTTTGTATAGCACAAAGTCGCGCCAATACAAAAAAATGTTATTAAGGCGTGGGAGCAAATCGGAAGGAAGTTGCAAAGACCTGGTGAGTACATGAAATAATTTTTCGATCTGCCAAACTAAGTGCTCCATATATATCTTTTCATCCGAAGAGTGGTGGAAAACAGCGGTGGAGAAGTCTCCGTGATAGATACGTCAGGGAAAAAAGAAAGCAGACCAACCATGTAACAGTGGTGCTAAGATGAAAGAAGAATGGGTATTCTACCCTGAAGGTCTGAAGCCCAGACGGTACGGATTCAATAATTGCCATTTTATTTGCAATAAATTAAAATTTTTTTATTTGGGAATATAAATTAATACTACAAATTGGAAACTACGAAGAAGTCGCACTTTCATCGCAGAGTATTGTTCCTAGTACGGACGGTGCCTCTTCCATGCGAACTTTTATGGGAAATGTTTCTACAGCGCTCTAGAATGAAGAAAATATTTTAAAAAACTGCTGCAAGAAACTATTCATAGGTTAATTTGTTAACAACTCCAGGTCAACATGTCGCTCATTCCCTGCAATAAATACACAACTCAAAATTCGGGTGCTTTTAGTTATGAATGTCACTAGGATCCTCAAATATTAATCCACATAATGCCAAAAGACAGAATTCATACCTTTAATTATTTATTGTTTTTAGTCTTTTTTAAAAACATTCCAACTGCTAAAATTCATATGAGCCTATTTACACTATCAGTTCCATGACGAAAAATCTGACAAAGAGCTAATAAGAACTGCGGTAGTGAAAACGGGATAGAACATTTTGCACCGAAAATCCACACAAAAAACGTAAAAGGTGGCAACTCCATGCTTCGATTATTTACATTTTCATATAAAAACTGTCAAATTTCGTCATGCCCATGTCAGTGTAAATTCTAAAAACGGCATGCTCATGCGTCATTGGAATGACTGTGTAAATAGACTCCATAAAATAAATTCAAATTTTAAATTGTGATTTCCCAGCAATATGATTTTTTGAGTTGTGTCTATATTACCAGGCCAATGGAGTAACCATCTAGCAAGCGAATTCATGGTGGTGAATTTCCAGGACGCATTAGTAGATGTTATCGGTCGAACCCAGGAGATACAGAATCAGAATATTAATTTCAACTCAGAATTTAAATTTCGAAAAATGGCATATGTATCGATAGCTGAGTGTGCAACTGTGTTAAGTGCTTCTAATTGAATATCATATAGGAATGCAACTTTTGACTTCAGCTAAGTAACATATTGAATGCTTAAAATATTCAGTAAACTTGAACAATTTTGTGAGCTGCAAAATAAATTATTTTTTATTTCAACTGAAAGTCATGAAATGTATTGTTTCCTCTCAAAATGCAAGTTCATTAAATTTTTATATATTGACCAAAGAATGTTTACCAAGTCGGTACTTATTCGTTGAACTCAAAATATGCCACCGGAAGCATTGGAATTGTTTCTGCGTTCTTTTTTTTTCTGTTGTTATTATTATTCTGGTCTTCATCAAGTTGTAAACAGAATATTTTTGATTAATGTCTTAAATGAAAACTTTCCACATAAAAGGATACCCAAAACGCAAACTACCAAAGCCAAAATTACATAAAACACTCAAACAAAACCAACAAAAAAGTAAAAGAAAAAAACTTCATAAAGAAAAAGTAATAAAATTTCAAGATATAAATGCAATATTTTGTGTTGTTTAATGTTTTTGGTGTATAAGAAAGAAAGGAATTTTAATAACAAAAACGAGCAAATTCACACCTTCAGCCACAAACAAAGGAAAAATATTTTTATTGCCTGAATTGACTTTTATGGCATTTCTTCAAAAGCAACCAAAAAAAAAAAAATAATAAATTAAAAGCAGAAATTTTCGATAATTAAAAACTGCATAAGGTGAATGTGGTGAAGTCAGACGCTCTTGTTTTTAATCATAAAAAAAAATAATAATCCCATGTGCGTGGCAACCTTTAATCAGCAGCAGTGGCCTATAAACAACATATGTAGTCTCAGTGGGCCTTTGAAGGCAAAAACAAACGGAAAATGTTTCTTTGATTTCCTCCACAAAGTGTTAACATATGTTTGATGCATTTGATGGTTGCTGCCAAGGCGTTTGACGGTGTTGCGGGACGAATGCTTTGAAATGTGTCGAATGATTTTTTTTTGTTGTGTCTCCGCCTAGAGAATTTCTATAATTTAATAAAATTAACAACAACTGTTGCCATTTCACACCTTTGGCCACAATAAAAAGTTGGTAAGTGTGAAAAATCAAGCCTGTAGCGCCACTACCAGGGATTGTTTTTTTTTTTTGGTTTATGGTTTTCCAAACATTTCTCTAAACAAGAAAATTAACACCGGAAATGTTAATTGCTTCATTTTCAATCACACATGCACAATACTTTTTTCTCTTCTCCGACAACCTCTGACAGCCACGCCCTCGGCAAAATAAGACTTCAACAATTTGCCCGCAAATTGCAGTTGTCAGTGATGATGTTGATGGGAAATTTATAGTGTAAATGAGCCAAATACATACAGACTTAGAAGTAAAGTCTTTGCCAACGAAATTATTTCCCAAGCGTTTCTTACCTTTGTGTACTTTGAAAATTTTCAGTTGATTTTATTGCTGTGAATTTCATTTCAATTAATTCTAAAAAGTGAAATTTTAATTATTTTTTTAATCTTCAATTTCAAAATAACAAAATGCAGTGGAATTTATATCACTCAATGGATTCCATTTCGTGGTTTGAGTTTGAAGAACTTTTCGCCAAAAAGTATGGCTCTGCGCTTCGTTCCATTTTGCATTATGTGAACATCTTCGGTGATGGGCAGGGTTGCAATTGTGATTTCTTCATTCAATGCCTCTTCGATGCTGGGGCCAAGACCACAATGGCGCATCATAGCCACTGTTTCACGTTCAATGTCTCCATTTGAGTTCCAATCATTCATGCTTGACATTTCCCCAAGTGGTTGGGCTTCACTCATTCCTTGATTGCTTCCTTGATTCTTCAATTGCTGTTGCGATGCTGCATACTCCAAATGCTCCTTGGGGCGTGGATGAAATTCGACTTGCATAGTTTCCCACATCTTACCGGTAAAATCGCTCCGATCCAACTGGAGGGGAACGATTTCTTCATCAAAATCCATTTTGGGCAACCAAGCCATGATGAAGAAGCCTTTTGAAAAAATATTTCTGAGAGGAAAGTCTATGTTGCTCGATTCGATAAATTTCCAAAACTAATTTGTCACATTTTCACTTTTTTCATATTTTACAAATCTGAAAGAATTCCCAAATTTGAAATTTCTTTTGATTATAAAAATTTTATGTAAGTAATTTGAATGCAAGTGTTTTGGCGATGGCCAAATTTATTTCAATATTTTTCTGTTTCAGAATCGGTTATCAAATCAGAGTGATTGTCGGATTGATCTTGGGTTAAAAACTTCGCTGTCAGTATTTTCTTTTCACCAAAATACATTTTGTTTTTAGTAGAAAAGAAATTTAAATAAATTGAAAAAAATATGTATTTAGATCTGAACATGAATCGATGTGAAAAGGTAAATCACATTATATAATATTCCATTGTTTGTCTGTCCGGATGTCTTTCCTCACCTTCTAGAACCCCACAGTGAACCTAAAGAGCTGAAACTATGCACTTATGGCTTAAGACTCTTGAGCCGGATTTTTGATTTTGGAAAAGGAGGCTTTGCAGTTAAGCAAAATAGGCATAGCTCTCCTGAAGCTTTAAGATTTTTCCAGAAGGGGGCGTGGCAGCTTTCAATATGACCGTGTCAATTATAGTTTCCTCTCCTGCATTCACAAGTGGATCTAGGAAGCTGTAATTCAACATATCCCTGGAAACATTTTCGATCACGGAAGTGACGTGGAAGAATCGCCACGAAGTTGAAATCGATCGCGGAAGATATCGCTTTTTCACCGAATTCCGATCTTCAGGCGGGAAGAAATGATCGACAAACTGCTTGTGTGTTAAATTTTTGAGAGAAAACCAAAAAAAAAAACTGTGAGAGGAAAAAAACAATAGAAAGGCACTGAGTGGAAGAAAGCGGCAAGTCGTAAAGAGAATCAAAAAAATGGTCCCAACTTTTTTCCCCTCACAGTTTTTTTCCCAAAAATTTAACGGACAAGCAAAATATCTTCTGAGTGTCAGTTAAGAAGATAAAAGGCGATGCAACATATTTTGTTTTTGTAAATCTTCTACATATTGTCCAGAAGTCCATAGGAGGTGACTTCTTGGCGATAGGCGATGAATGGCTCTTCCAAATGTTTGCCGGAATATATGGCATAGCTAGAGATTCTGGATACATTTTTTTTTTGATTTTGAACGGGTTTGAAGTGTGTCGATATGGGGTTTATGAATGGTCAAAGGGAAGTACAATATACATACGTACGAAGTCATGGGTGACTTACTAGTATTTGCAATAATTCTGTACGGAAATAAAATATTGCAATAAATTGTAAACTTTCAAAACCCAGATATGTGTGACCAGAAACTTTTGTCAGAGCTCCATAAGAAATGGTGACCAGAAAGCAATGGTAGTTTTTACAATTGCTAGTTTTCAGTAGCTGTCGAAGTTACCAATGACAAATGAGGAAGGAGACACCATTACCGTCAATGGACCTCGGTACAGATCGATGTTAACCTGATATCTGTGGACAGATCTCGACAGTATCGATATATCCGAGCTGTGCTTCCAACAAGACATATAAGCAACGCAACGCTCACAGTGGTGAAGAACAAATTGGACCGATCGCTTGAACCACTGCCAGCGAAACTAAGGTGGCCATTTAAATGATACACAATGGCATGAAGTGTGTCGAATGTTGCTTCTAAATAAGGCCAGAATCAATTTGATATCTCACACTGCTGTTGTCTTATTTAAATTCTTTTCCTATCGTTCTTATCCGGTCATCCTACAATTCCGGGCTTTCGCTCTGGTATAGAGCAGCTCAAGCACAAATTTAATTATGATTCATTCGATACTCCTCCCAAAATGTCCTTCTCCTTCAGGGTTTACTTAATTTTGCAACTTTAATGCAATGTGTTTTAGGTGTCCAAAATGGGGGGCACATATTTTTGTTATCACTTTTAGAGCCATCACCAAATTGAATTTGAAAATTTTTCCTATCCCGAATGCAAAAGAACAAAATACTTTGTAGGGAAAAATTCCCTATGTCAATATACCGTATTGGTGAATGTACCCTACCCCATTCCAAACACCCCACTCGCTGATGTTGCTGAAATATGAAGAATTACGCGCGCATGTTTGGCGTATATTTCACCGCTGTCTCTTCTCATACAACAGCTTCAACTTTCAAATGACAATTTTTAGTTGTCATTAGCATTATTGGGCGTAATAAAATAATTATGCTTTGCTTTGCACTGTTGCCAGTGTTGCGCCTAATTTAGTTTACTGTTCGTTTCGTTTTTGTCACACATACGATAAAGTGCATGCCACAAAGTCTGGTTGGGCAAAGGAAAAGATTTTCGCGAAAATTGGCTGCATATGTGATGGAAGATTTGCGAGGAATTCTCAGTATTCCTTTGGCTTTGTGGAGGACAAATTGCTTTATTAGCGTTTGAAGCAACGTCAGTCAATGTAAGTATATTTTGTGACAGTTTTTTTTTTCTTGTCTATTGTTAGTTATTAATGTGAAGATATTTCCATCTTGTGTGATGTGGTGGCACTGGGCATATGTCAAACTTTTATGGCGCTTCATTTAAATGGGAAATTGTATTTACAATTCATTTGTCAGGGTTGTCAAGTAGCCCAGAGTTGGGTGTGCTCCTGTGCTCCTGTGCTCATGTGCCATGCAATTTTCTTTTCTTTCTTGTATTTTTTATTTTTTCCTTTCAAAACGAATAAATATTTCCCAGAGGTGCATTTTTTAAGTTGTGTTTTGGGCTGATTCGATTTGGTACACATGGATTCTACTCTACGATAGCAGATAATTTGTATTTCAATTCTATGGAGGCCTGCCATAAATATCGGTATGGTATGGAATATTTATTTATTTATTTTTGCAAATACGAAATACATTTTCGATATTTAATATGCATGACTGGATATTGGGAGAGCACACACAAAATAAATGGCAAGAAAAAGGGAAATACTTTCAACCAGAAAAAAAATAGGGGAATTGCCTAATTCCCTTAATCCCAATATTAATATGTGAAAATGCCATAAAGTGCTCGAATGTGATCCTTTGAATAATTGATGTTTCGTTTAATTTGATTTCATTTGTAGGCTAACGTACAATTGGGTATTGCATATTATTATTATTGAACGAACTGAACAAAGACAGAAGAAGCATTTTGCTTTTATGACCCTATGTACACTGGAAAAAGGCAGTGTTTAAACAAAGTAAATTTTGTCCTTGATAAAAGACATGTTTTTCCTTAATTTAAGGAATTTTTCCCAATTTTAGGGAATTATTCCTCAATAATTGTAAAAAAGCCTTAAAAAAAAAAATTTTTTTTTAAAAATTTTTTACGGTAGTAATCCTTTTTAGTAAAAAAAAAAATATGTATTTTAAAAATGTAAAAAAATTTTTTTTTTAAAGAAATTTTAAAAAATTTTAAAACAAATTTTTTTTTATTTAAAAAATTTTTTTTCTAAAGTTGTACATTAAAATAAAAAATTAAATTTTATGTATGTAATTTGAAAAATTAATTTTGCAAAAAAAAAAAATGATCTGCCGATTTAAATTTTTTGCATTTTTGAGGTTATGGATGCCGAGCCAAGAAATCTTGAGGTAGCGAATACGTACCCCGGATTCTCTGAAAGTAAAAAATATAATGTAGTATTTGATATTATTATAAATGGTAAGGGAGTGTCGGGTAATTTGGCACTTCGGGTAATGTGGCAGTAGGGCTTTTCTTCATATTTTTGTTGAAATTTTTGAAAACTGTAAATAACTAAAGTTATTGTTTTACTCAAGCCTTACTTTCTGTAAACATCGACTCGATCGCACGCGTTTGTGCGGGTGCGACCTAATTGTGTGAAAAAGTTTGAATTCAGCAATTTCAGTTTATTTCGATAAAAGTGGAGTTTTTTAAGATATCGGGAATATCTTTAATAACATAAGGTAGGTTTTTGAATTTACTTTGCAGTGATTGATTTACCCACTGTCGGGTAATTTGGCACTTTTTTGTCGACCTGAAGATTGTATAGAAAAACTGTCTATGCTGGAAAAATAGAGAAATACCTAAGTGGGTTTCCCGCTAGTGCCAAAATACCCGACTTTCGATTATTTATTGATAACTAGCAGGGCCCGGTCCGCTTTGCTGGCCCTTAAAACATTGTTTTTGACTTTGGTCATAATAAATGAATGAAAACAATTATAGAATATTTTTATTGAAATCCCAAGTGTAGCATTTTGAAATATTGAATTGTAAGAAACATTGAACATCGACCTTATGTAACATTGAACTTAGAATTGAAAGCATATAACCATGTCCCATTGAAAAATGTTCAATTCCAATATGTTGCATTGAAGGCATATGTATGGGCGGTGCCACGCCCCTTTGTCCAATTACGCCGATAGGTTGCATTTAGCTTAGAGTTGAAACCATGAAGCCATTTGCCAAATTTCGTTGGAAAACATTGTGTGGGAGCGCTATTACAGCATATTCCAATATTGACTTGTATGGGCGGTGCCACGCCCCATTGTCTAATCCCGGCCATTTGTAGCCCAGATTATGGCTGGGGTCTTATAGTATGTTCATGGCAAATTTCATTTTCTTGTGACCAAAAACGTCTGAGATATAGTAGTTTTTACTAACTTGTGGGCGGTAAAAGTGGGCGTGTCAAAACCTATCCTATGTCACGACTCACGACCCCTAGAACACATATACAAATTTTGGTGGGAATCGGTGCTGTAGTTTTCGCGTCTACTGGTGACAAACATACACGTCTCTTTCATATATATAGATTTTTCAATAATTATAGATAAGTTCCATTTCATTCCCGAATCATTCCAAAATGTTGTTCCAATTTAATTTTGTTCCGGTCCAATTCCACTTTGTTCCATTTCGTTCCCGACATATTCTAATTTCCAATCAAATCCATGAAACTGCGTCCAAATCGGTTAGGTATTTCTCAAGATAAAGGAAAATAAAGAAAAATGCATTCAAAATTATTTTTCGATATTTTATGGATAATCTTTGAAAATTTATCTGTAATTTTCGATATTTTCATTGCCATTTTTTCTTTGGATGTAGTAATCTTTCCCTAACTGGAGTACATTTTGACTGACAAGCACCTGTCATCAGCTCTGCTCTCTTTATCAAATGCTCCAAATCCACATTCCTATCAATAAAATTTTTAGTCATAAATGAAACTTTTAAACGTTTTGTAAGCAGATAACAATTTTGGTTTCTAAAAAATAATAAATTGTTTTATTTGTTGGTGTTGTTGTGTAAACAGACATGTCAATAAACCAACTGACAGCTCCAGTAATAACAAATACGCAGCAGTGAAATGCTGACCACCTTAAATATTTCGTAGGTAATTTAATAAAAGATCACCTGTTAAATAAACAATAACAACAACAACCAAACAAAACGGTGGATGCTCACAAAAATTAGGAACAAATTTCTTAGTAATCAAATGACTTTATCCAACTTGGCAATCAAATTTCCACAAACTGTCAACGCCGCATTTTTATTAAACAAAAAATTATATTTCGAGAAAAAAAAACATACAAAAACGAAAGCATTGCCCAGCCAAAATGTCAAACAACCTAAACAAAGACATTTATTGATCTCGCCAGCAAGATCGTACGCCAGTTGGTACTGATAATGGCTTTGTAGGCAGTGGACGTCATTTATTATGGGTTAGTAGGGAGAATAATAAGAAGAAGAAAGAAACAAGTTGATTGAGTCAGAAACACGCGATTGGCTGCTAAAATTTATTGCTAGTAGTCCAAGGTAGTTGTGTTTTTTAGTAGATGTTTATAAGCAATTAAGGTCGGTGTGTCTGGTATGGTATGGTAGTCCCAACCAGATCATAAATTGGTTAAGTCAACAAGATCGATCAAGGCGATCACATCTGTTCAACGAGGGAGATAAGAAATCTTGCGAAATAAAACTGTCCAAAGGGTGGAATTTTGTCATTTTATGCCCAAGATCTCAAAGTATATTTTATGCACTCCATATGCAGTAGTTGTCCTCTCTGTTGGACTACATTTCTTCCTTCACAATTCGAGGTGGAAATATTTTAAATTAAAAAAAAAATTTCATTTGCATTTCCTCGAATTACAATTCTAGGCGCCACAATAATTCGAACCACTAGACGAAATTTCCTTTGAATGGATTCAATGCTGAAAATATCCAAAGCATTAGAAGCGAAAAATTGCCCCTGTAAAGTAAATATTACCCAAAAACATACCAAAGCAGCGATCGGTGCTTAGCGATAAGCCACACTGAGACTTCATTGAGAAAAGGACGGGACTATCACAATGTGTATAGGCTCTGCACAAGAGACAACTCGAAACGATCCATTCCGAACCTCAAACAAACACAATCAAGTGACAACTGCACTGGCAAGAGCAGAGAGTAGCAATGAGCAACAACAACGCAAGCCCGCGGAAGGAATTTATGACTTGTGTCACTTTCAGCGCCATCAACTCGTAACTCAAGCGTCGTTGTTGTCGTTGTAGTCATCACCATTGCCAGTGAAAACTTCCTTTGAATTCCTCGCTCGCTCCAAGATTAAGATACCAAAAAAAAAAAAAAAAAACAACAAAAACCAACTCTACAAAGACTCTTTCGGTCGCCTTGGTGCATTTAGATAAGTGGCCAGCGATAAGCACGCATGCGCACGCATTGTTCCTTGCGTGGTGGTGGTGGCTCTTTGGATACCACTGGCTGCTTACTGAGCTTGCGTGTACTTGATGTGTGCCTTAAATTACAATTGGTAGTATTTTAAATTGCCCGCCATATCGGATTGTAAGTGAGTAAGTAAGTACTGGGAACTTCTTCAATTGTTCGGAATCAGCCTTAAAAGACACACCATACCATACTCTCTCGTGCGTTGTTCTTGATTATTATCACAATCGTTGATATTGCAGGCGCAATAAAGTTGTTAAGGATTTTAATTAGTTTCAAGTGGAGTTGTGCATTATGCCGCCACCATTCGTAAATTTTGATCTGAAAGGATTAGCTTAATTGCATGTTAATGGGTTTTGCTTCAGTGGGATTTTAATGTGAGAAGATTGCGTGGAAAAAGGATCGAGTTAGCGCAACAACAAGGGAACAGATTTAAAAAATGCTCTTCTCTTCTCTTCATTGGGGTTAGGGCTCAGTGAATTGAACGCGGAATGAAGAAGTAATAAAACTACAAAATCCCTTGATAAGTCAAATCCTTGATTTTTAATCAAAGACAAAAAGGAAAGTGTAAGACATAGTGGCAGGAGGCATAGTGTACCTTTCAGACTACATTTAAGTTTTTAGGGAAAGTGATAAAATAAACTTACCAGCCTTATTCTAGAAATGAGTGATATTGCCAAGTCGTGTCGCATCCTATTTAGGGTATCAAAAATTTCAATGACTCTTGGCAAGAGAGAGAAAGACAAGACTCATTGGTACAAATCCGTGGTAAATATAAATTTTTCATGTTTTTCTTTTGGGAAAACTTGAGGGATCATTGGTTTTAAAGTTATAGCTCGGAGAACATGAAATTTTTTGCTATTATTCAAGTTTTTTTTCACTTTTCTGCAAATTGTCAAGGCTATTAAAGTGAAAAACAAACTTTAAGACCAATGATCCCACAACATATATGTAATACTTCTATATTGCCCGTATAGTGAAAGTACATTCACTGATATCAAGAGACGAAATATATGAAAAAGTACATTCGAAGTTCGGATTTCTCTGTCAAACTAATACAAAATTCAATGCTTGCTATTTCGCTCTTACAGTGAGCTCAAAACACATTGCAGAGATAGGATACTGGCAATATAGAAGTATTACTTAAATGTCCCACAAGGAAATGTTCTAGGTAAAAAGTGTAGAGGATTTTTTGTATTGGTAATAAGTAGGGCCTATTTTTATATTTATTTAAATATAAAATATTTAAATATAAAATATTTAAATCCATATTTTTCATCAATATTTTCGATTTTTTTAATTTTTTATTCATATTTTTATAAAAATTTAAATACATCAATGCAATGGTCAGAGTGAACCACTGATAAAATAAACAACACATAAAAATTAAAAAACTTGTGTTTATGCTTCATTATCGACTTTGTAAGTGGGTGCTAGTAGCTGGGCACCTTTTTGGGAAAGTCGATTTCCGAGACTTTTGTTAGATCGACTGCCAAAATCGTTTGAGTACCGTTGAAAATTCTTGTTTGCTATTGAACTCAGCTTTCAAACGAAACCGAGACCTCCGCGAAATTATGTGTCAAAGGAAAGGTTTGAAATCAAGACCTTAGGGTTCCAGTAGGTGTGCACTCTCCCCTACTTATTAATAAAAAAAAACACATCAAAAACAAACAAAAATAATGAAATCTTTCGTCAATATTTCTCTTTTTTCGTACATATTTCGCCTGTATTATCGTCCATATTCCATACACATTTCCAAGTTTTTTGTCCATATAAAAATCAGCCCAACCGTTTACAAGATATTACACAAGAACCTGATTTATACAACTTTGATTTGTTATTTAATACAAGCTATCAACTTTACGTACAACCTTTTAGTCTGAAAAGTAGGCGCTGTAATTCTCTTCAAAACGATATCGGAGAATTTCCCATAGGATGCACCGTTTACGAGATATTCGTTGAAATGCGTTTCTCCTTATAGCAGCTGAAGCACAAGGAGTTCCGCAAAAAAAATCGTGTACGCTCATTTTTGAAATTTTTGTATGAAGGAAATCATAGAATGACTGGACTACTTGATTAATTGAGTATTAATTTTGATCTGAAAGCGATACTTTTTTTGCGTTGAACTAATCAAAATAAAGTCACTCTGTTTCCGAAACACCAAGATTTCTGGAACGCACCCAAATAACTTTTAAAGATTCTAAAATATTTTACATGCCTTCCAATAATATGTAACTCATCACGCTAGACTTGAAACAATTCAGAAATTTTAAATTTTTTTTACAAAAAATACTTATTTTAAAGTAAAAAACAAATGGAATGATGCAATTCTCATCAAAGTAAAAAATTTTGTCATGAAATTAAAATTTTAATGTAGGCAATTTCAATTTTACATGATTTTTTTATTTCAGTGTACAACTTGTATGAAACGCAGTAAGTGGTTTCGAGCATCTTTATTGATTGAATTAGTTGATATTTTAATTGATATTGAATTTCATTGTTTGAAGTTATTGCCAGCTCGATGCTCAGTTTTCGAATTGAAATTGCAGTCCTATGACCGATTCCAACAAACCTCCAAATGCAAGTAGTGCAGCTGTCAGAAAGGATGCAACTTTTCAATGATATGCATAATAAAAAAAAATTTAAATAAAATACGATTATGGACATGTCACGTTTTGACATGGAACTATATTTTTAAACATTTAATAGAGATTTTTTCACATTTCAAATAACCTTACATGAATTTAGTTGTCCGACCGTACGGCCATGTGCGAATATTTTAATCCATAAAAATCACCATGCCAATGATTCCATTTAATGCCTTCTTCCAACGTCGCTTCCCCGCGATGATATTGTCCATTCAAATTACTGGAAAAAAGCCAAAAGCCAATAGAAAAAATTTAATTTGCATTGTACAGTTCGGCTGTCACTTGAAGATTTTGTCTATTCTTACCTATAATAGCAAATATTAAACCACCATCCACTCTTTAACATCTCAGCGCAATTCAAAATTGATCGATCATTATCATTATCTCTTGTGCTGAATTTTTTTCCAACATGATTCTCTAGTGAGTCGCCCGCATCACCGCTATACGCACCCAACTTTGTTAAATCATATTGGCCGGTCTCATTTCCCACCACAAAATCTGAGTACTTGGCAAATGTTGTGGCTCCTTCCCAGTCCTCCAATTGAATCCACAACTCTTGCGGTTTCGCCTGAGTTGTCAATGCATGTAGTTTGTCCAGGCCTACGAAAAACTCAGTTTTCAAATCACCAAAGCCATGTTGATATTCCTTCCAGGTTCGATCGAAATCCACCGAACCGTCTTGTCGTCGCTGTACAACGGTCCAGGCTGGGCCATTCATCGGATCCTTCAGGCAGTACACATCAAATGGTTCCAAGCTCGAAGAAAGCAAATGCAATTTGTAGACACCACTCTGACCACCATTTTGAAGTGCCTCAGCGCAACTATGATACTGTGGTGGTTTATCAGTGACATTGGCCAATGGGACTTCGTTGGTTTCTGGTAATGAGTTTGCCAATATTCCGGATTTTACTTCTATCGCGCTTTGTAATGACTGCGTGCTATTCGCAATACTATTAATTTGCGGTTGAATAGTTTCGTTAAAATTGTGAATTTCGCTCTTTACACTGGACGAAAGTTCGTTCATTTGCAGCTGGACCTTGTGGATTTCATTTGTCACATTAGCCGCAATCATGCCACTAATTTCGCTTTTCAATAAATGGCTCACATCCGACAGAGGAATGGTATGTTTGCACTGACAGTTCACAAATGTTTGCTGAATTTTCTCTACGATTTCACTTTTCAAGGAGGCGAACTCTTGCGCCAAACTGGTTGGGAGTTGCACTTGGCTAGGGTTATTTTTCGAGCAGGCTTCGGGGGATTTGTTGGCATCAATTGCGTGTTGCTTAGTAAGTAATTCTTTTATTTCCTGTAACTCCTTTTGTAAACTAAAATGGAAAGTCGTTGGGGTAGATAAAAAAAAATTTTTTAAATTTGGGATATTATACCTGAAGTTGTTCAATTCCATTTTCAAACGCATATTGTCGGTGACCTCTTTAAGGAGCTGCACTTGATCGGAAATATGTTGAAATTGGCTTTCATCCAAGATTGACGTTGTCACAGTCTTTATTAGATGGAAGTTATGAATTATTTCGTGAATAAATTCAATTATTTAGAAAAACTTTTACCTCTGTTGTTCCATCATTTGGATGGACAACCAATTTCGTTGCTTCCGCTCGAATTATTATAACCAACCAAACTGGAACAATAATAAAAATTTTGTTATTCATCTTAGCTCGCACTCTGTGCAATTGACACTGATAATGATTTGACGAATGTCGGTTTTATATTCAGCAGCCAAAGTTATTGTAGAATAATTTATACACTACACCGAAGAAGTTGAGGTATATTTGCGTTGATCATCGGTCAGCAAAGGTCGAACCGAAGCTACTCAAAATGAAGTGTTGAGTTTTTAGTAATCTACTGAAAGTTCAAGCGACCGATAAGCCGGGGCTAAACAGGCGAAAACATTAAATTCGCATTTCCAAACCAAATCGGCCCTGACTCCGGGGTTATTTCTCTGATTTGCTTCAAATTTTCGATTGTATATTAGGGTGGGACGAAAAACGTCATTTTTGCTGATCGACTGCTAAGAAACTGCGTATTTTCATTCAAATCAACGAAAAAAATAGTGAGAATATTAAATCTTCAGTTCACGCAAAGAGCATACATTTTGGAGAATACAAGAGATCGTCCACACAAAAAATAAAAAAATGTAATTAAACAAAAATTCGTTTTAGAATCAGAAAAATATAAAATTATAGGTAATATGTCCCTCTTCAGGAAAAAAAGTTGGTTATCGGTGAACCAACAATTTCGTATTCTTCTTATATTTTTCTCATTTCCAGTTGTAAACTCATCACGCTAGACTAGAAAACATTCAGAAATTTCATTTTTTTTTAAATTTTTTCTACTTTAAAATAAGTGTTTTTGTAAAAAAAATTTAAAATTTCTGAATTGCTTCAAGTCTAGCGTGATGAGTTTACAAGTGGAAATGAGAAAAATATAAGAAGAATACGAAATTGTTGGTTCACCGATAACCAACTTTTTTTTCTGAAGGGGGACATATTACCTATAATTTCGTATTTTTTCTTGTATTTTTCTGATTCTGAAACGAATTTTCATTTAATAAAATTTTAACTTTTTTTGTGTGGACAATATTTTGTATTTTCCAAAATATATGCTTTTTACCCGAACTGTGGATTCAATCTTCTCATTATTTTTCCGTTGTTTAGAATTGAAATACGCAGCTTTTGAGTCCTATTAGAAGTCGATAAACAAAAATGTCGTTCTTCGTCCCACCCTAATATACAATCCAAAATTTGAAGGAAATCAGAGAAATCACCCCAGAGTCAGGGCCGATTTTTCTAGGAATTGGCCATTTAAATTAAAAGTGTTTGCCTGTTTAGATCCGGCTTATCGGCAGCTGTTTCTGAGAACATATTCATTTTGGATACGTAAAGAGTGAAATTGACTATTTAAAAGAAACTATTCAACCGCAAATAAATAGTATTGCGAATAGCACGCAGTCATTACGAAGCGCAATAGAAGAAAACTCCGAACTATTTCTAAACTCATTGGCCAATATCACCGATAAACCACCACAGTATCATAGTTGCGCTGAGGCACTTCAAAATGGTGGTCAGAGTGGTGTGTACAAATTGCATTTGCTTTCTTCGAGCTTGGAACCATTTGATGTGTACTGTCTGAAGGATCCGATGAATGGCCCAGCCTGGACCGTTGTACAGCGACGACAAGACGGTTCGGTGGATTTCGATCGAACCTGGAAGGAATATCAACATGGCTTTGGTGATTTGAAAACTGAGTTTTTCCAAGCCTGGACAAACTGCATGCATTGACAAATCAGGCGAAACCGCAAGAGTTGTGGATACAATTGGAGGACTGGGAAGGAGCCACGAAATTTGCCAAGTACTCAAATTTTATGGTGGGAAATGCGGCCGGCCAATATAATTTAACAAAGTTGGGTGCGTATAGCGGTGATGCGGAAGATTCACTAAAGTATCATCTTGGAAAAAAATTCAGCACAAGTGACAATGATCATTCACCTTTGAAGTGCGCTGAGAGCTTAAAGAGTGGTTGGTGGTTTTTTGGTCGCTATATAGAAAAGACTAGTTGGTGGCACTATACGTGCTATTTTAGGTAAGAATAGACAAAATCTTCAAGTGACAGCCGAACTGTACAATGCAAATTGAATTTTTTCTAATGGCTTTTGGCTTTTTTCCAGTAATTTGAATGGACAATATCATCGCGGGGAAGCGACGTTGGAAGAAGGCATTAAATGGAATCATTGAGAATCATACTGAGATCAAGTTCGAGAATCAGCCAAATCGGACAAAAACTGGGCGTGGCTCCCATACACCGAAAAAAAGGTAAAAATTGTTCAAGTCTTTTTTATTGTTGTATTCGATTGGAAATGTTTAGAAACGTATTTTTGACATGGTCCGAGGTTCCGCAGCCAGATATATAAGGGTCTAAATGGGGTCTTGAGACCAATTTTTTTTTTTGTGGATTTAATTGGAAGTTTTTAGAAATGGATTTTGGACATGGTCCGGTCTTCAAAACCACCTATAATTGGCTCAAAATAGGGTCTTGAGACCACAATTTTTTATGTTCGAGGTACTTCTTCCTACTGTGTGGGGGTATTTCAGCTTCGGTATAGCCGAAGATAGTCCACTCTCTAGTTTTTCCTTTTTTTTGGTTCGGTGAATGCAACTGCATGCATATTTTCTTAACAATCATTCGACACAAAACTTAAATCACCCAAAAGTCCCACCACACATCTGTTCTGCTCAATGGCCCCACCACATAAACGTCAATAAATGCAAAATAGAATTGTGTGTATAGAATTCTCCTGCACCCGAACTCATGTCCAGCCATTGTCTTCAAACTTGGTAAAAGAAGAGAATCAGCTTGTAACAATACTCGTAGCAATTACGCCACGTTGCTATGTCAATATGATGATGATGTCCATTTCAGCAAACAAACAAGTGAGTAAGTTTCAGTCGGGCAAGCCGACTTATATATACCCTACACCTACTGGGCCATATTGGATCCGCCATCTTGAATTTTGAAAATGCGACATAAAATTCGAAATCAGCGACTCCGAAAACCCCACTATACAAAATTTCATACTGTTTTGATGAAATCTTAAAATTTCGGTAAAAATGCGATTTTCACTTATATGGGAGGTAGGCGTGGCAGTCGATCGATTTCGCCCATTTTCAATACCGACTCCTTCTAGGGCCTAAAAAGGATAAATCCAAATTTGGGATCCCTAGCTTTCTTCTAGCTCCTGCAATCATGTTTACAAGAAAAGAGCACGGACAGACGGACTCAGGAGGTGACGCTGATCAAGAATATATATACTTTTCCATACCGGACACTTCTCCTTCTTGGTGTTGCAAACATCAGACCAAAGTGAATTTACCCATACCTCATGAGGTGTAGGGTATAAAAATGGCCATGGCATATAGCTATAATTGCATACGTATTTTCTTGAATCTGATTTTTTTAAAAGTGGGCGTGGAAATTCGAAATGGGGGCATCTTAATTATAGGTGGACTGTGGAAAGTATTCTCTGCTGAAGCCACCAGCAGACGTAGGAAGCTGCAACTGCACATATATAATTCTGTGCGAACATTGAAACTGATTCATGAGCCGGATTTTAGATGTTTTTTTTCCAAAAAAGGGTGTGGACGTTCGAAATATAACCGTGTCAATTAAAGTATGCTCCAGCAGTCACCAGTGAACCTATGAAGCTGTGATTCAACATATATATTCTGATAAAGCATGTTTTCGTGTATCCGTACAATTTATTTGGATTTAGGGTAAAATTTTGTACCTTCCATTCTTTACACCAACTTTGATTAAAATATTCAACAAAAATGTCACTTATCAGCAAATTGTATTTCAGCGAACAGCAATTTTAACATTAGGTTCTGACAAAATGCATAAGTCTTGCCTTGACGATTGTCCAAATTAAGTTCACTTTTATACATGAATGCACTGAAAATAAAGATAGCTTTAAAACCAAGTAAATTTGGTGCTTGATTAAAGGACAAATTTTTTCCTTAATTTAAGGAATTTTTCCTAATTTTAAGGAATTATTCTTGAATTTAAGTAAAAGTACCTTAAAACGGAAATCACCGCCTCTTTAAAACAAATTTACATTTTTCTTTATTTTAAAGACAGCTGATTTTATTAATTGTGAGTAAATTTGAACTTTATTGAAAGAAGTTCGTTTTTAATATATGGACAAAATATTTTTTTTAGTATACGTGTCCTCAATTCTAGTATTTATTCCTCAATTTTAATAAATATTTTCCTATTTTAAGTTCAAAGAAAATTGTACTTACTTTTAGTAAAAATCTTTGTTTTTAAGAAAGATATTTTTATAAATTGAAAGTAAGATTCAGGTTTTTTTTAAAAAGTGAGTATTTCAAAATAGAAATTGCTAAAAATAGAATTGATTTAAATAATAAAAAACAAATATTTCGCATGAATATAAATTTTTGAATACCCCGTGCGGGAGTTGAACCCGATACCTTTTGACAGTGAAGCGGAGGTCTTAACCACTGCACCACAGCAGCTGCTGATATGTCTGATTTTACTAATTTTAGTAAATTTTAACTTTATTTAAAGAAGTTCGTTTTTAATACAAGGAAAAAAATTGTTTTGTATACGTCTAACGTAGTTTTCCAAAATTTTTAGAAATTTCTAGAAATAGAATTGATATAAATAAAAAAAAATATTTGGCATGAATATAAATTTCTGCTTGTCCCAGGCGAGAGTCGAACCTGATACCTTTTGATCGGGAAGCAAAGGTCCTAGCCACTGCACCACGGCCGCCGCTGGTGTGAAGCATAGTGAAAATTAGACGCCAGCGCAATTATGCTGCCTATAGCACAGTCTGTTGATTGGTTTTGTCATAACGCCAAAGGTCGCAGGTTCGAATCCCACCGAAGTGAAATCGTAAGTACATATTTGTTATTACTATAAATTGTAAATTTAATTTAAGTTAATAAAATGAAATATGATTTTAAAAAATATAAAATAAAAAGAAAAAGAAAATATAAAAAAATTAACAAATACAATAAAAAAAAAAATTTTTTGAGAAATTTTGTCTTAAAAACGAAGAAAAACTTCTTAGAATTGAAGAACTTTTTACTAAATTCAAAGAAATATTTCTGTTATGAAAGAAATAAGTATTAAATTTAAAGTCAAAATATATACACATCTTAAGTAAAAGTGTTCCCTAATTTCAAAGCTATCATGACTTTAGTGCTGTTTCATTCCCCTTTTTTCTTTGGATTAAGGCATTTTTCCTTAACTGGAGTACACTTTTTTTCAGTGTGATTTTGACAAAAAGTTCTTCAAAACTTCAACAGCGAATGTCAATTGATTGTGGTTAAATGTAGTGTCAATGTAACCAACTAAGAAGTGTGCAATTTTGCAGTACTAAGTCCGTAGAGTCCATTTTGCAAATATTTTATTTTCTGTTCTAAGTCCTCAATATGATAAAGCTAATTGGGCTTGAGCGCTTTTATTTGTCGCTCATTGGTACTTGACAGATACAACACGACTTACGTATTCTTTCAATAAACCCATAAGACCACTATTCTTCCTCACTCAAGAGTCTAGTGAAAGATGGTAAATTGGATTAGAAATGTTTCCTAATCGCCTTAATAAGCAACTTTCAATGAAACATTTCACGACTCAAACAATTTATTTCGGGATCATTTAAGTGTTTACCCGCCTGCCTGCCTGCCTGCCTGTCCGCTAAGTTAAGTAGTTCTAAATGACATTTAAGTAGGCATCTTGCATCTAATTTCCAATATTGACTATTCACACTGACTCAAAGACTGTGTCAATTGAAGTAAAACAAAAACAAATCGTTACACTCATAATAATATTATTGACATAATCGTAAATTGACACTAAGCGAGCATGTCACACTGCATCAACAAATGTTCCCAAAAGAAGAAACAAAATATTATTTTATTATTTGTCACCCGCATGTGGGTGGGCAGGGCCACATTGACTGACTGTCTAAACTCTACTGAATTGTATACTGACTGCTGCTTGCCAACATCAAAATCAAATTGACAAAATTGACACTTATCCGAAGGCTGTGAAGCAACGAAGTAACCCCCAGTCGCCAGTACGCTCTCATGCTCACCATATGTCCCCCCTGTCCCCCCATATTTACCATTACCAGCCATTGTCTTCGTGAACTATATTATGAAAACCCTCAGAAGCGGCCTTAGTGACACATGGAAAAACTGTTGCTGTTGAACCTCGCTTGCCTCTGTGTTGGTTGTTGTAATGTTGCCTGAACCTATCGCCCATCCTGAGCGATGCTACAGCAAATACACTTAATGCTTAATAATATTATTAAAATGACGTTTTGAATCGCCTGAGTTTTGTGGAGGGCTGGGAAGACTTGTCAGAATCTCAGTGTTGTAGTTCGGAATTACAGAAGAGCATGTGGGAATTTCATTTCGATTTTTTGTTGTTGTTTCTGTTTTCATTCAAAACGTTAATCCTGCTTAAAGCGTTTGTGACAAAAAACAAATGCCTTTGCGAGAACAATTGAATGGTGTGGAGGAGCGCAGAGTTGAGGAGGAGGCACAAAAAATAAATCTCATTTGATACGCATTTTCACAGTCGAAGGCAGCGTCAACAAACCGTTGTGAATCTGATGATGGGCTCCCAAAAGTAGGGCTTCCGTAACGAGAAACCAACCGCAGAGTAAATAAGGCTGGAATTTCCCGAAATAAACTGGGTGAAAGAAAAAATGCTTCAACAAAATCAAATTCATGTCAAACTGTCAAGTTAACCAGGCGTAATCCGGTCGATGTTTTGTTTTTTTTGGGGGGGTATCGTTTGCTTGACATTTAGCCCAACCATTATGTGGTATAGTGTTAGGAGTATTGTATTTTATTTGTACTAAGTGAGGGTATATACAAATAACAGAAGGAAATATTGATGTGAATTCTTTGGTAAGACTAAGAAAATAAGTATAAATCGCAAAACTGCATTGAAATGTCTCATGTAATTTAAAAATAACATGCAAAGTATCAATCTATCATAGCTCCTTTTTTTTCTCACAAGTTCAATGTCCACTTTAACAAACGCTTGTTGCTGCAAAAAAAAAACCCCGGCATGAATTACAAAATTAATCAGCGCCGCATTAGCTGCATGTAATTTTAATAATCTGTGAACATAATTCCAATTGATAAATTTTCAATTATGCAAAATCCTTTCTGAAAAACAAAAACAAAATCACCAATACCAGATTTTACCCAATGTTGTTATAATTCAAATGAGGCGAATTCATACACAAATACCAGTAAACCAAAAATTTAAGTTATTTGATAAAAACGAGGAATTAATTCTAAATAGTCTAGTAAAAAGTTTAATTTAAAACTTCTTTGAAATTTTTTGTTTTTATACACTGGAAGGAGTTGGTATTGAAAATGGGCGGAAGTGGTTGACTGCCACGCCTACCTTCCATATAAGTGAGTATCGTGTTTTGTAAAATATTTAACCTAAATCCGCTGAAATAGTTCCAAACTTAATTATTTGTAAGTATACTAAAGGTTGACCAGAATTCAATGAGAGGCTAACCTGATCCAATTGTTACTTTTCAGCAGCTGTCAAAGAATCCAATGACATCCAGCTATCAAAGCATTTAGTAAGGTTTGCCGTTTCATCATGCATTAAAAAATGTTATTGAAATTCCGTCTCAGTTGTAAGTACGCAATGTGAATTTCGTCGCACCGTGGAAAAGTTTGAGCGACCACAATCCACAGGTGTTCGATCAAGTATCAATGCATCCACAAATATTGACTGTTTGGGGCAGCTTGTGGCACGGCAGCATCTTTCGAAATGGGGAAGGAGAAATCTTTACCGCCATTGGTCTTCGGTATAGAGTGATGTTAACCGACTTTATGTGGCCAGAGCTCGACAACGTAACACTCGAAGTGGTTTACTAGGCGACTGTTCACGACGTTCATCAATTGGAACCCTCGACTATTTTCTCTGAAGTACTTACACACAAAAAAAAGTCGGTAAATCTAACTGAAAAAGACGGTTAAAAACGCTCCAACACTCCAATGTCGGTACGTTTAACCGATGAGAGATGGTAAATGTATTGCACCATTTTTTTCTCGGTTAAGTTATAAATTTTTCAGTAAATTTGTGAAAAATTAACATTTAATCAAAATGTCGAATTTTGATGATCTATTTTAACAATTTTTTTTCGGTTAATCCAACCTTCCAGCTCGGTTAAAAAATTTACAATTTTCATACATTTTGAAAAGTTGTACATTAACAACTTTTTTCGGTTAATTTTACCGATGTTTTTTTTCTGTGTATTCTACGCTAACAATCCAAACACTTTTGCCGATCAAGCATTTCGATCGTCAGGACATTACATATAATTTTGCTTTTGAGCGTCTCAATGAAAATTTATTATTTTAAACATTTGTCTAAATTTTTACATATATAAATTTAGACAAAGTAACTATGTTTGTAACAAAAGAGACTGTATTTGAATTAAACGTTTTTGCATTTGGGAGAATTTAAAAACGTTTCCAACAAATTACATTCGTTTGCGGTCAACGAGTTCAGACACGACAAATACAAGCGTATTTCTAAAAGTATTCAACATTTGCATCAATTACTCCCCAAACACATTAACTCTTTGAGTGTAACCATCAATTATCGCTACAATCATAATATTATTATAGCCTAGGGTTACCAGATTCTCTTGAGTAAAAAAGAGTACAGAATAAAGAGTACAGAGGGGGTCCCAAACTCCTCGGTTTTACACCATATATTTTTTATAAGGCAAAACAAAATTAGAAAAAAATTCATAAAAAAAATTTTAGAATCCAACCTTTGTTAAAATTTAAAAAAAAACAAATTTTTCAAAAATATAAAAAAAGAAATGTTTTTAGTATTTGCATAAGTAACAAAAAACACTAAGTAGGAAACCCCTCGAAAACGCGCAGTTGCTTAAAAGAACTGTCAAATTTCATATATTTTGACTGCTCATCTGCACAACTGAATCGTTTCCGAGGGGTTTCTCACTTTACATGAATCGCCCTAATAATTTATGCTCAAAGTTTATTGGGCAAAGGGTCTAGCTGACCAACAAAAATTAACTGATAAAAGGTATAACACAAAATTTTAGAGCCTGGGTGCTAATGTTCCGATCCTTCTTCAAGAAATTGAAAAATTTAGATACATATTTGAATTGTTTTCGATAAAGATTAATGTTGCGGATAAAAAAGTGATAGGTTTCATACTAAACTTTTTGTTTTAATCCTAGCATTTAAGAATTAGTGTAACTTTTTGAATGCAATGTGACGAAAGAAGCTTCAAGCTAATAAACATAATATTTGAAGTTTTTTATTTTAATTCTAACGAATAATAAAAATTGATTACCCTTCTGAGCCGATGCATTCAGCTGTTATATGTTAAAGTCACAGAAATAAGAAAAAGAGTACTTAATAGTACTTTCGGGAAAAAAGTGAGAGTAAAAAAGAGGAGGGCCTAAAAAAGAGTACTGTACTCTTTAAAAGAGTACGTCTGGTAACCCTAATTATAGCAAAAAGGGTATAATCTCTGCGATCATGCTTCAATCACATTTTTTCTCTGCGTGTATCTAATAATTGCAGCTGTTTTTTTTATATATTAAATTATTTTAAAAATAATACGTATTTCCAGCTAAATTGTTTTGCAATGATTTAATTTCTTCCAATTTTTTTTTTATCAAAACAGAATTTAATTAAATTTATTTCGACCAGTGAAGCGTTTTACATTTCGGAATTAGAAGAGTGCAGTGAGAGGGGCAACATTGTGTAAAATAAGTACTTAAAATTCTAATATGAAATGTATTTTATTAAAGGGCTGCAAATACCCACCCACACACACACACACGCACATACAGCATTTGCGCGCTAATTGAATGCGGCACACAAAACAATTCACTCAATTTCGAATTAATTTATTTAACAAACTAATTGGATTAAATATCAACGCAAAAAACCATATTTGATTTTAATTTTATTTTGATGATGATTTATGGGATAAACACGCTGTTGTTGGTGTTTGTTGTTGTTGTTGTTGCCGCATGTAGACACTACAGAGCACTTCGTTAGGCAACGGCCAAAAAGTTGTTAGCATATTTAATTTTTGCATTCATTCATTCATTCATGCATGCACTCGTTCATTTGTTCAGGAGCCTCGTCTAGTACAGCTTTGGGACATGATGATGATTTTCGGAAGCTGTTGTAAATTAAATTAATTTGTTCATATATGCAAATAAGTTGCAAACGCAAAAAGCAAAACGAAATGTTATTACAAAAAAAAAAAATAAAACAATTTAATGCAAAAACACGCAAAATAGTGGATGAAATTACAAATCTGATTGAGTATGCAAAATTACCAAAAAAAAAAGAACCAGTGTGCGGGGTAAAATAAAATCCATATTAAAGCACAAAAACACTTACAACGACACCCGTACTACTGAATATAATACAAATACAAATACAATACTTACTTTACTTTTTTGCATAATAAAAGCGTAGAAAAGTTTTTAAAATACAGTTGTCATGTTCTTTGCACCACAGCCATTCGCTGGACAAAAAACAAAACCAAAAAAGACCGAATGTATGGCAAATAAAAGTGTAACTGCAGTTGTATGAATTTTTAACTATATTTTTATATTTATACACATAAGCTCCTTTTTATGATACTTGCGTAAAAAGTGTAAAAGGTAGTTAGTACACAGCAAAAAAAAAACATATAGAACCAACAATTTTAATTTAACTTTATGCAAACACTCGCCCTGATCTCTTTGGCCAACTCACACACATACTCATGCAGCAGTGAGGTGGCTGGTATTCTTTTTTATTATAACCCTTTATTTAACTTGCTTTGGGTGTAAGATATTAATATATATCCTGAAGATGAGCTGAAATAGAACACCGGTGATAATCCCAGATAAAACTCCGGTGAGAATGCAGTCTATAAAGTTTTAGGGTACGACAGAGGCGAAGGGTGACTTAAATATTTTGTTCTTAACCATGGAATAATTTCCTATTCCAAGCTCTAGAGATTGGTATTGACAAAATAAAAGTTCGTGCCTCTAGGGGAGGGGGATGGAGATTTTCTAGTCCAGTATTTAATAACATTCGTATTCTTCAAGATACAAGGCCAAAATATGGTATTTGGGCTCGCGTTTGGGAAAAAGGGTAAAAAAAAGGAGGAAAAGTAAAACAAATATGGGACAATAGGAGAAAAAAGGGAATTAAAAGGGAAAAAAGCTAAAAATAAAGGGAAAAACAGAAAAGAGAATAAAATAAAAAACGGGAATAATTAAAAAAAAGGAAGAAAATAAAAAAAGAATAAAAAACAATTTTTTTAAATATACCTCTCATAGTGGCTATAAATTAAAAAGGGGGGAAAAAATTAAAAGGGAAAAAGGAAAAAAAAAAATTAAAAAAAAGGGTTTTAAAATATTGTTGGTATTTAGGTTCGCGTTCAAGAAAATAGGTAAAAAAAATGTGAAACAAAGTCAAAAAAGGAAACAAAAAAAAGGAAAAATTAAACAGTGAAAAAAATAGAAAAGTAGGGTAGAAAGGGGGGGATTCGCCACTCCCACTTTTATGCCACCCCCACTTTTTTGAAAGCTAAAAACTTTTTGAAATTGACAGTATAGTTTGTGCATATATCTGACCTTTCTACCCCAATCGTGATCACGGCCAAACGTGTTTGTTTGTTTTTAGAAGTGCTGCGAAAATTTTTTGGGTCAGTAAATTTGGTGATAATATTTGCAGTTTTTGCATTAGGAAATTAACGCTTTGTGGTATTAGCCCGGTGATATTATTGCATGGAATAAAAGCTCGACTTGGTTCAATTTCTTAAAAGTAATAATATGAAAATAGAATTTGTGTGAGTGGGAACACATGAAGCACATATGTCAATGTATTTAATATAACAAAACCGACCAAAAAAAATTTAAAGAAGAGATAAAGAAGAATCAATGATTTAAGCTCATCAATTAATTTAGAAAACCCGTTTGGAAAGTTGCATTTAACTCGGATCTCATTTACTAATTTTTTTACATTTTGTGAAAAATTTTCCCTAAAAAAGTAATTAAGGCATTTGTTTAATGTTTTATTTTAGCTTCTGATATTCAATACTTAAATAAAATATTATATTTACCGAAAAAGTCTGTGCATTTTTAATATATACTCCTTGGCAATTCTACCGTTTTGGCTTTTTTTTTTGAAATTTGTTGAAAAAGTAGTGGAGAGCTTTTAGATATATACTTTCAGAAGTTTAAATATTAAAGTTAATAAATGTCAGTTTCGAACTGTAAAAGAATTTGTAAGAAAATATGATAAAGTAATTTTTTAAAAATGTTAAAAGAAATGGCGAGTGCGCCATTTTAAAATTATAACCCTTAAAGTGACTAAAAAGCAGAAAAGGGGGGAAAAAGGGGGGAAAATTAAAGAGAAAAGAAGTAAAAACAAGGTTTTTTATTGGCCACTTCCTAATTTGCATTGACACCACAAAAACCAGCCAAAAACACTTAATTTTTAATCGAAATTTCTGTATTTAATTTAAAGAAAATGTATTTTCAGCTTTTTAGCCAGTTTAAGGGTTATATTTAAAAAAACTTGTGTTTTATTATTTCTTATTTTTTTATGTTTCATTTTGTTGCTGAACATTTTCTACCATTTTTTTACGCTGGCTGTATACATCGTTATATTTATATATTGCGCGCTGAATCCCTACTACGTTATGGGTGAGCAAAAACTGGAGGCAGAGGCACGAGAAAAGTGCATTACACTAATTAATTCTTGATATATGAGGCAAAGGCACTGAACAGCGTGTACCATACGAGCACACACATCCACACAAACCCACATGCAAATGAAAAATTAATAGACCTCATAAAACTATTGGTAGTGTACCATAAAAAGTGTACCGAATTCGTACTACTTAAAGCGCCTAAGTTATGTGAACAATTTAAATTTGGAACATTTTAAATGGCAAGAAGAAGACACTTGCCACATTTGTCGCGCATTTCACCTCGACAGTGAAAAACTTATATAAAATTTATCCGCTTAAAATGCCAACAACATTTTCCAGCCGTTTCTTCCCATTCCGCGCTATTGGCATTCCGCCGTATGACAAGGCAGAAGAAAACATTGCATACTTTTAGTAAGCTTAGCAAGAGATTCTTTTGGTGGAACCATAGGAATGCCGCTGCAGCAACTGCTGTTAGGCAATCGCACGACGGGTGGCAACACTAAAGGAAAACCACAAACTGTGGTAATACACACACACACACACACATGTGCTTGCACGTAAAGGAAGTCAGTCAGACAGACAGACATACACAAATGTGGGTTGCCAATGCAGCTTATATAAATAAAATAGCAAATGCGCTGATCACACACATGCACACACACATACACAGGGAGCGAAAAACAGGCGTTCATGTTATTTCTTTATGCAAAAAGCGGAAGAGGAAGAGTAACAGGAATAGCAAAAATGAATCCTTACGCGAAATATGCGCCAAAGAACTCGTTATGTGGCAATATAGAGCGTAGGTACACAGACTACGTACTTATAAAATAAATAAAAAAAAACAAACATGAAATAGACTAAATAAAAAATTGCCAAAGAACCGAAATTTAAATATAAACAAGTATACGCCCAAGCGAAACGATGCGTAGGGACACTAAAATAAAGTTTACAAATCAAAGGGATCATTGCCAGTCAATCAAACATTTTCCCTCTAGTGTGCAAAGTAAAATGTGAATTTTGATATTTGCGCGTTTGCAAGAGTCGGCGTGCGCTCCTTTGGCACCGGCTACGAACGTACGTACACCGCTGCCGGCAATGCAGATTTTACGTTTTTCACTCAAAAACCAAAAATTTTATTTTTTTTCATTTCTGTTTGGCAAACAACTTCCGCTTGTATGTAGGGGCGCTTGAAAACGGTAAAAGTATTTCTGTTTTGTCTGCATTTGTGTATAGAGCTGAGCTGCATTGTCGCGTACATGTATGCGCACTTGTGTGTGTGTGTCTGTGTGATGGTGTATAAGCGGAAATATATTGAAATTTATTGTGGAACGCTTGAAAAATACAACAAACAATGGCCCGCGAATGCCAAAAGTAATATGTGCCGCTGTGTGTGCGAAATTGTATAAAATGCAATTTAATACTATTGTTGGTGCATAACCGTTGTTAATACACTTTGAGAAAATGTTTGTGAAATATTTAAAAATATATTTGAGTCTTTGCAATTGAAGAGCTGACTGCCGTGCAATAAAGACACTTGTGGAGAGGTGCTCAGGCTCATGCCAGCATATTCTGCTGATGTCTGTTAAACGGCCACTGAAAGAAATGGTTGCTGAAATCATGCGTTATAGAAAGCTGTGATGTAAAAAAAAAATCACAATACTAAACCTTTGATAAGCAATCAGTATTCATGAGTTCTTAGTCATAAATACTATGACGTCAGGTTTTTGAGAAATTTAGGAGAAACAACTTAAGACAGAAGAACGAATAAAGCCGAGACAAGTGTTATGCCAATTACTTTTAGATCACAAAGTAGAAAAGTTTAAGTGGAATTTTTTAAGTCACCACAAATTCTAAAGTAAATTCATGTATCAAAGGAATGGAATAATGGAAAAATTGGAAAAGGGGTAAAAGCACTTGGACCATGTGTCAACAGTGGGATTCGAACCCACGTAGACCTTTCATGTTGCCACTAGACTACAGAGGCTTGATTTTTTAATTTTTGTACCCTACACGTCATGAGGTCCGTCCGTCTGTCCGTCGTTGTAAACACGATTGCAGGACCTAGAAGAAATGTAGAATGCCCAAATTTTTGATTTACCATTTTTTGCGTTCGAAGGAGTTGATATTAGGGCTTTCGATCACAGGATCCCGGTCCATTTTTAGTCCCGAAAATCCCGGGATATTTTTTCCTAAATCCCGGGATTTTCGGGACTACATTTTAAATAAATTAGTACATAAAAAAAGTTTAATACTAGAAAAATACAGCTTTTCATCGCTCATAAAATATAAAAAAATCTTGTAAGTAGAAAAATAGGTTTTAACAACATTTGGACAACCCCAAAATAAAAAAAGTTAGATAGAAAACTCCAAACTTAAAAATTTTTAATTTATTAAAAAAATTACGCATAAAATTGTTTGTGCTTGAAATTTTTTCTTTAAGAAAAAAAAAATTTATATTTATTTCAGAAGAGAATTGGTATTTTCAGTCTTAGCGAACGCACAAAAAAAAATTGCTAAGTAAAAATAATTAGGTAAAACTGAAAACTGATACAAAAGTAATTTCAGAAACCTTACTTATATATTTTGAATTGAATTGTGTCGTTCCTAAAGAAACGAAAACTCAAATACTGAAAATAAAAATTTAATAAATTGAAATTAATGTTTATGTTTATTTATTTAAGCTAAAACTATCAGTTTTCCAATAAAATATGAAAAAAACTAGAAAGTGGACTATATTCGGCTATACCGAAGTTGAAATACCCCCACACAGTAGAAAGAAGTACCTCGAACATAAAAAAATGTGGTCTCAAGACCCTATTTTGAGCCAATTATAGGTGGTTTTGGAGCCCAAACCATGTCCAAAATCCATTTCTAAAAATTTCTAATCAAATCCGAAAAAAAAAAAAATTTGGTCTCAGGACCCCATTTAGACCCTTATATATGTGGCTTCGGAACCTCGGACCATGTCAAAAATATGTTTCTAAACATTTCCAATGGAATACAACAATAAAAAAGACTTGAAAAATTTTTACCTTTTTTTTCGGTGTATGAGAGCCACGCCCAGTTTTTGTCCAATTTGGCTGATTCTCGAACTTGATCTCAGTATTCACGAGAAAAACATGTACCCAAAGTTTCAAGTCGATATCTCCAAAACTGCGACCGCTATCGTGCGGACGGACAGACGGACAGACGGACATCGCTAAATCGACTCAGGAGGTGATACTGATCAAGAATATATATACTTTTCCATACCGGACACGCCTCCTTATGGGCGTTACAAACGTTGTGACAAAGTTAGTATACCCTGCCACAGTGTGTGTGGGGGTATAAAAATGTTTTTTTTTTAAATGCATTTTGCTTGTAAAAGTAACAAATCCCGAAAAATCCCGAGATCCCGGGATTGCGAAAAGCCTTCGGGATCGAAAGCCCTAGTTGATATTGAAAATACGCAGAATCGGTGGACTGCCACGCCTCCCATATAAGTGAAAATAGTGTTTTGTAAAATATATAACCTAATTCCGCTGAAATAGTTCGAAACTTGGTAAAGGAGATTTTTTTGGGTCGCTGATTTCGAATTTAGTGTCAAAAAATTCAAGTTCAAGATGGCGGATCGAATATGGCGCAGTTGGTGTAGGGTATATATAAGTCGGCTTTGACCGAATGAAAATTTTATACGGGTTTTTTCACAATATTGTTTTTTTGGACATAGCAAAGAGTCCTTGTGTGAGCTATCATTAATAACGGATGAGTTTTTAATTTAAAGCTGAAGTGGTATTTTAAAGAAACATCCAAGGTAATTTAAAATACTCCATCCAACAGCTAACTTCGTCTTTTCTTGTCGCTTTACAGGTGAATGTGGTTTAACAGTTTGAACTCACAATTCATTCCTAAAAATAATTATTGCGAACTATTTATTATGAATTATAGCTTCACTCCAGTAACTGTATCTTACTCCGAGGATTGTTCAATGATGGCCAATGCTCGTTGCCTAAATATGTTGCACAGTGTTGTTGAGTTATCGGAACTTCAGTCTCAAACATTAAATCGCTCATGTATTTTGTTTCAGAAATGGTCCAAAATCTCTTACTTATATAAAATTCTTTGTGAGTCTGTAGGTTTGTAGGTTTGTTAGTTTGTATGTATGTATGCATGTATGTATGTTTGTTCCCTTATAACTCAAGAAATACTTGACCGATTTTAATGAAACGCATACCAAAATGTAGGTAATTTCATTGATCTCATCATAGGCTATATGCCATTTCATTAAATTTGGGCGTTCGAGGTGGGCGTGGAAAATATTATTCTAAAATGCTATAATTCATGCAGTGTTTAAACGATTTTGCTGAAATTTTATATGTGGTTTTGGGTAATGAATTGGTAATATGTTGATTCTGAAAATTTGCAGTCCGCCCACTGCCACGCCTTAAAATTTCTAAAGCTCTGTAACTCGGGTCCTATTCAAGGCATTTCGCTGAAATTTTGGATTTGGTGCTGGGAGGTGAATGGGCAGTGGGATGACTTGCAAAATCTATTTTTATTTCAGTTGCTTAAATAATACATATAACATTTCTACGTTAACATGAAATTACAAAATTATTGCGAGCGAAGCTGTGGGTATAAGCTAGTAATACATAAATGTACAGCTCTCGAGCTTCTTCTCCCTGCATTAACAGACAGCAAAACCAACAAAGGAGATTAACATTTCATATTCAGTCAAAGTTAATTTAAAAATTTAAATCTGTTGTGCTAATGGCTGTGAGCGCCTTCAATGATATGCCAAACTTCGGTTAGATTTTTTCACCATGCATTAAAGTTTGAAGTCTGCGAGCTGTCAATGCAATCGGGCAGGTGTGAATGATACAAAGACAGGCGATGACGGCGATGTGAACGCCATATTGCGTGTATAAATGGAATGCAACAATAACAACAGTAAAAACAACAACAACAATAAAAGAGACCCTCTGAATGCCAATTAAGCGCGAAGAGTATGTAAAACCTACAGCAAAATGCGAACACAGGAAAAAAAAATGCAAAAAAAAAAACCACCAAGAATTTGCATGCAATTGCAGCCAACCAAAAGTTTGTATTGTTGCCAGCATTGCAGGGTATCTGATGCGTTGCGTTGCGCTGCTACACTGCGGTGGTGGTTGCAATGCTTGATGGCGTTGATGGCGTTGATGGTTGATGGCGGCAGTAATAAGTCAATTGCCGCTTTAGGCCGCTTTCTGTAAAGAATTGCGGCCAACTACAATTCACCTGCCTGTCAACAGGCGTGGGCGCTCAGGCATACACTCACACACACACACATATACAAACATAACAATCAAGTTGTTGTAGTTGTTATTGTTGTTGATGTTCGTCGCTACCGCCATATTGACAGCAAACAAAATGGAGTGCATGTTGGCACGCAATTTGTGGGACTTGTTGTTGTGGCCAAGGTTTTTTTTCGTAGTTGCTTTAATTGTTTTTGTTTTTGTTGCAGTTGCCATTGTTCTTGTTCTTGCAAATTGTGTGTTTATTGCAATAATTTTATGCAGTTTTAGCTGCCTTTGTTAGGGGTCTTTGCATTTGTTCTTGGCCAGCTGTTTGTGTGCATGTGTGTGTGTGTGTATGATGAGGTTAGCGGCCAAGCGTGAAAACTGCCGTTCGCCATATTATTTTTTTTTTATTGTTTCGCTGCTTGTTTGCCTTTCCTCATATAATATTTTTTTCTTCTTCTTTCGGTGCAGGCGGTTTACATGCTTGTGCAACACCCACTTCCTGTTTATGTTAATGTTTTGAGTACGCTGCACACTTTCAATGGTTGCCACAGTGTTTTCTTTTTTGTTGTGGTCTTTTTTGTTGCTGTTTCGCTTTTACCATTGTCTGCCGTTGATGTTCTTCAAACAAAATTTCGGTTTTTTTTCAGCTTCGCAGCAAAACTTTTGCCAAAAGATAAACATTTTTGTAGGCGGTGCTGTTGTTTTATGTTTTATACTTTGTTATGTGTAAGTGTAGGCTCTCTTGCTGGTTGGTTGGTTGTTGTTATTTATTCTGCTATTGTTGTTCTTGTTGTTGGTGTTTTGTAAATTTACACTTGGTTAAATGCCGTTTCACTGTTGTAAAGCTGTCAACGGTGTAATTTGTTTAAAACAAATTGAAAATTTGGCCTCAAGCTTAGGCTAGGCGAAAAAAGTTACCAGTGATGTAAATTTTATTTGGCAAAAGCATGTAATAGGCATCATTGGAAGAAACACACCATACAAATATTAAATAAGGCGAAGTAGGTACTTAGTTAGAAGATGCTAAAGCACATAATCTAAAGCAAATCAAAACATTCTCATACATGGAATGTACCATGATTTTACAAAATGGAAGCTCTTTGTGTGGGATAAAGGTTCACTTTCTAATTATTTCATTATCTTTCCATTGAATTGAATTATACACAACTTTTGACTCAAAAGTTTTGAGCCCTATTAAAAGTTGATCAGCGAGAAAATTTGTTTTTAATCTAGGCCTAATATAGAGATTATCTCTGCTATGTTGTCGTAATCTATATACCCTAGGGTGCCACTTATATTTTGACTAGGCTGCGTCTATGCATAAGTTTTAGACTTGTTGCAGTGTGGAAAATTGATTAAAACTTTGCATAGGAATCAAAAAAAAAAAAATAAATAAAAATACGTTTCAGAATTAGGAAATTAAAAAAAAAACCGAAAGTTTTTTTTCGGGATGTTGCCCCCAATTTAACACAAATTTCATGAGGGTTAAAAATTAAAAATATTTACCAACAAAAAAAAAATATGCCTCAAAGTGATAAAAATTACAGAAAAACCCAATTAATTACCTCCTCCGATAATTCCCCCCTTAGGTAAATTTTTTATGAAAAGGTGTAGGTATATGTTTCCATACGGAGGCAACCTACAATTTGGATTTTCTAGGATTTTTCTGGTTCTGAAACGAATTTATTTTATTTTTTGATGAAAAAAATTGTATTTTAAGCCTCATAAAAAATACATTTATTCCCAGTGGACAGTTTTGGACAAATTTGGTAAATAAATGTGGTATATTGTAAAATTGTTGGTGTATTCACAAAAACAGCTGACTTTTCGGTATATTTATAGGTATACAATTTGCTCCAAGAAATGATCGAGTTTTGGTATAATTTTTTCTATTTATGCTATAAGTATTACATATTTTGTACAATTTTGTCTGAATGTGTATATATTCGTATCAAAAAGTTGTACATGTACCGTGAAAAATGACCACTGAGTTATTATGGTCCCAAGAAAGTGAACATTCACGAGAAAAAAATTGTGTTTTTTTTCTTGAATTTTTTGCTTTTGAAACGTTTTTTTTTACCCTCATACAAAATGTAATTTATTTAGCCAACATTTACATAAATAAAAACGGTCTAAATTAATCCAAAGTTCCTTAAATTTTTAGAAATTTTTAGGATTTGAACAGAAAAAAAATTTTAACCAACCCTTTAATTTACTACCTTCGTTTAACCGATAAGAGGTAGTAAATTAACGGTTATGCTATAAATGTTGCAGTCAATTTTAAAAAATTTCCATTTAATTAAAACTCGGTTTTAACTACTTTGTCTTTCAAAGAATTATTTAAAATATTTTGTTTCAGGTAATTCTACCCTAATACTCGGTTAAAAAATTTTATGTTTTCACAGTTTTGTAAATCCTTGGCAAATATTTACCCAAATATGTGAAAATTATTGAAAGAATAAATTATTTTTTGAGTTATTTTTGATATTTAAAACTTTTAAGAGGATTATCTTCGATCTGGCCGAAACTAAAATACCCTGCACATGGGAGTACGATACATTCTTAGACATTTTGTTGGTAATTTTTCATTTCCATTTCAAAATTTTGTAACAATTCCATTTTGCGCCGGTCATTTCGTTCCCGACATAATTTCCAAATACAAGAAGCGTCCAAATCGGTTAAGTATTTCTCAAGATAAAGGAAAATAAAGAAATTTGACGGCTATTTTGTGTGGCATTTATGACGATTTTTCTATATTTTATCAAAAATGTATCGATTTTTTATCGATAACTTTTCGATAATTTATCGATATTTTATCGATAATTTTTCGATAATTTATCGATATTTTATCGATAATACAAACGGTGTGACAAAAACAATATACAAATAATTGCCACCCTAATATACCCGTTTGCAATATGAGGTTAACAGTCAAAGTATACATTTTTAGCTGAGAGATAATTAAATGTTTGTGACTGAAAGTTTTAAAAAATCTGTTATGGAAATTACATTTTTGTTGACAATTATTTTTTGTGCCGGGATATTTTTAATATCAGCCAATTTCGTTTGATTTAAACCGTGCATTTATTGCAATGACAGTAGTATAATTAAAAACATTTTTTTTCATTCACAATTGAATTTGCATACACAAAGAATTTTTCCAATTTCCATGTGCAAAAAAGCACCGAATTCAAATTAGTCACATGCCATTTATTTGGAATTTTCTAGCTGTCTGTTGCACTATTTTCTACTTTGTATGAAGAAATAAAAAATGCATTTTCAATTAAACAATGACATTTCATTCAGTCAGGGACACACGAGCGTGTGTGTGCCGTGCCGTCCGTCATGGCGTGAATTATGGCGACAAGTTCATAAAAGGCGCGCATTATGTCAAATCAAATAAGACGCGCGTTGTACACGTTGCGCGCCTGCTGTTGATTTGATCTTTTCGGTGTTTAGATTCTTTTACGGTAAGGCAGCGTAAATCACACTCGGTACAGTCTTTTGTTTGCTCTGCTTTTGAAATCTTATCAGTTCAAAGAAATGCATTTTTGGATGAAGTACTTTGGTATTTTGTTTTGTTTTTATCTTAACCGTGAATTATATTGTTGTGAATGCTGTCCTTATTATGGCCTGGAAACTGGCAACTGACAGTAAAAATTATTTGGTCACATTTATTCTGCAACCGAAAATTTGTTGGCGAATTTAATGTACCGCAAGAAGTCGTTAAATGTAATTTAATGAGTGGCGTTTAGTTGAAAAAAAGTAACTCTACAAGGCAGATATACATGGTGACTCTATTGCTAAAAACTTCTCGTACTTATATGTAGACAAGGGCCTTGTTAAGTTGACATAGACCCAGCAAACAATCGGTCCAGTCTTGAATATTGAAATTTCTAGTTCGTAGGATCAGGGACTGGTCGGCTCACAATCTACTTTACATGTCGCTGACTGGTCGATTTAACACGTTCTTGTCATTGGAGGTGTCGATTGGGCCCTTTTATGCATTACTTAAGATTAGTTTTTGAACTAGTATTTTGTGTGAACAGAAAAAGATATCTAAAAATAGAACAAAATAGAAACACTGCAAATTTTAACTGGTCTTTTTATGCATAAGTTTGAACTAAAATTCCGAATAGTACTGTCCACTTTATGCCGACCTGGAATTAGTTCACTACTTCTAGTACAAAATATGTTCCTTGTTGTTACCGGTACGAACATTTTTTGCTGAGAGAAGACATTCTCAATCTTCAAAGTAACAACAACAGGTTGAAGTGTATTCTTTTATAAATGTTTTACACTTGAAAAAATTGCTGCAATATTACTGATGCATTTTACAAAATTTTTAAAATGTTAGGATTTGAAGAATAATTATTTTATTATAATTTAAGGCTTAGTTTTAGTATGAACTGTACAAAAATTATGTTTCTCTAAAATATACTTATTTTTTGTGTCTACACAAACTACTGGTGTTACGATTTTTATTTTTATTTTTTTTTACAAAAAACCCATTTTGCAATTTCTTTTGTCGATTTATGATTGTTTGCATTTTCTAGGTTGGGAATACCGATTACAAAAAATTGGCAGGTAAAAGGAGACAAACGACCTCGGTGTTTTCTATTAATTCAATTAGTTTCTACTATTATTTCAATAGTAATGTATCATATTGACAAAACTTATTAGTATTTAATAGTATTTTTTCTGAGTGTGGCAAAATCGTTAGAATTATTTTTGCTGTCGAACAGTGTAATACATTTAAAATAAATATTTAAAAATTTCACTTATATTTTGGTAAGGGAGGGTGCACAGTTATTGGAAATAATTTCCTTTTAAGCCATCACTTTTTGTAAACATAATTGGGGAGGTCCATAAGAAAACGCAATAATTCCACTTTTAAAGTTTGTAATTTTTTTAACTGAGTCCTATTCTACATATTTAAATCTATCTAACCATTGTTATAGAACACACCAAGGGTCAAGGTAAAGTTATATTAAACTCTAATTCAATACCAAATAATGGCTCAAAGTAAAATTAAATATTTCCAATAGATAACTTCGAGATATTAGTGAACAGCCAATGATAAAAATTAATTTTATTGTTATCGTAACTCTACAATAAAAAAATAAATTTAATTAATTAACAAATAATGAAAATATTAAAAACACAAAAATGAAATAAATACTATGAATCGGACCAAAACGGAACATATCCACATTTGGACAGACCAAAACGCAACATTTCCATACTTGGACGGACCAAGACGCAACATTTCCAAATTTGATATCTGAATAGCTAAAAAATTAATTGCCCGATAAATTGGATTTATTTATGATTTTTATTGTTTTATAGACCTAATTTATCACAGGAAATGTAATTACACTAATTCATTTATCCAAAAAAATTGTTAACATGGAATTATTGCCTTTTGTTATGGACCTCCTCAATTGTCCTCAATAGAAAGCCTCGGATATTGCTAACTATTAAATCCTACGAGATTTGCAAATTCCATAAAACAAAAATTTCACCTCAATTTGGTGAATACCCAAAAAAACGAGCCCCAAACTGTTTGCCCAACTGTTGGACACCTTGAACACACCTCTGTCAATGTTCGAAATTGAAGTTAACACACCAGCTTTAGAGACATAATTAAGGGGTTCATAAAGGTCTCTATTGGTCACAAAGTCATATTGTTGTAAAAATATACTATAGTCATACAAATATTGTTGCTTTTTTCCATACAAAAAATTTTACGACCAATACAACTCTGCAACCTGTGTTTCTGAAGGTTGTATTAAATCAGCTGTCAAATTTATTTATTTATTTTTGTGGTGCATGCAAAAATGTAAATTCTTTACTTTATCAGAAATGTCATTGTTTTTCAAATATGATTATAAGCCATTGGACCTCATGAGACCTTTGTGAACTCTCTTTATGTTTAACAAGAAGTTATAGAATTTTTTTGTTTTTTAGTGCAATCTCAGAAGGGAATCGGAGAGGGGAGATTCATGGGGAGGTTTGACGTTTCGCAGAATCACAAAAATTACATTTGTACTGTGCTATATCCACTGTCTAATATCTGGGCAGATCCTGTGTCTAACAGCTGAGCACCTCCACTATTTGACATGATGTTGCACAATTTTCATTATGAGATACAACATTGAGGCTACGAACATTGTGAAGCTTACCACGAAACACGTGAGAATGTAACTGTCCAATAGCTGGGCATGTCCAACAGCTAGGCAGACTCCCTTACCTACAAAAATATATTTGGTTTTGTGGACAACATTTCAATTTAAAAAAAAAACATTTTAATAAAAATTATTTTTTTTTAATTTAAATTTTTTTAAACTTGTACAGTATTTTTTTTTTAGAAAATATCACCATCGAAATTTTCTAGCAACACCCTATATAAACAACTAGCCGCTGACCTAAGACAATTCCATTTCGTTTTCGGAAAACTGCAGCACCACACTACGCCGCACCGCACTGCATCAGCCAATTGCAATGCAAAGAAGCCAACCGCTCATTCCCCATGGCCTGTAATTAAATGCGATTTTATTGTACGTAAAGAGGCAAGCAAGCAAGCAAGCAAACTCACAAACAATACGCGACGTTTAACTTGATTTATAGGCTGCGGCCACAATGAGTGAGTAATTAATTTCGAAACAAAACAATTTATCAACAGCGGCAACAATGGAGAAGAGGTGCACACACACTCCACACGCTCCAGTCCGTTGGTGATAAGTGTTGAAACATGTGTTGAAACAGGGGCGTGTTAAGATGCAGATATGACAACAGATATGCCGGCTGAAAATCTCTCATTATCATAAACTAAACTTTTGTGTGATTCAACATTCAATAAAATGGCCCCAACTAGTAAATCCACTAACCTCAGTCTCTGCCTGCTCATATCATCTCGATGTCAACGCATTTTAATTGAACTCAATTAAGTTGTCAGCGGACAGACAGTTGAAGGAAATACCCACGCAACAACGCTCAAAAAGTTGCTTACAATTTGAAATCAACTCTCGGCATGCTCAACTCTGCTGTCACAACAACGAAATGTCAAAAGTTTTCGCGTATAGTTTTGACATTTTCACTTGAAATAATTTTTTGGTTTTCTGAAATTTTGAACGGGAATTTTCCACTTGGCTTTGCCATACTCAAAACTGGATGCCTTTTGAAGTTTGGCAAGCGATTTTTAATTGAAAACTGCCGCTTTTGAAGGAAAACTAAGCCATTCAGACAGTGCGCGCAATTGCTGACAGTTCGGTTCGATTCCACATATCAGTTGGGGGGGGATCTGCTATTAAATCACTGCAGCGCTTTCTTTGAGATCCTGCGTTTGCGACTGCCGGCGTAATTAATGCGAATTTCGACATCATAATTAAGCAAATTCTGGTCTGGTCGGGGCTCTTTTCAAAATGCGCGCTCGCACATTTGCACACAAATTTTCCCATTTTAGCATTTTAGCATTTCAGCAATTCACATTTGCCAGTTGACATTTGCATATTTTCACATGTCAGCCGGTCTTTTAGGCGCTTTTCCGCTTCATGGACCCCGGCGCATAATTAGCAGTGGCATCAGCGCAGCCCCATTGTGGGACTCGGAAGTTTTTCAGTTGTTCACCATTCGGTGTAGTTGTGGTTCGGGGTCGATCTGCTGCTCGTTTGATTCTTCGCGCTGCAACTTTAATTTATGAATCTTATCTGTCAGTTGTCGGCATGCCTTGTCAATAGCTCTTTCCTTCTCTGTTCTTTGCATTTGTTGGCCTTTGTTCATTTAGGCAGTTTCACTTGCGGTTTAATTAATTTATTGCACCTCTTTGCCTCTCTGTACGGCGTCGATTGAATGTGGACTGTCTGTGCTGATTTTATGGCTTTAATTAAATACTGTGCATGTTCCTGCTGTAGAAATTATTGACCTTTAATTAAACAATACTTCACTGGTTAATTTGTAAAAAAAATTAGACAAATGCAGTTTGTTTCCGACGATATTTTTGCTGTACTTGTAGGACCTACTTGTAGTACCTACTCAGTTATGGAGATACTGTATTTACTTTAAACGTAATTAAACTTTTTGTGCAAATGTTTCACAAACATATTAGGGGTTTTCACAAGGTGATGTGGCATAAAAATATATGAGGCGTTCAGAAGCAAATTGGTCCAATCCACATCGTGGTGAGTTTCGTAATACTCCCACCGTAACATGTGTTGTAATGAATATAAGTTAGGTCGTTTCGTGATACTGACGACGATGTGGATTGTACCACTTTGCGTCTTAAGTGACTGTGGTTTGAAAATATTCTTATAAATTCATTTCACATTAAGTCCTCCGGGAAGCTAAAAATATCCGAACAATTTAAAGACGACAACATGGTCACTTGTACAAAATTATAGGACCATCTTAAGGGCAACCAATGGTTCCTCAATTAAAATATTTACCAACCTTTAAAAAACTTCAGGAAAACAAAAAGTTTCTGATAGTTAAAATTTTGAGTAGAAGGAGTGAAGCCTAAAACCCACTGGATACTTCAGATCCTTCATAACAAACAACAAATCATGAATTTCTAACCAACGCTCCACCGATACACTAAGACCAAATTAGGTGCATTGCTGCTTGCTGTAATTACAATGGGCAAGACATAATGTCTGTGATAATTGCAGGAACCTACATTCGTTTTTTCAGAGTCAACACATTGCAATTTCTGCCTTTTTCAACAATGTTGACTTGATGGGGACAACGGCAAGTGGTCGACCAGGCCAATTATCCCAATTTTGTGTGAAATCGGAAAACGCTTATTATTTCTGGCCATGTGTACATAGAGACGAGACACTGTGCCGTACACCCATTGAAACCATAAATACGTATGTTAATAGAACAATTCAATGGTAATGGCATTTCTTGAAATGGGCTAGACAGACTTATGCTGGCAAACTAGCAACTACAATATTATGATTACCTTTTTGGTTCAACTCAACAACAGTGTACTGATCAACTGGCTTTGGTGAAGCACAATCCCGGCCCACCACACCCAAAGAAAAAACCAAAACTAAAATCCAAAATAACCACCTTAAAACAAGTAGAAACGTTAATGAAAGTCTGGTAAGGTTGGAAATTTTAGGAACAACTACCAACAAACTTATTTTCAATTTAAAACTTATTTATATCGATACCTTAAAGCACAACCATACTATGTCCGTTTTTCAAAATTGAGTTTTTGACAATTTTGGATTCCTGAAAAGCAGCTGCATGGGATTTTGAGGTTTTTGGAAATTTGAGCGGAAGTGGTTAAAAAACTAGAGAGTGGACTATCTTCGGCTATACCGAAGCTGAAATACGCCCACACAGTAGGAAGAAGTACTTCGAACATAAAAAAAATGTGGTCTCAAGACCCTATTTTCAGCCAATTATAGGTGGTTTTGGAGCCCGGACTATGTCCAAAATTCGATTCTAAACATTTCCAATCAAATCCACCGAAAAAAAAAATGTGGTCTCAAGACCTCATTTTGACCCTTATATATGTGGTTTCGGAACCTCGGACCATGTCAAAAATACGTTACTAAACATTTCCAATCGAATGCAGCAATAAAAAAGACTTGAAAAATGTTTACCTTTTTCTTCGGTGTATGGGAGCCACGCCCAGTTTTTGTCCGATTTAGCTGATTCTCGAACTTGATCTCAGTATTCACGAGAAAAACATGTACCCAAAGATTCAAGTCGATATCTCAAACATGTACCCAAAGTTTCAAGTCGATATCTCCAAAACTGCGACCGCTATCGTGCGGACGGACGGACGGACGGACGGTTCCTAAACCACATATGGGGTCAAAATGGGGTCTTGAGACCAATTTTTTTTTTCGGTGGATTTAATTGGAAATTTTTAGAAAAGGATTTTGGACATGGTCCGGGCTCCAAAACCACCTATAATTGGCTCAAAATAGGGTCTTGAGACCACATTTTTTTATGTTCGAGGTACTTCTTCATACTGTGTGGAGGTATTTCAGCTTCGGTATAGCCGAAGATAGTCCACTCTCTAGTTTGAAAATATATCAGCTCCATCTAGTGTTTCAAGCAATAAATTATTTTTGGCTTGTGTTTTTGATAATTAAACAAATTCAATTTCAAAGAGCGCAGTTGTACTATGTCCCGAAAATTGTGTTGGACGTAGCATAGTTGTGCCTCTTAGCACTCAAATTAATGTAAATTTGTATGAAAACAGATGTGAGTGTCACAGAAGAATACCATTAATTTAAAACCATGACGAGTTTTCACTCAAACTTTTTTTCAGCACTCTAAAGATGGACTAAGCTGCATAAATAAGCACTCATATCTAAAATCAATTGTTGTACCAGAAAACAACGCTGCTGAGTTGATTAAATTAAGTCATGCTGGGGCATTAGTTCCACTCGCATAGTCTTAATACTGCATGATCATTTGGCCGTCAAAAAGAGTTTGCATAATTTGACAGTAACTCAAAAAAATCACGTCGTTTGACCCAACCAAATGTTGAAAAAATGCGATCATGGTGCTTCAAAATACGTCTATAAGATCGTAAATAGTAGTCGACTATAATATTTAACTGAACTTCAGTGACTTACTGAAAATTCTGCTCTGCAACCACAAAAATATCCAAAACGAAAATGGGGAAGAGCTGACAGATCATTATGACAAATTTGCCTTTCACAAAAAACCGAGACGATTTCCAAAAATAAAAAAATATTGTGGCTGAGGAGAAAATTAATGAGAGCACTTAACAGACAGACAGATGGAAAGATTCTTCGTGCAAGTACAATACAAAAACAACAGAAAGCCAAATGAATTCAAGAGAAACATTTCAAGTGTTTTCATAGCCCTAAGAAACAGTAGTTCAACAATGAAATGGAATTAAACGAAAATGAATTAAAATTTAATACAAACTCACAGCACTGGCAGCCCAGGCACCTCTTTGCTAAGCAAACAAACGAACTCGCCTTTAGTGGAAATCCACTGTCAATTATCAACGCGTATTTGCAATGTAATTCACTTGAACTTAATTACGAAAAATCTTTAAAATCTGACAAAATATTTGCATAATTCCAGTTAAGCATTGAAGTGTGTACGGATTGAGTTTTTGAAAGGATTTACTCAAAGTTTATACAAAAAAAATGTACAAAAACAACCGGCAGCTGAGAACTGCCCGAATATTCTTGTTGGAAAAAAAATAAACCAGAGAACACAAGAACCGCGCGCACAGTTCATGGATTTTGGAAACATTTATGCATGATTCATACGGGCACAGAGACGCATGCACACACAAGAATCCACCGTTGAAAATCACCTGAAATGCAAACAAGCCCAAAGTATACCCAAATCGAATTCAATTCCAAAACTTTGTTTTCATTACATTTCGAATGGGGTTTCTGTTGTTTGTTCTGTTGATTCTGTGTTTTTTTTCTTTTCATACCCCAACTTCAGTTGAGCGCATTAACTGCAACTTATCGTATCATATATTGAAATAACAATAAAAGCACAGGAATATTCCGTTTTGTAAGAGTTAAAAGGGATCATTGTTAGAATGATGTATGATGCCAATCTGCATTGCAATCGCATCGGCATCATCGTGGAAGACAAGAACAAAATCCACGTCATTGACGTTTTGGAGAAGACACAAGTTCAAACGCCGCATTTGCCATTCAACATTATTACGATTAACATACTCACTCGTCTGATGGAATCTGAGCACCATCAACCGTTTGGATTGAAAAGATGACAAGTATCGGTGCTGCAATAAAATTGCCATTCATGCATTCATGTTTCATGTTTCATGTGCTGCCTCGAATCGATGGAAATGCTCAACGATTTGTTGCATTGTTTCGATACATATAACGCAGGGAATGCATGTCGCAGTTTAAACGAAGCAACAATGGAAGACAGTGATTTAAGGAAAAAGTAAATGATGGAATGGAATTTAAGGTAGGGACATTGGAAATGAAGCGATTTAGATAATGAAGGGTTTTTGTGGGGACTCACATTTAAATATTTATTCAGGACAAACATTGATATTGGAACGAAAATGCTTGTCATCACCCAATTGCGTACACAGCTGTTTGTGAAAACTCCACTGGGCAGACTCATCAGGCTACGAGCACATTGACAACTTTCTAAATCTTCCGTAACAGTGTCACTTGCAGTCGACAAAATGCACAACTGTGGGGGTAAATTAAATGCATAATTTTGTATGGCCTAAAACACTCGTGTGTTGCTAGACAAATAAACACACAAACATAGAAACAGACAGACAGGCGAGCAGTCACAGTCAGTCACAGTGGGAGAAGAAATTCCAGGAATATCTAATTAATAGAAGAGTTGGCGGTAAGGTGGAAGATACATTAGCCATTCGTCATTTCTTTAAAAGTTTTCAATTTAAGTGAATGACTACACTGTGCTAGTTGAAAAATGGGTTAAACCGCGCCTCCGGGTGGGTTTAGTTAATTCGAGTATGCAGATTCGAATGACATTGGCCGTTTTTTCGAGGTTAGTTCAGTTTAACATTTAAATTTAAATGATATCAACAAAAAAAGAATGCAGATATGTTTTTTTTTGTAAATACAAATTTTCAATGTTTTTCGAACTTTTTCGAACATTTTCGAATTTTTGTTTTAATTTTTATTAAATATTATTTGTACTTATACATTTTTCTAAACATTAAAAACAAATTTTTTAATTTCGAAAAATTTTAATAATGTTCGAAAAAAATTCGAAGATTCAAAATTTTGTTTTGAAAAAAAAGACATAACTGCATTCTTATTTTTTCGATATCATTAAAATATAAGATTCGAATCAGCGTACTCAAATTAACTAAACCCACCAGAAACGCAGTCTGTTCCAAGAAAAAAGTGTACCTTTCGTGCACAGTGTTATTTATAAATAAATTTGTGCAAATATTCTGTCCCAGACCTAAATGATGGTTGAAAGTATAGTCAAGTGACAATTCAGGTACCCTACCGATCTTGATTTTATTTGAACGCTTTTCAGCTGAAGACAAAGTAAAAGTAAAAGTTTCTTTATAACTACCAAGGTTCTCTATCACAATTAAAACTACACCCACTAATGAGAAAATAAAAAAGAAAAAGTTTCTTCAACTTCCCTCAGTGAAAACACAAAAATTTCACTGGTAATCAAGCGCGAGTCTCCGAAAAAATACTAATTAAATACGCAGCCACCTACAAAAGGCGCTATGTAGACCGGCTCGCAAAGCAAATGAAACTGTAACAACAACCACAACACCAGCCACTAATAACCAAACGTTATAAAGTCATCAAGAAGTCATCAATCATAAGCGACCATCACATGTCAGTGCAACTTTCCACCAGAACCGCAAAAGCGTGTTAAATTGTCGGCGGGCACAGTGCGTTGCAATTGTTGGCGGTCGGTTCTTTGTGTGAATGCTGGAATGCATCCATAATCTGTATTTAGAAACGACGTGCACGCACTCACACACACACACACTAAGTCAAGACAAAATTGGTTGTTTTTGATAATTAGCGCTGAAATGCCAAAACAGTATCGCACGAACGAGTCTCGCGTGACCGTAAATAGAATTATGACATTTCCAAGTAATCAATTGGGGGGCGAATGACTTTTGTTAGTATAAAGAGGTTCGAAGAGGTGGTTGATCCCCAAAATGTGATGGAGGTTCAAAAATGTTGGGAATTTCCGCTCACATCACATAATTTGAGTACGCGAACGCTTTTCGTATCAACTCTGAAACGGAAACAAAGCTATGAACACCCCACCCACGAATCAACCCAGTAGTCAATTTCGCAAGGCCTCTCAGCTAGAGACATGCCAGCACGCCTGCTATGGGAAGAAATTGCACATTCCATCCTCGCTTCTAGTGGAGGCATGCCGGTATGCCTGCACTAGCAGGGATATAGGGTGGTGTCAATGGATTTTCTATGCAATATTGCCTGCCAGCAGGCATACGCATGGAAGCGACAGACGTAGGCCTGTTTATTTGTCCCGTTTCATATAAAAAGAAGTAAAGGTTGGAAGCGGGGATGGCAGGCATCCGAACTCCTAAAGAGGCATACTGGCATGCCTGCAGACACCTTATTTTGACCACGGGGAATGAAAGCATCACAGCACAAGCGAACATTGATTTCCATTGCACACGAAAGCTTTCTTAAATGGAGTGAGTATTTAAGTGCATAAGCTGCTCACCACTGATCTATTTGAGATATGTAGTATTTAAGGTTATAAGATCAGAGTTGGTGGTGGCCCGTGATTAGGACCTCTGACTCATGATCACAAAATCTTGTTCTACTTTTTTATTTCATGTAATCCCTAGCACGTGGGCGTGCCGCAGTGGTTATCTCAGCCTTTCCTTTCCATCGAAAGATATCGCATTCGACTGCCTCCTGGGGCAAGAAGAAACAAATTTTTATTCTGCAAATCGACACTCTCTCGCCAAGCAACGATGAACCTGCCACAGTAACTTGCCTTGAAAAATCTTCATTGATTTGGGAGTCTCGCCACGAAGCTCGGCCTATGCCCTTAATGGGATATTGCGCCAATTTGTTTTTATTATTGGGACATAGAGCATCAACGCCCACGCTCCATCGAACACAATCCCTTATGATTGCCTTACTCTGCTTCCAGCTTCATAACAAACTGATTTGCTATTGGTCCTTTGTTTTCGCCTTCATCGTTTTTACTGCATCGCTCACCTCATCGCACGCCTATCTGTCGGTTTTTTCCTTCCGTCTACGGGTTTCACTCCATGGCTTACCTCGCGATACTTCTCCTGTGTGTGCCGGGAATGTAGCCTATCCACTTATTTTGCTGCCTGATTAACACATTTTAGAGTCTCATCTCATACATTTCATCGTGCCCCTACAGAAAAGGAAAATGAAAGCCTTAAAAGAGTCAAAAAAGTGTCAAATTGTTGGCTGGGTAAAGACTCCATATGAGTTCTTCATAGCAATTCCTTGCTTGAGAACGTTTTCGGCCAGAAGTACATTGGAAGTAAACTTTAAAGCTGTTGTTCAAGTGGATACTTCGCCATATAGTATGCAATACAGCAAACGTCGCTCTGACTTTCCTATTAAGGCACACAATGTCCTCTTCGGTCTCACCACCGGCAGCGACTTTACTTTCAAGAAATGTAAAATTATCCACTGATTCCTTTGACACAATCAAAAAATGCCGCCCAATGAAACTGAGGTACGTTCGCGTCAGTCGATATCGCACTTAATCGATAGTCTTGCTACCATTTCAGGTTCGTTTAGGTTGGATGCTTGGCTCAAAAACTAACTAAACACATAAGGCATCATACGACATGCTCAGAGGAAAAGAGCGATGAAATGTACTGACGCTCCATACGTTTCATCGCTTTTTTATTCTGAGCGTGTCATATATGCTATTGAGCTATTGAGATCTCACCTGCGTAGTCAATGAGTGTCCATTAAAGCTATCGCAAATTTGTGAAGACTGTCATCATCCGCCAAGCAGTGACAAACTTGCGAGATCACAAATTGCAATCACAAGTTCCTATTAGTCGTTCCGCACAAGATTTAGATTCAATTGTAACATGACCACATTAAAAGTATCAAAAGCTCAATATTTTACAGCCAAGTTTTTAAAAATATTTCATTAAAGAAAGGTGCCCAACTATTCAAACATATCCCAAGTATAAATAAATATTTTCTGTTCACTTGGTTCTTTAATTCATAATTTCCCCACACCAACGGTTGATTTTTTATTTGATTTCTGTTTATTTTTTTTCCTGTTGGAAGTCAAAATACAAAAGTCCATGAAGTGAAAATAAGTCTCAGCGCGTCTGACACTAATAATGCGCACTTAATGGACGATTTAAAAATCACTCATTGTGAATTATGCGCCACGTTGACGTTTGCGATGCAAATTTGTGTTGCCTGCCTGGTGGAGCTCTGACAGCGCACGGACCGAAAATGAAAGCGCAACGAAAGTAGAGAGACAGCCAGCCCAGCCAGATGGACGGACAGGCAGACAGACAGGAAAACAGACACTCTAAACGTGAAACTTGGAATTGTGTTGAGAAAAAGTCGTCCACACAAAAGTGAAGTTGCGCAATGTCTCGAGGGAGCTGTGACTATGTTCTTTTCTTCATTTTGATATTCGCTGCCTATTTTTATTTGCTATTGAATGGTGGCAAGAAGTTATAGAGCTATGGACGCGTAAGTACCATGGAGGGTACCATAAAGCGCATAAACTTTTCCTTCGATTGAGGGAAAATTAAAAAAAGTATTTCAAAATTTGTAAGGAAATTCGGAATTCAGAATTTGAAAAATTCCTAATTTGATTTTGCTACCAGTTCTATTTTTACCAATTGACCGCACACCATATGCCTTTCGATCCAAAGTGGTGAATGCCACACAACGCTGTAGACGATGGAGCATATTGTACGCTTGATCGTGGTACTCGTCATCATCAGCCATCGTCTGTCTGCTTCTAATGACTTTAATGAAATTTTAATTCTTTTTGAAGTGTATTTATTGTCTTGGCTTTGGCACATGGTGTGTGGCACAATCTACTCATACAAAAAGCCCAACAAAACAAACAAAACCCCAACCAACACACATATGCAGCAAGTGCATAGCTTCTTTATTCAACGCAAAACATGCAAATCTCTTGAATCGTTCGCGCATCTTTTCAATTGTGCTGCCTTGCGTTGTGTGCACAAGTTTGAAGGCTGACTTTTTTTTGTTCTTTGCTTGACGATTAATCATGCGCATGATTTGCTTAAAATACCTTCAGTTTTGGTTTGCGTATTTCTGCGCTTGATTAATGTGCAACATGCGACGTTTTAATTCCAAATTCTTTATCCCACTTTTAGCTGAATGTGAATGGTTGTGCGAATTTCCTGCATGTGAATGCAAAGGTGCTAATGTTGGGGCTGGTGTGAAGGATTTGCTAGGCTAATTGTGAACATTTATAAGCATTTGATTTCTCAATGGGAGAATGATATGCTCATGAGGAGGTTTTAGTTTGTTCCAAAGACTTTTAAAATAAATCAAATTAATTCTGATAAATTGATAGAATTAAAATGATTAAGAGAAACTTACCAACACGTTCATCAAGGAGGAAACGTATTATTTATGAAATTTTTTTTATATAAAAATAATACCACGAAATTAATACAAAAGTACCTGTTGGGATCAGCTATTTCTGTATTCTTCTTCTGTTTACCGCATAGCCTAGGTACTTTTATTTAATCTCATGCTAACGCAGACAGTTTTAGAATACATTCATAAATTCTATTAAACGTCTGATTACAATCACTGCACTTTTCTTAGGTTAGGTTAGGTTATATCGGAAGATATCTGTTATGAACAGACTGTTAATAGCAGTATGAAAATATCGACCCAGTCACTTGCAACACTGATTGCTTAAAGTAGGTTAGTTTAGGTTGGAGTGGCGGCGTTATGCCTCACATAAACCAATATGGTTCCTTCGTGGTCTTTATTCAGTTCGAAAGTTTTGGTCTGCAGCGCCAAGGGTTTTAATTAAGAACTTTTAAGAGTAGCTACCCCCAAGAGGGAATTAAAAAAGGCCTTTCCCAGTATCCTGAGTCTTGTTGTAACTAGAGCGGCACAAAAACAGAATAAATGTTCGAGCGTTTACTCCTCATCCGGCTCTTTGCAGTTTCGGCTTCTAGTAAACCATGTTGGATGTATAATGAAATTCACAATGGACCTTAGATCTTTCTTTGCAAGATCATTAATTATTAAAAAGTAGTAATCGCAGCATATTTGCAAAGGTAAATTTTGCAAAGGTCTCTTCAATGTCTTTCCAACTCCACCAAATATCGCCTTGATTGAGAAGGTCATGCCTTCCGATGAAGAAGTGACTAGTAGCACTGTGTCACAGTGAAAAATGTATAATGGCATACTACGAATATCCAGTACTAGCTTATACCGACAGCTTCGCTCGCAATAATTTTGTAATTTCATGTTAACGTAGAAATGTTATATGTATTATTTAAGCAGCTGACATAAAAATAGATTTTGCAAGTCAACCCTCAGCCCATTCACCTACCAGCACCAAATCCAAAATTTCAGCGAAATCCCTTGAATAGGACCCGAGTTACAGAGCTTTAAAAAATTTTAAGGCGTGGCAGTGGGCGGACTGCAATTTCAGAATCAACATGTTACCCATTCATTACCCAAAACCACATACAAAATTTCAACAAAATCGGTAAAACACTACACTTTAAAATAATATTTGCCACGCCCACCTCGAACGCCCAAATTTAATGAAATGGCTATAGCCTATGATGAGGTCAATGAAATTTGATATGTGTTTCATTAAAATCGGTCAAGTGTTTCTTGAGTTATAAGGGAACAAACATACATACATACAAACTCACAAAGAATTTTATATAAGTAAGAGATACCTCCAAAATCTGGAGTTAGGACAGAATAACAGTTTTTTTGGTGCACTCATATAATTTTTTTTGCCTCTGCCATTTTTATTTCGATTTTCTTTTCCAAATATGATATAGAAAGAGTAACTCTGCAATTCCTTACTGAGACGGGCTGTCAAAACAGTGCGCTGTAATTTCCAATGAAGTCATCAAGTTTCATCTAGAAGTGCTAGAAGTACTAAAAGTGATGCATACAACTCGATCTCTTTCCAGAACTTCAAGCGCCGACCAAACGCGTGAAAACAGCATTAAATGTAGGAATACTGTTATAAGGTTGGATCCAGCGTGGTCCGCATAGACTTTTAAACTTGGTTTTACTCGGAGCTGATACCTTATTTTACTACAGCAGAGACAGTTAAAAGGTATTCGTTTTTTTTCATATCTACTATATAAAAATCCAACCCTCAAGGAGGGGGCTTCAGCTCCCTTAGATCAGACCCTGGTAAAAATACAAAAAATTTTTCAGATATTATCGATAAAGTTGTGGTCAGGAACAACATGGAAATGATAGAAAACAATTGAAGGTGTGGCTCTAATAACGTGTTAAGTGACAATTTTCTTATAGAGCCAGATTGTAGTAATAATATAATTCTAGGGTTCCTTGTTGGAGCATAGGGCCACAACATATTGTTTTCATGCTGAACTGTCCTGTGCCATCGTTTTCACTTCACGTTCCAGCTTTTATTAGTCATTTTTGTTTCGGTGTGTAGAAATCGCCGCCAAGTATTCGCAGGTCTTCGATTGCGACTCTGGAAGTAACAGTGGGTGGTCGACGCAGGACATGTCCTATCCAACCCCACTTTCTTTTCGAATTTCTAGGTTCTTCCCAAATCGCAGTATTGGAGATTGTCTCGGGCCAGAACACTGACAGTATTTCATGCAAGCAACAATTGCTGTAACGCTTATCTCACTCTTTTTATTCCAGAAATTTGCCAGTAATTTTTTAAAGTAAATTTTTCTGAAATTATATAAATTAGTTATTAATTTTTTTTATGAAATTTCGATTTTTATCTGAAACGTCAAGTAAAATCTGTTTCCTATTCAATCTGAACAAACTTTGCATACATAAGCTCTAAGCAAAGTTTATCTTCCTTTATGTTTCTGATGTTCTGATAAAAACTGAAACTTGTAACTACACTGCCAAAAAAAAAACTGAGCGTAGGTTCAAAGAATACAGCTTCGATCATTTGATTTCTTCTATATACAAAAAACGCCAATTACATAAATATTATCCTGCAAGGGGATGCAAAATTACTGCATAAGTAGTCTGATAAGCACAAGAATCAAAAATCTAATTTTGTTCAATTAAGTTATCCCTGCCAGAAACCTTTTCATTTCAATTAAAAGGCCATCATTTCAAATTAATTCATATTTAAACTGAAAAATAATTGCCTCTAATTTACATTCCTTTGGAGGGGTTTTTTTAAGCAATATCGACCCTAATTTCGAAATGAAGTAATAAGTTCAAAGTAATGACTCAATTAGTATGGTTAGCCAGCAAATGTATATCAGTTAAGGTGTACAGAAAAAAAATAGAGTAAACCCAGAAAATATTGTGTGTAATCACTTCCGTCGTCTCGCAGCCACATTTCACTTGCTGCGCCATTGTACCATTGTGTGAGAACACATTTTCACGATCACGCGTCTGATAAACAATAAACCCAGAACACTAGACCTAAGCACATTAAGTGACTAACAATAAGAATTTGAAACTTTAAAAAATTCTTAACAATCATTCGAAAAAATTACCTGTGAGTGTAGTCAGTCTCTAACCAAGGGGGCTTCCGATCAATTAGAATTTAGACACTCACTCAACGAGCCGAAACGTTGTCCCCTATAATGTCTGGGCAAGCGAAATGAAAAGGTCAAATCAATGATGACGATAACGATGACTTGCAACTGAAATTGTGTTAATAATAGACTAATGAGTCTATAGGCCATAGTCACTTCCGATTTTGAACAAAAGCCATAGCAGGGAAAGAAAACAAATCAAATGATAACCTTTTTTTCTTCTTTTTCTACTTAAATTATATTAGCTACTTGCTGTCTGTGATGTTAGCCGAACTGCTGCTAATGTTGTCATTTTTCTTGAGATCTTCATTAGCCGGAGTTTATATGCTGAGGCTGATGGTGGACCCTTTTTTCCGACACATGTAGTTACTTTACTTTGAAGGTGACTGAATGCAGATTAATACTGATGATGACTTCAGTGCTGTTAGTCATGTTGGTCTGTGTTTTTATTTTGAGTATGACAAATCACAGCTTTAAGTGTAAGCGTGCCGTAGGTATCAGAAGCGCCTTACTTTGATCTTCCTAACCTAACTCGTTTTGGGGGTACAGTAGAAGAAGAACCCTCAGGAAATAAATGAGAAATTTTATTAAATTTTGTATGCGCTGCACACTATAGTGTCCAAAGGGTATATTGGGTTTGTCACACCTTTTGTAACGCCCATAAGGAGGTGTGGTCGGTATGGAAAACTATATATATTCTTGATAAGCATCACCTCCTGAGTTGATTTAGTTATGTCCGTCTGTCCGTTTGTCAGTTTGTCTGATGATTGGGCGGTATTGAAAATGTCCAACATCGACTAAGAACCATGCCTACCTCCCATACAAAATGGACGCCAAATTTGTATTATTTTCGTTTATCTTGAGAAATATTTAACCGATTTCGACGCCGTTTCTTGTATTTGGTTGGAAATTATGTCGGGAATGAAATGGAAATAGAACTGGAACAAAATGGAATTGGACCGGAACCAAATGGAATTGGAACAAAATTTTTAAATGGATCTAGAAATGGAAATTTTCGATAATTATTGAAAAATTATCGATAAATTATCCAAAAAATATCGATAAAAAATCGATAAATTTTCGTAAAATTATCGACAAAAAATCGATAAATTATCGAAAAATGATCTATTTATTATCGAAAAATTTCCGATAAGATATCGATAACATATCGAAAAATCGTCATACCTTGAATACAAAATTAGCCGTAAAATTTCGATAAAATTACGAGAAACTATAGATAAAATACTGATAAAATTACGAAAAAATAAAGGAAAAAAAACAAAAAATATTCGATAAAAATTATGAAACAACTTTATGAAAAATTATAGATAAAATATCGAAAAAACAACGAAAAATGTGCGATAGAATTACCGAAAAATGGTCTTACTAAGAATGTATCGTGCAGGGTATTTCAGCTTCGGTAAGACCAAACATTTTTTTTTAGTTTTTTTCTTGGTTTAATAGTTGATGCGTTTAACAGCTTTATTGACCACACTTTTTCGACTAGAGATTTTATACTAATTATAGTGATCTATTATAGGCTTAGGCGGTATTTTGAAATAGTCTATGAAATTTATTACAAATGCTTTTGATTACCGTGAAATGTTAAATGGGCGTTTAATGTGAATAAGGAAAGTTTTTCCAGTTGGATCATAAAATGATGAGGCATAAAAACCAAAAAATTCCAGTTCACATTAAAACTAGAAAAAACTATTTCCAAAAAATGTTCAAACAATACTCCACCTCCCAATCCCCTACGCACACAAATCAATTAATTAACTTGGAATGAGTATTTTAGGAAATAAGTCGGCGCAGCTCACGCATCCTTGAAATAATTTCGCTTCACACTAAAACTATTCGAAATGAAAACGACCGCAACGACATTTCACTGGGGAGCAATCAATTCATCAAATTCACATATATTCTCTCCTAACGATGGGCAAATAAAAGAAAATTCAAACCAAAAATAGCAGGCGACTAGGCAAAACTATAAAAATATATAAAAAAAGTATAAAAATATAAGAATAAAACAAAGAAAGAATTCTGGGTGAAATGCCTGCAAAGCTGAATGATTTCGGTTGTGTTTGTGTGGCAAGTAAACTTAATGAAGCTGAATGACGTTGAGGAAATCGCCAAGTGACAGTCGACAAGATCTTGGCTGAGGATCAGCGGTATGCGTGCAATGTAAGTGTGATCATCTAAGGCAGCAGCATCATCAGCACCATCACCATCCAACGACACTCAATAGAGACAATATATATTGGCATATTAACACGCCCAGTTCAAATTTATAGCCTGAGACCAGCCAATGCCAAACCGAACAGACTTTTCACACCGTAAGTAAGAAAATGAGGCAGGAAAAGTTGAAATTTTTTTTTTCTTTGTGTCTTAGTGAAAATACAACTCTTCCATGCCCACCATAGACTACGCCCCTTTTGTGTGTTTTTGTGGCAATATATTTCGAATAATTTTCATTTAGAGTCTATACATTTCAGCCCGTTTTTAAGTTTTTTGCCTTTTCGGCAATGATCTTGTCGAAATGTTCCACGCTGCTGGTGTTTGCCGGGGCTTCTGGTCTACGCCACCACCATGGCGAACAGATGTTTTTTTTTTTTGGCTGAAAATGTTGTTCGACGAAAATGTTTCCTTTCAATGTACGAAAGTGGGCGTTACCCCATTGCCAACGTTCGACGTGCTCGTAAATTACAAGCTTGTTGACAGCTTGTCTGCATGTTTGTAGAGAAACAAAAATTTTAATTTATATTTTTTTAATGCATGTTTTCATATTCATTTTTTGTTGGTTGTGTTGAAGAATTGCTACTTGGAAATTTATTAGTTGTTGTACTTGCCCCCGTGAATGTTTTAGTGATATATATTTTTTTGAACGATACTTCTCACGTTTTAATTGCTCGTGTGAACAGTGGTGGTTAGGATGAGTGTGGTGATGTATGATCAGTTGGAGGCATATCAGAGAGACTGTAATAGAGCATATGTACCACACTTATGTGAACGATCGATTAGCTTAAATGAATGTTTTGATTGCAAATAACTTGATTTAGCCTTGGTTTATATTAGCAACCATAAATTCATAATAGCAAGGAAGACTGCTTACTGACAAAAAATTATAAGCAACGGAAATGCAAATTTTTATTCAGAAGCCAGTCTTCTTAGCTCCACATTATACAGTCAATCCATCAACCAGCACTAAATTCTGGTCCGCAGTGTCTGGCACAGAACTTGGGACGACACATAGTGCATGTTCTCTGTCAGAGATCACCACCGAACTATTGAGTTTGGTTCCGTTCTGTTATTTTTCCATCTCTGCTTTGACCCCGTTTGTTTGTTTGTTTTAACTGAAGGATCCCCCAAGGTGCAAATTGCCTCAAGTGAGTCAAATGCAATTAGACCTTAACAGGCACATTGGGCACTTCAAGTGCAACGGTCCTACTCCCGCTTCAACCTCGAGGTTATCGATATTTTCTACCTATTATGGGATCCTAGGCTTGAAAATATCGAGGATTCCATAATATGCATCCCCAGTCTTGGGGGAGCTCAACAGCAGGGTTATCTCTTTTAGCCATGACGAAAGTAGTAGATTTTCGATTTTAGGGGAGTAGAATTTAAGAAAGGGGAGTAGATATCTTGAGTTGGGGAAATTCCACGTGACTACACCCAGAAAAAAACCGCCTAAAAACAAAAATAACCACCTCAAATCAAGCAGAAACCGTCATGATAGTTTGGTAAAGTGGAAAATTTTAAAAACAAGTACGAACACTTTGAACTGGAAAATTTCATTTCAAAATGGAGCGAACTTATTTTAAAGTTGTTGAGTTCAATTTGAGGTCGTGCTTTTTTATTTCTAAATTGTACAATTTTTATTTTGAAGTCAATTTTATTTCAAAGTGGACGACTTTAGTTTGACGTATTTCAACTTCATTTTACTGTTATTTTAATGAAGTTGTTTTTAATGAAGACGCTTTAACTTAGATCTAAGTACGACCGGATTTATTTCTACATTGGCTTTTTTTTCTGTATGTAGTAGAAATTTCTGTCAGGGGTAGTAGATTTGTAGAAAGAGTACACTCTAAAAAGTGCATGTAAAAATGCTATACTACAGTGTTTATTTTTCAACAGAAAAGTGTGTAAATATGTGCAAAAAATGTTTGAAATTGGATTTTGAACATTAGGTGTTTAACATTGCAGAATTTTTTGATAAAATGACAAACTTTGGTCGTTTTTAAATACATTTAGTGTAAATTTAAACCAAAAAAAGCTTAACAATATTTCATTTACGAAAGAACGTGTAAAATTAAACATACATCGCGTAAGTTTCTTTGAAATTCACTATCAGAGTATGTACACTCAAAGAATTTTTTCGTTCGTAAGAAACGAAAAATTAGACAAACACACTTCGTTTGTTGTTTCGTTTGCGACCAACGTTTAAGTAACGAAAGAAAAAAAATGTTCAGCTCAGCCAGGATTCGAACGCGGGACGTAAGGTTTATAAGTTACGCACAGACACCCTGTGCCACTGAGCTACTTTCGTTCTGGTCGATAAAAACAAAGCTTATATCGAATTCGTTTAAACGTTTATTAGAAATTAGTTTTTAATTTGCAGCAATTTAAAAACGTTTCCAATAAAAGTAAAATGCAATACTTTTATTGGAAACGTTTTTAAATTGTTGCAAATTTATTTATTATTTGCGGCAAATCGACTTAATTTGGAGCAAATGTTTTTTGTTTGTTTTTTTCGTTTAAGTTTGTATTCAAAAGTAGTATATTTGCAGTAAACGTTCTCCAAACATAATAATTCTTTGAGTTTAGCTTCGCAAACAACAACATTTAAAAACTCGAAAAGACGCCACCCGTGAAATCGTGAAAAATTTAAGCAGTCGCATAAATTCTTCATTCGGCATTAATTAAACAATTTAATACATTTCATATAATCCGGAGGATCCTCGTCAGCAGCTAATTATTCTAGTTTAAGTAATAAGTTATTATAACTAATAGCGTTTAAGCGCAATGCATTTAAGCATTTGGTGTGGAAGTTTACACATAACGAATACACATATGATGTGTACAATTAACATGTGTGTAAAATTACACTCATTAAACTAGGTTATTAGTTGCCTAGTTTAATGAGTGCAAAATTACACAAATATTTCTAAGAGTGTAGTAGTTTTGCGTCCTATTGGTCTTATTGAAGATTTGTGTGCCAGAGCAAATGAAGACTTAGAGTCTATTGGTAAGTGGGCCATGTGCAATAAACTATTTTTAAATCCATCAAAATCATATGTCCTGCCTATAGCTAGAACTAATTATCCTCTTCTTGACGTACCTCCGATATTTCTTAATGGCACTAAGTTGTTGGTTACTGACAAAGTAACGAACCTTGGGTTTAAAATTAATTCCTCACTTACTTCTGTTGATCACATCAACTCTGTAGTGAGTAAAGTTTACTAGAGCCCGACCGATTAATCGGCTTCGGCATCGGCTTCGGCCGCTATCGGCCGAAAATGCACATTCGGCTTCGGCTTCGGTTTTTTCTAAAAATGGCCGAAGTTTTGGCCGAAGCTTTTCAATTTTTTCCTTATTTTTGCGACACCGAAAACCAAAACTAATTTTTTACGATACGATTTTCTAGCCCACATCAAATCTAAACGGTCTTACTGATTTTCTTGAGACTTGAATGTAAAATTGTGTAATTGATGGAATTTCCAGTGGGACCTAAGAGGCCCACAAAACAAAAAATAAGATTAAAATTTGAATTAGTAATCATCGAATATTGAGTGAATCTCGCCTCAAATTGCGTGGCACGAGGTTAAAACTGCCACAAAGTACATCCTTGGACATTTTCTGGGTGGATTACTGAATTTTAAATATAGATTTAGAAGCTACTACTTGCCCTGATGTCTATGTTAAAAGGAGTCCTGGTAAACTGTATGAAATTTCAAATATAGGGGTAGGAGGCTCACGGAAGGATTCTACCTTTTAGAAATGTAGCCCAAATTGCTGAGCCAACATATATGAAAAGGTGCTGAAATCCGGGACCGATTTTGGTAAAATTTTACATTTAAAGTTCAAAGCTTCACAGGTGGTTTTTTCCATCAACTAGAACATCCTTTGCCCATCACCTGACGGATTTGGGGAGTCCTGAAAAAACAGCTACTTAGATGGATTTATTCTGTGAAGAATTCTCTACCATTTCTTCTAAATTCCCATTATTTTAAGCTTTACTCCAAATTTTTAAAAGTGATTTTAAAAAAATCCAATTGTTCTTACACGGGATATATGGGATAATTTGAGGCTACTGTTAGTTTTGACCTAGGATTTGTTTGTGAATTCTTTTGGTTACTTTTATTATTTGTTTAAATACATTTTTAGTTCCTTAAAAAACTAAATGTGTATTTATATACTCGAATTTGAATGAAAATACACGAAAAAACAAGTTTTTAAAGGATTTTTATTTAAGTATGGGCTTCGGCTTCGGCTTCAGTATAGGCCTTCGGCGTCGGCCGAAGTAATAGGCTGCTAATTGACCTTCGGCATCGGCTTCGGCTTCGGCCTGAAAATGCTTATCGGTCGGGCTCTAAAGTTTACTATACCTTGAGAAATCTTCGTATGACTTCAGCATTTATGCCTATTGAAACTCGACGCAAGTTAGTGGTTCAGTTAATAGTCCCAATAATATCATACTCGGAAGTGGTATACAGTAACCTGGACTCGCATACTATGCATAAGATAGAAGTTGCCTTTAACAACGCAACAAGGTATGTTTATGGGATTGGGAGGTTTGATCATATATCATCTGTGGATTCTGTGTGTGCAGTATCACTGATAGTTTACCAATTTAATTTATTTTCTATTCACTGTTAATTTTAAGTCATTTATTCATTTATTTAATTAATTTTAATTAATTTTTCTTCCACTTTTTTCAGTTGATTATTTATTTTACCTGTTGCATTTAAAAGATAATTCTTACATGCTAATAGATTCATAATAAGAATAATTAAACTCACATACAATTTGGAGGAATAGATTACTTTCAATAGTTGTAGAAAATATGTTGAGGGGGCTAGAAAATATACTTCCGGAGTAGATGAGTAGAAATTTAAAAATCAACGCGAGAATAGTAAAAGTACCACGATATCGTTTACTAGGATGGGATTGGTTTTTCCTTCTCGATAGTAATATGCTGCAGAGCACCGTTCCCGTCGACATTGCAGTGTCAAATTATATCCATCACTCTCTCATAAGACACGGGTAACACTTTCAACACTTGGATATCACTGAAGATTACACAACTTTGGCCAAGCAACTCATGTTGTGGTAGTGGTAAAATCCTCTAAGATCCCTACTATCTCCGCTTGGAATACAGTGTGGTGGTCTCTAAGTTTTTTGGATTCTTAGTATTTAATCTGACCGAATCTGACCCATCCCGTCCAGAACGATGCCATTATTCCACACCTACTTTGATGGCTGACGAACAACACCACTTTTTGTTTAATCGATTAGGCTTGTGAATGGCTTATATGCGGCTCTTCTAACCAAAGGCAACACCACTTCATAATTCTTCAGACTTCTTTGGGACAAACAGGATGGAAATCCAATCTATGCCTTACAAAATGCATAATAGCAGATTCACATACCAAGAAGAGGACTAATTTTTTGTATAGTTAATTCTCTAATTCCTATAAGTTATTTTGTATTACCCCACATTCTATCACCTAAAAGTAGGCTTTACAGATTTAAATTTGGCAAACTTTTCATAATTGTGAAGCACGTGTCACCAGCAAAGTCAGCGATTGTGTGCTACTTCCTTTCTTCCGATAAGATTCATACAGGGGATATTTATCAAGAGAAACGACAGAAGACATCAAATTAGTCAGCCAAGTAAGGAAAAACTTATGACTACCCAAGGAAAATGTTGTAATTCTATGAACACGGGTAAGTGGCAGAGAGAGTCTCCTTCTTCACACCAAAGGGGCGTATTGTCAACGGTCTAGTGTCGAAAAATTATGCCAAAGTGGGCTGCTGTCGCTGACATCCTCTTCAATACAATTCTGACAGAAGCTATGATTATTTTAAACGAAAAATGTATGCCTACAAAATTCAATGTAAAAAAAAATAAATAAAAATTCATAATAAGCTCGGAATTGGTGGGTAGATGGGCAAAGTGTGGGTGTGCGGCGAGGGGTGGAGGGAGTTTGAGTTTTGTGTAAATTTATTAGCGTGCAGATGACATTGAGTGGATGTCAATGATAGGCTGTTCATGATAATTGTACGAGTGCGTGTTAACATGCGTGTGTACATATAACAGCTGAAAAAGTGCTGGAGTTGCTGGTGGCGGGAGGAGAAGTGTGCTCATGTGCGTGTGTGTGCAAATTGATTCACAATAGCCGGATGAAAATGTGAAATAATAATTTCCGCATTAATATGAAAATTTAATTTTCATTATTATTGTTTGGGAGTGAGCGGTTGGCTACTGTGGTGTGTATGTGTGTGCGTGTGTGCCTGTGTGGGTGTATATTCTCTAAAGCATTTTCTCCTGAAGCCTGTCATCAAGTGTAGGTTTTTCTACAAGGAATTGAAAACTTCCGGCGCACTTAAGCATTTCACTTCAATTTACTTCATATCCACTCTATTCTCCACCTCAGGGCGGCTCTCCATCTCGCTCTCACTCTCTCTCTGCCTCAGAGACCAAACTTGAATTCCTTATCAAATAACAATTAATTATTATCCTTTTGAGGATTTAATTGAAACGAAATGAAATGATTTTGTATGCCAACGGATGTTGTGCATTAATATTATCTCACCCACTGCCCGACACATGCCCCTGCCCCCACTGCCAGTTTCTTGTATTTCGTATTTTGTATTTCTGTGCTTTCACTCTAACCGGACATGGAAGTCAATTAATGTTGCGCATACGCCACGTATCCATCCGTCCGTGCAATATGCTCTGTCTTTGAATAATCGCTGGGAATATTTGATTTATGATTGCATTCATACTTTTATTATTAATCTTTCGGTCTAAGGCCAAAGAGGTATTTTCTTGTTTGTTGTTGGTTTCTTTTTTAGTTGTTGTCAGAGAGTCCTTAAGATTTTCTGCTAAATTAATTTTTCATTGTTGTGTAATTAAATGAAACAAAGGCTGCGGCGTCGACGACGAACGACAAGTGGCGATGCTTAGCACAGGTGCGTGCATTGTTCTGATAAATTATGAAATAATTTTTGGAACGAATTATGAAGCATTTCATTTAGATTGATGTGATGTCAGTTGGTAGGGTGGAGTGGGTGGCTTCGGGAACTTAATTCTATTGAAAGAAAGTTTGGAGAAAGTTGAATTTCGCTAGAGAATCTGTTTCAGTGCGATAAAACAATTAAAAGCCAGGGCTTGTGGATTTCAATTTCAAACAGCTTTTTCGTAATCCAATTTAAAAAACTTTTGTTGTTCTCAAACTTGTCATATTTTATCTATTTTTTTTTAAGAATTTCTTCATTTTGGTGAAGTTTTTTTCTCCGATTTGTTAGTAAAAAAATATTTAAATTTTTTAAGTGTTTTTTTTTCCAAAAAGGCTGTGGGTGTAGGAAAAATAGCCCATAAATTAAAATTAAAAATCACCGGTTTTCCTTTTTTTGGGCCAAATTTTGTTTTTTTTTCCATTTTTTTTAATGATTTTTTTGGTATTTTTTGGGGCTGTAAAATATATTGCAAATAAATAATAGCAAAAAAAAAATTTTAAATCGCTCAAAAATTTAAAAGGAAATTTTGCCCAAGTATATTGTAAATATCGCCCAAAAACTAAATTTGTCCCGAAAAATAGAAAAATCCAAAAAATTAAAAACGAACTTTGGTGAAGCCAAAGGAAAAATCGCCCAAAACTAAAAAGTAATCATTGGATTACGATGGTGCGAGGGTGGTCCAACACTTTTAAGCGGTGGGATGACATAATGTCAAAGTTAGTAATGTCAAATGACATTATTTCCGTTTGATTTAGACATAATGTCAATTGACTTTATTTCCAATAAAAAAAAAATATTTAAAAAATGCTTAAAAAACATAGTATTTTAGTATTTTGAAATTTTTTATTCAAATGACGGGTTGAAGAATGGTTTGTATGTAATATAAAAATTACTTCGAGAAAATCAATTTCTATTTTTTTCATTTTGGTTTTTTCAATACAAAATTGGTGACATGTCTTCTTTGTCGCTACTGAATCTTCGAAAATACCAGCAATACTTATATTTGGGGGGGATTATGGGCAAGGGATGGCCCTTGCTTCTTCACTTTTACCAAATAGTTATTTTGGGATTTGTGTAGTTGTTTAGTGCAGTTGTTGTAATGCTGTTGTATTATTCTTGTTGTGAGGTTGTTGAAATGCTGTTGTTGTTAGTCGCGCGATTTTTTTGTGAAAAAAGTTGACATTATGTCCAAATAAAACGGTATAATTGTCATTTGACATTATGTCATCCCTCCCTTTTAAGCCATCTGTTTCCCCCCACCACCACAACATATTAGAGCCCGACTGATTTTCAGGCCGAAGCCGATGCCGAAGGTCAATTGGCAGCCTATTACTTCGGCCGACGCCAAAGGCCTATACCGAAGCCGAAGCCGATACTTAAATAAAAAACCATTAAAAACTTGTTTTTTCGTGTATTTTCATTCAAATTCGAGTGTATAAATACACATTTAGTTTTTTAAGGAACTAAAATTTTATTTAAACAAATAATAAAAGTAACCAAAAGAATTCACAAACAAATTTGGGCCTCCTAGGTCAAAACTAACAGGAGCCTCGGATTATCCCAAATTTGGAGTAAAGCATAAAATAATGGGAATTTAGTAGAAATGGTAGAGAATTCTTCAAAGAATAAATCCATCTAAGTAGCTGTTTTTTAAGAACTCCCCAAATCCGTCAGGTGATTGGCAAAGGATGTTCTAGTTGATGGTAAATACCACCTGTGAAGCTTTGAACTTTAAATGTAAAATTTTACCAAAATCGGTCCCGGATTTGAGCATCAGAACTACTTTTCATATATGTTGGAGCAGCAATTTGGGCTACATTTGTAAAAGGTAGAATCCTTCCGTGAGCATCCTACCCCTACATTTGAAATTTCATACAGTTTACCAGGACTCCTTTTAACATAGACATCAGGGCGAGTATTAAGCTTCCAAACCTATATTTAAAATTCAGTAATCCACCAGAAAATGTCCAAGGATGTACTTTGTGGTAGCTGTAACCCCGTGCCACGCAATTTGAGGCGAGATTCACTCAATATTCGATGATTACTAAGTTAAATTTTAATCATATTTTTTGTTTTGTGAGCCTCTTATGTCCCATTGGAAATTCCATCAATTACACAATTTTTAGAAAATCGTATCGTAAAAAATTAATTTTGGTTTTCAGTGTCGCAAAAACAAGAAAAAAAAAATTGAAAAGCTTCGGCTAAAACTTTTTCATTATTTTTTGGGCAATTTTTTATTTTTTATTTTGGGGGCGAATTTCCCATTTAGTTTTTGGTCAATTTTTAATTTTTTTGGACAAAATTTAATTTTTTGAGCGATTATTTATTTTTGATAAATATTTTATTAAGCGATATTTCTTACAGCCAAAGACACAAACACACATTGCATTAACAAAAAAAAAAAACTAAACTCATTCAATATGTTCTGGTATTTCTTAGCAAATCAACCCACATACACAAGCACACAAACCGACAAAGCAATTTCTTGCAATTTCCAACGAGTGGCAAACTGCAAAAAGGACACTCGTCCTCGTCCTCTTCCTCTTTCAATTTTCGGTTTTAGTATTCCAAACATGTACGCATATCGATGCGAACTGTGTGCGCTGTTCAAATGGTGAAATTGAAAAAATCGACAGGACCAAAGGATTCGTTAGCGTTTTGCGGAAACGGAAGTGGATATTGCAGAAAAGCTTTGATGATACTGTAAAATTGAGCATTATCTTAAGCAGTGACAATAAACGTGACTGCAGGAACTGTATAAAATGAGCCAAAAATAAAAAACAACACAAAAAAAAATATACAAAAAATGCAACGGACTGGAACAAAAATTGACAGTAATCAGGCACACAAAAATTATATTAAAAAATGTTCGGAAATTTGGAATTTTTTATGTATGCAAAATTTGCATGATCCACTGGAAATTTAAATTGAAAAATTTATTATGTCCCTCTCTCGCAGAACACTCAAATGGAGGCATGTTAACCTAAAGGACACTTTTGATCCCATTAATTTTTAATGTTCAACATAAATAAACCCTAAAATTTGTATACAAATTCGTACAAACCCTTTTTCTTTACAGTTAGTAGGTAATTTCATTTTTTTTTCATAACCCCTCTGAGAAAAAACTCCTTGTAAGCCTGATTGTATTTTTCACGCTTTCATCCTTACAAGCAGAAAGTATTCATTCAGCTGTGCACATTTTTATCATAATTAATATAATTTGCTGTTGTTGCTGTTGTCCTTCACGCTTATTCATTCCCAAAAAAAATGTATATTATAATAAACGTCGAACCATTATTCAAAAGCAACTCAACTCAAGTTGCTACCTTCTGCATTGGTGTCAGTATTTCAAAATCCCAAGGACATTAGCCAACATTTGGAAATTTATTCGTAAATTTAATTTTTAGTTTTGCTATTTTGAAAAATGTTTAACTTCTAATCATCGCTGAACCAACAAAATTTTTAAGGAAGAAAAATAATTTTTTTTTTGGTTAAATAAATTTTGTTGGTGATTTACAAAAACAAACAATTTGTTTAAAAATTTTAAAGGTGTCATATGACCCTTAAGTCGAGTTTTTAATTCTCCAAAAGTGTCGTGGGTGTACAAAATATAGATCTGGCATTTAAGAAAAGGCTTTCCTGAAGCCACTGAGCCTAGAGAGCTGTAATTGGACAGCTAAAAGTAGAATCCTTTGAAGCCATAATTGCACATGTAGCAGGGGAAGAGAGTATAATAGAATTTAAGAGGGTTTAAGGGGTTACCTACAATAAACCCTTTATAAGTTATAAAAACCTGAGACCCCTTCTAGGGTTCCTAAGTTCTATTATACTCTCTTACACAGGGTATAAGAGTACCCAGAAGAGGGTAATATGTGGGTATAAGGCGCCATTAGAGGTTGATATATGAGAATTTTAGAAGATAAGAAGGTGCATTGGGCTTTAAAAGGTGGTTTAAGGGAGTCTAAGTGGGTATAAAGGAGAGGTGGTATAGCAAGAGGGCATGAGTTTACGAGGGTACTAAGTGGGTATTAGTGTATGTTGAGGGGTTAAAGGGAGTCTAAGAAGGTATATTGGAGTTTAAGGGTGTATAATAGGATAGAAGAGGGCACAACGGGTCATAAGGGGGTATATTTATGACGGCCGTGATGCAGTGAGCTGTGTCAAACTATAGGATAGTATCGGGTTTTACTCTCGTCTGGGACAAGCAGAAATTCTTCTATATAAGCAGCGACTCCAAGCAACGCCTTAACTTTGACTGTTTGTATCCAAATTATTATTATAATAATTGTAATAATTACATTAATTGTATGTACAGTAACATATGTTTTATGGATTCGTACCTTGATTTAGTGAAACTTTTCATTGAGAATATTAACTTGTTCTTAAAAAATCCATGAATGAATTCATTGTGTCAATGAATCTTTCCTTAAATTGCTATGAACACTTCATAGCTCATAAAAATATGAACAAGATACATTGAGCCAATGAACGGAATCTTCGAATGAAATTTAATTAGTTTTACATTGAGGCAATGAATTTTTTCCATGATTCAATGATTAATTGCATTGAAAATACCCCTTGGTTTGAAAAAAATCCAATCATTGTCTCATTGAATCGTTCTTTAATTTCCATGAACAGTTCATAGCATAATGAACTTGTTCATAAAAGTATGAACAGAGACTCATTGAGCCAACGAACGCAATGTTTGGACGAACATTTATGATTTTTACATTGAGACAATGAATTTGTTCATTGACTTTTGTTACTTTTTTGGTTCAGTGTATGGAGATTTTTTTTACTGTCAGGTATTTTGTCAGGTATTTGGTCGGAGGGTCGTAGGAGCATTATTGCTCAATTGCCAGTTTTGGGTCACCCGTAAACAATCTTCGTTGTAGCGGGAGTGCGCGTTTCATGTGTCTCCTGCGCTTTTGTATGGTGTATCGCAAATATGGGGCACTGTATTAGCTGAGGTTGGCATCTCGCCGAAGGACTCCGTCATGTCGAATCGCTCATTACAGAAACGTGGTCAGTACTACAGGATAGGCCTGGCGTCTTCAATATCATAGACGCAGCTGCTTAAATTGGCAAAGGTATTGCTTAAAGCAGCCATGTCCGCTGAGCAGCTGTGTCATGTAGAAATCAATTATTGTAAAAATTTAGTTCCGGTCGGAAACCGTTTCATGGCAGCAAAAAAATTGGTCTACGTGAATTCAACATAAAAATTTCTAACAAGAAAAAAATTATGCGAAATGATTAATTTGATTTTAGCCAAAATGTCCTAAGAAATTAGAATTCTAAAACAAAATATATATCAAAATTGGGCCTTCTGTCTGTTAGTTTTCAGACCAACCACCATTTCAGTGAATTTAAAAATACATGAATACATTTCGTTTTTTTTTTACAACTGACTGAATTCCTTAACAGTGCCACTAAATTAGCCTCCCTCAACAGTCACAAACAAAAAAAATAAAGGATTGTCAACCGCTTGTCTCGCGGATGGTTTTTTGAAGCTTTGTTTTTGTTGTTATTTTTTGGTCTTAATATAAAACTGACAGCTGCTTTTAGTCACACAAATTAGTACCAGAACATACCGATAGTAAAAAATATTTAAAAAAAAAAGAAAGAAAAACCCAACGAAACTGTTTGAAATATTTAAGCCATGTTCGCGCATTTTAACCCTTTCACGCGATCGTGTGCTCTTGTTTTTGTTTACTTTTTTTTGGTATTTTCCTTAGCCCGGTTAATGCATCAAAATTTCATTCATTATTCAAAAGTCAGTTGAGTGTTGTTGTTGCTGGGCAAAGGAAGTGGTATGAATTTTTGTTGTTCCACGTACAACCAGGGTTGGGGTATGTTGCTTGCATGTCTCTGCTTGGGCCTAATAACTGTTGGCAGTAACTCGTTTGGATTTCGGGGGTAAATGTGAGGAAAACACACAAAAAAACAACAAGTTATGCGTTGCGATAAATAAATGACAGCTTCATTAAATTTCATGTGTGTTTGCTTGCAGTCACGTGTCTCGGGTGGATATTTTTTTTTTTTGTGTGTGAAAAGCCTAACAAGGCTCGAATTATTATTAACCCCTTTTAAGTTAATTAGAATTGATGTGGTAGAGCCGAATCGATTTCAACTCATGGAAGGCATGAAAAGAAAAGTTGAATGGAAAAAATTATATTCACTTTTGTGTGAACTGCACACTGTGCAATTGGTATCCTCATACGAAAATTATAAGCAAAAATTAAATCTTCTTTGAAAAAAAACGCCAACAAAAGCTTTTATTGAAATTTAATTTCGCTTGTAGTTGCCAACGAAGCGCACGAGGCCTAAAGCAACAACAACAACAACAACAACAGCATTTACAACAGCAATAAGCAGACGTCCAAACATGTTGTATGTAGGTACATTGTCAGGTGGTTATGTTTGAACAAAAGGGCCGCCCAGAAAGCAAACAGCAACATGACAGCGGTAGCACCACCACATACCGGCACATACCGTGTGTAAGCGAGAGTGTGCAACAAACGAACAGCAGCAGCAGCAGCAGCAGAATGGATGTCATGTTTATGCATTTGCAATTATTTCGCACTTGCAGCAGCAGCACCAGCGTCTGCTGTAATGCAATACAAAACACCTTTCGAAGGATAAAGAGTGCCCACGACAGCAGCAGCAGCACACATTCAAATGCGGTTGCATGTTGCTGCTCTGCTTTTGTGGGTTAATACCAGGACATTCTAATTTCAGGTGATGCCCACAAACCTGTCCGTTGGTACTGTGAATGTGCGTTTGCAAAAGTGTGGCTGTGTGTGTGTGTGTGTGTGTGGCTATGCGTGCCCATGTGTAGCTGCGTGTTTATGATATCCTGCTGGCGCAGACGTGGCTTATAGTAAAACATGTCTTCCTTCCTTTCAATGTTGCTGGCGAAAGGCAGACGTTTTTTTTTTGTTTTATTTTTTCTGTGAACACACATTGTTTGCCCCAAAACGTACAAAATGTCAACATGGACTGGACCGCCGCTCGAAACATGTGTCTGTCGCATATTTCAGCTCCACGCCTGCTCTGCTAAATCCACGTTAAAATTCATGCAAACATAATATCTGAAGTTGCCAGTTTATGGTCACCTTTTTGGTGGTCTCGACGACTGGCACAGACTTGGTTTTTGGCCAGGACACAAACTATGTTGCAATGTTGTTGGGCTAGCTTGAAGTCTATACTATACAGTGAATGCAACCATGTCCTTTGATGTTGTTTGTTTTTAGTTTCCAAATGTTTGTTAGGCTGGCTTCTGTTGAAGTTCACAGGCATGTGGTGTCAGTAAGGGAAAGTAGCCAACATGCTTGATGACTGTATCCCATTAAATTTAATACATTTCATTTGCACGTCCTGCTCATTAATTTCATCGAATTCGTTAGTGCAAATAAATAAAATATAAAATATAAAATAAAATGTAATCCTTTCTTATTGAAATGCTGATGCACACGCCACGGCCGCGGCTCATCTGCATCTGCGTCTCAAGCGTAAAATCAACACCGTTGTGTCCTTTGGTCAAGTATGTTGTGGTGGAGGAGTGGTGTGACGCCCTCATTCTTACCCTGACTGCATTCCGCTGCATTACCCAGCAATTTATGGCCCGCATTAATTGAATGCACTGCCCAGCATATAAATTATGAAAGGATGGTGCGCGAAAAATCCGGAATTTATTAAAAAATATGTGTAATATTGAAATGAAATGTTTTTCATACAGCAGTGAATATCGGCAATAATATCAACGGCGGCAAGGATTATACTTAATGCAAATAAACTTACAGAAGTAATGAAAAATTGTACATGGTAAACATGGTGATTTTTTTTTTGGAAATTACCAATGGTATCGTTAAAATCAAGAAGGCGATGATATATGAGAGGAAGGCGCTTTTTTCAATCCCGAAAGTCTCGTAAAGTTTTTGTTTTATTTTTTGGTAAAGGAATTCTTATATGAAAAAATAATTTTTAAATACTGAGAAAAATACATTTTTTTTTTCACACTCCATAACCTTTTTTCAGGAAAGAAAAAAGGAGGCGTGGTATGTATGGCATATATATATATTCTTGATTTGCATCACCTCCTGTCAGTCTGTCATTTCACATGATATTTGAACAGTTTTTGAAATGGTAAACATCATAGGTGAATTACCCCCACCTCCCTTTAAATTTCTTTATAAAATGGAAAAAAATGGAATTCGAACAAACTTAGAAATTTAAGAATACTGGAAAAGTATCGGAAGAAGATTTCGAAATGGATTGCGAATGAAGTACAAATGGAAATTATCGGAAAACTATCGAAAATGTATCGAAAAATTATCATAAAATTACCGAATTATGGTCGAAGAAGTTAATTGCTCGTAAGTGTAGGGTATTTGAGCTTCGGTCGGACTGATTAATAAAATTACAAATGATTACGTGAAGTACAATTGGAAAATTCAAACACCTTTTCCGTATGTCCAGGTGTCAGTCCTCCAGACGCCTCCTAGATAGCTGTAATTTCAAAATTTAAAATTCAAATATATGTCCAACGCACCCACGGCTTAAGCCACTCGAGATGGATTTTGGATAAAGGGGCAGTTCAAAAAATGGGTGTGGCTGATATGGTATGCTCCTCTGAAACCACATGTGGCTCGAGGAAGCCGCATTTGCAAACATATATTCTGTGAAAACATGTCTACAGATTCCTAAAGCAAAATTTTCCAAAAGATGACTTGCCAGTTCACAATATGACCGTATCAATTATAGTAGGCTCTCCTCCAGTCACCAGTGTACCTAGGAGGCTAAAATTCCATATATGAATTATTCGGTATCAATCGACACGATTTCTTAAAAATTTACCCTCCGATTTTGATGAACAGGTAAATAACAGCAAAAAAACGGTTATTTTTTCAAACGTTTTTTTTTTTTGAAGTTTTTGAAAACGATTGCAAGAGTCTTTTTTTGCTTAGAATTAAAATTGCCTTGCAAACTTTGTTTTTGTATCTTTTTTCGAACATATAATTTTTCGAATTCGAAAATCTCAATAAGTCTACCTAGCGATTTGGCTTATTTTTTTTCCAAAAGTACTTTGACTTATTATTTATATGTATATATTCTGTGAAAGCATAAGGGCTCCATGGGGGGTCAAAGGGGTGCACAATATTAAAATGTATCTAAACTAGTAAGACTATCTATGGTCTGACCGAAGATAAAATACCCCTGCACATGCGTGTACGATAGGTTCTTAGAACATTTTTCTGTAATTTATCGAAAAATGTTAGGTATTGTATCGATAGTTTTTCGATATTTTATCGATAGTTTTTCGATATTTTATCGATATGTTATCGATATTTTTTCGATATTTTTCCAATAATTTTTTGATAATTTCCATTTTAACTTCATTCCCAATCCATTTAAAAATGTTGTCCCAACTCCATTTTGTTTCGGATATATTTCCATTTCATTTCATTCCGTTCCATTCCCATTTCCGTTCCCGACATCATTTGCAGCCAACTACAACAAACGGCGTCCAAATCGGTTCAGTATTTCTCAAGTTAAACGAAAAAAAGGAAATTTTGACGACCATTTTGTATGGGAGGTGGGCGTGGTTCTCATCCGATCTGGCCCATTTTCGATTCCGTCCAAAGAGGAATGTCAAAACTTGTAGCTCAAATCATAAATTCTTCTTTTTCGTTTCTTTCCAGTATTTTGGTCGGTTTTATTCATCAAATACACCGACGTAGGTATGTGCCCCAGGTATGATTCGGCGAATGTGCTCCAGGCGCTCCTACAGATTTCTTCATATTTTTACTTTTAAGAAATATAATCAAAAAAATACCATATTTTAAGTAACTATTACAAAATTTTCTTTCCTGAATACATTTTCACAGCAACCCAAAAACAAACTAACAAAGGCATTCGTAGGTCTGGCATCACTGAAATATAGGAGTTCACTTGATAGCAGACTAAAGCTAAGGTCCTACGATTGCTCCAATGTGCCAATCAAGCGGTGTTCGGTGTATACACAAACAGCTCAGTTGCGATTTTTCTTTAAATTTCGTACAATTCAGGATCATTGGGGCCATTGTGGGAGCTCTGTTAACAAGCAGACATCACAGAATTCATAAATGTTTTTAAAGATATTAAATATCAAATTTTGTAAGTCCTTTTAATAATGACGTTATGATGTGATACAAAAACTGAGTACTACACAGACTTATCGCCTACTTTCACGCCTACCATCGCCTACATTGTTCCAAGTGTAAACATTACTCTTGCACTGTATAATACTTACTACAACAATGATTATTGAAAATTTGCACCCTTAGTGTGGCTACACTTACAAACAGTAAAATACAAGAGTTGACTAAAAAATATTGAGAAATCTGTCAAAAAGTTAAAAATGTTCTTTAACAGCGTTACTAAAGCTGTTCATGTGAATTTTCAGATGGCCACCCACGTTCACTTTCGTACTACAGAGTCTAGTATCTCGTCCTTACAAAGCAATTTATGAACTTCACCAGAAGTTTTCTTTCATTAACAGATTTCAAAATCGCGTCTTCGCTCTAACACAACCCAGTTAACATGTCAAAAAATGGAAAGTTTATGAGAAACTTTCAATTCACCAACAGAAGGTCTTCCGCCCCAATCTTAGTTCGTCTCATTAACATTCGTTTTTTTTGTTTGGAAATTCAATTATGCCACTCATATGTCAAAAGCAATGACACTTGCAAAAATTTTAATCAAATAACAAATGACATTTTAATGGAAATGAGCCACCATACCCCATCGACCCATCCGTTACACGACCTCTTTACAAAGAGCAACCGAAATACTTTGTCAATATTAATTACGCTTTTAGAGAAAAACATATGTAATCAGTTTGTTTTTGCAGCAACAGCCACGTCAACCCTTTCGAAACCCACTACCACATTTAAAATGCTAGAAAAAAAGAAACCTTTAATATCCGTTTCCGTTTTCCGTTGGATCCGTTGGTTGGTTGTGTTCGTCATGTTCACAGCTTAAAATTGCATTTGACACTCACACTCACACTTAGCACAAACACAAACACAAGCACAAGCACACACAAACCAAATTCACAAACGTTTCACCAAATTAAATTCCTTAATTTCAGACGAATCACTTCAGTGATTCCATGACGCCATGACCAGGCTGTACAATCACCCCTCGCAACAGCCACACAACTACCCTCCAAAAGCAAATTCTAACGAAGAGCGCAACAAAATTTGCAATTAAACGTTTTACAAAACCGCTGTCCAGCCTCTAGTAATACAAAACACCACTGACAAATGCTTTCGAAATGTTAGTTTGGCAATGGGAAAAAAAATCATTTAGAATTCTACAGGATACTCGCATGTGTATGCCGGCCAGTTAGTCATGGTGTTGCGTCACTTCCACTTCCGCTTTCACTGTCTGCCTTACTTCATTCTGACGCTGCTTAATTGCGTTTTTCAAGCAAACAAACAAGAGACTTTGCCACAAAACCTTCCACCTTCCACAATTTGGGGGGTAAAATGCGTAACGTTCGCCAGCCCACACCTTCCGGTGACTTTTGCCATATTCGCGTGGCAGTGGCTGTTTTACACGTGTGTGCCATCGTTGAAATCTTCTTGCAGTTAGCACGCAATACTTACGCAATGGTAACTCAGCCAACCACCCGCTTCGTAGTGCAATTTCATAAAATTTTCATTGATAGTCGCTATTTGCACGTGTTGTTGTTATGTTGTTTGCAATTCGTTGCGGTGTGTCAGCAATTTTAATTTCAAAAACTGAAAGTGTTTGCAGCGCAGAAATGCCATGCAAATTTAACTGAGCTGATGCAATATTAGAGCAGTTAACGATGTGATAATCGTTGACTTGATGATTAAGTGAAAATGGAGATGAGCCTATGAACGAATTCAGCAATAATCAAATACAGCAAGACGGTAATAATCGAAACGCATAGGGTGTGAGATAAAGTTTTTGCAGAGACATAAGTTATTAGTATATATGGGAGAATGATGTCCACACGAACTCATTTTGTTTTCTCCACTTTGCAAAAGTCGTCGCATATGTCAGAGTCAATGAGTTCCACTTTAAATAAAACTAAGGGACCATTTTTGGGGTCTTGGTGGTGGACGATTCCTTTGCCAGATGAGAGTATTAGGTTAGTACAGTAACACCAGGGACATTCCAGGGAACTGCAAGGCTGAGGCTCGCAAGGTAGGGTCACAAAACACAGCTCTTACCTAACATTGATAAGCAGGGTTTCCTGCTTCCCACGTGTAAGCTCAATTACTAAGTCTACACGGAGAGAATGGTTGCACTATGGGGAAAAATTATTTGCACTACTAACGGTTAGAGCAATATTTTCTGCACAAAATGTAACTGGTTTCATCTGCTTCTGCCTGCTTCTGCTGAACAAGGCTCATAAAACCCTAAACCCTTATAAATTAATTGTGAGGTTCGGGTTATTTACTTCGGTCGGACCACTAATAAGAAGACGTTCCGGTATGGAAAAGTATATATATTCTTGATCAGTATCGAAAACTGAACCTACTAGCTTAATCGGCACGTCCGTATATCTGTCTGCCTGTCCATTTGTCCGTCTGTCCGTCCCATTTATTGGTATGCACGATTGCAGGAGCTTGAGTTAATCTAGGCGGTCCAAACTTTGGATTTATATTGTGTAGGTCCTAGAATGAGTTGGTATAGCAAATGGGCTGAATAGGGTAACTATCACACCTACCTCCCATACAAGTGAAAAATCTAAATTCGCTAAAATAGTACCAAACTTGGTATGGGGGGTTTTTGGGGTCGCTGATTTCGGTTTTGATATTGAAATTTCTAAATTCAAGATGGCGTATACAATATGGCCACCGCAATTCCGAGTTTTCCCCATAGTAGGTTGGCAGAAATTGTGTATCAAGAATATTTATCTTATATCAAAGGTGGTAGGTGTGATCACTGGTCACTGTTTGATTGGCAGCCCTGGTGCAAGGCTTGGGGTCTTCGCTAATGGCTTTTATAGGAGCTGCAGAGTGAGCAGTCAGTAGATCACCTGATTTACATTCTTCCTGGATAGTCTGTGTGACCTCTCCACGATCCACATAATTATCGGACAAATATCGATAAATTATCGAAAAACTATCGAAAAATGTGCAGGGGTATTTTAGCTCCTTACTAGTTTTATACCAAATTTGTCTTAATATGTTTGTCAGAGTCGCAAAGAAATTAACAGTGCCTTAAATGTTCATTTGGGTATAACCAGTGGAAATTTCAGCTATGTATATTAGAGTGGACCTTATTCTGGTAACAATCGATTTTCTGCCGCCCCACAATGTGGTATTGGGTAATAAATATTAATGCATATCCACTAATATATCATTTGAATGTGGATAAAATTCTACATCAGCTCTTATGATTTGTGGTTGCTCGAAGTAAAAAATAAAACTTTTAGATTTGCATTTTGAGATTTGTTAGAAAATTTCTAGTCTTCAGATTTAATATCCTCATTATTTTTCCGTTGAATAGAATGCAAATACGCAGTTTTTGAGCTCTATTAGCAAAAATGACGATTTTCGTCCCACCCTAATATACAATCCAAAATTTGAAGCAAATCAGGAAATCACCCCAGAGTCACGGGCGATTTTGCTTGTTTAGCCATGGCTTATCAGCAGCTGTTTCTAAGAACATATTTGTTTTGGTAGCTTATGATCGAGTTTTGAAAACGGATGATTTGGTGAGATCGACACTGAATGTTTGCTACTCTACATAGAGTCGATGGAACTTTCAGTGGATTAATCAAGATTACTAAACACTCAACACTAAGCTTAAACTGTCTGAGAGTCACATGCATTTGTTACGCCCATTAAAAGGCGCAGTTTATATTGTTTGTTATCGCTTCAATTTGAGTAGCTTCGGTTCGACCGATGATCAACGCAAATATACCTCAACCGCTTCGGTGTAGTGTACAAATTATTTTGCAATAACTTTGGCTGCTGAATATAAAACCGACATTCGCCAAATCATTATCAGTGCCAATTGCACAGAGTGCGAGCTAAGATGAATAACAAAATTTTTATAATTGTTCCAGTTTGGTTGGTTATAATAATTCGAACGGAAGCAGCGGACTTTGTTATCAATCCAAATGATGGGAAGGCAGAGGTAAGGATACGTTTTTCTAAATAATTTCATTGATTTACGAAATAATTCATAACTTCCATATAGACTGCAAGATCGTACGTCTTCGAAGAAAGCGAATTTAAAATAATGGCCAATCAAGTGCAGCTCCTGAAAGAGGTCACCGATAATATGCGCTTGCAAATGGAATTGACCAGCCACAGGTAGAATATCCCAAATTTTTATATATATTTTTTTTTATATATTCTACGAATTTTCCATTTAGTTTACAAAAGGAGCTACAGAAATAAAAGAATTACTTTCTAAGGAGAACGCAATTGATTCTAACAAATCCACCGAAGACTGTTCGAAAAATAACCCTAGCCAAGAGCAACTCTCAACCAGTTTGGCGCAAGAGTTCGCCTCCTTGAAAAGTGAAATCGTAGAGAAAATTCAGCAAACATTTGTGAACTGTCAGTGCAACCATACCATTCCTCTGTCGGATGTGAGCCATTTATTGAAAAGCGAAATTAGTGGCATGATTGCGGTTGATTTGACAAATGAAATCAGCAAGGTTCAGCTGCAAATGAACGAACTTTCGTCCAGTGTAAAGAGCGAAATTCACAATTTTAACGAAACTATTCAACCGCAAATTAATAGTATTGCGAATAGCACGCAGTCATTACGAAGCGCGATAGAAGTAAAATCCGGAATATTGGCAAACTCATTACCACAAACCAACGAAGTCCCATTGGCCAATGTCACTGATAAACCACCACAGCATCATAGTTGCGCTGAGGCACTTCAAAATGGTGGTCAGAGTGGTGTCTACAAATTGCATTTGCTTTCTTCGAGCTTGGAACCATTTGATGTGTACTGCCTGAAGGATCCGAAGAATGGCCCAGCCTGGACCGTTGTACAGCGACGACAAGACGGATCGGTGGATTTCGATCGAACCTGGAAGGAATATCAACATGGCTTTGGTGATTTGAAAACTGAGTTTTTCGTAGGCCTGGACAAACTACATGCATTGACAAATCAGGCTAAACCGCAAGAGTTGTGGATTCAATTGGAGGACTGGGAAGGAGCCACATCATTTGCCAAGTACTCAGATTTTGTGGTGGGAAATGAGGACGGCAAATTTAATTTAACAAAGTTGGGTGTGTATAGCGGTGATGCGGGAGATTCACTAATACGTCATCTCGGAAGCAAATTTAGCACAAAAGATAACGACAATGATGGACATTTCGTAAATTGTGCTCAGATATTAAAGAGTGGTTGGTGGTTTTATGGTTGCTATGATAGGTAAGAATAGACAAAATCTTCAAGTGACAGCCGAACTGTACAATGCAAATTGAATTTTTTCTAATGGCTTTTGGCTTTTTTCCAGTAATTTGAATGGACAATATCATCGCGGGGAAACGACGTTTAAAGAAGGCATTAAATGGAATGACTTTCGTGGTTATAATTATGGATTAAAATATTCGCACATGGCGATACGGTCGAACAACTAAATTCATATAAAGTTATTTGAAATGTGAAAAAATCGCAATAAAATGTTTAAAAACATAGTTCCTGTGGTCAAAGCAAGAAAACAATTATCATACAAAACTGCATTCTTGAAATGCTACAAAATTAATAATACGAAATTTTTGTATTAGAGGTATGCTGACAGAGAGGTATATTGTAGAGAACAAGGAACAACACTGCATCATTCATAAAAAAAATAATAACACCTTTTTTTTCCAAAAAAATTTGGTTTGATAAAAAGTTTTTAAAAAACCAAATTTTTGGTATTTGAGGAACAGTTAACACTGTTTATGTCAGAGTGATTTTTTTGCTTTTAGCTAACTTTTTTTCTTGTTATTCAATTGCCATTCCAAACACCCAAGGACGGATTAGTAGCTGCACTAGTTCAACATTTGTGGCTTATAACGTAAGGACACCTGCGAGTGCCATTTTTCGTCATACTATCATCTGTAGATCCTAACTGTGGACAGATGGACCCCCTCCCATACAATCACCTCCTTAATTATTTGTACTGGCATGGGACACCCTGCATAATGAATTAAAGTTGTGTAAATCTGCTTTTTGTGTAATATCTTGTAAACGGTCGAAATGTTTAATATTTTTATGAATCAGAATTTCTTTAATAAAAATTACGCTGTACAAGTAAAAAAAACCCCAGGGGTTTCACACATTTTTTTCTAATATTTTCTGGGCTGCTGCTTATGAATCTGCCATCCTTTTTGGTAACAGAGGTGAACAATTTTTCTCTCAAGTAAATATTTTCATAAATATTCGATATTTGCCAATAACAATCGTAAATTAAAGGAGCAATTCGTTGTTGGTAAATGGAAATATGTTCTCCGAACTCCTATAAATGAGCAAGTTCCTCCGCAATGTGTCGCGCGCGCGCGTAAGCGATATTTTTGATTATTTAAACCACCACAGTATCATAGTTGCGCTGAGGCACTTCGAAATGGTGGTCAGAGTGGTGTGTACAAATTGCATTTGCTTTCATCAAGCTTGGAACCGTTCGATGTGTACTGTCTGAGGGATCCGATGAATGGCCCAGCCTGGACCGTTGTACAACGACGACAAGACGGGTCAGTTGATTTCGATCGAACCTGGGAAGAATATAAGCAAGGATTTGGTGATTTGAAAACTGAGTTTTTCGTAGGCTTGGGCAAATTTCATGCTTTGACAACTCAGGCGAAACCGCAAGAGTTGTGGATACAATTGGAGGACTGGGAAGGAGTCACAAAATTCGCAAAGTACACAGATTTTATGGTGGGAAATGAGACCGGCCAATATAATTTAACAAAGTTGAGTGCGTATTGCGGTGATGCGGGCGATTCACTAGAACACCAACTTGGAACAAAATTCAGCGCAACAGATAGTGATAATGATAATCTTACCTACTTCAATTGCGCTGAGAATTACAAGAGCGGTTGGAGGTTTAATGATTGTTATTTTAGGTGAGAATACATAAAATATTCAAGTGACAGCCGAGCTGTACAATGCAAATTAAATTTTTTCTAATGACTTTTGGCTTCTTTCAGTAATTTGAATGGAAAATATCGTCGCGGAAAAATAGAAGATTCTTATACATCATATGATGAAGGCATTAAATGGGTGCATTGGCGTGGCGAATTGTGTGGACTAAAATATTCGCACATGGCGGTACAGTCGGACAACTAAATTCATATAAGGTTATTTGAAATGTTAAACAAAAATCACAATTAAATGTTTAAAAACATAGTTCCGTGTCAAAATGTGACATGTGCATAATCGTCATTTTTTGTCATTGAATAGTTCCATATTTTCTTGCATTTGGTGGTTTTTGGTAGCAGATTCAAAAGTGTATTGCCGATAGTCAACAGATAATTGCAGTTAGGTGTTATAACTCATAAGACTCAATAGTACAAAGTAACAGTAAAACTTATCCCAACTGACATGAATCATATAAAAAAGAACCAAAGACGCACTTGGGAGCTGGTATAATCCCATCGGCATGGTTCAATCAAAAAATGTCGGTATTGTTTACTGATTATTCAAAATTTTATTATCCTCGATTTTGGTCCTTCATTTTTGATAGCCAAGCAAAAAAATTGCAAATCAATATTTTGTACCCGAAGTATATATATTCTGGATCAGTAGCACCAAGAGAACGGAAATGGATTGGAACAAAATGGAATTGTAACAAATTTAGTAATAAAAGTAACAAAAGAGCACTGAAACTGGAACAAACTCTCATACAAAATGGCCGCAAAATTTGAATTATTTTCGCTTATCTTGAGAAGTACTGAACCGATTAAACCGAGTCCCAATTTGCGACTCGGTTTTTTTATTTGGTTGGAAATTGCGTCGGGAACGAAATGGACTTGAAACAGGAACTGGAACGAAGCAAAATGAAATTGGAACGAAGTGTTGAAATCGATCGGGAAATGGAAATTACCGATAAATATTAAAAATTGTGATAATTTCGATAAAATGTCAATAAATATTAAAAAATATCGATAAAATATAGAAAAATCATCGATAAAATATCGAAAAATTATTGATAAAATATGGAAAAGTTAGCGATAAAATATATCGAAAAATAACTTGAACTTGTACTGTCTTGTGTAAGTGACATTAATGATGATCTGACCCATATCAACAACTGGGCTGGTGAAAATGGACTATGCATAAGTCCAAAAATATCAAAGTGTCTAGTAATAACAAAGAAAAGCATTGACACCTCAAATATTCCCAAAATAATTATAAATAACTGTAACACTGCCATGGTAAACTCCACAAAAAAACTTGGTATTACTTTCACAAACACATTATCTTGGAACACCCCACATAAATTGCGCGATCGGCAAAGTATATGGTATGCTACGAGTACTTTGGACAACACAGTATTTGAAACCACAGCGTATAAGACTTCTGCTTGCAAAGTCGTATCTTCTCCCCACTCTATTATTTGGATGTGAAATCTTTGCTATTTGTGATGCTTCAAGCAAACGTAAATTGAATGTAATATTTAATAGTCTTCTGCTTACGACGTATTGCCCATGTGTCTACGCCAAAAAAAAATAAATTTATTATTTTGTATGAAATTGTAAAAAAAATTTTTTTATTCAAATAATATTCAGATAATTAGGTAAATATTTAAAAGCAATGAGCCATTCATTCAAGTGATACTTTGTAAAACAGTTTTTAGTTTTTGAAAAACATAAATTAACGTTACATTTGGTGCAAAGGATGTGCGTATCGGATGTTTTACACAATTTGCATGATTTTTCCGATCCCCATTCAGGAAAATGGGTATCCTTGTCGTACCTTACAAAGTGTTTATTTAATACGTGTAGGGTCTATATGTGTTCGTTTGTCTATTATAGTTCATTTTTTTTTTATATTTTTTTTATTTTGTTATGCCACTTTGCCTTATGTCTTAATTAAGCTAGTACTGTAATTATAAGATGTATTTCTTGTTCTAATTAATTAATAAAATGAAATGAAAAAAATTTGGTTAATTAACAAGGTATGCATGCTCTAGACTAGCATTCGACAACGTGGCAAAACTCGATATTGACGTCCTTAGCAAAGAAAAAAACAGCAAGTTTACGACTCTATAGTGTCAGAATCTCATAAATTCAATGAAACAAACAGTAGAAGCCATTAGACTTCCAAAATGTAGTGTTAAATAACATAAATTACATTTTTTGTCTATCGGTCAATTTGGTCAATTTGTTTTATGTTTTTTAATAATGATTTTTATTAAAAGCATTTTTTGTTTAAGTTTTGAAATATTTTTTATTCTTTTAGCAATAAAATATCATAATAACAGTGGTAAAATATTGTAAATTTTGAATATTTTTTTAATTTTTCCAAATCCTCGCCATGCGGTGCTATCGTTAATGTGTATATTGAATTTTATTGTGTTTTTCTTTTTGAATTTTGCCATCACATTAGGGCTTTTTTTATACCCCCACACTAGGGCTTTCGATCCCGAAGGCTTTTCGCAATCCTGGGATTTTCGGGACTGGAAATTGCAATCCCGGCATCCCGGGATTTTTCGTGATTTTTTAATTTTACAAGCAAAATCCATTTTAAAAAAATAAAAAAATGTTTTTTATATGTTTTTTTGAAAAACTGATAGTTTTAGCTTAAATAAATAAACATAAACATTAATTTCAATTTAGAAATTTATTATTTCAAATTAATGAATTTTTCTATTTTCATTTTCACAATTCAATACAAAATATGCTTAAGTAAGGTTTCTGAAATTACTTTTGCATCAGTTTTCAGTTTTACTTAATTATTTTTATTAAGCAATTCATTTTTGTGCGTTCGCTAAGACTGAAAATACCAATTTTCTTCAGAAATAAATATCTCTAGTTTTATTTTGGGGTTGTCCAAATGTTGTCAAAAACTATTTTTTTGCTTACACGATTTTATTATATTTTATGAGTGATGAAAAGTTGTATTTTTCTTGTATTAAACAAATCCCGAGATTTAGGAAAAAATATCCCGGGATTTTCGGGACTAAAAATGGCCCGGGATCCCGAATCGAAAGCCCTACCCCACACTTACTGTTGCACAACGTTTGTAACGCCCATAAGGGGGCGAGTCCGGTATGGAAAAGTATATATATTCTTGATCAGAATTACCGCCGGAGTCAATTTAGCCATGTCAGTCTGTCTGTCTGTCCGTCCGTCCGTCTGTCCGTCCGCACGATAGCGGTCGCAGTTTTGGAGATATCGACTTGAAACTTTGGGTACATGTTTTTATCGTGAATACTGAGATCAAGTTCGATAATCAGCCAAATCGGAGAAAAACTGGGCATTGCTCCCATACACCGGAAAAAAAGGTCAACATTTTCAAGTCTTTTTCTATGCTGCATTCGATTGTAAATTTTTAGAAACGGATTTTGGACATGTTCCGGGCTCTAAAACTATTTATAGGTGGCTCAAAATAGGGTCTTGCGATCACATTATTTTATATTCGAGGTACTTCTTCCTACTGCGTGGGGGTATTTCATCTTCGGTATAGCCGAAGATAATCCACTCTCTAGTTTTAGCTGTTTTTGTGTTTTCAATATATTTTTACCCATCAAATTAAAAAACATTTATCTGCAGTTTGGTTTGGTAATGTGAAATAATTTGGGGGGGTTGCTCTAATCCCAAATGACATGAATCACCCAAAACCAGGCTTCACCATCATCACTACCACCGAAGGAACACAATAAATATTGTGGCAACGTAAAACAAATATTTTCATATCATAACAGTTATGTTATCGGCAATGGGAAAAATATAAATTGCGATGTAATAGTTATGCGGCAACTTTTTTGCGATAAAACTTATAATAGTTATGTCCCTGGTATGCAGGGTATAAATATGCAACTATTCCTTGAAAAAAATTACGATCATGTCACATTTTGACACGGTACTTTATTTAAAAAAATTACATTGCGTTTTTTGTTTAACATTTCAAATCCCTATATATATTATAAAACTGAGTGTGTGTCTGTCTGTCTGTCTGTCTGTCTGTCTGTCTGTCTGTCTGTCTGTCTGTCTGTCTGTCTGTCTGTTTGTCCCTCAATCACGGCTAAACGGCTGTACCGATTCTCTTGAAACTTTCAGGATAAATTCTATAGGTATCGACATGTAACATAGGCTATATGCGGTTGTTATTGGACAAAGGGGCGTGGCACCTCCCATACAACACAAAATATGTCTACAAGGTAATTTAGTAACTATTGAATTGAATTTGAATTGAATATTGAATAATAAATACGAAATTTAGCACGAAGTTGCATAATAACTTTTCCAAGCTTTATGCCAAATATGAGCATAATTGAACAAGGGGCGTGGCACCGCCCACACAACACGTAACTTAAATAACAGCTAATTAAGCAACTATTGGATATATTTTAATGAAATTTGGAATGGAGTTGTATAGTATGTTTTCCCAGCTATGTGTCGAATATGGGAATAATTGGACAAAGGGGCGTGGCACCTCCCACACAACACATAACTTAAATACCAGCTAATTAAGCAACTATTGGATATATTTTAGTGAAATTTGGAATGGAGTTGTACTGCTATGTGTCGAAAATGAGAATAATTGGACAAGGGGCGTGGCACCGCCCACACAACACGTAACTTAAATAACAGCTAATTAATCAACTATTGGATATATTTTAATGAAATTTGGAATGGAGCTGTATAGTAGGTTTTCCCAGCTATGTGTCGAATATGGGAATAATTGGACAAAGGGGCGTGGCACCTCCCACACAACACATAACTTAAATACCAGCTAATTAAGCAACTATTGGATATATTTTAGTGAAATTTGGAATGGAGTTGTACTGCTATGTGTCGAAAATGGGAATAATTGGACAAGGGGCGTGGCACAGCCCACACAACACGTAACTTAAATATCAGCTAATTAAGCAACGATTGAATATATTCTAATGAAATTTAGCATGGAGTTGTACAGTATGTTTTCCCAGCTATGTGTCGAATATGGGAATAATTGGACAAAGGGGCGTGGCACCTCCCACACAACACATAACTTAAATACCAGCTAATTAAGCAACGATTGAATATATTCTAATGAAATTTAGCATGGAGTTGTACAGTATGTTTTCCCAGCTATGTGTCGAATATGGGAATAATTGGACAAAGGGGCGTGGCACCTCCCACACAACACATAACTTAAATACCAGCTAATTAAGCAACTATTGGATATATTTTAGTGAAATTTGGAATGGAGTTGTACTGCTATGTGTCGAATATGGGAATAATTGGACAAGGGGCGTGGCACCGCCCATACAATTTTCTACTCCATACACGGCTTTACTGATTTTATTGAAATTTTAAGGTAAAATTGTGTTAGTAATGGAATTTGCAATAGGACATAAGAGGTTGGATTTGGACAACGGGGCGTGGCACCTCCCATACAACAAAAAATATTATTATAAAGTAACTTAGTAACTATCGAATATTAAGTGGTCCATGCCACCAACTGCGCCCTTGCACATTTTTTGGGTGAATCATACCGGGTGGGATTACAACTGCCACCAAGTGCTTCCTTGGACATTTTCTGGGTGGCTCATGCCGGGTGGGATTACAACTGCCACCAAGAGCGTCCTTGGACATTTTTTGGGCGGATCATACCGGGCTGGATTACAACTGCCGCCAAGTGCGTCCTTGGACTTTTTTCGCTGAATCATACCGGGTGGGATTACAACTGCCACCAATTGCGTCCTTGGACTTTTCTTGGGTGAATCATGTCAGTGGGATTACAGCTGCCACCAAGTGCGCCCTTGGACATTTTTTGGGTGATTCATGTCAGGTTGGATTACAGCTGCCATCCACCGCGTCCTTGGTCTTATCTTGGGTGAATCATGTCAGTTGGTATTACAGCTGCCACCAAGTGCGTCCTTGGACATTTTTTGGGTGATTCAAGTCAGGTGGGATTACAGCTGCCACCAATTGCGTCCTTGGACTTTTCTTGGGTGAATCATATCAGTTGGGATTACAGCTGCCACCCAGCGCGTCTTTGGACTTTTCCTGGGTGATTCATGTGAGGTGGGATTACAGCTGCCATTAAGTGCTTCCTTAGACATTTTTTGGTTGATTCATGTCAGGTGGGATTACAGCTGCCACCCAGCGCGTCTTTGGACTTTTCTTGGGTGATTCATGTCAGGTGGGATTACAGCTGCCACCAAGTGCTTCCTTGGACATTTTTTGGTTGATTCATGTCAGGTGGGATTACAACTTGCACCAAGTTTCACGGGGTGAATAAACCATCAACTACAGCGCCATTGAAGCTGTCGCAAATTCCTATATAAATTTATTTTAAAATTTTATACAACCCGTGCAACGCCGGGTATGTAACAGCTAGTAACCTTATATGAATTTAGTTGTCCGACCGTACGGCCATGTGCGAATATTTTAATCCATAAAAATCACCATGCCAATGCACACATTAAATGCCTCGAATATGGTGCGTTATGGCATTTGGTATTTCTAGGCGGCTATATTTCCCATTCAAATTACTGAAAAAAATTCATTAGAAAAAATGTAATTTGCATTAGACGGTTCGCAGTTGAAGATTTTGTCTATTCTTACCTTTCAGTGCAACGATGAAACCACCAACCACTATTTAATATCTGAGCACAATTTACTAAATCACCATCAATAGCATTATCTTTTGTGCTGAATTTGGTTCCAAGATGATTGCCCAACACCCAACTTTGCTAAATTATATTTGGTAGCGTCATTTCCCACCATAAAATCTGTGTACTTTGCAAATTTTGTGACTCCTTCCCAGTCCTCCAATTGTATCCACAACTCTTGCGGTTTCGCCTGAGTTGTCAAAGCATGCAATTTGCCCAAGCCTACGAAAAACTCACTCTTCAAATCACCAAATCCTTGCTTATATTCTTCCCAGGTTCGATCGAAATCAACTGACCCGTCTTGTCGCCGTTGTACAACGGTCCAGGCTGGGCCATTCATCGGATCCCTCAGACAGTACACATCGAACGGTTCCAAGCTTGCAGAAAGCAAATGCAATTTGTACACACCACTCTGACCACCATTTCGAAGTGCCTCAGCGCAACTATGATACTGTGGTGGTTTAAATAATCAAAAATATCGCTTACGCGCGCGCGCGACACATTGCGGAGGAACTTGCTCATTTATAGGAGTTCGGAGAACATATTTCCATTTACCAACAACGAATTGCTCCTTTAATTTACGATTGTTATTGGCAAATATCGAATATTTATGAAAATATTTACTTGAGAGAAAAATTGTTCACCTCTGTTACCAAAAAGGATGGCAGATTCATAAGCAGCAGCCCAGAAAATATTAGAAAAAAATGTGTGAAACCCCGGGGTTTTTTTTTACTTGTACAGCGTAATTTTTTTTAAAGAAATTCTGATTCAGAAAAATATCAAACATTTCGACCGTTTACAAGATATTACACAAAAAGCAGATTTACACAACTTTAATTCATTATGCAGGGTGTCCCATGCCAGTACAAATAATTAAGGAGGTGATTGTATGGGAGGGGGTCCATCTGTCCACAGTTAGGATCTACAGATGATAGTATGACGAAAAATGGCACTCGCAGGTGTCCTTACGTTATAAGCCACAAATGTTGAACTAGTGCAGCTACTAATCCGTCCTTGGGTGTTTGGAATGGCAATTGAATAACAAGAAAAAAAGTTAGCTAAAAGCAAAAAAATCCCACTGACATAAACAGTGTTAACTGTTCCTCAAATACCAAAAATTTGGTTTTTTAAAAACTTTTTATCAAACCAAATTTTATTGGAAAAAACGGTGTTATTATTTTTTTTATGAATGATGCAGTGTTGTTCCTTGTAAAATTCGCTACAATATACCTCTCTGTCAGCATGCCTCTAATACAAAAATTTCGTATTATTAATATTGTAGCATTTCAAGAATGCAGTTTTGTATGGAACTATGATTTTAAACATTTTATTGCGATTTTTTTAACATTTCAAATAACTTTATATGAATTTAGTTGTTCGACCGTATCGCCATGTGCGAATATTTTAATCCATAATTATAACCACGAAAGTCATTCCATTTAATGCCTTCACCAAACTTCGCTTCCCCGCGATGATATTGTCCATTCAAATTACTGGAAAAAGGCCAAAAGCCATTAGAAAAAATGTAATTTGCATTGTACAGTTCGGCTGTCACTTGAAGATTTTGTCTATTCTTACCTATCGTAGCAAAAATCAAGCCACCAACCACTCTTTAATTTCTCAGCGCACTTCGAAGGTGAATGATCATTGTCACTTGTGCTGAATTTTTTTCCAAGATTAAATTGTAGTGCATCGCCCGCATCACCGCTATACGCACCCAACTTTGTTAAATCATATTGGCCGGTCTCATTTCCCACCACAAAATCTGAGTACTTGGCAAATGTTGTGGCTCCTTCCCAGTCCTCCAATTGAATCCACAACTCTTGCGGTTTCGCCTGAGTTGTCAATGCATGTAGTTTGTCCAGGCCTACGAAAAACTCAGTTTTCAAATCACCAAAGCCATGTTGATATTCCTTCCAAGATCGATTGAAATCCACCAAACCGTCTTGTCGTCGCTGTACAACGGTCCAGGCTTTGCCATTCATTGGATCCTTCAGGCAGTACACATCGAACGGCTCCAAGTTCGAAGAAAGCAAATGCAATTTGTAGACACCACTCTGACCACCATTTTGAAGTGCCTCAGCACAACTTGAATACTGTGATTTATCGGTGATATTGGGCAATGGTTCTTCGTTGATTTGTGGTAATGAGTTTACCAATACTCCGGATTTTCCTTCTATCGCGCTTCGTAATGACTGCGTGCTATTCGCAATACTATTAATTTGCAGTTGAATAGTTTCTTTTAAATAGTCAATTTCACTCTTTACACTGGACGAAAGTTCGTTCATTTGCAGCTGAACCTTGCTGATTTCATTTGTCACATTAGCCGCAATCATGTCACTAATTTCGCTTTTCAATAAATGGCTTACATCCGACAGACGAATGGTATGTTTGCATTGACAGTTCACAAATGTTTGCTGAATTTTCTCTACGATTTCACTTTTCAAGGAGGCGAACTCTTGCGCCAAACTGGTTGGGAGTTGCACTTGGCTAGGGTTATTTTTCGAGCAGGCTTCGGGGGATTTGTTGGCATCAATTGCGTGTTCCTTAGTAAGTAATTCTTTTATTTCCTTTAACTCCTTTTGTAAACTAAAATGGAAAGTCGTTGGGGTAGATAAAAAAAATTTATAAAATTTGGGATATTATACCTGAGGTTGTTCAATTCCATTTTCAAACGCATATTGTCGGTGACCTCTTTAAGGAGCTGCACTTGATCGGAAATATGTTGAAATTGGCTTTCATCCACAGTCTTTATTAGATGGAAGTTATGAATTATTTCGTAAATAAATGAAATTATTTAGAAAAACGTATCCTTACCTCTGCCTTCCCATCATTTGGATTGATAACAAAGTCCGCTGCTTCCGTTCGAATTATTATAACCAACAAAACTGGAACAATTATAAAAATTATGTTATGCATCTTAGCTCGCACTCTGTGCAATTGACACTGATAATGATTTGGCGAATATAGGTTTTATGTTCAGCAGCCAAAGTTATTGTAGAATAATTTGTACACTACACCGAAGTGGTTGAGGTATATTTGCGTTGATCAGCGTTCAGCAAAGGTCGAACCGAAGCTACTCAAAATTAAGTGTTGAGTGTTTAGTAATCTACTGAAAGTTCAAGCGATTCTATATAGAGTAGCAAACGTTCAGTGTCGATCTCACCAAATTAGAAGCAAAGAAGCGATTATAAGCCACCAAAATAAATATGTTCTCAGAAACAGCTGCCGATAAGCCGGGGCTAAACAGGCGAACACATTAAATGGGGAATTACCAAGAAAAACCATTTTTGCTAATCGACTGCTCACAAGGCTAAACAACGGAAAAATAATGAGAATATTGAATCTTCAGTTCGGGCAAAGAGCATACATTTTGGAAAATACAAAAGGACAAAAAATAATAAAATTTTATTAAATAAAAAATCATTTTAGAATCGGAAAAAATACAAAATTGTTGGTTGCCCCGTTTGCTTTTGTGAAGAGGGAATATGTCCCTTTTCAGAAAAAACGACGGTTATCGAGAGAACCAACAATTTCGTATATTTTTCTCAATCTAAGAAGTATGTTGTATGCCCTACACCTCATGAGGTATGGGTACACTCAAAGAATTTTTTCGTTTGTAAGAAACGAAAAATTAGACAAACACACTTCGTTGGTTGTTTCGTTTGCGCGCAACGTTTGAGTAACGAAAAAAAAATAAATTTCAGCTCAGCCACATACACGCTGTGCCACTGAGCTACTTTCGTTCTGGTCGATAAAAACAAAGCATATATTGAATTCGTTTAAACGTTTATCAGAAATTAGCTTTAAATTTGCAACAATTTAAAAACGTTTCCAATAAAAGTAAAATGCAATACTTTCATTGGAGAAGTTTTTAAATTGTTGCAAATTTATTTATTTTTTGAGGCAAAACGACTTAATTTGGAGCAAATGTTTTTTTGTTTGGTTTGTCGCGGCATAAATTCGCTACAGAATTTTGTGTGCTGTTATTGTTGTTTGTTTGTTCTTGTTTTGTGTTTTCCCTTTGTTCGGGGCGACGGGTGAACAAAACCGAAGGGAGAAACACAAACCGAAAGCGCGCACTGAAACTTGTTGTTATATTATTCCTGTTTTTATGATATTGTTCTTTTTATACCCCCACACTCACTGTGGCAGGGTATACTAACTTTGTCACAACGTTTGTAACGCCCATAAGGAGGCGTGTCCGGTATGGAAAAGTATATATATTCTTGATCAGCATCACCTCCTGAGTCGATTTAGCGATGTCCGTCTGTCTGTCCGTCCGTCTGTCCGTCTGTCCGTCTGTCCGTCCGCACGATAGCGGTCGCAGTTTTGGAGATATCGACTTGAAACTTTGGGTACATGTTTTTCTCGTGAATACTGAGATCAAGTTCGAGAATCAGCCAAATCGGACAAAAACTGGGCGTGGCTCCCATACACCGAAAAAAAGGTAAAAATTTTTCAAGTCTTTTTTATTGTTGTATTCCATTGGAAATGTTTAGAAACGTATTTTTGACATGGTCCGAGGTTCCGAAGCCACATATATAAGGGTCTAAATGGGGTCCTGAGACCAATTTTTTTTTTTTTCGGATTTGATTGGAAATTTTTAGAAATGGATTTTGGACATGGTTTGGTCTCCAAAACCACTTATAATTGGCTAAAAATAGGGACTTGAGACCACAATTTTTTATGTTCGAGGTACTTCTTTCTACTGTGTGGGGGTATTTCAACTTCGGTATAGCCGAAGATAGTCCACTCTCTAGTTTTTATTTAATATTATAATGAATTTTAAGTTTATAAAATAAATATGTACTGAACTGAACTGAAATAAATGTGGTAACGCTGATAGCGTTCCACGGTATATTCAATAAAAAAAATATTTGAACAAATATCACTAATCTGTTTTTTGATTTAAATAAAGCATGCTTAGATCTTTCTTTTGATATATAACTTCTTTTGATATCGCACTTCAGTAGCGACCGTGGTGTATGATTGAAAAGTAGTATTTCAAAAAAGTGGGGAAAAACAGCGAAATGGCGCGACCTTTCCGCTAAGAATATTTTTCAGTGTTACAAAAAGTTATATATTACGGATGTCTGTTTTCTATTATTTGAGGAGAATATCAATGTATAGTAAAACGTATTTCATAAATTATTTTATTACTTCAGTGCTACTTTTTTATCACTTTGCATTTTGCTGTTACCATATGGGCACGCTCGTCACAACCCTAGTAAATTTAATTTTGTACTAAGAAATATTTTTTTTTAGCATTTTTGATGTAAAATTCTATATATTTTATCTACAAATTGGTTTTAAAGTAAGATTGTGTACTTGTTATACTTATGAAAAATTAGCATAGCTTCTTGAGTGGATTTTGCCACATCCGTATGTCTGAGTGTCATTCAGTATGTCCATCCTTCTGATTGGTAAGAAGATTGAAGCAAGCTAGGCGGTCCAAACTTTGGACTTAACTCCTGCAGGTGGTAGAAGGAGTTGGTATTGCAAATGTGCTGAATTGGTCAACTGCCACGCCTACCTTCCATAAAAGTGAAAATCGTCTTTAGTAACAAATATAACCCAATTTCATGGCAATACCCCGATTACGACATGACATCATGATAGCTAGGTCATGCCGAGCTTATGAATGTAAAAATTCTACATCTAAAAAATGGAGCACATAGTGCTGTGAGTACCGTCGGTGGAATGAGCGGAAGATGGCGACCAGGTATCAGATGGAAAGGTGTACGGCATATATAGATTCACTTCGACCGGCTGAAACTTACTCACTTGTTTTTTTAGCAAATTTACATTACGTTGAAGACATTTTGGCGAGCACAATTTTCCTCGATTTATCCGGCTGGAGAAGAAGATTAGAATTAAGATGACGGAGGTACTGCCGATGGTCTTCATCGAACACCTCTTTTACAGCCATGTAAATTGTGTATGTCAAATGATGACGAGGGCCTATCTAATTTCAGTCCATATGAAGATATTTTTAATGGCGGACTGGTAATTAGGGCCAACCTTTTCTAGTAAATTTGAGTACCTCCAGGACACTTATCAAGAAAATCCTAGTTAAAAACTGACCTACTTTACTAACTTTTTTCCTGGGGGCTATAAAGTTGTTTTTTTTGTATGCAAAAATGTGTGTTTTTTAATATCAAACTACTTTGCTGAAGAATCTTTTCCAATCAAAACTTATCCTGAATTTAAATAAATTTTTTTTTTTTAAATTATTTTGAAAAAAATTTTAAAATTAAAAAAAAAATTGTTGATTAAAATTTTTTTTACAAAATAAATTGTCAAACTTTCAAAAATTAAAAAAAAAATAGTTATAAACAATAATATCTTAAATTAGGTAATTTTGCTAGGGTTGTGACGAGCGTAACCATATGGTAACGAGCAGATGTGGGCAAACAGCAAGTGGTCCAAAAAAAAAAAGTTTGGAATTCGTTTCTTAGGTCTTTTCTAGGTAATCCTGAAAAAATCTTGCAAAAATTCCTATTATTTCGCTCTCGTCATTAATGGGTTAAAATAAAAGAAAAGCAAACTGTATTTCATTGGGTAGATATAACTGATTTATACGGCAGCAATAACCGTCAATTGTATTAGTGCTAACCAATTTTTGCCTTGCATCTAACCTGATTGTTCTAGTTAGATATAACCGAATTTTAGACTAGTAATAACTACTACTTTGGTTGTATCTAATTTTAGGTCATGTCTAGCATAAAAGAATTGGTAATATAACTAGTTACTAACCGGTTAGTTATGACATGAGTGAGCGAGTGCAATATACTTTCATGATATTATGATATAATAAACACGTGTTTATTTAATACGTGTAGGGTCCATATGTGTTCGTTTGTCTATTATAGTTTATTTTTATACCCTACACCTCATGAGGTATGGCTATATTCACTTTGGTCTGATGTTCGTAACACCAAGAAGGAGACGTGTCCGGTATGGAAAAGTATATATATTCTTGATCAGCGTCACCTCCTGAGTTGATTTTTCCCTATCCTTCTGTCCGTCTGTCCGTCTGTCCGTCCTGTTTTCTTGTAAACACGATTGCAGGAGCTAGAAGAAAGCTAGGGATCCCAAATTTTGGATTTATCCTTTTTAGGCACTAGAAGGAGTTGGTATTGCAAATGGGCGCAATCGGTCGACCGCCACGCCTACCTCCCATATAAGTGAAAATCGTGTATTTACCGAAATTTTCAGATTTCATCAAAACAGTATGAAATTTTGTGTAGGGGGGTTTTCCTGGTCGCTGATTCCGAATTTGATGTCGCATTTTCAAAATTCAAGATGGCGGATCCAATATGGCCCAGTAGGTGTAGGGTATATATATGTCGGCTTGCCCGACTGAATCTTACTCACTTGTTTTATATTTTTTTTATTTTGTTATGCCACTTTGCCTTATGTCTTAATTAAGCTAGTACTGTAATTATAAGATGTATTTCTTGTGCTAATTAATTAATAAAATGAAATGAAAAAAAATCTGGTTTATTAAAAAGGTATGCATGCTGTAGACTAGCATTCGACAATCTTGATCCCAGTCCAATAGTCCCTGGCAAACCTCGATATTGACGTCCTTAGCAAAGAAAAAAACAGCAAGTCTACGACTTTATGGTGTCAGAATCTCATAAATTCAATGAAACATACAGTAGAAGCCATTAGACTTCCAAAATGTAGTGTTAAATAACATAAATTACATTTTTTGTCTGGCGGTCAATTTGGTCAATTTGTTTTATGTTTTTTAATAAAAGTCTTTTTTGTTTAAGTTTTAAAATATTTGTTATTCTTTGTGTTTATCTTTTTGAATTTTGCCATCACATTGGTTTTTTTTTTTTTATTACAAAATATAATAATAAGCGGGCTAAAGCGTGCATATTTCGCCCGAATTTCGTGCTTATTTGCTGGTTTATTTTGGAAAATTGTGTGCTGTTTTTTCAGAGCCTCCTTCTTGGTGTTGCAAACAGCTGACCAAAGTAATTATACACTCAAAGAATCATTATGTTTGGAGAACGTTTGCTGCAAATATACTACTTTTAAATACAAACTTTAACGAAAAACCAAACAAAAAAAACATTTGCTCCAAATTAAGTCGTTTTGCCGCAAATAATAAACAAATTTGCAACAATTTAAAAACTTTTCCAATGAAAGTATTGCATTTTACTTTTATTGGAAACGTTTTTAAATTGTTGCAAACTTAAAGCTATTTTCTGATAAACGTTTAAACGAATTCAATATATGCTTTGTTTTTATTGACCAGAACGAAAGTAGCTCAGTGGCACAGCGTGTATGTGCGTAACTTCGAGTCAAGGCTGAGCTGAAATTTATTTTTTTTTCGTTACTCAAACGTTGCGCGCAAACGAAACAACCAACGAAGTGTGTTTGTCTAATTTTTCGTTTCTTACAAAAGAAAAAATTTCGTTGAGTGTACTCAGACCTCATGAGGTGTAGGGCATACAACATACTTCTTAGAATGAGAAAAAAAGGGACGTATTCCCTCTTCATGAAAACAAACGGGGCAACCAACAATTTTGTATTTTTTCCGATTCTAAAATGATTTTTTATTTAATAAAATTTTATTATTTTTTGTCCTTTTGTATTTTCCAAAATGTATGCTCTTTGCCCGAACTGAAGATTCAATATTCTCATTATTTTTCCGTTGTTTAGCCTTGTGAGCAGTCGATTAGCAAAAATGGTTTTTCTTGGTAATTCCCCATTTAATGTGTTCGCCTGTTTAGCCCCGGCTTATCGGCAGCTGTTTCTGAGAACATATTTATTTTGGTGGCTTATAATCGCTTCTTTGCTTCTAATTTGGTGAGATCGACACTGAACGTTTGCTACTCTACATAGAATCGCTGAACTTTCAGTAGATTACTAAACACTCAACACTTAATTTTGAGCTTCTACAATAACTTTGGCTGCTGAACATAAAACCTATATTCGCGAAATCATTATCAGTGTCAATTGCACAGAGTGCGAGCTAAGATGCATAACATAATTTTTATAATTGTTCCAGTTTTGTTGGCTATAATAATTCGAACGGAAGCAGCGAACTTGGTTATCAATCCAAATGATGGAATGGCAGAGGTAAGGATACGTTTTTCTAAATAATTTCACTTATTTGCGAAATAATTCATAACTTCCATATAGACTGTAAGCTCGTACGTCTTCGAAGAAAGCGAATTTAAAATAATGGCCAATCAAGTGCAGCTCCTGAAAGAGGTCACCGATAATATGCGCTTGCAAATGGAATTGAACAGCATCAGGTAAATATCCCAAATTTTTATATATATTTTTTTTTATATATTCTACGAATTTTCCATTTAGTTTACAAAAGGAGCTACAGGAAATAAAAGAATTACTTTCTAAGGAGAACGCAATTGATTCTAACAAATCCACCGAAGACTGTTCGAGAAATAACCCATGCCAAGTGCAACTCTCAACCAGTTTGGCGCAAGAGTTCGCCTCCTTGAAAAGTGAAATCGTAGAGAAAATTCATCAAACATTTGTGAACTGTCAGTGCAAACATACCATTCGTCTGTCGGATGTGAGCCATTTATTGAAAAGCGAAATTAGTGACATGATTGCGGCTAATGTGACAAATGAAATCAGCAAGGTTCAGCTGCAAATGAACGAACTTTCGTCCAGTGTAAAGAGTGAAATTGACTATTTAAAAGAAACTATTCAACCGCAAATAAATAGTATTGCGAATAGCACGCAGTCATTACGAAGCGCGATAGAAGTAAAATCCGGAATATTGGCAAACTCATTACCAGAAACCAACGAAGTCCCATTGGCCAATGTCACTGATAAACCACCACAGTATCATAGTTGCGCTGAGGCACTTCGAAATGGTGGTCAGAGTGGTGTCTACAAATTGCATTTGCTTTCTTCGAACTTGGAGCCGTTCGATGTGTACTGTCTGAAGGATCCGATGAATGGCCCAGCCTGGACCGTTGTACAACGCCGACAAGACGGTTCGGTGGATTTTGATCGATCCTGGAAGGACTATAAACATGGCTTTGGTGATTTGAAAACTGAGTTTTTCGTAGGCCTGGACAAACTACATGCATTGACAAATCAGGCTAAACCGCAAGAGTTGTGGATTCAATTGGAGGACTGGGAAGGAGCCACAAAATTCGCAAAGTACACAGATTTTATGGTGGGAAATGACGCTACCAAATATAATTTAACAAAGTTGGGTGCGTATAGCGGTGATGCGGGCGACTCACTAGAGGATCATCTTGGAGCTAAATTCAGCACAAGAGATAATGACAATGATGAATTAAGAATAAATTGCGCTGAGATGTTAAAGAGTGGTTGGTGGTTTTATGGTCGCTATATATTAAAGAATAGTTTTCGGGTTTATGTTTTCTGTGATAGGTAAGAATAGACAAAATCTTCAAGTGACCGCCGAACTGTACAATGCAAATTACATTTTTTCTAATGGCTTTTGGCTTTTTTCCAGTAATTTGAATGGACAATATCATCGCGGGGAAGCGACGTTTGGTGAAGGCATTAAATGGAATGAATTTCGTGGTCCTTATTATGGATTAAAATATTCGCACATGGCGATACGGTCGAACAACTAAATTCATATAAGGTTATTTGAAATGTTAAACAAAAAACGCAATGTAATTTTTTTAAATAAAGTACCGTGTCAAAATGTGACATGATCGTAATTTTTTTCATTGAATAGTTGCATATTTATACCCTGCATACCAGGGACATAACTATTATAAGTTTTATCGCAAAAAAGTTGCCGCATAACTATTACATTGCAATTTATATTTTTCCCATTGCCGATAACATAACTGTTATGATATGAAAATATTTGTTTTACGTTGCCACAATATTTATTGTGTTCCTTCGGTGGTAGTGATGATGGTGAAGCCTGGTTTTGGGTGATTCATGTCATTTGGGATTAGAGCAACCCCCCAAAATTATTTCACATTACCAAACCAAACTGCAGATAAATGTTTTTTAATTTGATTGGTAAAAATATATTGAAAACACAAAAACAGCTAAAACTAGAGAGTGGATTATCTTCGGCTATACCGAAGATGAAATACCCCCACGCAGTAGGAAGAAGTACCTCGAACATAAAATTATGTGATCGCAAGACCCTATTTTGAGCCACCTATAAATAGTTTTAGAGCCCGGACCATGTCCAAACTCCGTTTCTAAAAATTTCCAATCGAATGCAGCAATGAAAGAGACTTGAAAATGTTTACCTTTTTTCCCGGTGTATGGGAGCAACGCCCAGTTTTTCTCCGATTTGGCTGATTCTCGAACTTGATCTCAGTATTGAAGAGAAAAACATGTACCCAAAGTTTCAAGTCGATATCTCCAAAACTGCGACCGCTATCGTGCGAACGGACAGACGGACGGACAGACAGACTGGCATGGCTAAATTGACTCCGGCGGTGATGCTGATCAAGAATATAAATACTTTTCCATACCGGACTCGCCCCCTTATGGGCGTTACAAACGTTGTGACAAAGTTAGTATACCCTGCCACAGTACGTGTGGGGGTATAAAAAGGGAAAGAATATAAAAATGGAAAAAATAAACTTTACTAATCAAATGAGCATATAATGAAAATGTTGCAAAATTTAGAAATTTGTTAAAACGTGCTCCTGAAAATGATGGCGAAAGCGATGTAGTGGAGGAAAGTGATGTGGACGTAGTATTGTGTAGTAAGTTTATTTCTCAAATCATATTGAATCGTATTGCATCCAATGCAATATTTGGTTTTCCATACATTTTGCAGAATTTTTCAAAAAGAAGGGCGGATGGCCTTCGAAAAGAAGGTGAAGAAGGAAGTGGAACGCAGCCACAACCGTTCGAAGCAGCGCAAATTTTACAACAACAAAACGGCACGAAAAGAAAACCAAAAGTAGTTCAAATACAATAATAATGAAGTGATAATTTTTATTTTTTGTATACAATTTCTTTTAGAACAAAAGACTTATTTTGCCTTTTAGCCCTAGATGGCATTTCAATTGTTTTTATACCCCCACACTCACTGTGGCAGGGTATACTCACTTTGTCACAACGTTTGTAACGCCCAGAAGGAAGCGTGTCCGGTATGGAAAAGTATATATATTCTTGATCAGCATCACCTCCTGAGTCGATTTAACGATGTCTGTCTGTCCGTCTGACCGTCTGTCCGTCCGCACGATAGCGGTCGCAGTTTTGGAGATATCGACTTGAAACTTTGGATACATGGGCTAAAGCGTGCATATTTCGCCCGAATTTCGTGCTTATTTGCTGGTTTATTTTGGAAAATTGTGTGCTGTTTTTTCAGAGCCTCCTTCTTGGTGTTGCAAACATCTGACCAAAGTAATTATACACTCAAAGAATCATTATGTTTGGAGAAAGTTTGCAGCAAATATACTACTTTTAAATACAAGCTTTAACGAAAAACCAAACAAAAAAACATTTGCTCCAAATTAAGTCGTTTTGCCGCAAAAAATAAACAAATTTGCAACAATTTAAAAACTTTTCCAATGAAAGTATTGCATTTTACTTTTATTGGAAACGTTTTTAAATTGTTGCAAACTTAAAGCTAATTTCTGATAAACGTTTAAACGAATTCAATATAAGCTTTGTTTTTTCGACCAGAACGAAAGTAGCTCAGTGGCACAGCGTGTATGTGCGTAACTTCGAGTCAAGGCTGAGCTGAAATTTATTTTTTTTTCGTTACTCAAACGTTGCGCGCAAACGAAACAACCAACGAAGTGTGTTTGTCTAATTTTTCGTTTCTTACAAAAGAAAAAATTTCGTTGAGTGTACCCATACCTCATGAGGTGTAGGGCATACAACATACTTCTTAGAATGAGAAAAAAAGGGACTTATTCCCTCTTCATGAAAGCAAACGGGGCAACCAACAATTTTGTATTTTTTCCGATTCTAAAATGATTTTTTATTTAATAAAATTTTATTATTTTTTGTCCTTTTGTATTTTCCAAAATGTATGCTCTTTGCCCGAACTGAAGATTCAATATTCTCATTATTTTTCCGTTGTTTAGCCTTGTGAGCAGTCGATTAGCAAAAATGGTTTTTCTTGGTAATTGCCCATTTAATGTGTTCGCCTGTTTAGATCCGGCTTATCGGCAGCTGTTTCTGAGAACATATTTATTTTGGTGGCTTATAATCGCTTCTATGCTTCTAATTTGGTGAGATCGACACTGAACGTTTGCTACTCTACATAGAATCGCTTGAACTTTCAGTAGATTACCAAACACTCAACACTTAATTTTGAGTAGCTTCTACAATAACTTTGGCTGCTGAATATAAAACCTATATTCGCCAAATCATTATCAGTGTCAATTGCACAGAGTGCGAGCTAAGATGCATAACATAATTTTTATAATTGTTCCAGTTTTGTTGGCTATAATAATTCGAACGGAAGCAACGAACTTGGTTATCAATCCAAATGATGGAATGGCAGAGGTAAGGATACGTTTTTCTAAATAATTTCACTTATTTGCGAAATAATTCATAACTTCCATATAGACTGTAAGCTCGTACGTCTTCGAAGAAAGCGAATTTAAAATAATGGCCAATCAAGTGCAGCTCCTGAAAGAGGTCACCGATAATATGCGCTTGAAAATGGAATTGACCAGCCACAGGTAGAATATCCCAAATTTTTATATATATTTTTTTTTATATATTCTACGAATTTTCCATTTAGTTTACAAAAGGAGCTACAGGAAATAAAAGAATTACTTTCTAAGGAGAACGCAATTGATTCTAACAAATCCACCGAAGACTGTTCGAAAAATAACCCTAGCCAAGAGCAACTCTCAACCAGTTTGGCGCAAGAGTTCGCCTCCTTGAAAAGTGAAATCGTAGAGAAAATTCAGCAAACATTTGTGAACTGTCAGTGCAAACATACCATTCGTCTGTCGGATGTAAGCCATTTATTGAAAAGCGAAATTAGTGGCATGATTGCGGCTAATGTGACAAATGAAATCAGCAAGGTTCAGCTGCAAATGAACGAACTTTCGTCCAGTGTAATGAGCGAAATGGACAATTTTAGAGAAACTATTCAACCGCAAATAAATAGTATTGCGAATAGCACGCAGTCATTACGAAGCGCAATAGAAGAAAACTCCGAACTATTTCTAAACTCATTGGCCAATATCACCAATAAACCACCACAGCATCATAGTTGCGCTGAGGCACTTCGAAATGGTGGTCAGAGTGGTGTGTACAAATTGCATTTGCTTTCTTCGAACTTGGAGCCGTTCGATGTATACTGCCTGAAGGATCCGATGAATGGCCCAGCCTGGACCGTTGTACAACGCCGACAAGACGGTTCGGTGGATTTCGATCGAACCTGGAAGGAATATCAACATGGCTTTGGTGATTTGAAAACTGAGTTTTTCGTAGGCCTGGACAAACTGCATGCATTGACGAATCAGGCGAAACCTCAACAGTTGTGGATAGAATTGGAGGATTGGGAAGGAGCCGCAAGATATGCCAAGTACACAGGTTTTATGGTGGGAAATGAGGACGGCAAATTTAATTTAACAAAGTTGGGAGCGTATAGCGGTGATGCGGGTGATTCACTAAAGTATCATCTTGGAGCTAAATTCAGCACAAAAGACAATGACAATGATGGATATTTCATAAATTGTGCTCAGATATTAAAGAGTGGTTGGTGGTTTCGTAGTTGCACTGAAAGGTGAGAATAGACAAAATCTTCAACTGCCAGTCGAACCGTCTAATGCAACTTACATTTTTTCTAATGACTTTTTTTTCAGTAATTTGAATGGGAAATATCGCCGCGGAGAAATACCAAATGCCATAGCGCACCAAATTCGAGGCATTCAATGGGAGCATTGGCATGGTGATTTTTATGGATTAAAATATTCGCACATGGCCGTACGGCCGTCGGACAACTAAATTCATTTAAGGTTATTTCAAATGTTAAAAAATACGCAATTTAATTTTAATATATAGTTCCGTGTCAAACAGTGACATGTCCATAATCGTAATTTTTTTTCATTGAATAGTTGCACATTTTTGTGCAGGTTCGGAAAGGAAATTTGCAGAGCGCGGGTTGAAAAATACCCCTTCCTTACAGAGCTTTCTTGTAAATTATAATAAAAATACATAAATATGAAAAATAGAAGAACCAATGATGAGGTCTTGTTGCCGATGAACGAAGCTACATTTTGCAAAAAATATCAAAATCTGACAACATCTGACTCCAATAGGTAACTATGAATTTAGTGTTCGTTTCATCGAACGCTGGCGCTTTTATACTATACACTAGACTTCCATACAAATTCGATTGCTCGCCCATATATGAGTAAAGAAAGTATTACTACATTTTTCTTCTGGCACACGGAGTAGTTTCTGAAGCAGTGTTCTTCCAATTCAACCAATTTGTAAGCATTTATTACGTTTCTCAGAAATACTCTCTCAGTACTCATGTAGTCACTGCACCCATGCGATAGTATTTATATGAGATTTGTACAATTTAAAACACATCCTTGCCAGATTTTTAATAAAATATTAATGACACAGCAGAACACAACAAATTGCAATTAAATGTTAACAGCAACAAAGCAACGAATCTGCAACAAATGCAAGCAAAAATTAAACAAAATTAAAATTCCACACCAAAGACGACACGAGCACAAAACCGAACAGAGAACAACATTTAAAAAAAGAAAACCAAATCGAATTTTAACAAAACCAAAACAACAAAAGGACCAACTCCCCGTGCAGAGGCAGGGGTAAAAGTGCCAAACGTTTTCCAGCATATTTACAAGCGATAAAACACAAACACATGCAGGCATGGGAAATGTACACATATACATATGAAGACAGAGCGACACGTGCACTACGAAATGCCGGACATTAATGTCCTTTTGTGGTTTATTTGTTGGTGTGGCAGCCATAGAGGAGCACAATTGGTCATTTCGGTATCAGTTCGGTGGACAGGCACAAGCAGGAAGCTCAAAAGCACAAACACACAATCACACACACATGTATAGAAAACCATCAACAGGACCCCTTGAAGTGGGGTCCACAAACGTATTTATGCTCATTTGGTATGGAAGTTGTGTCCTTTTGGTAATAAAATTAAAAACTATTTTGGAATAGTTTTTTACACTTCGGTTATATAATTTTCTGTGTTTTTCGTTTGGTATAAAAATTTCATTGGTCATTTGGAATATTACATGAACGAGTTGTTGTGGTTTGTGTGTTTGTTGGTGTGTGCCTTAAACGGGCAACAGCTGTACTATAAAGGAAACGCTGAACGTGGAAAGTATTTAATGAAAACGGGCTAGGATTTCATGATGATGATTTTTATTTTCCACACGTGACATTTCATAGAAAACTTTTCGCTTTCAAATGAATCACAGCAATTATTCCTTTTAGTTTTTTGTTCGAAAGGACAATTCATTTTAAAGCTGCAGTCCTTAAATTTGTGGTGGCTGGAACTCCAACAAACACTCACAGTGCTAATAGAGCACTGAACCCATTAATGGCTTGAACATCCGCCAAACGAATAGGGCGTAGGGCGCTGATCATAAAAAGGACCACCCGCTTTAGCAGTGAGGTATGACGGTTCGTTCGTTCGTTTCGTCCTTCATTCATTCATCCATTTTAGTGGCGATGACGTCGCGACATTTATGTCATCGATGTCCTGCTGTTGCTGATGTCAATTGCAACAACAACAAGGCGAGCACGAGCGCGACCACCACCAATAGTAGCAACAATTACTGCAATAAATACAACAACAACAACAACAACAACAACAACGACAACTAAAACCATAGCTCGACTTTCCATTAAATCTAATCGCATTAAATGAGCAGAAAAATGTGCGACAACGCCACAATAAAAATAAAAATAAAAATAAAATAGAAGAAAGAAGAGGAAAAAGCGTAGAAGAACCGCGAAGCTAGATCGCAACCGTTGACAGTTATCGCAAATTTATCGATTGGCTATTGAAATGCGATTCGCCTTTGCCCTATGCGACTACTCGCTGGCCGTACTTAGTGCCGTACTGGCCAGGGGGGGTTGAAGTAGGGAATCACAAGAATTAATTACAATTACACTGTTCGTTAAGCGGATGAAGCCACAACATACACACACACAGCGACACAGCAACACAGAACGCGACCGGGTACGAAATCAAAAGCGAAATAAAATTAAATTGACGGATTTATGGATTTTTTATTTTGCTTTCGCTTAAGTGGGTAGCATTTTAGAAAATTGATAAGATTAAAGAAAAAAACAAATTAGTTGGCATTAGGGGTATTTCAGGGAATAGTAAATTGATTTGAAGAGACTAGTTCGAACGGTAGTTAATGGAATTTTTAAGTTGAAATACTTAAGTAGCTACTGTGGTGAGAACTGGTCACGGTAAGCAGGTTAAAAGGCTAGTCCCATTTGGTAATCGAAATTATCAAACAAATTGAAGAAAATTGTTGTGTTAAATTCGTTTCAAAGCTCATGTCAACCGATTATAACCGTTTTAACACAATTTTTTATTATTTTATTGAACAGTGGATCGATCCAGTTTCACAGCCACCATTTAAGTGAGATTGCTATTCACAAGAGACGTTTCCCATGAACTTTAAATGGCCAACCCCGAGCATTTAAAGGCCATATTACACGGAGCAAAATGCTTGCTGAAATCATGCGTTATAGGAATCAATTAAGTAAAAATTAGTCTCGATATTGATCCATTAATTAGAAGTCAATAATCAAGAATTCTTAGCCCTTTCGCGAATTTGTTACCATTTGGCAACATCACACTTTAAGACTACGTGGACCAGCCTCGGTACAATTTACAAAAAAAAAGGTAATGCCATTTTTTTCGTTGGTTTATTAGAAGTATTTCTGTATAAACATTTTTTTTTCGGTTTGTAGAATAGCAACAATTTTCGTTTTTTATTGCACCATATTGACGCGAGAAATTTTTTACCGAAAACATCACTTAAGAAATTGAAATTTAATTGTTTAAAAACAATTATTTTTAAAAAAGTGTTGATGCAATAATGTAAAGAAATAGTCATACTACATGTTTGCATTTTTAAAAATTCAAAAATTTAATTCTCGTAGCTGTGGCGATTTTTTTAAATGCACGTGTTGCCATTTGGCAACAATTCCATTTAATGGTATATTTTTTTGGACGTGTCTAAATTGGAATTTTGCGACAGTTGCTACACGTTCAATGAAAATATTCATATAATTTTGTTCTTCTCATTTTTTTTCAGCATTTTTATATTATATAACTATTGTATGCATTATATTATATGTAAAAAAGGTTTATGTTAAAAAAAAAATGTATTTTGAACTGTCATGAATAAAATTTATGTAAATAAATGCACACTTACAATGAATTTGACTTTGATTAACTTTAATATATAAGTAAATGTAAATATATTTAATGTATTTTTTAGGAAAAAATTTTTTTTTGTTAAAAAAATTCATTTTTAAATGTAATACATAAACTTATATAAATTTAAGCACATATCCAATAAATTTGATATTGAAAATTTTTGGACCGTTAAGCAAATTTGTTGCCAACATTCCAAAAAACTACTTTCAAATAACATTTTTTTTTCAAATTTGGATTTTTTATCACTATTAGCATGAATAGCAATAATAACCGGATAATAGATTTTTAAGGCTCGAAATGAAAAACATGTAGCGAAAGGGTTAATCATAAGAACTCTTAAAAGTGAAAATCATAGTTTGTGATTTTTGTTTGCTTGATTTGTTCCACTTAAACATGAATTATTATTTTCCCTTTTGACATAATCAATGACCAGATGGAATAAATTGTGCAAACAAAAATCATAAATTATGATTAAAAATTCATAATTTTAGGCTTAAGTGAGAAAAAATGAATCATTCGTAATAATAATTTGACCACATATTTACAATTAAATAAATTACAATTTTTTTTATTTGCTAATTTTTTTACTTAAGTATTTATTTAATTTTACTTTTTTATTTGCCAACTTGCTTAGAATAATTTATAATAACTTTTTCACAAATTCAGTTTTCCCGGGATTCGAACCGACATCCTCCTCTCCAGTCCGGACGCCTAACCGATTCGGCTACCCTGGCATTATTGTAAAAGCGTCTAAATGTATTGTATGTTGCTCAGCAATTGCAGTTTCACGTTCAGTTTCATGACCTAGTAAATCATCCATTATTCTTCAAGAATAATAAAATAAATCACGAAATTCATAAACCCTTATCATAATGTATTCACAATTCATACGCATAGTTTATGTACGAATTCGCATAATTTGTGACTAATATTCACAATTAATGATTATAGTTAGTAATTAAGTAACAATAATTTTATGGACTCCATAATCGTAAATTGGGTCCCTTTCATTGAAATTTCATCGCAGTGTCATTCATGGAAATCGATATCATCGATGCTTGCTCTCTGTCGAATCAATGGTATTTCTACTGAGTACGAAACCTTCTTCGACCTTCTTCGCTCATATACGATAATTTTATTATAACACTCCTCAATAAATTTGAAGAAGTTTTTACTTTCAAAAAGTTTAATACCCATTTTTTTTTGTAAAAAAATGTGCAAAAAAGTTTAGAAGTTATCGACATGTGTCCACTTTTACCAAATTAATGGCAATCGAATTTCCATGAATTACCATCCCTCTCCGTCCGTCATTTCGCACGATAACTGTCGTAGCTTTTGAGATATCGCCTCTAAATTTTGGCATTCCTCTTATTTTGGCGAATGATTGGACGGTATTGGAAAAGAACCACGCCCACCTGTATGTTTTCGTTTATCTTGAGAAATACTGAACCGATTTGGACGCGGTTTTTTTTCTTTGGTTGGAAATGGTGACGGGAACGAAGTGGGAATGAAACTGGAACGAAGTAGAATTAGAACAAAATTTTGAAATGGATCGGGAAATGGAAATTATCGATAAATATGGAAAAAATTTTGATAAAATATCGAAAAATTATCGATAATTTATAAAAAAATTACCAATAAATTATCGAAAAATTATCGATAAAAAATCGAAAAATTATCGATAAACAATCGATAAAAAATCGAAAAATTATCGATAAAAAATCAATAAAAAATCGCATGTGCAGGGTATTTTACATACGGTCAGATTTTTTCAAGTTTAAAAGGATGTGTGTTAGCTATTACAAAAAACATCGTTGTACATCTTTTTTTGGTGTGTCGTTAATATGAAAAATTGTATAAAAAATCTTGCGATTTTATAATACTTTTGTTGTTGTAATTTTCGTGTTGATTTATGAATGAACATTTTTGTAGTGCACCCACTCCTATTTATGTGTCAAAAGCTGGATTTCAACAAAATCAAAAAATGAACAATCGCCCAAAAAATATTTTTGGGCGATTTTTCATTTTTTGATTTTTGGGCAATTGTTCAGTATGAAGAATTGCCCAAAAAAAAAAAATTAAAAAACACCCAAATCAAAAAGTACCATTTTTTGGGCGATTATTCATTTTTGGTTTTTGGGCGATTGTTCCTTTTCGATTGTTCGCACAGCCCATTTCCACTTCTACTTCCATTTCGTTCCCGTTCAATTTCAAAAGAGAATAAACAAATTTAGGCGCAAACCATATGAACTATTGATGGGCAAGCTTTGCTCCCAGGTGGATTGTATTTATGAACGATGGTCAATATTCAGATTGTATCGAGCTCAAAATAAATTATATATTATTTATTTATAGTGCGTATGCCGCCACACGAAAGCTCTTTAATACTAATGTGAACCTGGGTTCAAAGCTTGCCCATCGATATAAGCATTCAAAATTAACACAGCTGAAAAACTGTTACATAAACGAATCCATCTTGCTTTAGGCTCCTTTGAAGCGTAATTAGTCCTATGAAAATTATTATCAAACATCGTCTTAAATCTTGAGTTTCTTGTTTCATATAGTTTAATGAAATTAGAATGGAAAGTAAAAGTGGCTCCCATTTTCAAAACCCAAATAAAAGCGAAATAGCGAGAAATGCCAAATTTGGAGTCGATAACTCACATGCTATGGCAGTTATCGTTCAAAATTTTTTTTTTTGTTTTGAAAAATGATACATGAAATTCTTAAATTCGGATTCGTATGCAAATACAAAGATGTGGCATACATTTTGGGGTGAGAAAAATATATACAGTGGCTCACAAAAGTATTCGTACACCCTTTTCTTTATGTTATTAGTATCAATGGAAAGGTCTATTCAATACCTTTCGAATGAGTACCTTTGACACCTTAATCCATTAAGTACACTTAGAGAAAATCTTGTTAGAAAAAGGACCTACTTTTCGAACTTTTTTCCTGGGGGCTATACATATTTTTTGGGATGCAAGTTGCGCTATTCCAAAACAAGCAACTTTGCAAAAGAAAGTTTTGTGATAAAAAATTCCCCTGAATTTTGAGAATTTTTTGAAAAGTTGAATTTTGTGCTAAAAATTACAAAATTTATTCATTTCCATACATAATTTCTGAAAACTCAACTTTTCAAAAAATTCTCAAAATTCCGGGGAATTTTTTATCACGAAATTGTGTCAGTGAGCCACTACACATAAAGAAAATGGTGTACGAATACTTTTGTGAGTCACTGTAGCAAAAATCGTATGTCCATAGTTTAATGTACCTCTCTGCCATTTCGCATTTGTCATACTTACAACTCTTAAAATATCGTACCGATTACTTTTTTTTAATTGACAATTGCATTTGTTACGATAGCGAATATTTGACCGCCATGTCACTCACACCAATTCACTAATGGATGCGTGTGGATTTATTGATACTTTGTGTACATTTACGCACACTCACGCATGCATGCACGAGCGCTCATATGCCCACTCGAGCTGACACAATTCCATTGTTGGCTTCTTTAAGTAATTAAATGTTGCTCGCGCATCTGAGGCCAGAATGCAGTCCATGGCCAGGAGATGCAACACAGGACACGCTGGCCAGCATATGTTTGTATACTTTATGCACATACGCTTAAAGCATACAGTATGGCTTGCAAACGGTTGCATTGTTGCGTGTGTGTGAATTTTATTGCTTTTGTTTTATTTTATAGTGAAAGTTGTTGTTACGTTTCTTTGTTGTTGGTGTTGCTATTGAAATTAAACTAGTGAATGATTTAAAGCAAGTCGTGATTGTCACTATCTAATGTCTAGGTGTGTTAATCCATTTCAGTATTTATAGTGTTGCCATTTGTTTCTGTTTCTGAAAAATGAGGCCTAAGTAAAATGTGGCCCATTTACATAAATGCCGCAAAATAAATCCCAAGTCATTTAGAAAAATTACGAATTACTTACAAGCATTTCCACAAAATGTGGCTTTGCATTGACAAAACCGTACCCTCGCCGTTGTCGTTACGGTGAAATCACCGTGAAATCCTTGCTTTATTTTTATTCGACATCATTTAAATTTTTATGTAGCGAACAACGAACAACGAACATTACAATAATAAATTTCCCATAAAGTATAACTCAAAAGTAAAACAGAAAGAGAGAGCACCCACAGATGTCATGCCACGCCTACATGTCCTCCTCACACTGTCCACTGTGGGTGTGCAATACAAAATCAAAAAAAAACGAAAGGAATTTAGTTAATTTTAAGATTTAAGGACATCATCAAAAAATTTTACGTTTCATAAATTCTTATTTCTTTGCGTGGAACTTTTCGCTTGGACCCCCACCCAGCAAACGAATTTGCTTAAGGTCTTCTTTTTTGCTGTACTTTCCTGGGTGTTTTGGTTGTTTGCTTTTTTTCCTTTCGTTTTGCCAGTGGTAATCGCTGAAGGGCGACGCTGTATTTTTGGATACTTTTGTTTCTCGCTTCAGCGTCATCATCATTTGCAAAATGAACCACAAAATTGTTGTCGGAAAAATGTTGCCATAATAAAAATTGTTCAACATTATGAGGCAAAGTCCTCCCTTGTTGGTGAGGCAGAGTTGCCGCAGCGAAAGACAAATTAACGACATCAGAAATTACAATGCGGAAAAATGTTGCAAATCGCTGCGTTTTCACGCTAACAGGCAGCAGGCAGCAGGCAATGGTTAACTAACTTTTAGTGAAGCTTTGCGAAACGATATAAGTTTCGAGTTGAAAAACGAACAAAGTTGTGTGCTCTTTTCGGTGGCCATCTCTGGGTTTTCGTGTGTGTGTGTGTGTGTAGATATGTGTGTGGAATGGACCCTGACGATTATCCTTTATGAGTGTCCATTTATTCCTGTTCGGAAGCAAAAGGATTTTCATTTTTATTGAACTGTAACAGTGAATTGAAAAGTACATTTATGTTTTATATTTCCTCCCTTTTTTTTTTTAAAGAACGGAAGCATTTCCCATTCAACGGATTTATTGAAGTCCGAATGGCGATAAGACAATATGCAAATCATACTCAAAAGCAATCAAGAATTCAAATATCGGATTATGGACATAAATGAAATGTGTTTGAGGGCAATGAGTGTGCGCTGTATGGGAAAAAGTTTATGATTTTCTTTTCAATTTGTTGCCGAATCAAGTGAGATCAAAAAGTCTTAGCGAAATATTTTCATTTTCCCAAAAAAAAAAAAAAAAAAAATCGTTGATAATTTCAATTTACTCTAGGAATTGTTTCACCTCAAGTTTGAGAGAACTACAGTTGCAGTCGCTGTGAAACAGATTCATGTCGTTGTATTGGATTTTTATATCACAGTATAATGCCCAAAATATATATGAGAAAAAACGTTTTTTCTTACAGGCATTGGAAATTCGTCAAAAGAAAAGACGGTAAAAAAATAACACCCACTGCAAAGTGAAATTCTTTGTTCATATACGCCTAAAGTGTGTAATACCTTGTAGACACATTTTACACACAGATTCGCGTGTATTTCTAAGTAAGAAGTGTATAAATTTAACACATATACTATGTATGTTTCTAGCCCACCATAACGTAATTATAGCGCAATAGAGCAGCGAAAATTGTGTAATATTAATCGTCTACTATGTAACTCACGAAAACCTATTCTGTGCGTAATTATAGCGCACTTAAACAGAGGAAAATTTGGTTATTAAACTGCTTTTGAGAACAAAAGAAAATTATAGTAATTTCACGGATCTACACAGAAAAAAAAAGGTCGGTAAAATTAACCGAAAAAAGTGGTTGCATTTCAAAATGTACGCATTTCAAAATGTATGAAAATTGTAAATTTTTTTACCGAGTTCGTCGGTAGATTTAACCGACAAAAAATGTTAAAAAAAAAATAGTTAAAATAACCGAAAAAAATTGTTGTTGTACAGAAATTGTTGGTTCTTTTACAGCAATTGTTGGTTAAATTTGAATTTTCACCAACTTGTGCAATTTACCATTCGCGCATCTTCAGTTGAATCGTTGGAATTCAAAGAAGGAAGAATTCCCAATCGTGTTATGAATGTTGTGCCTTAAAGAGGCAGCTTGAGCAGAGCCAAACAGAGTTTTTTGCTTGTAATACTACTTTTGGAAAATAAGTGCTTGTGTCAGTTATGCGCTCAAGCTAATATTTTTTTTTTTAAACATGCAATCTTGCATTTTCGAAATATATTTTTGTGTTTAATATGTTTTTTTTGGTTGTTGGGGTTTGTTTTCAAATGAAGAAAAAAATTAATTCATCGAAAAAAGTTTTCTTATTAAAAAACTAGAGAGTGGACTATCTTCGGCTATACCGAAGCTGAAATATCCCCACACAGTAGGAAGAAGTGCCTCGAACATAAAAAATTGTGCTCTCAAGACCCTATTTTGAGATAATTATAGGTGGTTTTGGAGCCCGGACCATGTCCAAAATCCATTTCTAAAAATTTCCAATTAAATCCACAAAAAAAAATAAAATTGGTCTCAAGACCCCATTTAGACCCTTATATATGTGGCTGCGGAACCTCGGACCATGTCAAAAATACATTTCTGAACATTTCCAATCGAATGCAGCAATAAAAAAGACTTGAAAAATGTTTACCATTTTTTTCGGTGTATGAGAGCCACGCCCAGTTTTTGTCCGATTTGGCTGATTCTCGAACTTGATCTGAGTATTCACGAGAAAAACATGTACCCAAAGTTTCAAGTCGATATCTCCAAAACTGCGACCGCTATCGTGCGGACGGACGGACAGACGGACAGACAGACGGACATCGCTAAATCGACTCAGGAGGTGATACTGATCAAGAATATATATACTTTTCCATACCGGACACGCCTCCTTATGGGCGTTACAAACGTTGTGACAAAGTGAGTATACCCTGCCACAGTGAGTGTGGGGGTATAAAAATGTATCGAAACAAATTTTTGTTGTATGTTTACAATTAAAAATTGTAAGCCAACAAATTTAAATGGTTTTCCTACTAAAAAAAATATGTATCGAAACAAATTTTTGCTGTATATTTCCAATTAAAAATTGTAAACCAACAAATCATTAAAGTAAATCAACCACTTCTCATCGGTTAGATTAACCGACGAAGAAGGGTTGAAGCGTTTGTGTATTTCATTAGTGTGTTATATGCCTTCTGTGGGTAAACCATACTTTTGTGTATACTGTCGATACTTTGAAAAAAACATCCATTCATGTTATTATAGCATGCAAAATTTTAAACGTGTGTTTTTTTATTTAAAAAAAAAATACACACTTTAAATGTGTGTTGTGTGTAAGATTACACACCAAAATATAGTTTCACTTTGCAGTGTAGATACCGCAACATTGACTGGCAGGAAAACGTAAACGAAAAACAGCTTAAGTGACAAGATGCGTACAATGACGTCACGACGCAACGTCTATCATAGCAGTTAACGAAGAGGCGGCATCTTTGTATTTGTCAGCCATGGTTTTATATTGCGAACACTGAAAGAACCTCGAATATAGAAAGGATTTCATTTCAGGGCCCCATTTTGCCCAATTTATAGGTAGTTTGGAGCCTCAGACCATTTCAAAAATCAGTTTCTAAAAATTATCAATTAATTCCACCAAAAAGAGCCCTATTTTGACGACCAAAACTACAATAAACTAGTAAGAGAATTTTCTTATGACTGACCGAAGCTAAAATACCCTGCACATACGAGTACGATACGTTAGCCCATTTTTCCATAATTTTTCGATATTTTGTCAATGATTATTCGGTCTTTTATCGATAATTTTTAGAAAATTTATCGATTTTTATTGGTGATTTTTTCAATCATTTTCCAATATTTATCGATAATTTCCATATCCTCGATCCATTTCAAAGTTTGGTTCCAATTCCATTTTGTTTCGGTATAATTCCATTTCGTTCCAGTTTTATTCCCATTTCGTTTCCGATATAACATCCAACCAAATATATATAAACGGTGTCTTAATCTTTTCAGTATTTCTCAAGATAAACGAAAATAATACAAATATGGCGGCAATTTTGTATGGGAGGTAGGTGTGATTCTTATACATTTTCAATACCATCCCGAAATCGCAGTAGACCGAGAGGAGCTCGGAAAAATTAAGAGCAACCTGAACCTACTCGCAAAAAAAAAGACCAGTAACTGGATTCACTCTATGATGAATGGAATTTCACTCCGCCCTCAACTGTAAATTCAAATTTATTTGAATTTTCATACTACCAAAGAAGGGATTTCCAAAAACAAAAAAAAATCCTCAAATAATGCACGTGTGTTTCAGAGATTTCCCGAAAAACTTCTCGCCAAAGAAGGGAAGACAAAAAAAATGTATTAAGTGCCACAATCAACAAATTGCAGAGTTCGGTAAACTTTTTGCCAAAACGCCCCCTATTGCCGGCGTAAGTCAAAACAAAAGGTGATGCGATTTAAAAAGGGATTTGCTGCAAACAACAACCAATGCGGCGAGATGTGCGAGAAAAAGCGCATATGTGGCAAAGAGTATTTTGTTATTTTGCTAGCGTACTGAGGCGGCGGCGGCGGCAATTTGGTGGCGGTTTGATTTGGTTTCAGTTTGATTGGGCCCCTTTTTCATAAGCGCATAATCCTATTTCGCGGTGAACTGCATAAATAGCAGACAGCAAGGAGAGAGGGCAGATAAACGCACATATATGCACATGTAGACAGGCTGATAGTTGAACAAGTGGAAAGTGGAAAGGTGAAAGGCAAATAGAGACATTTTCAATGGAAAGATGGTACGCCAGAGATAAACGGTAAAGGCTATTTAAAATCTCAATTAAAAGCTGAATTGGACAATTTTTTTTTAATGTTCGCAATAATTTTGGAGATTTCTTGTTTGGTTTTAAATGTTTTACCTTCTCTCAATCAAAATTTCAACCAAATGGACGCCTCCAGCAAATGCATTTTTCATGTCACGCATATGTCAAAAATTTAAGCAGAGGCCCTCCAAAAAAGTTGTTGGGTTCCCCCTTCTCGCAGAGCAGAAAGGATAATGCAACATGACGTTGATCGTGTTGATGACAACTTATTCGCTTTTAAGCTGAGCCGCTGTCTGAGAGCACCAAAGGGTGTTTTTTTTTTGTTTATCTTTTGGCTATGCTTGCCGGATTTACATATGCGGCCAAAGATAAGCGTAGGGCGGGCTGCGTTTTTTTTTTAATGCCCTTTAATACGTTAAATTGAAAGTATACACAAAGAGGAGTCAGCCGGAGAGGAAGAAGGGCACAAACCGGAATTTATTGAGCAGAAAAAAAGAGGAATTAAGCTTAAGCGCGGTTCCGACAGGACATAAGTGCCATGTCCTTTTAATGGGGTGTATGTGCTCGGGGATGTCTTCATGCAGTTGGGCTCTGTCTGTCTGTCGGCCTTTTGTTTAGTTAAATTTATTATAATGATTCGCTTAAGCGGCGGTCTGGCAAATGTGTATGTAAATTCACTTGAAACCGCTTTTTAATAACGACAATTTACCCAGCATATTTGCAAGCATCCCTTCTTTGTTTTTTCTCTTTTGGCGAGTCCTTCCCTCAAGCGGTTTTAGTAAGTGGCTAAAATATGCAAATAATCATAATAATAAAAAGGAGCCCTGATACACAATTCACATGCCAAACAAAAGAAATATGTGCAAGCATATTTCATTTATGAGCTAGTCTTTTCATACTCACTCATGAGAAGGAAGTGAAAGTAAAAGTCGCACAAAAAGTAGAGAAAGTACAAAAGGGAAAAAAAAGAAATGGAAAAAGGGATCCACCCAACAGGACACTCATTTAGCATAAATAACTGACTAGTCCTACACACACGCATACATTCCTATGTGTCCTTTAATTCACTTCCGCACACGCATAACCTGCAGTTCATTTACTTGAAAGCTTTGAAAGCATCAGCATATGAATGTGCCACTGAATGACTGAGCAACGATGCTCATAAAAATTCCCCAAAAAAAAATGTAGTTACTTTTACTATTTGTTAGCACTCCTCTGACGCCCTGTAATATGCAAAGTTTTCAGTGTTTATGTTTCTTTATATTTTACATGTGGCCATGTGGCCATGTATATGTGTGACCAACAACAAACAAACCCTTTTATGCTCACTTTTTGGTCTATGAAAAATGTCCCATGTCCTTTTTTTGTACTTGATGTCTTTTTTTTTGTTGTTGTTTTTGCTGTTGCATGCCATTACTCATAAATATCTTACTTTGGTTTATCATAATAATAAAATTTGCATAAAAAATATTTCAAATGAGTTTTATTTGCTACTTTTTTTTTCGTTCGTTTACTTTTGTTTTGGTTACTGTTGTTTTACGCAAGGATACTTTGCGAAAAAAAAGTACCTAAAGTTAGAAAACATTTTATTCGTTAGATTTTTTTTTGTCTGGAAAGACGAAGTTCTTTTGAACTTACTTTCAAGTGAGAGATGAAGGAGTTGCTATTAAAACAAAACAACATTTTTACAAAAACCAGTAAGTTTTCTTGGGTAACCTCTAGTTTAGTCAAAAAAATCCTTTTGAATTTTAATCCTTTAATATCCTAAAAGGTTTTCTACGAAACATTTTGAAAAAAATTTATATTTAAGTATGACCCAACAAAATACAAAATTTCATCTAAATAGCTTCATTGGTTGTGCTTAAACATTTTTTTTTAAGTTTCTCTTAACCCCTTTTTGGCTGCTGGCACTTATTCTACATACTAGACTTCCATGTGAATTCTTAGTAGTTAGGATAAGCGCCAGTGCCCGTTTCATCAAACACTTTTAAAAGGACATAAAGGGATAACGGTACGACAGCAAATTTTTTTACTAACGAAATTAGAATCAAAAAACCATAAGTAGTTTAAAACTAGAGAGTGAACTATCTTCGACTATGCCGCAGCGGAAATACTCCCAGTATAACAAAGTATAACTTAGAAGTATCTCGAACATAAAAATATGTTGTCTCAAGACCCCATTTTGAGCCACTTATAAGTGGTTTCGGAGACTCGGACAACATTCAAAATACGTTTCTAAAAATTTACTATCCAATGCTCCAAAAAAAAATTGTATCTGAAGACCCAATTTTGACATATTTATATGAGGGCTTGGAAGCTCGGACCATGTTAAAAATCCATTTCCAAATATTTCCAATTGAATACGGCAATAAAAAGACTTGGAAAATGTTGACCATTTTTTTTAGTTATATGGGAGCTACGCCCTTTTTTGTCCGATTTGGCTGATTCCCGAACTTGATCTCAGTATTCACGAGTACCCAAAGTACCCAAAGTTTCATGTCGATATCCCCAAAACTGCAATCGCTATCGTGCGGACGGACAGACAGACGGACATCGTTAAATCTACTCAAGAGGTGATGCTGATCAAGAATATATATACTTTTCCATACCGGACACGCCTCCTTATAGGCGTTACAAACGTTGTGTCAAAGTTAGTGTACCCTACCACAGTACACCCACACAGGTATAAATATATTTTTCGTAAAAAAATTCTTAATGGTTTAAAAAAACCAAAAAATTTTTAAGCTTAGAAAAAAAACCTATGTCACCTATGGCGTTTAAACACATCCGTTCCTCCGTGCGTCGCCATTCAATTTATTTAATTGAAATAGTTGTCAGAGTCACAGGATTTTTTTTAAATGCAGATTCGCTTTTTTGCTAAAATAATACTTACATTTTGTGAACAATTTTTTATTTTCTGTAGAAATAATAACAAAAAATAATTGAAATTTGCTGACAGTTTTTACATTTCACTTTTTATTAAAAGTACACTGCGTAGTGAACTGCGTTGTTCTTATACAGCTATAATATGTAAAATTCCCTCACGTGTGTACCTTCAGTATGCCTTTGGTAATTTGTTTCCGACACGTGTGTATTTGCCTTAGTGTGTTGTATGCCTCATGTGTGTTTAAATTCTCAATATCATTTTTGCGAGGTCCTGTGTTTTCACGAGGCCCTGTGTAACTGAGTAAATAAGTAAAGTGTAAAATTTTGAATTTCATTTTTCAAGGCATTTTGTTGTCAGAAAATTTTTTTATTTTACACTTTACCTTTTACTCCGTTACAGAGGACCTATTATAAATGGTGTAAATAAAAATAGCCATGTGTTAACACACGTGTTAATAAAGCTTGCCAAAATCTGGAACATATGATTTTTTATATATCAAAATAAATACACACCATAAAAATTTGTGTTGTGTGTTAGATTACACACCGAAAAATAGGTTAATTTTTGAAGATTATTTGTTTAATTTGTTAGGTCTTTCCACATTTATTGTTAAATTCTTAAATCTGGCAGCATTTTTAACAGGAATCCAACGTTAACTTTAGCATTTAGTTGAATTTAACAAGTTAATTAAATGAATTTAAATTTAATTTGTTTCGGTATCAATGCTAACAGTTCTTTCGAGGTAAAATCTCACCCTGCATTAACACGTATGCAAATTAAATAAATTCATATAATTTCGTAAGCCACAAAAATATTAAAAAAAAAGGATGAACACACCTAGACACTTTACTACACTCGCATACAACAAGAATATTTCATCTATTTCCCTACATTGGAACTATTTCAAAAAACGAACTAAATATTTTCCACATTTTTCATATTTTATCATATTTCCCCTATGGTTTCCCTAATATTTCCTACCTTGAGTCCTTGCATAAGTTTTTTTTTTCCTAACGCAAATAGAATAAAATAAAATCCGACTCCACTTCGTGATCGGATTAAATAGTTTATTATATTGTTGGGAGTAGCATTGAATTTGCCATCTAGTTTGCTTTTTTTTCGTTCATCTTATTTTACTATTTTTTTTTTAGGTTTTTTTATGTACAAATTGAAATAAAGTTCGTATTCAGTTTTTTCTAAAAGGATTTCTGAGAACTTTACGTTTATTGATTACTTTTTTTTTTGGTGCTCATATATGAAAACTTATAAATGCGCGTGTGGAAGATGTGAACTTTTCCTCCATGTCTTCCATGTCTTGGCTGCAGTACATTCAATTTTCCCTGCTGCCAATGCTTCATAATTTTCAATGACTTACCGAAAGGTGGGAAGACCTTCTGGTTAGGCTTATGGAGTGTATGGTTGAGCCTTAAAAGGCTTTTATGAATGGCGGTTCAATAGAAAATCGTGTGGTGGGCCAATATAATGGGCAAGGCTGCTTTGATTGAATTTAATGTGTGGTTTCGATGAGAAGTTATTGATCAGCTTATGGAGAGCAGGATGTCTTCTTTTAAATTGATGGTAATGGAAAGTTGGAAAATATACTACAAACTACTGTTAGTATAGAATGTGGTAGAATAGAAGTCGAGGAGAGTGCAGATTTGTTCATGGGTGACACTCAGAAATATCATTGGGTCGATATTAGGCAGTCATATGATCTGGGTCATTTAATTTGTATGCTTTCTTTTTATATTTTACTGAATTATAATCACATCGCTGCTTGCAAATACGGAAATTTTGCGCTAGAGAATGTAAAATGGGCCTCGTCGGTCATACAAATTTCCTTCCAAAAATCAGGTTCAGTGTCAACCATTCGAGCGACTGTTTGGCCGTATTCAAAGCAGCTTGGACGGTCTTTCGGCAAATATTCTTTTATATGGAAACAAATGCAAATCATCTTTCAAAATGCATCCCAAGGTGATTCCACTGACGACAAAATATTGAGCGCGGTGATAATACGACACATGTGGGTTCTCAGCAACACTACCTCTGACCACTTCAACCAGTTCCTAAATTTTTTTCCATATATTCTGCTAGATGTATGATTTCCGTACTATTACATTTTGATCCGCGAAAATTTTTGTTTTTCGGCCCACTCTAGTATCTATAGATACACCTCCTAGTGTACTTTAAGAGTACATTAACTATATTAATTCGCTCAAGTAAGGAAACAAGTGGTGTCAAACTTTGCATTTTCATCAATTTCAAAAATTTATCGTAACCACTCACGAAGAGTTTTATATTATGGTAATGTTACTAAAAAAATGTTAGTTCGCTACACTGGTTTTGCTGGAGTGATTCGGCTAGTAATATCGAATGACCGATGTCGGATCGGACATATTTTACTCTCTCGTTCTCATTCCTAATTTTTCATTTTACATTGATAGTGCACAGAAAAAAAAGGTCGGTAAAATTAACCGAAAAAAGTGGTTGACGTATAGCATTTCAAAATGTATGAAAATTGTAAATTTTTAACCGACAAAAAATGGTAACCGAAAAAAATTTTTGTTGTACAGAAATGGTTGGTTCTTTTACAGCAATTGTTGGTTAAATTTGAATTTTCACCAACTTGTGCAATTTACCATTCCTGCATCTTCAGTTGAATCGTTGGGATTCAAAGAAAGAAGAATTCCCAATCGTGTTATGAATGTTGTGCCTTATAGAGGCAGCTTGAGCAGAGCCAAACAGAGTTTTTTGCTTGTAATACTACTTTTGGAAAATAAGTGCTTGTGTCAGCTAATATTTATTTTTTTAAACATGCAATCTTGCATTTTCGAAATATATTTTTGTGTTTAATATTTTTTTTTTGGTTGTCGGGGTTTGTTTTCAAATGAAGAAAAAAATTAATTCATCGAAAAAAGTTTTCGTATTAAAAAAATATGTATCGAAACAAATTTTTGCTGTATTTTTTAAAATTAAAAATTGTAACCCAACAAATCATTAAAGTAAATCAACCACTTCTCGTCGGTTAGATTAACCGACGAAGAAGGGTTGGAGCGTTTTTAACCGTCGTTTTCGGTTAAATCTACCGATTTTTTTTTTGTGTGTGCCGGCCTGAATAACATCAACCTTAACAGCTGTTGAATTGAATAATAAAGAAAATCGTAAATATTTTCCATTTAATATCAAAGAAATTTCTGATTTTCTACAAAAACCTAACCTCAAATATTTCAAATTTCTTTCTCTTCTAGAGCTGAGGTTTTGCCTAAGCCTTTTTGTTTGATTGTTCACTTGTTCACTTTACATGCTTTTTGAGGTTCTATTCACAATTTCGCCAAATCCTTCGTCCTCACTAATGTCAGTTCCGTTGTCAATCCAGCGAATGCCCAAAGGTCACACCGATGTGCCGCAAAGTACGTAGAAGGGGAAATTCAAAAACAAATGCAAGCAATTTACTCTAAAAACAAGGACCGCTTATGACGATGACGATGACGATGACAATTATACGCAATCAGCATGAAATTGTTAATAAATTAGCATAATGCAATTTGGAAAGCCTTTTCGCATCCAAACATACACACGCAAGCATACACAGTCGGACAAACAGGGCAGACAAGCAGAAATGCAATTTTTGATTTTGACTGAATGACGGCATGGCTTTTGCAAAATAGAGGCGTGGCTGGAAGGGCAAATTAATTATGATTGCTTGATTGCATCAGTTGGCTGTTGCTGTTGTTGTTGCCGCTCCTTCTGCTGCTAATTGAAGGTTATTGTTTGTTGTTACAATTCAACTTGTATTGGCAGAGGCAAATGTTTTTATTCACTGTCCTCTCCACGCTATCATGGTTCGGTTGTTGACAATTGTGCGAATGCTTAAAGGCATACAATGTATGAACGGAACACACACAAACACATACTTTGAAATTATCATTAAAATTGGTAATATTTTGTAAATTTTGTTCTTGTTGTTGCTGCTGCAGCCTGCCTGTCCGCTTTTACACAACAATGTTTGACGCTTCGCTGTTCGCCGCACTACTCTTGTGGCCAAAATTTATTCGGTCTGCTTGCGGCGCTTTTGAAAATTTGCAATTTTTGAATGCATTCTCATGTCAGTGCGGGAATTGTGCCCGAAAACGCTTTTCGGAACTGACGATTTTGGCGGTTGGGGCTGCCTCAATTGTTGGGTTTGGTGTTTGATTTGCAAATTTGCAATTTGCGGGAGATATTTCAATGCATCTGCTCTGACGAAGCAGAAGCCATGTGCTGGTTTACTGCCTACTAACTTTGCAGATGACGTCTCAAATTTATCCTTTGTCCCACTGTACCAACTCCTTGTTTTTTTTTAGTTTGATTTTTCAATCAAAATGTTGTTCATCTTTTGTATAAATTTCAGCATAATTTCTTAATTAAATGAACAACAACATAATATGAAGAGCCCCCAAATTATACTTGGAACTCCACCCTAAAAAAAAAAACACAAACCCAAAGTTGGTCACAAACCAAAAGTGAAAAATTATGGCAAAATCAGCACCGAAAACAAGTCATCGTCGTCGTCGCCGCCGTCGCTCCGCTGAATACGGAAGCCATTCGCCACCGCATATGGTAAACAATAATTGGCATTTGGCTTCTCTTCATCCTCATCACAATCGTCGTTGCGTCGTATATGGCGAGGGGCTCGCGCGCACCTATATAATCAAGCAGCATGATGATGTCTTTATTTTGTCGGGTCGCTGGATGGCACCACGTACCGCGTACCGCCACCACCATCGAAATGCAGTCAGTCGCTCGTAGCGGAATTCATTTGAAACAATTTAATTTGGACTGCAGACAAACGGCAGTTGCGATGGCGGTCCATGTACGCGCTGAAGATATTTAATTACAGGGTAGGCGGCCGTGGCGACGCTGTATGCGAATGAGTTATTGTGCTGTGAAGTTGGTGGGTACCTACTTGAATAAAAAAAGGTTATATATTTTTTTTTATAAAAAAAAAAAAAATTAAAAAATTTTAAATTTGTGATTAATAAAATATATATTTTTTGAATGCATAAAAATAAATAATACTTGTTTTAGAGAGGCGTAGAGTCAGGTTTTTATGTGACCCAAGGTTACTAAGCCCAAGGTAAGGAAATCATTTAAATTACCCAGGCAGATATAGTAGCATTCCAAACGGCAGCTGAGATCTTTATAGGGACGACTTTCAATTAAAAGATTTATGTCCTTGTGGACAATCGAGCCGATATTAAGGCTCTTAAAAATGTATCAATGTAAGGGAGGTGTCCAAACTGAAAATCTTTCAATTGAAGCACTTCGCCTAACCTAACCTAACCTAACCTAACCTAACCTAACCTAACCTAACCTAACCTAACCTAACCTAACCTAACCTAACCTAACCTAACCTAACCTAACCTAACCTAACCTAACCTAACCTAACCTAACCTAACCTAACCTAACCTAACCTAACCTAACCTAACCTAACCTAACCTAACCTAACCTAACCTAACCTAACCTAACCTAACCTAACCTAACCTAACCTAACCTAACCTAACCTAACCTAACCTAACCTAACCTAACCTAACCTAACCTAACCTAACCTAACCTAACCTAACCTAACCTAACCTAACCTAACCTAACCTAACCTAACCTAACCTAACCTAACCTAACCTAACCTAACCTAACCTAACCTAACCTAACCTAACCTAACCTAACCTAACCTAACCTAACCTAACCTAACCTAACCTAACCTAACCTAACCTAACCTAACCTAACCTAACCTAACCTAACCTAACCTAACCTAACCTAACCTAACCTAACCTAACCTAACCTAACCTAACCTAACCTAACCTAACCTAACCTAACCTAACCTAACCTAACCTAACCTAACCTAACCTAACCTAACCTAACCTAACCTAACCTAACCTAACCTAACCTAACCTAACCTAACCTAACCTAACCTAACCTAACCTAACCTAACCTAACCTAACCTAACCTAAACGCCTTCATTTTTCGTTGAGTGATCCCAAATCTTTCTTATAAAGAAACTATAAGTATTTTTCTGTATTACGGTAATTTTGCTCTGCAGTATTCTTAGGAGTGGCACATACAATTTTTCCTACAATTTCCACTTTTAAGTGAATTCGGCCCATCAGATACACCAATGTCCTACCAAATAAAGAAAGCGATGTCCTAATCGGTTCTCTAATTCTCAGCATATAAGAAAATCTGGGCGGTAATTTGGTAGGATGTAGGTGTGATTCTTATCCGATGTTGCGCATTTTTGTTAATGCCGAAGTAGAGTCAAAAGAAAGAGGAATGTCAGTCGATAGCTCAAAAATTACAGGCGGACGGATATCGATATATATTATATGTGACAAGCCTACTTTTGGGCATTACAAAAAACCCGCTAAACACTTGGACATTTGTGTTATGTAAACAAATGATACTATAATTGGGATCTAATTTTTTTTTACATTCTTTAAAGTAATCGGTTTTTTTACTAAAAGAAATATTTTTTTTTAAGTATCTGAGAAGACTCCTTTAAAATGAAAAATAATATCCTTCCTTAAAAAATCAAGCAACTCCCAACAAAAAAAAAATAAGTCAAAAACAGTCTAAAGTAAAATACAACAAATTGAGACATCAAAACATAATGAGGACTAAACACCGACCGCATGTAGGAAGGCGTGGTTGGAAAAAAGTAACTAAGAAAAAAAACGCAAATATGTGTGAGTTAAATATGGTTGTGTGGGCAATGGTAGCCCTTTCCTTGCGTTACCGGTTCCGGCAGGTGTGATACCTTTTGTTCTAATTTTGATATATTCATATGGAGCCTAAAGAGTGAGATTCTACATGGAAATTTGTATGGCATTTTGAGTTTCTAAGTGACTTTTTAATTGCATTGCGTTGGGTTTTCGTTGTATTTTTGTTGTATTATTTGAATGTAATAATTCAAAGTCGCGTGCATCGTGGCAGCTGTTTGACATTTGCTATTATTTAAAGTTGGCGCTGGCTCACAATAGATAATTGTTCATAATTGATTTCCTGTTTTATTGTTCTTTTCTGAAATAGTTTAGGAAATTTCACCTTTCCAAATGCAATTAAATGTTAATTTTGTAAAGCATACCTAAAGGGTATTCTAATTTTTTGGAAACGTTAGAAACATGGGTATAATTTCCAAATACTTCCACTCTATTTCCAATATTTGCTCTTTTCTTTCGAGTCATGCCTGATTTCCTGCACTTTCACAAATCAGCGCAGACCAATGTTTGCCCACACAAGCACGCGTGCATACAAAACCCTTTTCTTCTCAGCCACGTTTAACAGGAATTTAATCCTCACTACCACAGTGACGAGAGTTTCCTAAGATCTCCCTTGTGCCGTAACAACAACAAAACTTACACCAAATTTACATAGTTTAGCGGAAAAGAAGAAGACGAGTGAAGTGAAGTGAAGTGGAGTGGAGTGGAGTGTGTGTTTGTGTGTTCAGAGTGTGGAAGAGACCCAAACCCAAAGATGCACACGCTGAAATAACAACAAAAGAGGGTTCAAAAGTTGACGACAGGATTTAATCCACGACAATTTATACAAGAGATGATGACGATGACTACAAGGACAGAATAGTGATGGTTGATGCCCATGCTTGACGCTGATGTTGATGTTGATGTTACTGGCGATGTGAGGGACGATAGCATTGATGAGTTTAACGCAAATAACTTAGCGAACAAATATACACACACACACACACGCACACACAAAGGCACTTGACAATGAATCCGTGCCGCGTGATTCCTTGTCAGATTGATTTGCACCGAAAAGGATTAACTTTTTGGCAAACGCACGCTTCGGATGCAGCTGGCTGGCTGGTGCAGCACGCGACCAAAGGGAAATAAATAAGAAATTGAATGTGTTTAGTGCAAATAGAAAAGGAGAACGATAAGGTGGGTGAATTTTAAATATACAAAAAGAAAAGGCTTCCGAACTGCTTCTCCAAGAGTTTGTAAAATGCGTGAGTGATTATGCTTAGCAACATTACGTTCAGTTCTCCTCTGACTCCAGCGGCTCATTTCAAACCCCCTTGGTTGTATTTTTGATTTTGCCTGTTGGCAAACACTCATCAGACATGCAGACCAACCGGAAGTTTGTTTATTTTAATTAGCACAAAAACACAAAGTGCGTTTTGCATATTTGACAGTCAGGTTCATGTCAAATGTCAAAGGCACTAGTTGAGCTGCGGTGCTGTGGTAGAAGTTCTAAAGTCAATATTTTCTTTGAAAGCCATTTTGTGTGGCATAAAAGGGGTAATTTTCCAATATTTCTTTGGATGTAGGGGGAGTCCAAGCTTTTAAAGTTTTTAAATGTTAATTGTAAAGCCAATAAATCACACCTCCTCTAATTTAAACTTCAGATTTGAGACGATACAAATCAAAGACTCTTAAGTCCACCATTACGGAAATTTTGTGAAATTCATGTTCTTGCATTTCCAGCCATCCGTTAAATTTTACCATTGCCTAACTTTATATTTGCATTGAATGTATTTTATTTAAATATAGTGTGAATGGAAAATTCTTATAAAAGATGAGGCTATGAAAAAAATCGATTTGTCGCTCCGCCTTCGGCCGCGCTTTAAGATTAAACCTGAAAATTAGGCAACAGTAAATTATTAATGATTTACTAAAAATGCCCATAACTCCGGCTTTGGTTGACCGCTTTTGCTGAAGTTTGGTGATTCAGAAAGGTGGACAAGAGTACTACTATAAGAAAATTGAAATCATCATTATCATTGGATCCTTGAACTCCCCGGGCAGCATAGGGCCTCAACCAAACATGTCCACCTAGTACGGTTTTTCGCCATCATTTTTATTTCGCTCCATGGTATTTCCTTCTCTACACAGAAATAAAAAAAGGGCCGGTAAATTTAACCGAAAAAATGGTTGACGTACAGAATTTCAAAATGTATGAAAATTGTAAATTTTTGTACCGTGCTGGTAGGTAGATTTAACCGACAAAAAATGTTAAAAAAATTGTTAAAATAACCGAAAATAATTGTTGTTTTACAGAAATTGTATGTTCTTTTACCGCAATTGTTGGTTAAATTCGAATATTCACCAACTTGTGCAATTTACCTTTCGCACATCTTCAGTTGAATCGTTGTGATTCAAAGAAAGAAGAATTCCCAATCGTGTTATGAATGTTGTGCCTTATAGAGGCAGCTTGAGCAGAGCCAAACAGAGTTTTTTTTGCTTGTAATACTGCATTTGTAATACTAATTTTTGGAAAATAAGAATTTGTGTCAGTTATGCACTCAAGCTAATATTTATTTTTATTATTTTGGCGTATGCCCAATCCATTGCCATTTACGGAGCTTGATATCACTAGCGATTGGAACGAATTTGCATCGTCTATATAGCTCGTCATTAGAAACCACATTTGAAATGGAGTACTAAAATTGTATATGCCTAAAAAAAAAAGAAATACTTTTGTTTGTTTATTTGAACTGAAGGGTCCTTGTGCACTTCAAGTGTTACGAGTACCTACTCCAGTTTATTTAGTTTCCAGTCGACCCGTCCCACCTGTAAGTGATTTGGAAATATCAAAGATTCCAAAATTCGCAAGATTACAGAGGTTGTGGTTTGTGAAGAGGTGGTATCGTCCGAAATTTCTTTGTCTGCCTCTAAGGAGTCTGCCGCCTCGTTCCCGTCGACATTGCAGTCTGCGAATACCCAAATGTTTTCCACCGTACTCTCGTGTAACAGCTGTTTTTACTCTTTCTTACAACGCAGTATTACATCCAGCTTCAGACGGTCAATCGACTGAGCTTTGACAGCCGTTTGGTTAACTATCAATGATGATTTTACAATCCCTACTACCTCTGCTTGGAATACAGTGTTGTGTCTCTACACTCAAAGAATTTTTTCGTTCGTAAGAAACGAAAAATTAGACAAACACATTTCGTTTGTTGTTTCTTTTGCAACCAACGTTTAAGTAACGAAAAAAAAAGTGTTCAGCTCAGCCATGATTCGAACGCGGGACGTAAGGTTTATAAGTTACGCACATACACGCTATGCCACTGAGCTACTTTCGTTCTGGTCGATAAAAACAAAGCTTATATCGAATTCGCTTAAACGTTTATTAGAAATTAGTTTTTAATTTGCAGCAATTTAAAAACGTTTCCAATAAAAGTAAATTGCAATACTTTTATTGGAAACGTTTTTAAATTGTTGCAAATTTATTTATTATTTTCGGCAAAACGACTTAATTTGGAGCAAATGTTTTTTGTTTGTTTTTTCGTTTAAGTTTGTATTCAAAAGTATTATGTTTGCAGCAAACGTTCTCCAAACATAATTATTCTTTGAGTGTAAGTTTAATAGATTTTCCGTAGTCTGCCCCAATGTGTCCGTCTTTTGACCCATCTGTATAGAGATGGATTCCTCGTCATTATCCCAGTCCTTTCTTCAATACGATCAGACCACCTGCAGTTGGATATAGCTTCATTAAGAAGATTATGGACAAAAAATTTGCCAATTTGACAAACTGGCAACAAATTGATGTGAATTGAGTGCTTTAGGCACATATGTATACACAGCAAGAAATAGAAATATATTTTGCAATTTTCTATTAATATCAAGTCTATTTGCCTCCCACCTTCGAGAGTCAACCTCCCCCATAAATAAAATGAAAAAACTCTAATGCAGCGCCGGAAGAATACTAAATAAGAAGAAGACACAACACATTCCAATCTAAATTGCTCTAGGATGTTGGGGCAAATTTTGCACTATTTAATTTCACCAGTTGCAACTGGCAACTTGCGTGAGCTGTCAAAATGACACTGAGTTGTTGCACAAACAACGCCCGCTCACTGTACGGCACAAACTACATTTTGCACTACAAAACACCACACATGCCTGCCTGTCGCTCAACTAATAGTTTTTTCTTCCTGTAGAAGTTAAATGCAATTTTTTGGGGTTACGAAGATGAAGCAGAGAAAAAAAGAAGGAAATAGCTGAAAAGAACACTGACAAATCCGGTATAAAGAGGCAAAAAAAATTGTATAATGTACGAATATCCCAAGAGTATACAATATTTTCACTTGGTGCTGTCATTTTTGCTAATGTAAGACGAGGAAATGCTTGTTCCTTTCTGACAGGCCAAGTGTGTGCGCTCTCACTCTCTTCTTTAAAATGTTTTGGCGCAAATGTCAAATGTTTCATGAGTTCATACGTTTTTTTTTCTCTAAACTTTATTTTTTTTTTTTACTTTTTTTTCAGAAGATATATGCTTTTTTACAAATTGTGGGCCACAATTGACACTAATGGAAGTTGGATGCTGATGGAAATTGTGAGCTGTGCTAATTTGTGTATGGCAAATTTTGACAGCTGTCAACTAGGTTTGGTGGTGTTCATAATATAAAATACTTGAAAATTGGGCAAAAATTTGCTTCGAAATTGTGCGACTTTAATTTTCAGTTGGCAATATCCTCTGGGTACTGCATTTCCGCTTACAATTTTCATTGTTCATATGCAGCAGACAGTCGAACTAATTTTATTAACTTTTGTGTGAGTTCTTTTTTTTTGTTGTAATATCTTTTGTTAACTATTATTAAAATTCAATAAAGGCAGATTTTTTCGAATTCGATATGAACTTCCTGCGCCTGTGGTGTTCATATTCCGTTGTGTTTCGTTTCGTTTCATTTATTTTCCCATCAAAAGCATGGAATGGAAAAAGTTTTTAAATACATTTTTCAAGAACCTAAACAATAAACAATTTTATTGTCTTTATTGTGGGCAGAGATTTGGGGGTGGAGAAAAAAAAACAACACAAAAATTGCATAAATAAAACATAAACAACATGGGTCATGTTGTTGTTGTTGTTTGTGAGACCAGAAGTGCAATTGCACACACGCTCACTGTAAATGCGCGTGTGTGGTTCAGTTCAGTTCAGCGCGAGTTCGAATTTGTGTTCGTGTTCGTGTGTGCAATGAATGAAGATTAATTAAAATAAAAACAACAAATAAAACAACTCCGATGTTACCAAAAAAAAAAAAAAAAAAGGAGCCAACAAAAAACCTAAAAGTGCACAGAAAATTTGAAACTAAACAAAAACACACGGAAATTGCATAAAAATATGGGGGAGGGCGGAGAAGTTGGTGGTGGTGAGGTGAAAAATAAAAGTGCATACAACACGCGAAAATAAATGGCGGCCGCATAGAGTTTTGTTGTTGCTGTTGTTTAGGTGAGTGTATGCCCTGGCAGTTGGCTAAAATTTACTGCACGTTTCTCATTTGTGCTGCTGCTGCGTATGTGTGTATGTGTGTGTGTGAGTGTTTGTATGGAACGGATATAGAAACAGAAACCGGAAATGTGCTAGAAAAATGAACTTTGTTTAAATAATATTGTATGTATGTGTGTGTAAATGTGTGTGTGTGGAGATCTGTTTCATTCACATATTTTTATTTCTGAGCAGCAGCAGCAGCAGCCAGGAAGTGAGGAAATTGAAGTGGGTTCCTCTCACTGGCCAAAAATAATGACTCGAAATACAATATCCCATCCATACAAAAATAGTGAAATTTATGTTTATAGAATTTCCTCCCCTTCCTTAATCAATATGCGAAAATTTCATTTGCCAAACATGTTTGTTTTACAAAATTTGATTAACAAAAATGAAAATAAAACCGAATGGAAAAATGCACGGGAAACTGCATAGAAAAATGAAAATTTTGCAAATTCAACGGTTTTCCATTAATTTCAAACTGAATTGAGTAGATTCATTTTTATAGCCGTAAATCAACGCCAGTAGCGGAAAGTTCATTATTTAAAATACACTGCCATTGAAGGTTCTTTTTTTGTTTGGGAAGCTGCAACTGTTTGAACGTATTTCCATATATCCTCTGCTTTTTTTATATTGTTGATTTATTTTTTATTTAGCTGGTAGTAGGTACTCGTACGTGCACATCCTTGGGGTAATAGTTTTCTACGGTTTATTATTTTTGTAACGAAATATCTATTATTTACAAGTGCTTTTTTGTTTGATACCCTACAGTCATCTGCAGTGGAGTACATATTCACTAGGATAGTATGAGAAGTGAAGTGGTTCAAGTGATAAAGTGAGAGCAGATCTGGACAAAGAGAGTACGAATGAAAGGGTATGATCGTATGAAACACATAAAAGCATGCTCACAAAATTGGATTTCCATTTTTACAAGGTAATCTAACAGAAAAATCTATTGAATGTTAGATATTTGCGTTTATAGACTAAAATTGGTACTTAAAAATTGCTGTAAGAAGCTTCTTCATTTTGTACCAAAAGCAACTAAATTGTACCAACATCGGCATGGTCCGATACATTTTTTTGAAATTGACAGTATGGATAGTTTGTGCATATATCGATAAAGTTTCATCCCTAAGTACACGACCTTTCTACTTCAATCGTGATCACGGCAAAACGTGTTTGTTTGTTTTTAGGGGTGCTGCGAACATTTTTTGGGTAGGTAAACTTGGTGATAATAAATTCAGATTATGCATTAGGAAATTGATACTTTCTGGTATTATTGCCTTGATATTAATGCATGGAATAAAAGCTCGACTTGATTCAATTTCTTAAAAGTAATTATATAAAAACAGAATTTGTTTGTGTGGGAACAAATGGGGCACATTCGCCGAATCGTACCTGGAGCCCAAACGTCAGTGTATTCAGTATGACAAGACCGCCAACAAAAATTTTAAAGAAGAGAAAAAGAATTAATGATTTAAGCTCCTCAATTAATTTAGAAAAATCGTTTGGAAAGTTGCATTTCTAATCTTTTTTACATTTTTTACATTTTGTGTAAAATGTTTCCTTAAAAAGTAACTAAGGCATTTTTTTAATGTTTTTTTTAGCTTCTGATATTCAATACTTAAATAAAATATTAAATTTACCAAAAAAGTCTGTGCATTTCTAAATTATACTCCTTGGCGATTCTACCCCATGAATGAGGCAGTTTCGCCATTTTGGATTTTTTTTTTAAATTCGTTGAAAAAAGAGTGGAAAGCTTTTAGATATATGCTTTCAGACGTTAAAATATTAAAGTTAATGAATGAGTGTTTCTAACTGTAAAAGAATTTGTAAGAAACGATCATTGGTTAATTTTTTAAAAATCTTGGAAAAAACGTGGCGAATGCGCCCCCTTCTACCCTGCAGATTTTTTGAAAACCACAACCGTTACCTTTAAAATGCATAAAATAAAAAAATTGCAAATTCAAACCTTTCTTTTCGTAAAAATACTTTTAAAATTTTTTGCCAAACAAAATTTTTTTTTTAAATTTAAATTTTTAAATGCATTTTTTTCCCGATTTATTTCAAAATTCTGCTCTAATTCCATTTTGTTCAAGTCCAATCTTTTGCTGATCAAGAATACATATAGTTTTTCATACCGCCCACGCCTCCTTATGGGTGTTGATCATACAAATCTAAACGGTCTATATGCTTGTAGACACATTTTACACACATTTTGGCGTGTATTTATAAGTAGGAAATGTATTAATTTTAAACAAATAATATGAATATTTCAGTCACGTGTATGCATTTTTTAAATTTTTTCCGACACGTGTGTATTTTTTTTAGTGTGTTGTATGGCTCATGTGTGTAAATCTAATTTTTGTGTATACCTTTGATACACTAAAAGTGTATATTAATTTTCAGTATAATTTTTGCTGCACGCTTATGCCGGATAAATATTGTAAAGTACTGTATGAAACACGTATGTGTTAACACGTGTTACTGTAGCATGCCAAAATCTAGAACGTGTGCCGCAGTCTTTAAATAAACTCTTTTCAAAATGCTTCTTAATTAAAGCTATTTAAAAAGAAGATTTTACCGCACAAAGATCTTGAACGGATATCTCATTATGCGGAAGTGACGCTCTCAACGTAGTGCTTCCAAGCAGCGACTAGGATCACATGTATTATTCGTTCGTTCTTTATTCTTTTTTTGTGTACATTTTTGTTGTATTGTTCCGTGTTGGTCATTATTTACATGTAGAAGTGTACACGCTTCTGTTCTGTTTCGTTTTTATTTTATTTTTTATATTTGTTGTTGGTAGTGTTTTTTTTATGCTCCTGTATTTTTATGAAGTTATTTAAAAACTGCAAGTGGTATGTGCTCTTTTTTCGTTTGCAACTGGCGGCATTCGCGAAATGGCGATATGATTTGTGTGCATGTGGTTGGATATAAATATTAAGTCAATGCAAGGATACACAAGGATACAAAATAACAAACATAGCATACATATGCTAGTCCTGTTTCTGTTGTTGCTCCCGGCTGCAGAACAGCATAACACACTGAACAAAAAGTTAATAAATTATTAAAAACTGGCGCAGTAAGGCAAATGGAAAATAATAATTTACAAGGGCCGTGGGTGCGCACAGTAATTGTGCCAGTAGAGCCACAATGTAGGTGGGGCTTAGAAGACGTTTGGCATGTGCTTTGTGTTTCTCCTAAGATGACAACTTTAAGTTTATTGTTGGTTGGTGGTTGTGTGCACGGCTCTTGGGGAATTCAGTTTATTTTACTTGAATTTATTAATATATAAAAATATTCTTTATAAGAATTAAAACTGAAAAAATATAATTTTCTAATTTTAAATATATTTCAAAATCAGAATCTCAGTGAATACAAAATTTTACTTGAAAAATAAATATTTGGTGCCACGATACTCAACTTCTCACAGAGGCTACTATTTTTCTGTGAATAGCAGGGTGCCCTACAGCTTAGTGCCGGCTACAAATGGTAAAGTGAAGTTTCTTCACGGAAAATTATACTCACGTAAGTTTGCCATTGCTTGACAAAAGGTAGTGGAATCCTATATAAATAAAACAAAGTAGCATGGGAATGGATTAAGAATTTCTAGTATGGAAATCGAATACACTTTAAAACGGAATGGAGTGAGAATGAAAGCGCAACGTAATGGAAATCTAACAAGCCTCAAAACTGCTACCGAAATACAACTCCCAAAATATACCTCCCCGATTGCCCTCTGCGATTACAATACGCAACAAAAAAAAAACCAGAACTTAGTGTGACACGAAATGCATGTTACATAGTTCAAGTAAAATAAAATTCCATACCAGGACTAAGGACCAAAAAAACAATTTTCAGGGAACGCACTCTATTTCAATTTCTATTTCTATTTCTATTTCTATTTCTATTTCTATTTCTATTTCTATTTCTATTTCTATTTCTATTTCTATTTCTATTTCTATTTCTATTTCTATTTCTATTTCTATTTCTATTTCTATTTCTATTTCTATTTCTATTTCTATTTCTATTTCTATTTCTATTTCTATTTCTATTTCTATTTCTATTTCTATTTCTATTTCTATTTCTATTTCTATTTCTATTTAATTTAATTTAATTTATTTTATTTTATTTTATTTTATTTTATTTTATTTTATTTTATTTTATTTTATTTTATTTTATTTTATTTTATTTTATTTTATTTTATTTTATTTTATTTTATTTTATTTTATTTTATTTTATTTTATTTTGTTTTGTTTTGTTTTGTTTTGTTTTGTTTTGTTTTGTTTTGTTTTGTTTTGTTTTGTTTTGTTTTGTTTTGTTTTGTTTTGTTTTGTTTTGTTTTGTTTTGTTTTGTTTTGTTTTGTTTTGTTTTGTTTTGTTTTGTTTTGTTTTGTTTTGTTTTGTTTTATTTTATTTTATTTTATTTTATTTTATTTATTAACATTATTATTATTATTTGTCCACTGAAAGAATAAACATGTAATAAACTTCCTAAAACATCTTCCCAGCTGTTGGACAAAGGATCTACTGAGATGTTAGACACAAGATATAGCGCAGTTCAAGCATTCAATTATAATTTGAATGATTGTATCGAACCTCAAACATTCTACCAAAATACAACTCCATGATTCTGCTCTGAAATTACAGTACGAAACAAAAATCTTGACTTAGGACCCATTTTCATGGAGACCTAAACTATTTCAATTTCATAACTTTTTATTTTCTGTCATGTTTTAGTTTCGATGTAAAAATACACATTTAATAAACTTCTTCAAATAGATAAGTTAGCTTCAATTTGACAGCGGTGTGTTTCATGTGTCCAACAGGTGGGTAGACATTTTTCGGTGTCGTTTTTTTCAAAAATCTCAAACGATATAATTGTATACTTTTGTCTAAAGCTGGGCATTAACTAGTTAATTAGTTAATAGTTAATTAACGAAGTTAAATTTTTGGTTAACTTTTAACGTTTCAGTTAATTTCGAAATCCATTAACTTTTTTATTTAGTTAAGTTAAATTTCTTCGATTATCTAGCATAACTTTAAAACGAAAAAATTTGTTTATTATGGAATTTAAAAAAAAACTAAAAATTAAGAATTCATACTAGTTTTGAACTGATATTAACATTTAATTTCAAAATCATTTCACAAAACAATTAAATACACAGGCCGATATATTTCGAAGTGCTCTATATTCTATAGAACATTCTAAACACAATGGCGTTCTCAGCCATTACGTGAGGTTTACATCGTCAGGATGTTTACATCGTATTTTTCATTTCTCAAGTTTCTCAAAATGGCGAAAAACTGAGAACGCCATCGTGTTTAGAATAGCCTGTGCTATTCGTTCTTAACCAAACTTCATTAATTTCATTATTATTATTTAATATTCTAATAAAATTTGTACGCCTTTAAATGAATATAAGTAAATTGCTTCATACACAAAATTTCGGGTTTGATAAAAATTTGTATAATTTTTTTAAGCAAATTTGCATTGCTGAAACCGATTGGAAAAAGGGTCTGTGAGTGCAGGCATTCAATTGAATATAGTTAAAAAGTATTTTTATGTGTTTTTTGTAAAAAAAATATTTTTTTTTGTTTTCTATAGGAAATTTAACTATTTAATTTAATTTTTAACGAAGTTAACTTTTCAACGAAATTAACATTTTAATTTAACGAAGTTAAATTTTTGATTAACTATTACCGGGTTAACGAAGTTAAATTCTCGATTAACTATGCCCAGCTTTGCTTTTGTCCTTAGCTACCAATCAAAAACATGTCCAACAACTGCGCATGCTGCCTTACAAAAAAAAAAACATTTACGATAATTCAAATTATTTTATTGAAAGAATCTATTGCGAAATTATCTACATTCATTTGAGGTGCCCAGCTCCATAGATGCTTAAAGTAACCGTGGGTATGAAAGATTTGTACTCATCCCAGAATATCCCTTGAAGGTTTCCTTCAAGAGACATTTGTCAAACAATACAATATTCCAAAGGACCTTAGGACCTTTCTCCACTACCTGGCATAGTGTAGTAAATTTGTGTCTATAAATTGCCTGATAGAACCAATTTCAGCACTAAAAAAAAATCTTTTCCGACATATCTTGTGTATTGTCTTGCATAAGTATGCTTGCGTTTAGTCATGCTTTATTGATTTTATGTTGAATTTAAATCCGCATTGCTGCTGGGTGCATCGAATTTAATTATGTCCTTAAGCCAGGATATCGATTTGATAATAGAAAAAACACACTCTATGAAAGAAGGACATTTGTGGAAATGTCACGATACTTAGGACAGAGAATTCTATACGGTATGTGTGGCAAAAATAAATAAAAAGAAGAGGACAGCTGCAAAAAATTTAATTTTATTGATAGACACATGGTAAGAAAAAAGTTCAAATTTTGTGAGTAAATTCCTTTAGTTTCATGTTCCATCTGCTTGTACCTACTTCCTTGTAAAAACTCTTCTAGTTTCCATATGAAATTTAAGGAAATTTGTTTTATGTTTCAAATACGATCTCCCTGACAGGTTCTTCAACACTTCACAGTAAACATGTTTGTGTGCCTTTAAAATGCGTAAAAAGTCATTAAAACTCCCACTGGACAACGCACACACTATCCTGTCTGCTGTCTGATTTTGTATAAAATTTACAACTTCCTTTGGTAAATTGCTAGTGGAAAATTCTACTCTAATAAGTAATTTTACACCTCAAACACACTTCAGTGGAAAATTGAACAGTTGAGCGCCAGACACTGGCGTCTCGGAGTATCGATGAATTTCTAATTGTACACTGCTCTGCCCAGACAAGAGTGTCAACTGTCAAAAGGACGAACCCCATTTCAACACTATGGATGCCTTGTGCACATGTGGCCACTTGGTAACACGATGCTGTATGTTTATATTTACTTGTCAACAGACAACAAACTGAGACATTGACAATTGACAACAGGATGCCAGGACATTAAGGAATTTACTTTTAAATACTAAAGAGAGAAAGACACAGGACCGTGCATATGTTAATGAGACTAATGGGTGTTTGAAATATTATTAAATAGCAGAAATGCAAAGGAGCCTTTGTGAAATGTATCCGCACTGAAATCCTTTAATCAATAATTCACAAACGTCTCTGGGACTCTATTAAAGGATCAGAAATCAGCCAAACACAAAAATCTCGATTACCTTAAACAACTCAATAATCTTTTTGATATCCTTATTGTTTTGTATTTTTCCTCTTTCTTGTTTCATTCGGAAATTGGCAAAAGAAAAAACCCAAGTGATTCCAAAAGGACTTCTTGTGTTTCCCAAACGAACGCAGACAAGCGTATAAATCACACGTGAAACGACGCAATCTTAAATGAAATATTATTTATGCGGTAGAACTCTGGGTATAATTCCATATTAAATGTCACATGCACAAATCCCGACATGAAAAATCTATTGGAAAAACGTTAAATCCTTAAGATTTTTTTTCTATACTTTTCTATGATTTTATTTTTGGGTGCAAATGTTACCTTTGCTCTGGCCTGCGAGAAGAAGCAAGGAAACTCTCCGCCACACTAGAGGGTTGAATTACGTGTTGCGGTACTTTCTTTTGGTTTTCTTTTGGATATTTTTTTGTTTGCTACTGCCATCTTCCGGTCGAAAGGACATTGTAGCAAAGGGCAGTCAGTCAGTCAGTCAGCCGTACTCAGACCCTCTGTGCTATTACATTACTAATTTTTAATTCAGCTCACATGATGTGTGGTGGTAGTTGAAGCAAAAAAAAAATAAAGAAAGAAATAAAGAAAGAAAAGAAAATAGCAACAAACACATAAAGCATGGCCCAGGATGCCATCATAAAGGTCTCTCAAATTGTGCTTTCCGTACTGGCCATTCTGGCCTAAGTAACAACACTGAATTGATTTATACTTTGGCCAAAGATTCTTCTTGTGGGCGCTCTTCGTGCGATTTGTGTCCGTATGTGGTAATTGTGTTTTCCCTTGCCTCATGTGTTGCATTTCTATTCTCAGAAAACACCACCCCCCCCCCCCCCCAAACGAAATACAAATGTAGGCTTGTGTCTTCTTTTGTCATTTATATTTCATGTCCAGTCTTTGTCTTATTTCATTTTGGTATCATTTTTTATGTTCTGGCCGCATGTGCGACTGGCCCGAGGTGGCCTGCAAAATATTATTTCGAACCGCTCAACTGGGTGTTACATGCTCAGAATTCTTGATACAAAACTGTAGTTTCTTCGTCTTCTTCTTCAACTGTAGGCCTTTGTAATTAATTTAATATAAGAAACGCATTAGTAAGTCAGCTGGGCAATTGTTTTTGGTTAGATGTTCTCTTTTTTGTGTTTGCGTGTATTTATGTGAAAAGCCCTGTCACTTAAATTAACTAAATGCTTGATTTCACGTAGCGAATGAGTGCCACTGACAGCTTTTCAATTGAAGTTATTTTTATATTATAATTGAAGTCAATTGAAAGTAATTTTTTGTCCCAACTGTGACTTCTAAGCTAAACTTTCAATTAATAAAATAAAAATTTTATTATTAATTTAGTAGGATTGCATGAATTTCTTCAATTCCTTCAAATGCCTACGCCGGTAAGAACTGTACAATGTACAGTGTACATCTTCGATTTTAATTAAAAAATTGTATTACCTTTTAAATTAACCCTTTCATGCTTTTCTATAGGGCATGGCTTAAAAGTTATTCACGAAAACCTACTAACAAAAATGTAGCTCAGTAAAAAAAATTGCCTAATTTTTAAAATGAAGTGGGTGGAGAATTGGCCTTAAATGCTTATAACATTTTTATTGAACCATCTCGACGGCATACACACATAAAAAAAAGTCGGTAGATTTAACCGAAAAAGAGGGTTAAAAACGCTCCAACCCTCCAATGGCGGTACGTTTAACCGATGAGAAATGGTAAATTTATTGCACCGTTTTTTTCTCGGTTAAGTTGTAAATTTTTCAGTAAATTTATGAAAAATTCACATTTAACTAACAATTGAGGTAAAAGAACTTACAACAACAACAACTTTTTCGATTATTTCAACTGTTTTATGTCGAATTTTGAAGATTTATTTTAACAATTTTTTTCCGGTTAATCCAACCTGCCAGAAACGTTTAATAAATTCAAATTTTTTTATACATTTTGAAAAATTTTACGTTTACAACTTTTGTTGGTTCATTTTATTAGGGATGTGACGGATGTGAGTTTTGCGGAGTTGTAAAAAGCCTCGTTGAGGATGCGGAGGCAGATGCGGATGTTTGCAAATAACATCCGCTGATGCGGAGCCGGATGCGGGTATTTTCACAACTTTTTTCTAAAAAATTTAATTTTCTGCGCTTTTTATATTTTTGTGTTGGGTATTTTGAAGTTCTGAAACTGAATCTGACAAAATTTTGCACAGATCGCCTATAGTTTCTGAGAAAAAACCAAAAACACAGTAAAAAAAGTTTCAGAAAAGTGCAAAAAGCTATAAGTTGAAAAGATCCTCATACATGCGGATGTCATGTCGCTGATGCAAATGCGGGTGCGGGTGCGGATGTTTTAAATGTGTGATTTGCGGATGCGGATGTGAATTTAGTGCGGATGCTTCGCGGATGCGGAAGCGGAGCTTCGTCACATCCCTAAATATTATTTTTTACAGCACTTTAAGCGTTTATAATATTTATGCGGCATAAGCGTGTAGCAAAAATGATACTGGGAATTAATACGCGCTTTTAGTGTATCATAGGTATACACAAAAGTAAGGTTTACACACATGAGGCATACAACACGCTAAGGCAAATACGCACGTGTAAAACTTATGCACTTATAAAATTACACGGGTGTCAAAAAGTATATACAAAAGTGTATTCTACACACAAAAGGCAAACACACTAATGAAAGTACACACCTGATGGAATTATACACTTAGGAAATTACACGGATGTCAAAAAAAAAAAATTTGGAAATTACTTTAATTTTTTTATTTTCAAAAACAAAATTTTTAAGTTCTAAATGAAAAATATCTTAACATATAAGTTCTTTTATCCATAAAACTCATTTCGTTCATGGTTGAGTAAACCTACAAAATTTGAACCCATTACAACAAATGATGAGGAAAAATACGGCTTATACGTATAAAATTAACACATTTTCTACTGGTGAACTGCGCTATAATTACACACATTTTATGTTTAAAATTACACATGTTCCGCTCTTTAATTGCGCTATAATTACACATGATGGTGCGTTAAAAATATACGTATTACATGTGTTAAATTTATACACCAAAACGTGTGTAAAATGTGTCTACAAGGTTTTACACGCTTTAGGTGTGTAAAAAAAACGCATTTCACTTTGCAGTGTACACACCATTATTTAAAACAGCAACGCTCTCTTTCGGAAAAACAAAAGGTCTGGCTCAAGACTCTCTTGTCGTGGTCTCACAGAATAGTAAATCACCTGCTCGAGCTTCTACGAGCGCAACCAAATATGTGAGTTGGGTGGTGTCAGTGTTGGGACTAATTAATTGATTTTTTTATTGCATTGGCCATTTTATTAGAATTGAAATTTTCAAATATAATTAAAATCAGTGTTAATGCTTCTGGACCCAACACTGGGTGGTGTCTACTATTCAATCGAATTTGTCATCGTTTCAAATACAGGCAATCTTCGCTATCGTCTTTGCTTCCTCGTCATTACTTAACAGTCGTAGCCTCTTCGTCTGGCCCTCATCTTCAAATTTGTTTCTTCGTTTCACATACAAAACATCATGTCGTATTATAACGGTACCCTTTCACCCACTACGAAATGGGTCAGAAAAGGCTCTGATCCCCAAAGTCACCCTTGACATCTCTCGTATTTATACTGACATGCCCATATTATGGTCTTCCACGCCCACATTCAAAATTAAAAAAGGGTTCCCATGTCCACTGGTGACTGCATGAGAGCATACTTTCTACAGTCCACCTTTAACTAACACGGCCACATTTTAAATCAGGCTCAAGAATCTCTAACCATGGTCTCATAGAATATGTATATGCATATTGCATATTTTAAAAATTCTATAATATTTGCATATTTTAGACCTTTGCGCATATTTTGTCATATTTTACTATTTTTTAATAATTTTTCGGACAGATTTAAAAAATTATCTTTCATTTTTTTAAAATTTTTTTTACATATTTGAGTGCACATTTTTATATTTTTGGTGCATATTTGCATACAAATTTTCGTTTTTTTTGTGCATGGTTACGATATGTGGTGATGATATGTGAATCTTGTGTTCCCAGAAAATGTCACCTTAAAATCCTTGGATACAATTTGTTGAGCTTTTTCGATGTGCTGAATCAGTTCATATGGGTTTAAGCCAGTGCCATGCAAAAACGAGCGCACGCCTACAAGAATACTTCGGAATCGATTTGAACTTAGATTAACTAACCTATGCCTATATAATACCATTGTTTTTGAAGCAAGAATCAACGATCAGCTAGCTGTAATTGTGATCCTGAGCACCTGGCATTAAAGTGTTTCAAGTTCTATCATTTCACACCATCATCATCTGTTCCCTTTGAAATCTTCAATTAATTTTTGACTTCTGTGGTTCGGCCCTTTCTTAACGGCACTTTGTTAACACCTCTTTTCTATACATTTCAATAAATCTTAAACAGTATACTGAATACAATATGTGCTATCTCTTTGACGCTCAACTACAAATAGGAGTTGTCAACTTGCTACTCCTTGTTTTTTTTTCATTTTCACGCTAACAAAAGACGAAGGAGCCACGATGGATAACTTTTCAATTGTATTTATTTACTACTCCTTTTTAATAAGAAAAAAAAAATGTGTTCAAAAATAGTTTTCCTAATAAAAATAACAATTTTTTATTGTATAAAGAAGTGGAGAGATAAGTCACATCTTCATTATCCTTTTCGAAGATAGCACAATCAATCATGACATCTGACTGCGATGACTTCTGCTGCTGCTGTACTTTTGCAGCGTTTTTGTGGCTTTTGTGGTTTAAGACTCAGTGTCCAACCAGGGCACCCATGGTATCTTAAGGTTTCAGTTCATTTTGCCTTTTCACTTTTTAGTCCTTACAATTTCTTCTTCTTCTTCTTGTTAGAATGAAATACAAAGCAGCCACCTTGCCTTGGATGGCTTACAGCAGCTGATGTCCTGTCGTCATATTGCTGCGTGTGCACTTCTTTGATTTCAGAATTCTTTTGTGCCGCTTTTGTGGCCTTATTGTAGGTGTGAAATGTTATCCTTGCTAGCCATGCATATCCTGTTATCAGTCCTTTTTTGATATTGAGTTGGCCGCCTGTTGTTATTATAACACATGTTTAGCAAATGTTAATAGATTCATCATCACGTGGTTTCTTTAATATGATTATGGGGTCCCGTGGCTCATCCTTTGAAATTCATTTCAATGGCTTAGGAAATTTCTTGTGCTTGATGACAGTTATGGTTTCATTTAATAGGGATGACTTTGTACTTTTTTGTGGTTATTATTGAAAGTGCATTTGTTGATTTCATAATTGATGACTCTCACCTGGAATTTTTATTCTATTCTATTCAGTGGTTAGTCAGTCTCAATAAGAGGCAATTGAAATTTTCCCTTCTCTAATGAAAGGAATTCAAAGAAATTCTAATTATCCTTTTCCACGTCCTAGGGAAAAATTCATATTCATAATTCTGTGAAGAAGATGAAGAAGAAGAGGAAGAGGAAGAGGAAGGAGGAAAACACACGAATGAAATTGAATATTCCAAAGGAGGATGCTTGCTCTGCCATCTTATGGGATTTTTAATAAAATTTCCACAGTGTTTCCTGCTGTTGGAGCGGCTCCTTCTGCCTTTTGCTCGTCTCCTCTTCCATCTACTAGGTAAATTTGAATAGAAATATTGTAGTTGAAAAATCATATTAAAATATGGCATCCACAATTCCAGGCAGCTTCGTCTCTTTATTTGCGCTCACTTGCCAGTCGTTGGTGAATCTTATTAAAATTGACAAGAAACGTGCGGCCGTCGTTGCTCTTCGCAATCACAGGCACTACTCGCAGGGATATCAATTTACACTCGTCGCTTGGCTTGTGATAAGGTAATCCTTAAGTGAATATGAATAGCGCGTAATGGAGTAGCGACAATGATGATGATGATGATGAAGGCATTTTGTCATCTTAATTTTGCGGTAAACCGCAAATGAAGTGCCAGAAGGCGTCGCCGCCAAGTCCTTGGCTTTAGAATATACTTGAGAGCACGTGGAAAGGCGGATGTGAGACGCACAAAGAAATGCCAAATGAGAATGAATTTCTTTCAAATTAATTTTTGGAATTTAATAAAGTATTTTGATTTACACACACCCGCATTTAATGAAATTATTATTTCATATTTAATTTTATTCTTCACACATAACTATGATTTGCATCCATGAGATACAAGTGGTAGCCAACCACTTGACAGCGTTGGTGCTGCTTTTTTCATATAAGTCGAGTAGGTAATTGTTGTATTCATTGATAGAAACATCCTTCATACCCTTACCCACGAATTTCTGTTGTGATTTTCCCCTTCAAGCAACAAAAGCCTTTGCGGTTTCCCCGATATTGTAATTAACTTACTCACCGCCCTCAGCTGGTGTGCAGTGGAAGAAGGAGAAGACGGTGCTAGTTTTTAAATCGCCTTCACCTTTGCCTTTACTGTTGCCGTCTAATGCTGCTCCGCTTTAAGTAGGTTGGTTCCGAACAGTGAGTAAGGATTTAGTTTTTGCAATTAAAATTTCCAAGTAGGGCATTTGGAAGGTATTAAATCCGCATTTCATTTGTGTTCCCTTCGTATTTCATTTCTTTTCCTGCTTTATTCTTCTCTTCTGGTTTTAAAGATCCCTAATGCTGGTAATGATGAGTCGTATTTGGCTAAGAAGCAAATAATGCAGCTACAGTTTTTCTTTCTTTCTTTTGTTTAGTTCATTTATTGTTAAGAGTGTTTTGTTCGGAATATTTGCTTTAAGCCTTTAATTAAGGATTTCATGGTTTGAGCTTAGTTCGGTTCGGTTCGGTTCGGTTGCTATTGCGGGTGGTAAGTAGTCTAATTTATGTTTTATCCTCAATTCGAATGTAAGGTAACTCAAGGAGGAGGAGTGCATAATTATGCACTAATTTGTATTTAATAGCTTGAGTGGCAGATGCATTTTTACCAAAGTACTAAAACCAAACAACGACACTTCAAATTCAATGTAAGTAAGTAAGAAGCAAATATAATGGAAATATTCCGAGAACGCATCAAGTCATTATTTTGAAGTGTCAAACCAACCATATGAGGCTTTGAGAAGTAAAGTACCTACTCCAATCCACATCAAGGTACAAGGAGATAAATGGATTTTTAAGTTGGCAATTGACAATTTTGACCGCTCTTAAGCGGCTTGAAACATACAGAGGAAGCTTCTGTAAGCATTATTATTGAAAGTCGGTGTCAAAAAATGATTCCAATTTTTCTATTAGTTTTTCCAAGGAGGTCGAAAAAGCGAACATTGGCCCATAACGTATACATTTTTGGGAAATATAGATACCGAAAAGTTGTTGTAACTTCTTTAGATGTTAGGCTTCCTACACACAAAAAAAAAGTCGGTAAATCTAACCGAAAAAGACGGTTAAAAACGCTCCAACCCTCCAATGTCGGTACGTTTAACCGATGAGAGATGGTAAATTTATTGCACCATTCTTTCTCTGTTAAGTTGTAAATTTTTCAATAAATTTGTGAAAAATTAACATTTAATCAAAAATTGTTGTAAAAGAACTTACAACAACAACTTTTTCGCTTATTTGAATTATTTTATGTCGAATTTTAAAGGTTTATTTTAACAATTTTTTTTTCCAACCTACCAGCTCGGTAAAAAAATTTACAATTTTCATACATTTTGAAAAGTTGTACGTTAACAAAAGGGGGGCAAAGGGGAGCGGGATGGAGCCAATTTAAAGTTCTAACTTTCGTATTTTTTAACAGGGCTGAAATTTTGTACTTAGGTTAGCATTGGGGAAAAAGAGTGAAAAGGGTAAAAAAAGGTTGGAAAAGGGGGGAGAAAAAAATTTTAAAAAAAGAGGAATATAAAAAAGACTAAAAAGCAGAACATAAATTTAATTTAAATTAATTTCCGGAATTTCGATTTAAAATTAAGGGTTTTTGGCGACTTCAAAATCTGCAATGACATTATGAACAAAGTAATCATATTTACAAAATTTACCTACTTTGCAAACTTTTTTCCTCGGGTTTAAAAAAATGTTTTCTATGCGAAAATGGCTTGGGTCTACTTTGTAAAAGAAAGTTTTGTGATAAAAAATGTTCCACAATTTTGACAATTTTTCCAAAAATTGGTAATAGTATTTTTTTTTGTGTACACTAGAGTGGACCGTATTTTGGCAAAATTCGAATCTCTTTCGCGGCGCGTTCTAAAACTATTACACATGATGTAAAAAAATATGTGAAAAAAATGGGTCGATCGGTCGAGGAAGCCGTGGCACATCGTACCTGAAAAATTCCTCAGTTGTATGGCGGAGCCAAAAATCAAACTCAAAATTTTAAAAACTTTATTTGAAGTATTGTAGTCTTTAGCCATACAAATTCGATTATTGAAAAAAAATACGAAAAAAAGGTCATTAATACGGTCCATTCTGGTATTCACTTTAGGCCAGTGGCGATTTCTCCATAACATTTTTTTACAAATACTCTTTCGAATTTTTTGGAACGTAAATTATAGTTTGACCTTTTTATTAAATTTTAGAACATTTCCAAATTGTTTTTAGATATTTTAAAAATTTTTTAAAAAGTGCTTAAAAAAGGTATTTTTGTTCAAATGCACCTGGCCACAATTTCAAGGCTCCAATATGGTACTGTTTTCTTTTTTTCATTGTCAAATAACCAAATCATCATTACACGAAAACATATGCAAAATCAAAATCGGTAGTTTCGTCACCAGAATTTTTTATTTTACGTCGACCTAAACCTAAAATAGTGAAATAAATAAATTTAATTTAAATTTTCGTGGTGGGAATATCAAATTCCTGGTTGGAAATTCTTTGTATTTGACTGGACCTACAACACGTTGTATCACACCATGTTCTGGGATTTTTATTTTGTTTCCTAGTGTAATATTAGAGGGGAATCAAGGAATCATAAAAATTACAATTTAATTCTTGAACTGCGCTATATCTTGTATCTCAGCTATAAAGTTACCCTCCCTCGTCAAATTAAACAGAGTGTCGCTAAATGTATTTTCCAACAGATTTTTGGGTCCTGATCACAATGACATCCTTGGGTATTTCACCAAATTCAAAAATTATTCGTAAAAAACTCCAAATGCAAAAAATGCATAATTTTCGATGTGCATTTTTTCCTCTAGGTTACCATCGTTACTTCACCTAAGGAAATACCTTTCTAAGAAAAGTGTAAAAATTTTGTGTGGATACAAATTAATTTCCGTGAGAAATTCTTCAATTTTAAATGCATATTGCAAGAAAAGAATTGTAAAAGTATCTGACTGAAATGCATTTAAATTTTTAAAATCTTTTCAAAATTATTAAGCCTTAATGTCGACACACCATTTAACTATAAGTACTTTTGCATACAAATCCAAAAACATTGTCTATTTTAAAAAGGTTTGTTAAAGCATTGAACCCCTTCAAATCCTTTCAGAACTTACTAAATTCATACATTACTAATAACATTGTCATCATCATCATCATGTAAATGTAAAATGTTACATCATTTTATTATTAAAATACTATTTAGGAAAATCGGCTTAAATTTAAATGAAAATAGAAATTCGAAAAATGGAAATTCTTTAATATTTTCCTAAAGACTTTCTATACAAAGCAAACACCTCACAACTCACCTCATTTAAATGCAGAATTTCCAATCTACACTAGTTTATCGTAGCAATCACAGCATCACTCATGCTCCCTGCCCTAACAAAATCTCATACTGCTTGATATCGACATGTGCTTAACGCAATGACACCTGCTGTCCGAATGGAACGACAGCAGCCGATTAACACCCACGTTAGCTGGAAATTAAATGAAAATCAAATCGTAAGAATTCCACATTTTATGTCTTAATTAAAAAACATTTTTGTGAAATTCTAAAGGGGAAAACGCAAACGCTTGGGAACTGGATGGCTGAGGCCTATCAACGCCTCAGTGGGATGTCTTTGAACCGATGATGATTGTCGGTGTACAAATGGACAGATGCAGATGCAGATGCTGTGTTGTTGATGAGGAGACGTAACAAAACTGCGTGAAATGTAAGGCGAGGTGCTGAGTTTTTAAATTGCTACACCAGAAAATTCTAATTCACAACCGAAGACGACACAATGAGGGCCACAAATTAGTTTGGAATCTTCTGTATTGATGATTGCTTCTTACTCCACCGGTGTTATCAATACAAGATAATCTTGATTGCTTGTGTGACCAGTTAGTAGCAGGGTTGCCCTCTACTGTCTACTGATTGCGGTCACAAGCATTAAATGTCAACTGATTTATATTTGTTAGTTGGTTGCATTGTGTGAATATCTTAATTATGCATCGGTGTGTTTATCGCTTCATGCATTTATGTGTGTGTGTGTGTGTGTGTGAAGAAATGCATTGTCAAGGTAGATGTTGGTTGAAGACAATGGCCTGACTTTGATGCTGTGGCGTAAATAAAGTAATTTACATTTTTAATTTATTTTCTTAATTTATTTTATTTTTTCCACAAAATTTTTCTTTTTTTAGTTTTGGAAATTCGTTACCGTCTTCACGTTTCGTTTCTGTTTCTTTTTAATAAAGCCATCAAAATTAATTTGCATGGAAATTGGTAAACGCTTTATAAGTTTCGGGTTTTTGATTTTTGGCTGTGTGGCAATAAAGTGTGCTTCGCTGACATTTCATTGTTATTCAAATGGAAATGTTAAATTACAAAATGATTCAATTAAAATGAATAGGGAAATTTGCAGTCTCACATTCAATTTCCATAACGTAACCTAATGTTAGGGCTTCACTACTCTCAGATCGTTCTCTTCTCGCTAATAATCTCAATTGACATTTAACGAAAATTGCTTACTCTATTATGTTCTCGGTCTGTCAACGAAGTGTCAATCAGCTGTCAAATGTTTCGTAAAAAGGGTTAAGTTTCGCTTATTTTTATTCCGTTTTATTTTGCGCTCGCGGTTCTTTTATGTTCTTTTATTTAGCAATAATATTTGTTATTCTTTCTTGTTACGCTTGTCAATTTTATTTTTGACACTCTAATTCCTGCGATCGTTCTCGGTGGCAGCAATGACACTTGTAGTAATGCTGATTGACAGGCTAACGTGTATCGGGATTTTAATGGTATAAGACAAAAAACAATCATTTGAGTCTTTTGTGTGCTGTTACGGTATCAAATGGGATATGTGAATTGGAAAAAAAATAATTGGAAATTTGCGTTTTTCATTTAGTTTTGTTTTATGAACGATTTTAATTGCTGTTGTATATAATTTGTACATACCAGTTCTCTCAGACTTACAGACTTTTGAATAGATTTGGTACGACATATTTGGCGAGAACACGCGGTGAAAATGGATCTGGCGGTGAACGAAGGTAAACCTAATATCTCGTGCCATCAAGCAAAGGACCCCAGCGTCCAGCTGTTGTGTCATATATTACTGCTGGCAGTTCTAATTTTGAAGTAGTAAGCAACTTCGTTTATTTAGGCTCCACCATAAAGTATAACAACGACTCCAGTGTTGAAATAAAACGAAGAACTGCTTATGGCAATAGGTTCTATTTTGGGTTCAGTAAGCAATTTAGTAGCGGAAACTTCTCTTGAAAAACGAAAGTACCGCTCTACAAATCGATCATATACGGGGAGTGTTTTTTCTTCGAGAGAAAAATTCTTCGAAAAATATATAACCCTACGAGCGTTGGCCGCAAATACCGCATTCGTTGGAACCAGAAGCTAAACGTACTGTACTCGATATTGTCGTAGTAAAGCTCCAGTAATAAACGAGCCAAGCCGAAGCGGATCAAGTGGAAGTCGGCCTATCTTCACTTGGAGACGTGCACAAAATAAGAGCGCCTGAAGAAGCTTTTTTGGTGGCTGTAGCTCAATGAATAGAGCATCTGAATTACAATAGGGAACTGTCAAGTTCAACTCCAGGCGAAAAATTTTTTTCGCGCAGCGCTATCTTTTGTCAGGCAATGTCAAACTTTTGAGAGTATAATTTGCCGTGAGGCACTAAACTGAAGGGCCCAGCAACTCATAAAAACCAATTCGTGTATGTTAGTTACAGAAACGAAGTCATCTCTGTGAAAAGTTTCAACTAGAAATTCGGATAAGGATCGTAGTGCCAAATATCTTATTTATTTATGAAACAGAATTTCTTTTGTTTGACAGTTTACTGGATTTAGTCCGAGGAGAAGTTAAACGAAAAAACCCTATTTTTTCCGTTTCTTTTTTGAGCTAAACATTATGCTTCCTTCAACCAGAACCCACCTTTGTTACACTCTCGCGTTTAACAGAAACTGCACGAGCAGGCACAACTCAACAAAATTTTACTTTGAAAAAGGTGCCAGAGATTTGATATCTTTCCAAACTTTTAGTGTTTTAGAAAATTCGAGAGATATTCTATTGAATGATAACAAGCATTTAAAACTCGGTTGATTCATTAATTTTCTAAAAATATTTGAATATGGGTAAAATTAAAAGTATTCAACATTTTCACAGTTTATGCTCTTCTATCTCATTAACTAAAAGAGATACGACAACATTATGTTCCACAATATTGTAAAACAGGTAATTTTCTTTCGGAAACATTTTTAAAATCTAATGATCCATCCAAAAGTCATGGTATTAAATCTACTCAAAAACTAGAGCTGATGGAGAAAAGCCGGAAACATATTAGAATCAAGGGCTTCTAGAATCTGTTTTCAAATCTCTGGTACCAAAAAGTGTGTTGAGTTATATTATTTCTCTCTTCAAAATACCTACGTCTACCAACTAAAAACCTTCAATGGTCTACTGCACAAAAATAGTTTCATATTTTACTTAATTTCAATTTGCAAAGTAGACACCCACCCCCTTTCAAACTTAGTTAATATCTGTGTTTGGAGCAATCAAACTCAATTTGGGACATGCACACAATTTCCGAACTAATTTTGGTAAAATGCAAAGCACACCCCAAAAAAACCACCGGATTCACTTATCCACGAAATATGTGCACGAAATTGCACAATTTTCCCACACACATCATCTCACCGGGCGGCGTCACCACATCAATTAGTCGCTCAAACAAAAATATTAGTTCAAAATGAGAAAATATTGCATTTCTCAGTCCGTTGGTGCTTCGCATATTTACAAACGCTAATCACGAACATAAGCGGCAAATGCGAATGCAATAATTGTCATAATTGCAGGCGATAAAATGGCAGCGTACACGGAGAAAAGAATCGGTTAATTTTTGATTAAAACAAAAATTTAATCAAAATTTAAAAGAAGAGAAAATGTGGTTCGGTAATTAGTTGGCTGGTAACTAGTTTAAAATAATATTAAAACTAACTAGTTTCAAATTGGCACAATTTCAGTGTGAAATAGAACTAAGAATCCAATGTTTCATAGAAATATATATGTTTTTTTTTCAGTGTAAGTACATCTGAATACCCATCAACCGAACCACTTTGCGTGTATATGTCCTCCAGCAAATATGATTTTGTGCTTTCATTTGCTTGTTGTGCTGGGCACTCTAATAATTTAAGGATTATTTCCTTAATCCTCAGCGACGAAACTGAACGCAACCGAAATGAAAATGGGAAAACTGTACGCAGGCACACGCAGGCCGCTCTTGAGCCGCTCCTCAGGGGAAAAATCAGAATTGCCAAATTATTAACGGTCGAAAACTTAATCATCCCAGACAATATTTGTGTAACGCCCCATGCGAGCGTTGAGCCCATACATGCTTATTTGCACGCAAATACACGCACTGACATAATCGCTGAGACAATTTAATCTCTAATCAAAATTCAAAATCGAATCGAATGTTGTGCAATAATATTTGCAATAATGGCTAATGGCAACAACAACAACGACAGCAGCAGCAATAGGTTCAACATCGTCAATGGCCATTGAGTAAATGTTGCAAGTGGCGAGAGGCGGTTTTAGTCGCACGATGGCAATACAGACATTGTACGCAGTATGATTGTGTTCGGTGTGACTGTGCGTGTTGGTGTTGCCACCCTCCGATTATGGCAGTTGAATTATTTGATGTCATATTGTTGTCGTGGCCGATGTTGTTGTTGTTGTTATTATAGAGGATTTGATTGCTGTTTGTGTTGCACACACACACACACACACAAACACGCGTTGCGTACGCTATGAAAATAATATAATTTTTTTTGGAGTGTTGATAATACGAGAAATGGATTTTCACACTGCCTAGCATTTTATAGACATCAATTGGATGAAATAATAATCGCAAATAAAAACACCTTCCAGGTAAGTAATAAATTCTGTTCACTCCACTTGCGTAATATTTCATCGACTGGGCCAACAAAGACCGGTCAATTATTAGCTCGAGAACAACTTCAGCTTGGAAACAATGCAAGATTACACGCCAAACTAACGAGTTGCCGCCAATTGGTCAATAACCGCCTTGGACTAGCATCAAAGGCGGTTCCAACAGTGTGAGGAAAGACATAAAAAAATTACTACAAAAAAAAAACAAATCTCGTTTGCCGCCACAGCATCGTTTTTATTTGAATTATTTGATTACCGAATGCATAAAACACAAACGGCGGCCAACAAACAAAAAAAAACCCGGGGAGCCGAGCGAACATGTGCACAAGCCAATGTGCGCATGCGCAGCAGCCTCAGAGCATAAATTCACGCGCAAACATTAGCGTCTCACTTGGTTCTTTTAATGGCAATTCCATAGAAAATAGTGTAACAAAAAAAAAACCAAAAAAAAAAGGAAACCACACATTTACACATCCTAGCAAATGCAGCAGATGAGAATAACTGCGCCGCCTTGGCCTCAAAGGCCTTCTCCCTCGCTGGAACGTGTGAGGACGCATGTTGCGCAAATAAATAGAAGCAACAACAAAAACAAGAAAATAAATAAAAACAGAATAGTAAACGATTCTGTGTTTAATCTCCCCGTGCGCGTATTAATGAGAAAATCAACGTCAGCGTTTATGATGAATGCAGTGCCGTGCATGCATATCCTTTGCCTTTAACCATGGTGCAATGTGTTTTTTTTTTGTTTGGTGTGGTGTGGTGTGAAAATTCATCAAAGCATATTAAACGAAAATGGTCCATGGGAGAGATATTTAACGCGTTTTACAACTTTGTAAATACGTAAATTAAAATAGGAAAATTGTAGAAAAGGAGATGTAAGATGTAGTGGTCGAGTAAGACATCTCTTTGGAGAGGCAAACTTCAGAGGGTTTTGTATATTCCACTCATGAATCAATGCCATATCATAGAGTCTGGTTTGCACTAAATAAATTGCACTCTAGGCAATAAAATGAGATGATCGAAGTAAGACGCCAAGACAAGTTTGAGCATGATTGGATACTAACGATATCGTCCAGTGGCTTAGGCACTCCAAAACAATTAAATCTAGACTTTAATTCCAACTAAGTGGAGCACAGCACTGTCTTTCGATTGAAGCTTGTTCTTAATATTACAATTTTGAGATGGATTATTTTGCGAATATTAAATTCTAAAAGACTCTCAAAAAGTGACAAAATATTAGTCATACTAGCAAGTCACTTCCCAATTGGAAACCATGGAATGAAACTACGTTCACTCAAAGAATTTTTCGTTCGTAAGAAACGAAAAATTAGACAAACATACATTCGTTTGTTGTTTCGTTTGCGACCAACGTTTAAATAACAAAAAAAAAATGTTGTTCAGCTCAACCAGGATTCGAACGAGGCACGTAAGGTTTATAATCCCAGTGGTCAAAAGAAGGTGTCTGCAGGCATGCCAGTATGCCTCTTTAAGAGTTCGGATGCCTTCCATCCCCGCTTCCAACCTTTACTTCTTTTTTATATGAAACGGGACAAATAAACTGGCCTACGTCTGTCGCTTCCGGAATGCCTCCACTAGAAGCGAGGATGGAATGTGCCATTTCTTCCCATAGCAGGCGTGCTGGCATGTCTCTAGCTGAGAGGCCTTTCGAAATTGACTACTGGGAAGTTGCGCACATACACGCTGTGCCACTGAGCTACTTTCGTTCTGTTCGATAAAAACAAAGCTTATATCGAATTCGATTTTAACAATGTAAACGTTTATTAGAAATTAGTTTTTAATTTGCAGCAATTTAAAAACGTTTCCAATAAAAGTTAAATGCAATACTTTTATTGGAAACGTTTTTGAATTGTTGCAAATTTATTTATTATTTGCGGCAAAACTACTTCATTTGGAGCAAATGTTTTTTGTTTATTTTTTCGTTTAAGTTTGTATTCAAAAGTAGTATATTTGCAGCAAACGTTCTCCAAACATAATAATTCTTTGAGCGTAGTTTTTGTAAAAACTGAGATAATTGAGATCCTCTGCTTCAGTCAGGCTTGAGGCTGTCCTTTTTTTCAGAATTCAGCAAGTGACCGAAATATTTGGACAGCCTATTTAATTCACCCATTTAGAGGCATAAACAGGTCTAACTGCATAGTTTTAATAGGAGTGAACACCTCCCCAGATATTATTATTATTTTTGCTTAGTATCCCACAGCTTTTCCGAAAATGATTTATTTAATTCTTGGCAAAATAATTTTATAAAATTAAAACAAAACAAGTAACTAAGATTTCCGTCGGTCAAAGCCGACTTTTTTATACCCTGCACTTACTCGATTGCCAAATTCAACATCGAGTTCGAAATCAGCGACTCCAAAAATATGTTATTTCACTTGTATGGGAGCTAGGCTAGGCAGTTGACTAATACCGCCCATTTGCAATACCAACTCCTGCCAGGACGAAAAAATATAAATTAAAAGTTTGGACCGCCTAGTTTATTTCTACACTGTGAAAACAAATTCAAAACAACGTGGTTATGATGTGAAACGGTTATAGCTTTGAAAAAATCAGCACTGCTTAGCTCTAAAATAGAACATGAAACAGTGTCAATATTTGAAAGCTGATTTTTTATGAACGATTGTACTTTTTTGGTTATAATCCCAATTCTACAGAATGACTTGGATGCAATTGTATAAGGAAAATCATAGACAAGTTCAAAAATCGGATTTGTATGAAAAACTTGTGTTCGGATGGGCAAAATAAAGTACCTCAAAAATATAAAAATTAATTAATTAAAAAATTAAAATATGTGGTTCCAAATGTTCGCCCTCCGGAAGGGTAAAAAAAACCCTCTTTAAAAGTAAAACCAATTTTTTTTAAAAGGGGGCATGCTCAGCTTTCATTTCGATATGCGAACGTTTTTTATGAACGTATCAATATGAACGTTGCACCATACAAACAAAATAAAGCCTAATGTCCACAGGAGAGGATCACCGTATTTTGTATTGTATTTTCTAGTTCAAAAATCGATTTTTTTATCACTTTATTTTCAGTTCCATATTAACTGCAGTTGGTTTTTTGCCATGTTTAAACCATGACAGCTATTTGGATCACTAAATTTGATAAGCTTTAAATCAGAAAACATTTTAAATTCTGGCCAGTCTAATGTATTGCCAATTGTTTACCATGGTTTTTATGCATAAAGAATACAACAAAAGCTGTTAACAAAACATTTAATAAAACCCATATCCCCTACAATTTTTGCAAGGCTTATAGGAAAAAACACATTCAAATGCAAAGGCTCCAGGAACATCGCCATTGTCACCAAATAATAATACTAAAAAAAATAAAAAAAAAAAAAAAGTAAAAAAGAAAATCCACTTGGTTGCTGAGAAGAGAGAAAAAATGTATTATAAGAACATATGTTAGTTGGCAGGATAATACCAATTCGCTGATCCCAAACAGGCAGAAGGATTTTCAATTTGCCAGGTAAATAATACCAGCCAGCGACAATATGAAATTACCAGCAACGCAGCAAATGTCATGACATAGTGACATTTGGGATTATCCCTGCATTCATAGAAATTGCATTCATATCCTTTGGGCTGACAATTTGCCATCGCAGCACTTCACAAACAAATGTTGGAGAAATGTTTTAAAAATTGAAAAATATATCTTGTGTTTGCTCTTTCCATACAACAAATGGCTGGCAATAGCGATTTAATGGGTCGCCAGTGAAGCGTGCGTGCGTAGCCTTATTATGATTTTCCATTTAATGTTTTTCCTTTCATATATTTTATCATTTTTACATTTTTGCCAAGTGTATGTACTTTTCCATTTATTTGTCAACGGAATTTTGGGAAAATTTCCTGCCTTTCCGCTTGTGTGTATTTGTTTGTTTGTGTGTTTGTATTGAAAATCAATCGTGCCTGTAATTATAAGTACCTTGCGGTGCGGTTCAAGTCCTTTGCACAATGCCAACAACAAAATTAGTGACAATTTGTGTGGGTAGATTTATTGTATTTTTGTACATTTCACAAAAGTTTTAAGTTCTACTTTGATTTCAAGTGGATGAGAATTGCATTGGCAACAGATTTTCGAGTGTTTGAGCTGGTAATTCTATAAAGGTTGCCATAAGGAAGTGCCAACAAACACTCCAGTCAAAGTAACCAAGTAGGCATTACACTTGAGTAACTTGATTCCAAGCAGTGCACTTCCCTACTCCGCCGGCCATAAAACTAATTAAAAGGCTTTTAAACAATAAATTGATAGTGGCACTAATTTTCCCGATACCTTAAAGCTTCAATGTGGTTTTTTTACAACACTTTTTTAACGACTTTAGTATTGGCTGTGGGCTGTGTTCCTCTACTTTTACATAAATTGTCACATTTTCTCAAAGCGGCCCACTGCAAGGTTTTACGACTGAAATCCACTCGACACTTACGAACATTTCTCACATTTCTCCCTCCACTTAACTATGTCACTTTACTATCTGCCATATAATTTTTACGACTTCTCATAATTTCTTCTTCTGCCTTTTTTTTTAATGTCAGTTAACGAAAGTTCGCCTACTCCTACAAGTCCCTGTTAGTGGTAGCGCTAATTTCACTAATTTGCCTCTTAATACATCACATCGTGCAGCTGATATGCATAATTTTGGACGGCCAGTGGTGGTGGGCCATCAAGCCACGATTTGCATTTCACACAATACAATAAAGTGGGCTTTTGGAAATAATATTTGTTCATTCTCAAGTGCGGCTTCACTCTTATTTTATTGCATTTGTCAGGTCTTTTTTTTAAATACAGTTTTCATGTCTTTTTTTTCATGTTCATTGTTACAATTTTATCACCATTTTGTAATTCTTTGTAACAGTTTTTTTTTTATGCGCGTTTATTGTTTGAAATTATTGTTCGATTTTAATTCTCGTTTTAATTTGGCCTCATGTTGTTTTATGTGGCTGTGAATGATACAACAGCGCAGGAGAAAAAAACAAAAATCAAAAGGTTGTAAAATGGAATGACAAAAAAGTGAATACAAAATAATACAAGTGCATGATTAATGATTTTTCATTACATTTTATTGTTCGAAATCCTTGTTTGTGATCTTTTTTTTCTCCCTCTCTCTCGTTTTTCTATGAATTTTAATTTATGGGCTATATTTATATTTATTATTGTCGGTGTCGTTTGTTAAATTTCGTATGGAAAAAAATTAATTACAATAATTTAATTACTATGTATTAAGAATTATCTATGGTCAGACCGAAACTCAAATACCCTGCACTTTCTGGATAAATCTTCGATTATTTTTCGATAGTTTTTCTGTAAGTTTACAATAATTTTTTGATAATTTACTTGTTTCAAAAATATTGCCATAATTGATATTAAATATTGATTTTTATTTTATTTTATTTTGTTTAAAAAATGTTTAATACATTTTTTATTGTTTTTCTATAATTTTTTAATTTAAAAAAAAAATTTAGTTTTGTTGGTAATTTTGCAATAATTTTTTATAATTTTTCTATATAAATAAATTTTGGTAAATTTTATCGTTACAAACTACTGTGGCAGGGTATATTAACCTTGACACAATGTTTGTAACGCCCATAAGGAGGAGTATCCGCTATGGAAAAGTACATATATTCTTGATCAGCATTTCAAAGATTTAAAAAAAATTAACCAATCATCGTTTCTTACAAATTCTTTTACAGTTGGAAACTTACATTTATTAACTTTAATATTTTAACTTCTGAAAGCATATATCTAAAAGCTCTACTTTTTCAACGAATTTCAAATAATAGCCAAAACGGCGAAACTGCCGCACCCATGGGATAGAATCGCCAAGGGGTATATATTAAAAATGCACAGACTTTTTCGGTAAATATAACATTTTATTTGAGCATTGAATATCAGAAGCTAAAATAAAACATTAAACAAATGCCTTAATTACTTTTTTAGGGAAAATTTTTCACTAAATGTAAAAAAAAATAGTAAATGGGATCCGAGTCAAATGCAACTTTCTGATTTTTCTAAATTATTTTAGGAGCCTAAATCATAGATTCTTCTTTTCGCTTCTTTAAAATTTTTTTCCCGGTTTTTTATAATAAATACACTGGTGTATGTGCCCCAGGTGCGATTCGCCGAATGTGCCCGACGAATGTTCCCACACAAATTCTTTTTTCATATTTTTAATTATAAGAAATTGAATCAAATCGAGCTTTTATTCCATGCATTAATATCAACGGAACAATACCACAAAGTATCAATTTCCTAATGCAAAACCTGAAAATATTATCACAAAACTTACTTACCCAAACAAATTTTCGCAGCACCCCTAAAAACAAACAAACACGTTTTGCCGTGATCACGATTGAAGTAGAAAGGTCGTGTACTAAGGGAAGAAACTTTATCGATATATATACAAACTATCCATACTGTCAATTTCAAACAGTTTTTAGTTTTAAAAAAAAGTGGGGGTGGCATATGCTCCCCAGTAGCGAATCCTCCCCTTTCTATCCTACGTATGTCCGACAAAAAAAGGGAACATTTTCCAAGTCTTTTTCAAATTTCTTTACTGCTGTATTCGATTTGAAATGGGTTTTTAACATGGTCCGAGCTTCCAAAACCACTTATAAATGGGTCAAAGTGGGGTTTTGAGAACAAGTTATATTTTTTTTTGTATATGCGATTGGAAATTTTTAGATACAGGTTTTGGACATGGTCCAAGGCTTCGAAACCACCTCAGGTCAAATGGGGTCCTGAGACATGTTCAAGATACTTCTAAATGGGAGATATTGTGTGGGGATATTTCAGCTTAGGCATAGCCGAAGATAGTTCACACTCTAGGTTTTATATAAACGGATTTTGTCTGTAATTTTGTAAAATAATTTTTTAATATCGTTTCAATAAATTTTCGATAATTGATATTGAATATTTACAGTTTTTCCATAATTTTTCTCTAATTTTCGAAATGGTTTCAATTTTGTGAAAGAAGTTTTTCGATAATGTTTGGATATTTAATCTATAATTTTTCGATACTTTTTTTACAATTCTTAAATTTTTTTAAAACTTTTTCTTTTTGTACATTTGCAATCATTTTTTTTTTATTTTTTAAAATGTGATTTTGTCAAGTCGGTATGAAGCTCAAGTACAGCTTAAATCAAATAAGGACTGCGATTTTATACAAGAACAAATTTAAATGCCAGCGGGTAGTTTTCTTTTTATATTTTTTTTCTTTTTTTTATTACTTTTTGAATATTTTTAATAATATGTTGATACTTCTTTTTTTATAATTTTCGGATAAATTTTGAAAATTTTTTATAGTTTTTTTTTAAATTTTTCAAAAAAAATTTTTTATATTCACTTTTCTGATCATTTTGATAATTTTTATACAGTTTTCCTATAATTTTGCACTCAATTTTTTTTAATTTTTTGTTTATTTAAAAGAATCAATTTTTAACATGTTTTCTATAATTTTCAAAATATTTTTATGATTTCTCATATTTTTGATAGTTTATCGCTATTTTTTTCATTGTTTTCATTACTTTACAAGTTTGTATAAATCTCAGTTTGTTCCAGTTCCATTTTATTCCGGTTCCATTCTGTTTCCTAAATCGTTTCCTACAAACTCACAAAAGGACATACATTCACGCCTTGGGCTTTACAAACGGTGTGACAAAAACTATATACCCTTCGACACTCGATTATGGGGTATAATAATACAAATATCAACCCATTCTCTTTAAAACCTATAATTACATAATTTCATAGCGCACAATTGTAATTTAACTGGCTTTATTTCATTTTCATCAAATTGTATGGCATCAGAAACTTTCCATGCTGCAGCACCAATCCTGCTGACCCAATTACAATCACAGATGAGCCCCTCAAACCGTTCGCTCATTCACAACTACGTCTGTCCTTTGACCATTTTCATTTCATTTCATGCCGTAGCCATAAGTTCGGTATGGCTCCTTTGCGGCTAAACTAATGCACTTCACTAAGCATCCAGCAACAAACACACCGACCCCACCGCTGTTTCTTTTAACCCCTCCTCACCACTCGGTGGCGTGGCTTTAATCCAAGCGGGGACACGAACGGGCGGGTAAAAATTACATGCATTACACATTTGCGCATCGGTGCCCGTGGGAAATGCAGGGGGGTCAGCCGGTCAGCCAGCCGTAGTAGTAGTAAAACCGCATTCAAGGATATTAAGGGTTTCCTGTTTATATTACAGTTGTTGCTTCTGTTCGTGTTTTGTTGTTGTTGTTGTTGCTGGTGATGGTATTGTGGTTGCAGTTGTTTGAGAAAAATCTGTCCATCTACTCTCTTTTCTACATTATGGTTGAGTGTGTGTGTGTGTGTGTGTGTGTGTGTGTGTACGTTCTCAAGTGCATTTACAGAATTAAGTCAAATTAATTAAAGTTAATACCCGCAAGCACAAACACTGGCCCTTCACACTGCAGTTGGCAACTCCGTACCGCAAAATAGTACTTTTACTTGAACCAACTAAGCAACAACAAATAGTTTTATGAAAAGCAACTTTTGTTGATAAGCCAAACTATGCCAAAGTCAATGATATCCTCTCTTCTACTTCGTTTTTTCCGTTTTAGACAGAAGCCCACAAAATATGGATGCGAAAATGTGCAGTGTGTGGTTTATATTAAATTAAATTGTGTACTGCGCCCATTAGCAACCATTAGTAGCGAAAGAGCTTCTGAAATATTTTTTCACAGTTTTTTCAAATATTCCCGGTTGGCCTGTTATGTCCATGTTGGCTTTGGCTTAACAAAATGCTGAGCTTCTAAGTTTGTTCAGAGTCGTAGGGAGTGGGGAGGGTGCATTGGTGTAATTTATTGTGAGATTGTGAATAAAAGGTACACACTACTGTGCGTAGTAAACTCTCGAGCATATTAGTTTTTTGTATGTAGTTTGACATTTCTATTGTGAGTATTCACTCAAAGTAGTATAGTTTTCAGAAATGTCTTTAGAAATGTGGCAACTCTGAGCTTACTAGAGCTTTAGTTATCCTTAGTGATGCCCCGACAAATATGATCATAACCAGGACTGTGGAGTAATTTTTTTTTATAGTAAAACTAAATTTAAATAACATTTTAAAAAATTCGAAAACTTCCGAAAAAATTCGAAGATTGAAAAATGGATATTACCATTACAATCGAATTACCTATGTACACCCGGAGCACAGTTTGTTCAAAAAACTAGTAAGAGAATTAGCTTAGGTCTGATCAAGGTTAGGCCACATGTGAGGTGTAGGCCACATGTGAGTACAATACACAGAAAAAAAACGTCGGTAAAATTTACCGAAAATGTTGTTAACCCTTTCGCTACATGTTTTTCATTTCGAGCCTTAAAAATCTATTCTCCGTTAATTATTGCTATTAATGATGCTAATAGTGATAAAAAATCAAAATTTGAAAAAAAAAAGTTATTTGAAAGTAGTTTTTTGGAATGTTGCCATATGGCAACAAATTTGCTTAACGGTCTAAAAATTTTCCATATCAAATTTATTGGATATGTGCTTAAATTTATATAAGTTTATGTATTACAATTAAAAATGAATATTTTAACAAAAAAATTTTTTTTCCTAAAACATACATTAAATATATTTACATTTACTTATATTTTAAAGTTAATCAAAGTCAAATGCATTGTAAGTGTGCATTTATTTACATCAATTTTATAAATAAATAAAAAAAAATTTTTTTTTTTAACTTAAACTTTTTTTTCATAAAATACATATAATATAATGCATGCAATAGTTATATAATATCAAAATGCTGAAAAAAAAATAAGAAGACCAAAATTAAAGGTATATTTATATTGAACGTGTAGCAACTGTCGCAAAATTCAAATTTAGACACGTAGAAAAAAATATACCATTAAATGCACGTGCATTTTAAAAAATCGCCACAGCTACGAGAATTTAATTTTTGAATTTTTTAAAATGCTAACATGTAGTATGACTATTTCTTTACATTATTGCATCAACACTTTTTAAAAACGAAAATTGTTGCTATTCAACAAACCGAAAAAAAAATGTTTATACAGAAATACTTCTAATAAACCAAAGAAAAAAATTGCATCAACTTTTTTTTTGTAAATTGTACCGAGGCTGGTCCACGTAGTCTTAAAGTGTGATGTTGCCATATGGTAACAAATTCGCGAAAGGGTTAACGTACAACTTTTCAAAATGAATGAAAAACCTGAATTTTTAACCGTTATTGGTAGGTTGGATTAACCGAAAAAAAATTGGGTAAAATAAATCTTCAAAATTCGACATAAAATAGTTTAAATAATCGAAAAAGTTGTTGTTGTAAGTTCTTGTACCACAATTTTGGATTAAATGTGGATTTTTCGTGATTTTTTTGTGTGTACATGCATAGACTATTTTTCGGTTATTTTTTTAAATTTTTTCGGTATTTCATCGTTTTTTGAAAACGATATTTTATTGATCTTTCTTCGAGAATTTATCGATGATTTTTAGATATGTTATCGATAACTTTTCGATATTTGATTTATATTTGTTCGATAGTTTCCATTTCCATTTCATCTCTAATTCATTTCAAAATGCTGTTCCAATTCCACTTTGTTCTGGTCCAATTAAATTTTGTTCCACTTCCATTCCCATTTCGTTCCCGAAAAGATTTACAATCGAATACAAGAAACGGCATCCAAATTTTGGAGTACTAAGAGGATACAGTATAAAATTTACAGTGCTGGGATTATCCTCCTGGATAGTCGGTTTGACCTGTCGACGATCAACAAAGGCAATCAACATCGGTTCATTATGAAATCTTATTGGTTTGGCGTGTAAGAGTAAGCGATCCTGATCCTGTGATATCGCAATGGACCTAGTGTGCTCTATGGATGTCAGTGTACCGATGGTCACCTTAATGTAAACCAACCCGCCCCCCCCTATTCCTACGCCTCTCTTTTCATTAAATTTTTAACCTCCACTTTGTTTATTTTTCCCCACTCATAATTTATCGTGTCCTCATCATTATCATCATGGCCACCCCAAACTCTCCACTTAAATTACTTACAGTGAGACCAGCACTGGTTTCGTTTCGTTGCACATTTTTGCAACCAGCGAAAATCGTATTAAAAATACTAAAAACTAAAAAGTCGGTGAACAGATGAAAATGAAGAGGAATAAGAAGAAGAAGCAGCAAAAGCAAAAGCAAAAGTGTATGTCATCATGAAAATTATTGTGGAAAATATGCTTTTAGTTGTTTACCACATTTTGTCCACCACTGCAGTCAACAGTAACGGTACCATCACCAGCACTCCAAACACAAGACCTTCAAGCGCTAACTGTGCAGAAGGACACAGTACACAGTGTTGCATTTTGGGGATTTGGGGACTTGCCCGAATGGTTTTTTTTTCCTTACTGGTTGGTTTTGCCTTTTAGCCACTTAGCTGTTTTTCGGCTCTGTTATTAAGGCCAACGCGAACAGCAACAACATGTCTGCAAATGGCAACGCTGCTGCTCTCCAATTTTAATTGTTTAAACAATGATGACAAACATTTACATTTTAACACCCGCTTGGAGAGGCGCTTATTTTTTTTAGTTTTAATTCAATTAGCGTTTGCCCCTCAACACTGTTGACTGTGAACGATTAAGTTGAGAGATCGGACTGGCCAGAGTTGCCTTCATGTTATTTTATGAATTTTATGAAATGAAATATTCAAAAGAAGCCTTACTTTATTCGTTGGGTATCATTTCAATCTCTGTGCACTCGAAAGTACACAAGGAATCACTAATTTGATTTGCCTAATTACAAAATGGCAACTCTGGTTGAGGAAAATCCTCTATTTCACTACTAAACAAATCATAATTGCATTGCGAAAAACTTTAATACGACACACGGGCGTCAAAAGTGGAACTCAACATACACACACACACACATACACACACACACATACAGATTTGAGCCATTTTGTAAAGTCCTTTGGTGAGTTGAGCTTTGCTGGCGTTATCCTGGCGCCATTGCATATGCCAAGTTGCTTATTACGTTGCACTTTTACGCAGTGTTACACCAATTGACACGCGGGGCAGGGGGTGACAACAACAACAACAACAACAACAACAACTAAAAAAAGACAGCAAGTAAAAGCGAGGAAGAAACTGAAACTGAAATAAATCGCAAGATAAACAAATTTGCCAGCGAACGCTTAGATCTCAGCGCTCAGTCAGGATGAATGAGGGAAGGACTAAGGAAAATCCAACATCCAGACGGCAGGCGCTATTTAGCGGGGGCCTCTGTTGTTGCATTTGTTATTGTTTTGTTGTTGCTGTTAACTGTCGCCAACACCATCAAGGCAATGGCGCTGACTTGGCTCAGGCTTTAGTCAAGAAGATCATCATCGTCATCATCACAGCAGCGGCTCTGATGGGCGTGTTGGTGTTGACTATTCGCCCACTCAACGCTTGGCGTTGGCTTTAAATCTTTGCACAGGGAAACTTTATGCTTCGATTGTTTTAGTTTGTGTTTGTTTTTCTAACTGCGTGTGTGTCTGTGTGTGTGTGTGTATTTGCGGTTTTAGTATAATTGTTGCTATGAGCATTTCCTCCTTCGGGCAAGGACACAACACACACACACACACACACACACACATTGCACATCCCAGCAAATGTAATTTTAAATATGCATTTATTTATTTACGAGAATTTGCCACTGCCACACAGTAGTCCTTATTCAATTTTATGCTCCAGATGACGTCCTGCCTCCGCTTGGCACTTCGCCGCCTCATGCTGGCAATGCAGTTGCATTTCCAGCGTGGCTGGTTGTTGTGCACAATTAAGGAAACTCTTAAGTAAATGACAATGACAAGGATTTTAAAGGATATATGCATGCATGTATATATTCCTCGACTGGGAGAAAGTGAATGAGTGTGTGACGGGGGTGATGACGTTGACTCGGCCAAGTGTGGATGAATGAATCTAATGTGTGCTTCAGGAAATTATGGGGAAAATTAATGTTGACAAATTGTTTTAGAGTTGCCCTGAATTTAAATTCGTAATTTATTTAATTCAATGTGGCAAACACTAACAAAACTGATTCGTTTAGGAAATATTAGATTGAATATTGCATAATGCAATTATTTTTAATGAAGGGAAAACAAATGTAAATGTCATGTTGTGAATTAATTTGGAAAAAAAATTAATTTTGATTTTATTTGGAATTCGTAATGGCATTGAATTCAAAGTTTATTTTTAAAATTAAAAAATCATAACTTTGAAGAGAATGGAAAAATACACCTTAAAATTAAAACCTTTTAGTGTGGTAAAATATGATTTTCAATTTACAACATACTATCTTATAACTAAAAATGGCAGAATAAAGCCCTGTGTTTCAATCAAAACGTGACATGGCTTCGTCAATAACTAAACAGGCTGGGTAATTTTCGTAAAGCCTTTAAAATTTACAAATAAATGGCACTATGATGTCGATCTAATATTTACGAATTTAATATCGATATATTTTTGTAGTAAAGAAAGAGTGAGCTCATAAAAATAAAATTAAATCAATATCTATATATATAAAAGAGACGTGTATGTTTGTCACCAGTAGACGCGAAAACTACAGCACCGATTCTCACCAAAATTTATATATGTGTTCTAGGGGTCGTGAGTCGTGACATAGGATAGGTTTTGACACGCTCACTTTTACCGCCCACAAGTTAGTAAAAACTGCTATATCTTAAACTTTTTTGATCACAAGAAAATTAAATTTGCCATGAACATACTATAAGACCCCAGCCCTAATCTGGGCTACAAATGGTTGGGATTAGACAATGGGGCGTGGCACCGCCCATACAAGTCAATATTTGAAAATGCTGTAATAGCGTTCCCACACAATGTTTTCCAACGAAATTTGGCAAATGGCTTCATGGTTTCAACTTTAAGCTAAATGCAACATATCGGCGTAATTGGACAAAGGGGCGTGGCACCGCCCATACAATTCAATACTTCAAAGTGCCATTCTTGGGCTCCCATTGAATATTCTTCAACGGGAAATGGTTCTACGCCTTCAATGCAACATATTGGAATTGGACAGCGGGCGTGTCACTTTTCTTACAATTCAATATTTCAAAATGCTACACTTAGGCTTCCAATAAAAATATTTGATAATTGTGTTCATTCATTTATTATGACCAAAGGCAAAAACAACTTTTTTAGGGCCAGCAAAGCGGGCCGGGCCCTGCTAGTACTAAATAAGAAAATTAAATAATAAGGTATAAATTTATACGAAAAGATTAAAATTTGGCATGCAATTAGAGACATATTTTGTTCTCGAAACGAAAAGCTTCATATTCCACACCCAGAGAAATACTTAGCTTGATTGAGGAAAAACGGCTATCATATTGAGGAAAAATGGTTTTGATTTTTGGCCATAGAAAATTTTCATCATTTGAGCGAAGAAATTTCTTTAATTTAAGGAAACTTTTTTCTTTGTTTTAGAGAAAAAATCTATGAAAGGAAGAAATTTTTCTACAATTTTAGGCAATTTTCCTATAATTTTCGGAAAATGTTTGCCTTTGTTTTAAAGAAAATATTCTCTGAAAGAAAGAAATTTTTCCATAAATTTAGGGAATATTTCTTCAATTTGGAAACCATGGTTTTTTCATACAAGAATAACTAGTACTACTACTAATCAGGGTTCGGACTGAGCAAATGCAATTCTGGAGTAAATGAAACAAAAAAGTGTAGTAGAATCTATTTTTGCGGAGTAGATTTCTAATTTTTACTTTGGACAGTCAAAAAATTTTGAAATAATACAATTTTCTTGAGTCGTTACTTCAGAGTTGCAAAAGAAGCTTTAAGCGAAATAACTAACTTCTGGTTATGTGTAGAGCAAAACATTTTTCAACAATTTAGTTTTTAAATTTTGTAAATACAAATTAATGAAAATGTGAAAAATGTTCTGAGTGATTGTGCGGCTGATAGAAATTGTTTTCAAAGCAACATAAAAGTCATTCTAACATAAAATCATCTCTTTTTTTCGCTTTTCTGTATATTCTAGCCGGAATGGAAATTTCCTTTGTTTTTCGATTCGTTTTCCTTACAAAGGTTTGCTTATGGGAGCGGAATTTTTTGTTTCTGCATACCGGCATTTAAAGCATAAAATTTAAACATTACAGCTGACATTACTGAGAAAACATACTTTAACTGACATATGACTTGCTCATTTTCGAACTGAAAGTGCATAAATGTAAGTATTGTCTCTTTTCCTCGGCAAAAAAGTGAGTCTTTCATGCGGTGTCGCCGCGTTATTTTGATCTGAAAAAAATCGTAGTAGATCTTAGCTCGAGCGGAGTGACGGAGTAGATTTGAAAAATTTTTCAAAATCGTAGTACATCTACTTCGATTGTAGTAGAGTCCGAACCCTGCTACTAATTCTACTACTATAGTAGTATACTACTAAAATGTACTAGGTCTATAATATTATATATTATATATGCATTTTTATTTGTATTACATACTTTTATTTGGTAGTTTTTGTATACATTAATATGTTTATCAAAGTATAAACCACTTCAGAATTCGTTTCATCACTAATTTTGAAATTTAGAAATGTTTTGCGCGTCGACTGATAAATTCAAATTTCCCAACATTGAAGAAAAAGGTATCTTCAAATTGATCACCATGGTTGCAACTTGCAAGTAATGAGAAAAATTTTACTCATTTCAAGGAAAATTTATTCAAACAAGAGAAATTTTTATTAAAACGAGAGAAATTTTTTTGAGGAAACTTTTTCTTTGTTTTTGGTATGTGTAGTTTTCTGAGTGCACTTGTATGTCTGTACATTACGATTATGAAAGCGTATTGAATAAAATAAACTTTGTCCTCAAAGAGGATACAAACCTACAACTTACTTTATAAATTTCGATTTGCCCTTCTTCGCATTTTTGCTTTCTGATAAGTGCAATTTTAAGTTGATTTAATTAAAATTTCTTTTGGCATATGTAACATGCAGTTCTATTACTCCGGATGTTTCCATACCTCTTAGGATTCTTCTAACATTGCCCGTAACAGTAGCAAGCGGCGAACGTAGCTTTTCTAAGCTTAAATTAGTTAAAAATTAACTACGTTCAACCATGTCTCAAGGTAGACTGTCAGGTCTGGCGATGTTGTCTATAGAAAGCGATATGTGTAAAAATTTAAATTTCAATGATCTCTTACATGATTTTGCAGCAGCTAAAGCGCGTAGATCAAATATAATTTAATGTGCAAATTAAAGCTATGTAGTGAGGACAGATATTAAATTACCGTAGTTTGCATTGATTTCAATATTCAGTATTCCTTTTTATATTTTAGAAAACTTTAGACAGAAATATTAGATCAAAACAAACTCTGTATGTATAATTAAGGAATTTTTGAATATTTTGAGCTTTCAGATTAGTGCAATTTTTGTATTAATTAAAGGCTGATTCAATACAGATACAATAACTCATATGTATATTTTTATATTATCGTTCTTAGAAATATCTTATTAACAACCCTCAAAGGTTAACATAATATGTGCCTTATAAAATATCTACAGAAATAAATGAACTGAATAAATTGAATCTAAATAAAATTATTTTCCATATTAACTACATAGAAGGGCCGGCAAATGAAATATTTGCCACTGGCGCCAAAATGCATAGAGCCGGCCCTGTTAGCTTGTATCTATTTGCATCCTCAAACACTTTTTAGATTCATTAAAAAACAAGTGAGTAAGTTTCAGTCGGGCAAGCCGACTTATATATACCCTACACCTACCGGACCATATTGTATCCGCCTATGGACATGAGCCATGGGTTTTTCGCTGGTTTGTTCACGCCCAGCGTTGCTCGGACATGTATTTGTAGTATTGTATGTACCCTCCCGTGGACCCTGCGGAGGGAGGGAAAACCATAAATAACATCAAGTTCAAAATCAGCGACCCCAAAAACCAACCTGTACCAAGTTATGTAAATATAAAATGAGGTTTAGGAATTTCGACCGCCATATTATGACGACCCCTGTAAGTATGCAATTGTGTATGACAGTTTGAGTAAAAAAATGAATATTGACGACCCCAGAAAGAATGCAAAGAATTTGACTTTTTTCACACGATTTTCACACTTTCCCGGCTAATTTTTCCGTGTTTTCTTGACAGACATAGAATGGGACGGCCGAAAAGAACACAACAAAAAAAAAACCATTTTTTTAAAATATAACCCTTTAACAGACTAAAAAGAACAGATTAAATTAAGGGTTTTTGGGTACTTTCCTCCGAATATCATTGCACATTTTAAAGTCGCCAAGAACCCTTAATTTTAAATCGAAATTGCTGAAATTAACTTAAAGGAAATTTATTTTCTGCTTTTTAGTCTGTTAAAGGGTTATATTTTATAAAACTAGTTTTTTACTTTTTTTATTTTCTCTTTTTTTTTTTTTTTTTTTTTTTAAAAATTTTTTCTCCCTCTTTTTTCCCCTTTTTTTTTCCTCTTTTTTACTCTTTTTCCCGAATGCGAACCTAAGTAAAAAATTTCAGCCTTGTAGCTTACAAAATACGAAAGTTAGGTCTTTAAATTGGCTCCATCCCGCTCCCCTTTGCCCCCACACCCCCCTATATGGACTATATATATATATATATATAGTCCACCCAAAGCAAGTTAATATAAGGGTTATAAAAAACAAAAAAACTTCACAGCAAACATTTAAGTTTGATATAAGGGTTGTCCATAAACCACATAACGCCGTAATGGGGGGTTGATGAAATGTCTGCATGGTGCTCAGTTCCATTGTGGATTAAGTCCATAAGTGGAATTAAAATTTAAAATGCACTAAGTCAATGCATTTCTGTAAGAACTTAGGGTATTCCAGTTTCAATTCGACTCAATCCACTATGGAACTGAACGCCTCAAAAAAATTGTATGTACTTACAGATTCTCACGCTCAAAATATTTGTATTCAAACAAGTCCACCAATTTTCGCATGGCTCCCTTGAGCCCACGGTACGATCCCTATTCTGAACTGTCTTATCTTTACCAGACAAACAAAAGCATCTGACCTACTCTGCATTTCAGGAAATATTCCTGTCACTCTGTACTTACTTTTCTTTTCAAACTTCCACATGAACTCCTCACACACTTTCTTGACACCCGAAATTCCGCCAACTTATCCCGCACGAATTGCAATTAAAATGTTTTCATGATTTCTCTAGTGAATTGCATGCAAGGGTGCAGCCCACCGATAACGAATCACTCGACCATTGGACGAGGGGCAAAAAAAAAATGTTGTCCATATAAGTGTTTTGTATTCTCCACCACTTAAGTAAATGGCAAGTAATCGCACATTTCGCATTACAAATAAACCCGCAAAAATCGAAACGAACATGTCCCTGTCGTGTCGATCATCAGCAGCCAAAAAGTTTTAACGTCCCAGCGCGCATATGCAACTGACAGCTGACACTTGAGTGGTTTTCGGGCAAGAGAGTCATACATTGCAGTGGAGGGACAATTGCATATCGACGCTTGTGACGCTGTGCCATTAATGTGTGTGTGTGTGCGGCGGCATCTACCATGGCCGCATATAAATCCTTATCACATTTACAGGATAATATGTGCATTAACAACAACAATTGAATAATGGGAAACCAAGCGAATATTTGCCATCGTGTGTGACATGTGGGAAAGAAGCGAGCGCAGAAAATAAAAATAAAAATAATATAAATCATAAAGTAGAAGTAATGTGGCAGGGAAAAAAGTGGAAGCGAGAAACATTCACAAGATGTGAGTGCCTGCCACAAACGGAAGGACGTATGAATGGTTGGATGTGTAAATGCGAGGAAGGAAGCGAGGAAGGAAGAGGCCACACTTTAGTTGTGGTGCGTGTGACATTCGAGATTGTCACTTTTTGACACGTTCGATTACGACTGTCAGCCAGTGTGTGCTTGCAATTCCTACAAATGTGTGGTCTTAAGTGTTGCATTTTAACGAGGGGTGGCACAAAAAAAGAAAAAACCATTTAACAGTTTTGTGCTGATAAGTTCATTTATTTGCCAAAGCTCTGAGGAAGTAGTGAAATTTAAAAAAATTCCCTTCCAATTCAAAATCTTTGTCGAAAATCTCCTTTCTTTAGCCGTGCGATAAACCTCAACTGTGCATTTGTTGCGCACACGATTCTCTTCACATTCAATTCGATTCGAATTTGCTTCACTGCGATAAGAAACCATCTATCCCCCCCCCCTTGCCACATACATCCTGAAAGCCAGACCTTTTCATAAACCAACGAATGCAAACTCCTTCAACTGTAAATTAAAATGTGATTCAAAGTAAAAAAGAAAAAAAAAACGAAAAAGTCGAACGCCAGTACACAAAAGCCACCAACCGCCTGGCAATATGTGCTATCATTTGATAAAAAAAAAATAGAAACGGAAACGGAAATACGAAATAAAAATTCACTTAAAATATGCACTGGCAGACGTTGTCGCGTTGATAGTGTGTGTGTGTGCGTGTGTGTTCAGTTGGCTTACCGTCCCGTAGGATAATCTTCGAGAAAACATATTTCGCTACTTCAAATGATTTCTTTGCCATTATTAACCGAACAGAAACTGCCGAAGTGTGCTCGGAGTCTATTATTGCAGTTAATGTGATTCGTTTTTTTTTCATTCTTTCTTTCTAGCTTATGGGGTGTCAAGGGAAATATCAGCGCAACATATTTACTTCAGATAAGAACTAATGAAGTCTATGAATGAAGAAGGCGCCTGTTCGACACTGGTTGGCAGTGATTAGTTGAGTTTTTTATTGGTTGGTTAGCAGATCGACATGAGCGATAAGAGTGAAAAAAAACGACAAATCGTTTTTGACACTATCGAAATATTTCGTTTTTATACTCAACTCAAACTGCTCTCAATCTACAATTTCTTCACTGCATCGATAAAAGTAGTCATGTCCGAAAAGGAGCAGCTACTCCCCTTATAAGACCAGAGTCATTCTACGGTATTGGTGCACACTATTGAACTATTGGTTTGATCTACCTGGGCTACGACAGGCCAAATCCATCCTTGGTAAGTACAACAAAAGGTGGTTTAAAGCTTGTATTGGGCTGAGTAAGAACCGACTTCGAATTCGAACGGGGTTCCTAACTGGTCATTGTACACTGAGGGGGCATCTCACGAAGTTGGGCATTTAATACGACTACTCATGCAGATTCTGCAATGAGGATGCAGAAAGTCCGGGTCGTTTACTGGAGTCCTGTGGAACAATTATCCACACAAGGAGGCGCGTACAGATGATTGGCCAAATCAGTACCCTTTACTGATCCTGAAATTTCTTGCGGATATAGGGTTCGTGGAGGTCCTCTTAATATTAGCAGAGGTATGGTTCGTGAAACCTGGGGTATTGTCACCCAACACGAACTCGGTGTGGGGCCACAAAAGACCAACGATCGCAGTGCAAATCTCCTTTAATTACAACCCCAAACTCTGATTGCCGATCTGATAACATAATGACTCCCTCAAAGGGTTTTTCTGGATTAACTCGAATAAGCGTGGTCGAAAGTTCGGTTAGTGGTGTAGGTTCCTTAAACAAAAATATTCAATTTTTCCCTAGCTACAATACTGGTGAACACTTTAACCCATTTAAGTAAATATTTAATGGTCATATATAGCTCAGAACATAAAAAATGCTATTTTGAAAATTAAAAAAATTGCTGCCTTAACCCATTTTATACAGGAAGCTTCTGTTAGCGTTATTATTGCAAATTTGGGGTCAAATAATTTTTCCAATTTTTCTATTAGATTTTTCAAGGTGGTCGAAAAGGGTGAAGCTTCCTAATGATGAGAAATGACCAAATTAGGGTAAAGAATTTGGAATTAGACGATCACAACGTTAGGATGACACATTTTTACATATACAGTCAAGAAAAAAGTTTATGTACTCAGCTATTTTATTTACGGTGGCTCACAGCCACATGTTATAGTATTGATATTGGTATCAATTTAAAGGTCTATGTATCTCCTTTCGAACAAATATCCTTTAATCCGTTAAGTATCTATCAAGATAATCCTTTTTTCAAATTTACCTACATTTCAAACATTTTTCCTTGGGTTTGAAAAACATTTTTTGAAGCGAAAAATTTTTTTGTTCAAGAACAAACTACTTTGCAAGAAAAAGTTTTGTGATAAAAAAATGTTCCAGAATTTTGACAATTTCTCCAAAAATTGGTAATAGTGTTTTTTTTTTTGTATACACTTTTGGTTAGTAGTAAAATTTTCAACCATAAAATTTTATACACAAATATAGGGTCTTTTAAAGAGTACAGTACTCTTTTTTAGGCCCTCCTCTTTTTTACTCTAACTTTTTTCCCGAAAGTACTATTAAATACTCTTTCTTATTTCTGTGACTTTACCATATAACAACTGAATGGATCGGCTCAGTAATGTTATTATTCGCTAGAATTAACATAAAAAAATTCAAAAATTATGTTAATTAGCTTGAAGCTTCTTTCGTCACATTGCATTCAAAAAGTTACACTAATTCTTAAATGCTAGGATTAAAACAAAAAGTTTAGTGTGAAACCTATCACTTTTTTAACCGCAATATTAAAAACAATCTTTATGGAAAACAATTCAAATATGTATCTAAATTTTTCAATTTCTTGAAGAAGGATCGGAACATTAGCACCAGACTCTAAAATTTTATACCTTTTATCCGTTTAATTTCTTTCTCACCTAGACCCTTTGGAGTTTCACATTTTAATTCATTAACGTCCAAAGAAACCTAAGTAGTAAATTTTAATTTTGAGTCGGCGTATACGTTGGTACTTGGTGAGTTTTACAAAATTATAAATTGATGTTTTTAGTATTTATGCTTAAAAAACTTTGGGCATAAATTATTGTATTTTGTTACTTAGGTAAATACTAAAAACATTTTTTTTTTAATTTTTTCAAAATTTTAATAAAGGTTGGATTGTAGAATTTTTTTTTAAATTTTTTTTGTCTAATAAACCCTCTGCAACTCTGTACTCTTTTTTACTCAAGAGAATCTGGTAACCCTACACAAATACTCTTTTGAATTTTTGAAAATTACTAATTTTTGGACGGTAAATTATAGTTTGATCATTTTCAATACTTAATATTTATTAGATTTCAGAACTTTACGAAATTTTTTTAGATTTTTTCCAAATTATTCAAAAAGTGTCCAAAAAAGGTGTATCTGTTCAAATATACCTGGTCACAATTTAAAGTCTCCCATATCGTACTAAATTTTGTTTTCATTGTCAAAGAACCGAACTATTTTCCGGAACTATTTTCCGGAAAACGATTAAAGAATAAGTTTTCGACAAAATGTTGAATACTGAATTAAGATCTGCGGATGCCCCAAGCATATACAACTTGTGGTGCCTCTCCCCCTTCACACAGCAACCAAAGTTGCGAAATAATGTCTTGAACAGGAAGAAAAAACATTTTCGTTTTTCAAAATGTTTTTCAATCATAATTTTTTTTGAAAAAGAATAAAGTACCGTTTTAAATGTAGCGATGTAGAATTGTGTAATAATAAATGCTATACAAAAGCTACATAAGACTGTAAGTCACTGGTTGGTACTCAACGTCAGCTTTTTTTTGTACATAAAAAACTGTAAGCATTTGAATCTGAAATGTGACCCAAAGTCATTTCTTGGTACGAATAGTGTTAATTACTGTAATTACAAAAATATTGTCAAAATATCAGAGGAATTACATCTTTATTCCATGTTTTATGTCCCTTCTCGATTTGTGGGGTTTCCATTCCTATCGTAATTCGTTCAATACTGACCAGTTGAGACTTTGAATGTATACACAAAAAAAAAAGTCGGTAGATTGTACCGAAAAATACGGTTAAAAACGCTCCAACCCTTCTTCGTCGGTTAATCTAACCGATGAGAAGTGGTTGATTTACTTTAATGATTTGTTGGTTTACAATTTTTAGTTGTAAAGATACAGCAAAAATTTGTTTCGATACATATTTTTTTAGTAAGAAAACCATTTCAATTTGTTGGCTTACAATTTTTAATTGTAAACATACAACAAAAATTTGTTTCGATACATATTTTTTTAATAAGAAAACTTTTTTCGATGAATTAATTTTTGTCTTTATTTAAAAACAAACCCCAACAAACAAAAAAAACATATTATACACAAAAATATATTTCGAAAATGCAATGCATGTTTAAAAAAAATAAATATTAGCTTGAGCGCATAACTGACACAAGCACTTATTTCCCAAAAGTAGTATTACAAGCAAAAAAAACTCTGTTTGGCTCTGCTCAAGCTGCCTCTATAAGGCACAACATTCATAACACGATTGGGAATTCTTCTTTCTTTGAATTCCAACGATTCAACTGAAGATGCGCTAATGGTAAATTGCACAAGTTGGTGAAAATTTAAATTTAACCAACAATTGCTGTAAAAGAACCTAAAATTTCTGTACAACAACAATTTTGTTCGGTTATTTCAACTATTTTTTTTTACAATTTTTTTCGGTTAAATCTACTTAGCAGTTCGGTAAAAAAATTTAGAATTTTTATACATTTTGAAAAGCTGTACGTCAACCACTTTTTTCGGTTAATTTTACCGACTTTTTTTTTTTCTGTGTACCTGGGTGCTAGGAGTTAGGATAAAAATTCGTCACAAAAATATCAGGTTCCATAAAAAACTCAATTTCGCACCGTTTACGAGATATTCGTGGAAACACATTTTTTCTTATAGTAGCTGAATAAAATGACTAGACTAAATTCAAAAAAATTTCTTATTTTCCGATTTGAACCAGTTCCGCTCTAAAGTATATTGTAAAAGTATTTTTGGATCTCCTGAAAAGTGGTGAAAAAAACCACATAACTATTTTTTTCAACGCAGCGACCATTTGCACTATTTCCTTTAAAAAGTCTCTCAAACTCCAAAACTGATCAAAAATGGATAATAAATCTTTATAAAAGCGAATTTCGGGGCAAATCTTAATAATTGCAATTATAATTGCTGTTTGTAAGCAATAAGCGATAGCAGCAGCTTATTCAAATTTGCAAAATACCATTACGCGTACTAGCACTCATACACTCAGCGACTAAGAGGGGGGCGTAAGTTGGTGAGATGTTCAACTATGCAAATTAAAAGCTACTTCCTCGACAAATACCCAAAATCCATTAATATCCATCACAGCGTAGCGAACTCATCATCAGGAAGCAGCGCTTTTGTGCAACACGCATACAACAGCAACCACTGCCACTTCCGAGGAACCATCAGCGTAAGGATCATCACCCTCAACTACATCATCAACGTTTCATTTTTCCTTTGGCGTAGGCATGTTAATACAAACGCACCACCGACCAAAGGATTATTTTGCTGCCGCATTCTGTTTGCATACATTCAAAGCAAAGAAAGTCCCGGCTGTGTTATGCTTTAAGCACTTGATGGCACACAGCTACCAGTGCCGGAGGGCACTTGGTCCCACACCAAGGCTGCGTGGAAAATCACTTGAATGCACTAAAATCCTATTAAATCCAAACAGGGCTTGCAATAACAACAATATCAGTGCGCAGATAGACTCGGTTGCAGTTTGTTTTATTTCTTTATTTTTGGCGGGCAATACTCAAGTAAACAGAAACAACATTCGTCAACATAACAGCCAATGGGTTCCTCATGCCAACAGTTACCCGACAGAAGAATTTTTAAACGCCTTCAGTGCATAATTTATGTCTGTCAAGTGGCTGGGATGACATTTACATTTCGGGTAAGATTTTTGAAAAGACTCACAAGGAGCTCTTTGCCTTGCCTTGCATGTGCTTGTAGAATAAATATGAACTTGCAAGTTAAATACTTCTGAGGCTGAAATAAAATCGGAGTTTCCTTCATTTAATTGCAAAACGTCTCAAATGTCTCAGCCGACGACTCAAAACAAATCTTGTTCGAATTTTTGCCAAAAAATGTTCACCTTTCACTTCACTCAACGTCATGTCAAAAGCTCATTACCATTCGTCGTAGCCCATAAATCTGACTGACAAGCACCAACAACAACATTTCGGGACGCCTTACATAGCAAATGTCAAAATGACTTTCAAGTCAAAATCTTGTCTCGTCTAGTCTACACCCATTATACATTTACTGATGTATAAACACGCAAAGCCGCACACACACACACACACACAGGCAAGTTGACGAATGTGCGCCAACTTCCGCATCCGCTTACAATGTGTCTACTTAAGGATTTTGTATTGTAAAAGGATTTTCGTTGCATTTTGAGGTTAATGCGGTCTCATCAAGTCAACATGGGAGCCAGCCCACTCCAGGGCCAACAGTGCTTCGGAAGTGTATCCTGGAGGCTAGGAAGTATAACTTGAGGTTTTTTTTCTGTGTATGTTGATGGCAATTTATTTGCCCATTTGAATGAATACAATTTGGGCGTAGACTCAACTGCCTTTAATTGTGTGGTTCAATGGAAATTGTAAGCAGCCAAAGGCTGTAAGGGCTTAAGGCCCATTTCTGTTATTATTTGTAAAGTTTAAAGAATTTCATTAAATTTGCTTAGACCCCCTCCTTTCCTAAAAATCCTGTGACCTCCTCACCAAATGTATAAAAATAAAAAAAAAACTTCATTAAGTGTCTTCCCTCACCACCTGGCCTCACACCCAACCACTAGCATCATGTCAAAGACATGCGAAATATTGCCAGCAAAATTAATTAAACGTAAGCTTCACTTGTCGTTAAGTGCAAAAATGTTGTAGAAAAACTTCATTTCACAACCAACCCCCCCCCCCCCACACTCACACGAAAAGAAAAAACCCAAACAGTAGAGAGCTACAAAATTCCGGAATATCACACCTGCCAGCAATATGATAATTCCATACATTTTTGTTTCTGTCATAGCACTTAAGTGGCATTTTGTTATTTTATGCGAGCTGGAATGTCCTTTTTGTGTCATTTTTATGTGTATGACAAAAAAAAAGAAACCAAAGAACACTACTAACACCAATGACGAAGAGAGGGGCAAGAGGAGACGAGTAAAATTTGTCCGAAATTAAGTGTAACTAAATCTCGGTAAGCTTTTTCGGACAGTTTATGCATGAGAGTATGAGCCGTAAATTTACTCCTGACTTGTGCTGTTATCATGTATGAAAGACTAAGAGTTTATGTGTGTGTGTGTGGGGGCTGTTTGCAAGGATGCCACATTTCGAATGTAAAAATTCTTAAATCAGTTTGGAAAAATAAAAAAAAAATTAAAGTTTCAACATTAAATACATACAACAAAAATGTACCCGGAAATTCCATTTAATTTTCCCCATTTAAATTGAAGCAAGCAGTTCGGCCTAAGTTATAGTTGCTATGAGAAATTCTATTGAATAAATATTTTAAATTAATGAAACTTGATGAATCTGGTAAAATGTGTTACTCATCTGAACCGTACCAGAGTATGGTACGGTCCGTCAAGAAAACCCGTAAAATTAAGCCGGAAAAGTGTACAAATCGTGAAGAACAGTCAAATTCTTTGCATACTTTCTGGGGTCATCATATTTTAGCGCAAACTGTCCTACAGAATTGCATACTTACAGGGGTCATCATAATATACAAAACATGGTACAGGAGGATTTTAAGTGTCACCCCTCCCTCCGCAGGGTCCACGGGAGGGTACTTCCACTAGTGCAAATACATGTCCGAGCGTATTAACCCATTAATGACGAGAGCGAAATTTTCGGAATTTTTTCAAGATTTTTTCAGGAGTACCTAGAAATGGCCTAAAAAAACGAATTTCTAACTTTTTTTTTTTTGGACCGCTTACCGTTTGCCCAGCCCTGGCCGTTACCATATGGTAACGCTCGTCACAACCCTAGCAAAATTACCTAATTTAAGATATTATTGTTTATAACTACTTTAATTTTAAATTCTTGAAAGTTTAGCAATGTTTTAAGATTTATTTTGAAAAAAAAATTTTTATCGACCAATTTTTTTAAATCTAAAAGTTTTTTAAAAAAAATATTTTGCAAAAAAAAATTCTATAAATTCAGGAGCATTTTTGATCACAAAAGTTTCTTCAGCAAAGTAGTTTGTTTTTAAAAAACGCACATGTTTGCATCAAAAAAAAAATTTTATAGCTCCCAGGCAAAAAGTTAGAAAAGTAGGTTAGTTTTCAACTAGTATTTTCTTGATAAGTGTCCTGGTAGTGATCATTGAATGGGGTCCAATAAACCTTTTCAATAGTATTCAAGTTGATATTCTTACAATTTTGGTAGTCGTTCAAAATTACTACAAAAGGCTGGCCTAATTATCTGTCCGCCACTGTATATAATATGTATCTCCGCTTACACCAAAATACTGCTTAGGTTTTCAATAACATAAGAAATATCTCCATATGAACTGAAATTGGAAAGGTCCTCGTCATCATTTGACATACACAATTTACGTGGCTGTAAAAGAGGTGTAGGATGAAGACCATAGGAAGTACCTCCTTCATCTTCCTCCTAATAATCTTGTCCAGCCGGATAAAATATGCCCGCCAAATGTCTTCATCGTAATGTAAATTTGTTAAAAACCAATTGAGTAAGTTTTAGCCGGTCGAAGTAAGCCTATATATACCATACACCCTTCCATCTGAGACCTGGTGGCCATCTTCCGCTCATTCCACCGACGGTACTCACATGTGCTCCATTTAGTAGTCCTTTTTTACATTCATCAGCTCGGCATGACCTAGCCATCTTAGACGTGGATTTTGTATGCGTCACGATGTCATGTCATGATCGGGGTATTGCTCATATAGCTTTTGCGGCACTCACCATCGACGCAAAGCGGACAATATATCTTACGGAGAATTTTCCTACCACAATTCCCGTGAAATTGGGTAACATTTGTTACAAAACTCGACTCTCACTTGTATGGAAGGTAGGGGTGGCAGCTGATCGATTTCGCCCATTTGCATTACCAACTCCTTCTAGGACCTCCAAAGGATAAATTCAATGTTTGGACCGCCTAGCTTTCATTTAGCTCCTTCAATAGCCCATACCAATCAAAATAACGTACAGACATACGGATATGTCTAAATCAACTTAAGAGGTGCTGCTAATTTTTCATAAGTACACCAAGTAGAATTTATAGATAAAATATTTTTAACTTTATATGAAAAAAGTTTAAAAAAAATATATTTCAAACCAATATATAGAAAAAATTTACTTCATTTTACAAAAAATACTCGAATATGTACGCAAATATGTATATAAACACGTACAAAAAATTATTTTAAATCTAAATATTAAAAAAAAAATTTTTTTTTAATTATATTAAGTACACAAACACACTTTCAAATCAATATACAAATAAAATATATTACATTTTACATAAAAAAAGCTCATACAAACATTTTCCGTAAGAAAATTTAAATTTGCTAGGGTTGTGACGAGCGTGCCCATATGGTAACAGCAAAATTCAAAATGATAAAAAGGTAACACAGAAGTTATAAATAATTTTATTTTATACGTTTTCTAATACTTTGATATACTACCCAAATGCCAAAACAAAAATATTTAAAATATATAACTTTCTATGGCAATGAAAAATATTCTTACTGGAAAGGTCGTGACTTTTCGCTGTTTTTGCCCACTTTTCAAAAACACTACTTTTCAATTATCCGCCACGATCGCTACTGACGAGCGATTGCTTAGAATTATATATCAAAAGAAAGATCTAAGCATGCTTTATTTAAATCAAAAAACAGATTAGTGATATTTGTTCAAATATTTTTTTAATTGAATATACCGTGGAACGCTATCAGCGTTACCATATGGTAACACTCGTCGTGAATGGGTTAAGTTAGTATTAGCTAAACAATCCAACAGGATTATTTTAAATCAAACTCTTTATGTATATCCAAGCAACCACAAACAAATAATTGCCACACACTTCCTGTGTAACCTGATATGTCAAAAATAAGGGCATGTCATTAAAATATTATAATTCATTTTTAAAGTAGTTCCTAATAGATCGCATATGAGCCGCTAAACTGTCATATGTCACTTAGTTGTACAGAGGCACAGTTAGTTGCTCTTGTGGAACAAGTGGGAGTAGCATGTGGAATAGCATCGTATTAATTATAGCTTAAACTATGAAATAGATAAAATTCGATTAATAAACAAAATTTTAAATATTCTTCAATTGGGGTGGGCGAATGGTAACATGAAAAATTTTATGCTCGTTTGGCAGACATGAACTTTCATGTTTGTATATTTTTTTGTTTGTAGAATTACATTTTTAAAGTGCCAAAAATACAATACAATACATTTTATTTGTTGTCCTTTTCATAGTATAACAGAAGTAAACTTTAGGCAAATATTTAGGTGGCATATGTGTACGAGTGAGCTAGGAACGTGATTGCCGCCATTTATATTACCACTCAATGGCTGCTTGGGTAGTTAAGGTACACCTGATATGCTTAAGTTTGTATGGCACAACCACCCCAAAACAAAACATTTGGTGCTGAATGGATAAATGTTTTATGGATGCACTTACTGTCTAAGCTGGCTTTGTATGGGCTACAAAAAAATATCGGTTTAGAATCAGGAAATTACAAAGAAATAAGTATGCATTTTGAATTTGTTAATATGTTAATATTTTTATTTAACAGAATTGTTTATAACAATTTTTCAAAGTAACCAATAATTTTGGTTTTTTTCTTGTATTTTTATTATTTTAAAAAGATTTTTTAATAATTACTTTTTTTTTTTTTATTTTTACGAAAATGTTTTTTAATGAATTCTAGGGTGGTTTCCGCCAAAAAAAAAAAATGCTTAATTATGGTTTGTTTCTCGTATTTTTCTTGATCTAAAACGAACTTAAAATTTGTGTTTTATTTTTTTCCCCCATACAAGTGTTAGCCCGTTTTGGCCAACTTCAGGGTCTTTGCGGGCCGGGTTGCCGTTATCGGATCGGCTTGAAATTTCAAACTTAAGAGTTTTTGGTGTATTTGCGTTATTTAAGACACTTTTACTGTACATGCTACTGCAATACATTCTGAGACCCTTTGTTGGTAATTTTCCATTTTCATTTAAAAATGTTATTCCAATTCCATTTTGTTCCGGTCAAATACCATTTTGTTCCAGTTCCATTCCCATTTCGTTCCCGCCATAATTTCCAATTAAATACAAGAATCGGTTTAATATTTCTCAAGATAAAGGAAAACAAAGAAATTTTACTGTTATTTTGTATGGCAGGATGACGATTTTTCGACATTTTATCAAAAATTTATCGATTTTTTATCCATAATTTTTCAATATGTATCGAAAATTTCCATTTCCAGTTCCATTTAAAAATGTTGTTCCAATTCCATTTTGTTCCAGTCCAATTCCACTTCGTTCCAGTTTCATTTCCATTTCGTTCCCGGCATAATTTGCAACCAAATAAAAAAACCCGCGTCCAAATCGTTTCTCAAGATAAACGAAAATAATTCAAATTTGGCTATAATTTCGTATGGGAGGTAGGCGTGGTTCTTATCCGATGTTTCCCATTGGAAATACCGTCCAATCGCTCGCCAAAAAAAGAGGAATGCCTATGACAATGCAGTTTCTGCTTTGTTATGAGTTATTTATAGAAATCACCGCATGAATATTTCAGGTTGCATTTGACAGTCAGAATAAAATCCAGTGTTTCCGCATCTAATCGAGTTTTGTCTGAAGTCCAAGTATTATTTACTGCAGCAAAGACAAAGACAAAGAAAAATGCAGTAATTTGGCGAAAAAAAGAGCCGTATGCAGTTTCGGAGTCTAAAAATCAGTACAATTTTGTGAAATACAGTATATATACTTTCCGACTATAGAAATATTTGCCCAATTACACTCAAAATACAGTAAGAAATAAAAAATGTTTTTAAATAAGATGCGAATGAACTTGGCCTTCAAAATATCTGAGTGTAATTGGGCAGATATTTGTCTTCTCTAGACTTTTTTGAGATATTTTATACAAAATGGTTTCTGCTTAAATTTTGCAATGTGAAGATCCTACGTCAAACGAAACCAAATTCGGTGAAAAATTGCCAACAAGTTCTTAAATATTATTTGGCACTTCCGTAATAAACCAAGTGCCGCCCGACACTCAACGGTCATAAGGCAGTGATCTGATATTTTATGTCCACCACACCACAAATTAATGATTCCGTTATCCACATCTGTACACCCTTAATAGGCGCTGATTTGGCTCATCTAATATTTAGCTGAAAGTTCAACTCGAAGTGATTAAACTCAAAAATACTTAATTAAACGTTTTTTTCCCAACCTTACTGCCTTCCTTAATAAACTGCCATGCTCTGTTCTACTCCGAAGCTAAGTTTCCTTCCCATTGACCTAAATTTAGCGCCTAATACCCACTTTTAAGCCTCAGAATAGTTTCGCAGTTTAGAGCGAAGAGTTTAGCAAAAAGCAGCACCATTAGCAGCAGAAGAGAGATGCAAAGGAGCAGAGGAGCAGCAGCAGGCACTAATCTTTATCTAATTTCACCACAATATGGCGTTGGATTTAATTCCACTGTTAAAATGCTAACAACTATGATGACATCCTTTGGGGCCGTCTCCTCTCTCTGCACCCGTTCCGTGCGTTCGCTATAATCCGCATGTGGCATAGTTTTTCCTGTACTCTTTTTTTTTTGCCTTTGCTTTTGTAATGTTGGAAATTTTTCGGGCTAAATGTGGAGATTTTTGCATAAAGACTTAATTGAAAATGTATTCAAGGCAATTTTGTGGCTTATATTCGGTTTCAACGGAGTTTTAATGAAATTCAACTGATGACTGTGCGGGGTGGGGGTGGGGTGTTAAAGTAGGAGAGTAAAGTTGGTCAAGGTGTTTCTGCGGCGATAAAGCTGTTCACTTTTTATGTGTTTAGTTGTGCGAAGGTGTTGGGGGTTATTTACTTTTAAAGCTTGTCCAATGTGATTCATTGAGAATATCTAAAATTATTTATTTCGGAGTGGCCATCGTTTTGAAATTTAATATTAGGTAAAGTAAAAATTGAAAGCGACACTCTTGTAGATATGAAAATTGTTTCCGAGGTCAAATAACCGGGTACCGGGTACCCAAAAAAACCCTGTCTGTTTCACAACTTTGACAGTAAAATGTATTAAAAAGCAAATATAAGTAAACTGGGCTTACTAGGTTTACTAATTAACTTTGACTTTGAAGAAGTGGGGAATCATAGCTAAAAGCAAAGTAACTATAGCTCCCAAGTACCGGGTACTTATTTACTATAACATGCCTAGAAAGCACCCAATATTTTATTTTAAAAACGTTGCACATTTCTTTGAAATCCAAAGTAACCGGATAGAAAAATCAATAACCATTTACTTGAACTCAGTATTCGAGTAATCGGAGGCCCGCGTGGAATACATAATATCTACCTTTTTATAGTGAATGAAAAAAGTTTACCAAAAGACAAAGTAACCGTAGCCCATACTAACTTCAATCTTAAAAAATTCAACATTTTTTAAAAGAAAACTAATGCCCTGAAAATTTTAAAAAGAATTTGATTTAAATGTAACCGAATAGTAAAATCAAATACCGGATACTTTAAATCCATATTCGAGGACCCGGATGCTTGGATAAAGTACAGGTCTACAACCTCTCCGTGACTTTTAAAATGTATGCAAAATGGCGCAAAGTAACACAACTTTCTGGTTACCCGTCTAAGTGACCAGAAATTTCGGGAGCCGGGTACCCATTTCTATATGTATCCTAAAAATAACCCAAAAATATTTTCTTTCTTTAGAAAAAAAATTTTGAAGTAACAGTTTTAAGGGGACACACACAACCGACACAGTTTCGCATTAACAAGGTTCCTCTAAATGGCAGAAGCACCTATGTAGAAATAATAAGTACTTACTATTTTGTCTTTCACTCTTCCCAGCTTAACCCAGTGGCATGCAAATGACCACCGCTTCGTTCCAACTCGGTCAACAACAACCAAGCCGAGTGAATACCGCAATTGTTGTCAGCTATTTGTGGGCATCGAATGGAATCGAAATAAAAACCCCCACACACACACGCAAGAGTTCGCAAATAGCCCCAAATTACGTGTGAAACTTAAATATTGAAAAAGTAGCCGAAAATTCGCAGGCAAATACACACTGCAATAGCTTTCAAAGTTTGCGAGCAGCTAAAGCGGAAGTGCACACGTACATACTCGAAATAAACAGTGAATTGTTGCAGCATGCCGCAGCGGCCCAAATAAACACGCAAATGCAACACTGAATCGGTTTCGTGGCACAGCAGGCGCCCCTCCCCCCCTGGGCCGGTAATGTTCCCTCTAATGGCGACCATTCTAATGCGATTACCGTGCGCCAAAGTAAGGCTCCAAATTTCAATAGAAGTGCGAACTGAAATTGATTATAAGGAATTTTCGTTGAATGCAAAATGGACAATGTGGTGGCGCAGTACCAACACGGAGCAGCGCTGTGCGGTAATGAGGGTGCGCTGTTTAGTTTACCAATTCGGGCCATTACCGGGAATCGTTGTTAATTTGCATGAGAGTGCAAGGTGAAATTCACTAAGGAAATATTCCAAAAATTTCATATATTTCATATTAAATTTTAGGAATTTATTGGTAAATTTGTGGCTCCTAATGATGGGGGAACAGTAAGTAAGTACGTAAATTATATTACAGGCGTAAATAAAATTAAATGTTGCTTGAGAAGACTCATCTGTCAATTACACCGCAAAAAAATAACTAAAAAGTTATGATTTTTTGTAATTTTTGGTAAAGTTATGAATGAAGGCTGTTCTGGGAAACTACAGGCACCCAATTGTCACGCACGTCTCCGTTCGACATCAGTTGATAACTCATAGAGGCCTTTGAACCGGTTCTGAACCGAGGGGATTCTCAACTAAACGAAGTGACTCTGCGCGCTACCAGTTCACGTCACTTTACCATACATGGTTCTCAACTGATCTTAATGTATCCATACAGTATTAATTAGTCCTCTCTTAAGTAAGACAAACCACCTGAATGGTAAAAAAACTAGACAGTGGACTATCTTCGGCTATACCGAAGCTGAAATACACAGTAGGAAGAAGTACATTGAACATAAAATTATGTGGTCTCAAGACCCCATTTTGAGCCACCTTTAAAAAGTTTTGGAGCCCGGACAATGTCCAAAATCCGTTTCTAAAAATTTCCAATCAAATCGACCAAGAAAAAAAAACTTTGTCTCAATTCCCGATTTCGACCCTTATATATGTGGTTTCGGAACCTCGGCCCATGTCAAAAACACGTTTCTAAACATTTCCAATCGAATGCAGCAATAAAAAAGACTTGAAAAACGTTACCCTTTTTTTTCGGTGTAAGGGAGCCACGCCCAGTTTTTGTCCGATTTGGCTGATTCTCGAACTTGATCTCAGTATTGAAGAGAAAAACATGTACCCAAAGTTTCAAGTCGATATCTCTAAAACTGCGACCGCTATCGTGCGGACGGACGGACGGACAGACGGACAGACGGACAGACGGACGGACAGACGGACAGACGGACATCGCTAAATCGACTCCGGCGGTGATGCTGATCAAGAATATATATACTTTTCCATACCGGACACGCCTCCTTCTGGTCGTTACAAACGTTGTGTCAAAGTGAGTATACCCTGCCACAGTGAGTGTGGGGGTATAAAAACTGATTAAAGATTAGACTGTTTACTGAGCCTGAAGGATCCTAAAACTAAACCAACCGAACTGGCACCAGCTGCATCACTTTAGTTCAGTCTTAGAAGACATTCGATTCTCAGTTGAACTGAACTTTCAGTTCGACACCAATTGATAACTCATAGAGACCTGGGAACCAATTTTAAACTGAGAAGGTTCTCAACTAAACCAAGTGACACTTTCTCTGTAAACAATTGACGCAAATTTGGCATCTTGGGATTGGTTCTGAACTGGTATAAATGTCTCTACACAATGTTGATTGATCTCCACCTATGACAAACCAGATAACTGGCAAATAACTGATTGAAGAGAGCTTGGAATTTCAGTTTGCAACGAAAATCAACTAACCGAACTGGCACCAAATGCATTACTTTCAATCAGTCCTCTACCCTAACCTGATTCACCACTCAACTCACACTTTGATGTAAATTTACCCAAATTGAAGTTTTCCTTAAACTATTTAATTCGTACTGGCAAAGGATCTTTCCTTTAAAGCAATTCCAGGCATTTCTTTGATATTTTCTCTCCATGAACTGCGCGACAGTCTAGGTACCCCAACTAAATACAACACCAACGAATACGCCTTCGCTTGCTTTCCACTCAAGGCTGCCTGCACCTAATGAAGCTTTACAACGCTGCACGTCAAAGTGACATTTACTTAAATTGCAACTTAAGACACAAAAGGCAAGGCAGAGCCATCTTTTTTCCTTTACATTTTCTATATTTTTTTCGCGTTTTTCAATGTGTACTTAGTGTAATTTGCAAGTGGAGTAGTGCTAAGTAAAAATGGCGGCGTCACGTGACATGACGTGCAGGTAGAACATGTCAAAGTAGTTACAGGGTTTTTTTTTTGTTTTTTATAATGCAATTAGATGTGACGGCAGCGACAACAACAGTCTAATAATGTAGAGTAGCAGTGAGTGTGGAGCGCGAGTACTCGCTGCATATGAGTTGGGAAAATTAAGAAGCTAACAAAGTGTCTGTGACAAAGGCAAGAATGTGGCAGTAAGCATATTTCGACGACATCATCATTTCCAACCAAATTGGTGCCACGTAATTGAAGCGTAAAGGGGAAAATAAATTAATTTTAAAATAATCAAATTAATTGTACATAAACAGAATCACTTAATTTACTACAAATTCCATTACGGAAATGCTCGGCCAACAACTAACGGCAAGAGTCTGTTCTGTGCATACATAAGTGCCTACTGTATGTATGCAGTAAATATTTGCAACTCATATCCTATACGGAAAGCCAATTGCAATCCATTCACCGAAACTAAAGCCAAGATATTAAAGCGCCCACTTGCAAGCATATCTCAAGTGATTTCTGCCATTTGACTGGTAAAATATTGAGAATTTCCATAACATCAAATCAAATGAAATCAAAATTGGCAAAAATTGAACATTCATTCAAACATTTACCAATATGGAAATTCAACGCAGAGCATACATGCCGAACCGATTTGTTTTGTCGGCTAAGTGCATTATACGAAAGACTTGCGCCATCAAAAGTTGTAAAGTTTCGTCCTGCCATTACGTTTCACTTCACATCAAGCATGTACCCAGTAAACTTGTAAGTTGATGTAGTAGATTCTAGCTGTTGTGTCAAGAGAGTGAATTCTGCAATTAGTGAAATTCCTATCAATATTTATACTACAACGTGCAACTACTGTGCTTAGTTGATTGTAGATTGTACATCAAACGCACACAGCTGGTCCTGGATGAGCAGATGGTAGGACAAACAAATGGACTGTGCGTCTATTGGACATTCGGTTTCGAGATTGAGCGACTGAGAGACTGAGCGAATATGAGGAAAACAAATGCCAAACGTTTGGCATTAGTCAAGGCTGATCGTTGTAATTTTTGGCATCGTCAGTCAGTCAGTCATTCAGTCGAGCAGGCATCATTCACTCACTCACTCACTCACTCACTGACCCGCTCAAAAACTGTTGTTTGCTCAATGGGCAACGGAAGTGTTGGGGTAGAGACAAACAAAATGTTGCCAACATGTTATTGCAATTAAGTTTGGGTTTTGCTAATATTGGCACTTCCGTTCGGTTGCCCGCACACAAAAGCATCTTCGACAAATCGATGAGATGATTTGCCTACAACGAGTTGGTGGCTTGTGGCTGAAGTGGTGTTACTATCAACTGGCAGCACATCATTTCATTTGGTTGTGCGAAGATGCTTCTGAGACATTGAACTTATGTCGAGAATTTCTTGGGATTTATCAATTGAAATAATTAAATTTTTTAAACGCAGTTAGGATAGGGGGCATCAATTGAAAAAACATGAAAGTGAGAAAAATAAATACATGTAAGAAGATTCTCCGTAAGATATATTGTCCGCTGAAGAATACCCCGATCATGACATGACATCATGACGCATACAAAATCCACGTCTAAGATGGCTAGGTCATGCCGAGCTGATGAATGTAAAAAAGTACTACTAAATGGAGCACATGTGAGTACCGTCGGTGGAATGAGCGGAAGATGGCTTACTTACTCAATTGTTTTTTAACAAATTTACATTACGATGAAGACATTTAGGCGAGCATAATTTTATCCAGCTGGACAAGATTATTAGGAGGAAGATGAAGGAGGTTCTTCCTATGGTCTTCATCGTACACCTCTTTTACAGCCATGTAAATTGTGTATGTCAAATTATATACAGTGGCGGACAGATAATTAGGCCAGCCTTTTGTATTAATTTTGAACGACTACCAAAATTTTAAGAATATCAACTTGATTACTATTGAAAAGGTCTATCGGACCCCATTCTATGATGACTACCAGGACACTTATCAAGAAAATCCTAGTTGAAAACTGACCTACTTTTCTAACTAACTGGGGCTATAAAAACAAACTACTTTGCTGAAGAAACTTTTGTGATCAAAAATGCTCCAGAATTTATAGAATTTTTTTTAACCAAATTTTTTTTTAAAAAAACTTTTAGATTTAAAAAAATCAGTCGATTAAAATTTTTTTTACAAAATAAATCTTAAAACATTGCTAAACTTTCAAAAATTTCAAAAAAAAAGTAGTTGTAAACAATAATATCATAAATTAGGTAATTTTGCTAGGGTTGTGACGAGTGTTACCATATGGTAACGGCCAGGGCTGGGCAAACGGTAAGCGGTCCAAAAAAAAAAGTTAGAAATTCGTTTCTTAGGTCATTTCTAGGTAAACCTGAAAAAATCTTGAAAAAATTCCGAAAATTTCGCTCTCGTCATTAATGGGTTAAAACAGGGGAGAAAAAAAACTTTCATATTCAAGCTCAAGTCTCAAATTTGGTTCGCGTTCGGGAAAAATGGGGTAATTTTCTTCCCCATTTTTACTTTTTTTCCCTTGTATTTAAATAAGGGGAACAAAATGGAAAAATAAAATTTGGTAAAGAGGAAATAAAAAACTTTTATATTCAAGCTAAGACCGAAATTTGGGATTTAGCTTTGCGAAAATAGGGGAAAAAAAGGAGAAAATTAAGGGGGAAAAACGAAAAATGAAGGGGAAAATGTAAAGAGCGGTTGGAAGCGTGTGAAAGGGAAATGTAGAGGATAAAAGGGTAAGGAAAGGGGTAAAAAAAAGAAAAGGGGAATTAAAAGAAAAAAAAAGTACAAAGGAAAAAGGGGAAGAAGGGGAAAAGGAAAAGAAAAGGGGAAAAGGGAAAAAATTATACAAGAGGAAGAAGGGGTTTGAAAGGGGAAAACAGGTAGAAAAGTAAAAATAGTGCAATATTTTCCCGCATTTTTATTTTTTCCCTTCTATTTAAATAAGGGGAATAAAATGGAAAAAATTAAATTTGATCAATGAGGGAACAAAATATTTTATATTCAAGCTAAGACCCAAATTTGGTGTTTAGGTTTCCGGTCGGGAAAAAGGAAAAAAAAGGGTTAGAAAAAAGGGTACAAAAGGGGGGAAAATGGGAATAAAAGAAAAAAGTAAAAACTAAATTTAAAAAGGGGATAACAAAAAAACTTTTATATTTCCGTTCGTGTTTGGAAAAAACAGGAAAAACGAAATAAAAAAGGGGAAAGAAGGAACAAAATTTTAAAAAGGGAACAAACTTAAAAAGAGGAAGAAAAAATATTTTGATTTAAAATTAACAGTTTTTGGTCATTTCATAATTGATTAAATTCAAGTTTGTTTTTCTGCTTTTTAGTCGGTTTACATTTAATTCGCCAGAGTCATTTCAAAGGCTTTTTTTTAATGAAACAAACCAATTTTTGAAAATGAGAGTAAATACAAGTAAAAGTTTATTTAATGCATGTATTTAATTAATAAAATATTTCAATAAATAAATTTAGAAAACTGAATGAGGCTTGGCACGGGCAAATACGCTAATTTCTTAGATTTGTGCATTTAGGATATTATCAAGCCACACACCATACAGCGTTGGTCAGTAATTTACTTGCAGCTATGCTCTAACAACTTTCCAAGTATCCATACATATACACCAACATATGTGTGCAAGTGTGTGTGCAGATTGATGATAAATCAATTCAAGTCTTCCTTCAATTAAGCAACAAACAAACATCACTAATGTTAACTGTTAACAAGACGAAGCAAAACACCCAAGGATAAATACCAGCACACACACATACACACGCGCAGAACTGTCCGCATACACATGCAGTCGAAATTTCCAAAGCAAAGGGACAAATGGCGACGACCATCGACCACTGACCACCGACACCGAAGGGACTCAATCAACGCATTGAATGCAAAACCGTTGGTAAACTTCTCTCAGCTCAAAAGTCAAATGGCTTTTGGTTGGGTTGCGATTGCTGCTGTGTTTGTGCTCGGTCAAAATCAGCTACAGTACCGTACTCAGACGCCATCTTGTCGAACCCACCGAGTGCGTGGGTATGTATGCATTTGCATTGGCAGTCAAACAAACACAAATAAACAAAATTATTATTCAAATTTTCAATGTCCCAAGCGCCAAGTAACAACTTGACTTCCTGCACTCAAGCGGCAACAGCAACGAAATGGACTGCATTGGAACTCATCGTCGTCGTCGTCGTCGATCGTACATGTCCACTTTGGAAGTCAAACAAGCGAACACAGAAGCACACAAACTTTCCGTACATTCAACAATTCCACAAAACTGTTCTCAGGCTTACGAAATCCTCCTATGGATAAACTGCATTCGAGCTTTGGCGCTGAAATCCCCACCCGAAGCACACACACACACACACACACAAAAGTTTTTCCGTCTGAGAAATTACAAAAACGTACGGAAGTCAATTATTGATACAAGGAAACATTGTTGACCACACCAGGCCACACGGACAAACAATTCCCCACAACAAAAACGCTGGGCGGTTAGTGGAGTTGTGTGGCAAATCGACATATTGACAGGCCAAATGGAGAGTTGCGGGTTTGAGTTGTAAATCAAGTTACTTGAAGCCACCAAAAAAAAAGGAATACAAAAAAAAAACAAACAAAAAATTGCCAACAAAAACGGCGAAGCCACAACACACACACACACACACTGTGGAAGGTTTGTTTTTACGATACACTTTTCCATACGAGCAGGCAGCAAGTGCCCAAATATGGTTTGGGAGCGCACGCAATTTGCATATTTCTTATTTCCCCAGGGAGGTGCTCTGCTGTACTGTGTTGGTTTGTTTCTATTTTTCTACTCGTTTTTGTCTATTGTGCAAATGTGTCTTGGTCAGTTGAGTATGTCAGTTGGCTGTGCCTTTTTTGCTGTATGTATTTTTTTTTTCCCTTTGTACCCAGTTTGGTATTTGCCGAACTCACAATCAGTTGGCTACAAGTGGAGTACCAAAAAATCAAACCAAGCAACCAGAACCAATCAACTGACCATCACCAAAAAGCACATACATAAACACTCTCACACACACACACACACACACACATACACTAATAACCGAACAGATTGTTGTGGCCAGTCAGCGGAATGGTGAAAATCCCAGTGCTGTGCTTTTTAAGCATTCGAAATTTTCTTTCATAGAGCAGCAAGTTTGTGCCAAAATACGAAATTCATGGCGGCGAGTAGTTTTTGGAATGTTTATTGAAAGATGCAGTATTTGGGAATTAGGTATGGAATTTCCAAAAGATATTCCATTTCGATGGACTATATTTGCAATGAATTTCGTTTAGGACAGGAAGGAAATTCTTTTGATTCAGTACGATGGGAAAACTCTAATATTGAGACTGTTCTGAAATGAGTTCACAACTCATAATCTCATAATCAATAAAAACAAAAAAACTGAGATCGTATCTGTAAAAAGTTTGATATTGTGTTGTTCTTTGAAAATTTTCTCTACAAAAACTGAGAACACCAATGTGTTTAGAATGGTCCATTTGTATATAAGAACTATGCGAGAATATCGAAGTAGTCAACACTGTAATTAAATAATTATCACGTTATAGTTCACATACGTATGTGGCGAAATGGCAGACATCTACACACAAAAAAAAAAGTCGGTAAATCTAACCTAAAAAGACGGTTAAAAACGCTCCAACGCTTCAATGTTGGTACGTTTAACCGATGAGAGATAGTAAATTTATTGGACCATTTTTTTCACGGTTAAGTTGTAAATTTTGCCGTATATTTGTGAAAAATTCACATTTAATCAAAAATTGTGGTAAAAGAACTTACAACAACAATAACTTTTTCGATTATTTGAACTATTTTATGTCGAATTTTTAAGATTTATTTTAACAATTTTTTTTTCGGTTGTAGGGGAGGGTGCCCACCTACTGGCACCCTAAGGTTTTGAGGCCATAACTTTCGTTTAAAACATAATTTCGCGGAGATCTCGGGTTCATTTGAAAGCTGAGTTCAATAGCTAACAAGAACGATTTTGGCAGTCGATCAAGCACAAGTCTCAAAAATCGACACTCCATAAAAGGTTCCCAGCTACTGGCACCCATTTACAATTCGCTGTAAAAAATCGAAAATCAAGCATAAACACTAGTTTAGTAATTTGTATGTATCCCCTGCTACGAAAAAACACATCGTAGTCATATAATGTGTTTTTACGTTGGATGTATTTTCTGAATCTTCAAAGTACATTTAATAGTTAAAGTGTGTAAAACTTGTAGACACTTTTTACACACAACTTTTCGTGTATAAACTCTGTAAGTGCTTTTAAAAAACACGCATGCGTGTTAACAGATCATGCCAAAATCTTGAATGTGTTTTTTTGTATTTATCAAAATTAATATACACTTAAAAATGGGTGTTGTGTTTAAAATTACACACCAAAAGATAGGTTCACTTTGCAGTGTACTTCATAGAAAAATGAGTTTGTTTAGAAATTCAAACTCAGTTTTCTCGAAAACATAATTTTTCCTATAATGTGTTTTTGTATTGCAGGGGAGAGGGTGTTGTTTATTCTTTCAGTGGTTCACTCTGACCATTTGAACTGAAAATAATTATTAGTGAGAACGTGGTCAGAACTGCATTTTTTGGAACAGAAAAATCTCCTTTGCATGTTGGCACATTTGAAGTGAACAGCACGATGTTGTGTCAAGGGTGCCAGTAGGTGGGCACTTTTGCTTTTCTGAAAGAATCCCAGATTCCTCATCCCCATTGCACAATAATGTTCCATTGTTTGTCGAAAATGTGAAGAATAAAAAATAAACTAGGAATCCCACTCATATTTACCGTTTTATATTGATGAAAAACACATGAAATTTCACTTAACAAAGATGAAAGATTTTTGATCAGCCTCGATTTTTATACCCCCACACTCACTGTGGCAGGGTATACTCACTTTGTCACAACGTTTGTAACGCCCATAAGGAGGCGTGTCCGGTATGGAAAAGTATAAATATTCTTGAGCCGTATCACCTCCTGAGTCGATTTAGCGATGTCCGTCTGTCTGTCCGTCTGTCCGTCTGTCCGTCCAAACGATAGCGGTCGCAGTTTTGGAGATATCGACTTGAAACTTTGGGTACATGTTTTTCTCGTGAATACTGAGATCAAGTTCGAGAATCAGCCAAATCGGACAAAAACTGGGCGTGGCTCCCATACACCGAAAAAAAAGGTAAAAATTTTTCAAGTCTTTTTCATTGCTGCATTCGATTGGAAATGTTTAGAAACGTATTTTTGACATGGTCCGAGGTTCCGAAGACACATATATAAGGGTCTAAATGGGGTCTTGAGACCAATTTTTTTTTTTTTGTGGATTTAATTGGAAATTTTTAGAAATGGATTTTGGACATGGTCCGGGCTCCAAAATCACCTATAATTGGCTCAAAATAGGGTCTTGAGACCACATTTTTATATGTTCGAGGTACTTCTTCCTACTATGTGGGGGTATTTCAACTTCGGTATAGCCGAAGATAGTACACTCTCTAGTTTTATTTGCGTTGACATTGCTTTTTTTTTTGACTGCAGATTGAAATGTATTGTATCTTTGAAATAACACTGTAACACAAAATGGGAGTAGAAATATTTGGCTGTAGAAAATATCGCCCAAAAACAAAAATGAAAAATCGCCCAAAAATTAAAAAGGAAAAATCACCCAAAAAAAAAAGAAAAAATCGCCCAAAAACTGAAATGGAAAAATCGCCCAAAAATAAAAATTAAAAATAGCCCAAAAACATTATATAAAAAATTTTTGGACGATTTTTCGAAATTTTTGGGCGATTTTTCCTTTAAAATAAAAATGAAAAATCGCCCCAACATTTTTCATACAAAAAAAGTTTTGGGCGACTATATATTTTCTTAAACTTTGTTCTTTTTATACCCCCACACTCACTGTGGCAGGGTATACTCACTTTGTCACAACGTTTGTAACGCCCATAAGGAGGCGTGTCCGGTATGGAAAAGTATATATATTCTTGATCAGTATCACCTCCTGAGTCGATTTCGCGATGTCCGTCCGTCTGTCCGTCTGTCCGTCTGTCCGTCTGTCCGTCTGTCCGTCCGCACGATAGCGGTCGCAGTTTTGGAGATATCGTGAATACTGAGATCAAGTTCGAGAATCAGCCAAATCGGACAAAAACTGGGCATGGCTCCCATACACCGAAAAAAAAGGGTAAAAATTTTTCAAGTCTTTTTTATTGTTGTATTCCATTGGAAATGTTTAGAAACGTATTTTTGACATGGTCCGAGGTTCCGAAGCCACATATATAAGGGTCTAAATGGGGTCCTGAGACCAATTTTTTTTTTTTCGGATTTGATTGGAAATTTTAAGAAATGGATTTTGGACTCCAAAACCACCTATAATTGCCTCAAAATAGGGTCTTGAGACCACATTTTTTTATGTTGGAGGTACTTCTTTCTACTGTGTGGGGGTATTTCAACTTCGGTATAGCCGAAGATAGTCCGCTCTCTAGTTCTTCTTTGTGTTACCATATGTTAATCAGGTGGTGCATTTGATAAGGTATCTTCAGAGATTTGTTTTTTGATTCGACCCTTTTTAGGGCCACCGAGTATATATACAAACAGAGCGATGTTAATTTAATGACATGGGAAATGTATGGAATAGGTGTGATGTACTATTTGTGGGGAGTTAGCGCCACGGGAGAAAAATGTTACCAAAAAAATAACGCGATTTTTTGAGGTAGTGAGTAGGAGTTCTGTGCTATGCTGTTGCTATAAGCGCCGCAGGGAAACATTTTTTAAGTTTGGATTGATGTGTGCAGTTTCAATGTTTGCTGAACTCTTTCCATAAGGTTGTTGCGATTTTTCCTTTATAATTTTTGGGCGATTTTTAATTTTTGTTTTGGGTGATTTTTCCATTTAAGTTTTTTTCCTTTTAAATTTTTGGGCGAAATTTCCTTTTTAGTTTTTGGGCGATTTTTCATTATGAAATATCGCCCAAAAACAAAAAAGGAAATTTCGCCCAAAAATTTGGAAAAAACGCCCAAAAAATTTCATATGAAAAATCACGCAATTTTGTATGAACAATTTTTGGGCGATTTTTCATTTTTGTTTTTGGGCGATTTTTCATTGAGCGATATTTCCTACAGCCGAAATATTCATTCGGCTCGTTTATGGACATGTCACGTTTTGACACGGAACTATGTTTTTAAACATTCAATTGCGTTTTTTATTAAACATTACAAATCATCTTTTACATATGAATTTAGTTGTCCGACCGTACGGCCATGTGCGAATATTTAATTCTATACAAGTCACCACGCCAACGATACCATTTCATGCCTTGTAAATGTGATGTATTTTTGCGACGATATATTCCATTCAAATTACTGGAAAAAATGCCAAAAGCCATTAGAAAAAACGTAATTTGCATTGTACAGTTCGGCTGTCACTTGAAGATTTTATATATTCTTACCTATGATAGCAACCATAAAACCACCAGCCACTCTTAATGTTCTCAGTGCACTTTCCACTTGAAAAACGGTCATTGTCGTTATCTTTTGTGCTAAATTTGCATCCCAGATGACGCATTAGTGAATCGCCCGCATCACCGCTATACGCACCCAACTTTGTTAAATTATACATTGAAGCCTCATTTCCCACCATAAAATCTGAGTACTTGGCAAATTGTTGGCCTCCTTCCAAATCCTCCAATTGTATCCACAACTGTTGCGTTTTCGCCTGATTTGTCAGAGCATGTAGCTTGTCCAGGCCTATGAAAAACTCACTCTGCAAATCACCAAATCCTTGCTGGTATTCCTTCCAGGTTCGATCGAAACCAACTGATCCGTCTTGTCGTCGTTGTACAACGGTCCAGGCTGGGCCATTCATCGGATCCCTCAGACAGTACACATCGAACGGTTCCAAGCTTGATGAAAACAAATGCAATCTGTAGACACCACTCTGACAACCATTTTGAAGTGCCTGAGCACAACTTGAATACGATGGTGGTTTATTGGTGATTTGTGGTAATAATTTTTCGGATTTTTCTTCTAACGCGCTTCGTAATGACTGCGTGCTATTCGCAATAATATTTATTTGCGTTTGAATAGTTTCGTTAAAATTGTCAATTTCACTCCTTACACTGGACGAAAGGTCGCTCATTTGCAGCTGAACATTGCTGATTTCATTTGTCACATTAGCCGCAATCATGTCACTAATTTCGCTTTTCAATAAATGGCTCACATCCGACAGACGAATGGTATGATTGCATTGACAGTTCACAAATGTTTGCTGAATTTTCTCTGTGATATCACTTTTCAAGGAGGCCAACTCTTGCGCCAAACTGGTTGGAAGTTGCACTTGGCTGGGGTTATTTTTCGAGCAGTCTTCGGTGGATTTGTTAGTATCAATTGCGTCTTCCTTAGAAAGTAATGCTTTTATTTCCTGTAACTCCTTTTGTAAACTAAATTAAAAATTCGTTGGAGAATAAAAAATTATAAAAATGTGGGATATTCTACCTGAGGCTGTTCATTTCCATTTTCAAAACTATAATATCGGTGGCCTCTTTCAGGAGCTGCACTTGATAGGAAATTTTTTGAAATTCGCTTTCTTCGAAGACGTACGATCTTCCAGTCTATATGGAAGTTATGAATTACTTCGTAAATAAATTGAATTATTAGAAAAACGTATCCTTACCTCTGCCTTTCCATCATTTGGATTGACAACCAAGTTCTCTGCTTCCGTTCGAATTATTATAACCAACAAAACTGGAACAATAATAAAAATTTTGTTATTCATCTTAGCTCGCACTCTGTGCAATTGACACTGATAATGATTTGGCGAATATCGGTTTTATATTCAGCAGCCAAAGTTATTGTAGAATAATTTGTACACTACACCGAAGTGGTTGAGGTATATTTGCGTTGATCAGCGGTCAGCAAAGGTCGAACAGAAGCTACTCAAAATGAAGCGATAACAAACAATATAAAGTGCGCCTTTTAATGGGCAAATGCAAAAGATTCTACCTCAATTCCAAGTATTCCAAGTAATTGGAATTGGTAATGTATTTTTTCTATTCCTCTGAAAAAGATTTCAGAACTTTAAATTGCTGATTCATATAAGCTGGAATTACCGCAAATATGTGCTTATATGCATTGAAAATATGTTGATTGAATACTTTATGGTAGGGATCGTAGATACATATGTACATACTGATGTTTGGAACGCACCTGGTGACAGCTGTACTCCCAACTAAGATGAATCAGCAAATTTGAATTTTTCAATTCCATTCCCGAGGAATTGAACAAACCCAATTCAAATTTCTCAGTAATGGAATTGAAAAAAGTCCCATTCCATTACCGAGGAATTGAAAAATCAATTGCCAATTCCAATTCCTAGGAATGAAATTGGAAAAGTTTCAATTCTATTCCCAAGGAACTGAAAAAATAAATTACCAATTACTAATTCCAAGGAATGTAATTGAAATTAGAATGGAATTAAATTTACTCAGCTCTGCTCTCAGACAGTTAAAGCTTAGTGTAGAATATTTAGTAATCTACTGAAAGTTCAAGCGACTTAATGTAGAGTAGCAAACATTCAGTGTCGATCTCACCAAATTAGAAGCTATCAAAATTCAATTACGAGCCACCAAAATAAATATGTTCTCAGAAACAGCGGCCAATAAGCCGGGGCTAAACAGGCGAACTCATTAAATGCGCATTTCCAAGGCAAATCGGCTCTGACTCCGGAGTTATTTCTCTGATTTGCTTCTAATTTAGGATTGTATATTAGGGTGGGACGAAAAACGACATTTTTGCTGATCGACTGCTAATAGAGCTCAAAAACTGCGTATTTTTATTCTAATCAACGGCAAAATACTGAGAAATTTTGAAAATACAAAAGATCATCCACACAAAAAAAAAAAAATTTAATTTGATAAAATTTCGTTGTAGAATCAGAAAAATATAAGAAAAAATACAAAGTTATTAATTGCACCGCACTATGGGATAGAATACAATTCTAGGTGGACAAAATTGAAGCCAGGGTTTGATATACTTGAAACTTGGTATAGGGGGGTTTTCGGAATCGCTGACCTCGGATTTGACTTAAAAAAAAAATTAAAAATGGCGGATTCAATATGCTGACAAGTTCAGTAAGAAATTACATTTTTGGCTTGCAAATATTTAATATTCAAAAATTCTTATTTCCCCGAGTTGTTTACAAAAATCATGATTTCTTAAAAAATGCAAAAAAAATGGGTTTAAATTTTTTGATATATTGTCGCTAATGAACTAACGAACCGATTCGGAGCTTTATAGCTTGGACATACGCTGGTAATTAAAAGACCGCATTGTACGTGCACTGAAAAAAAAGTGTACTACAGTTAAGAAAATATGTACTACGATTTCACTTCGGTGGGATTCGAACCTGCGACCTTTGGCGTTGCGACAAAACCAATCAACAGACTGTGCTATAGACAGCATAATTGCGCTGGCGTCTAATTTTCACTACGTTTCACACCAGCGGCGGCCGTGGTGCACTGGCTAGGACCTTTGCTTCCCGATCAAAAGGTATCAGGTTCGACTCTCGCCTGGGACAAGCAGAAATTTATATTCATGCCAAATATTTTTTTTTACTTATATCAATTCTATTTCTAGAAATTTCTAAAAATTTTGGAAAACTACGTTAGACGTATACAAAACAATTTTTTTTCCTTGTATTAAATAATATTTAAATAAAGTTAAAATTTACACTGAAAAAAAAGACAGTTTTAAAACCAAGTAAATTTGGTATTTGATTAAAAGACAAATTTTTTCCTCAATTTAAGGAATTTTTCCTGAATTTAAGTAAAAGTGCCTTAAAACGGAAATTACCGCCTCTTTAAAACAAATTTACATTTATCTTTATTTCAAAGACAGCTGATTTTACTAATTATGAGTAAATTTTAACTTTATTTAAAGGAATTCGTTTTTAATATAGGGAAAATAAAATTTTTTTAGTATACGTGTCCTCAATTTTGGTATTTATTCCTTAATATTAAGAAATATATTTTTTTTTTTAATTCAAAGAACATTTTACTTACTTTTAGTAAAAATCTTTGTTTTTAAGAAAGATATTTTTATAAATTGAAAGTAAGATTCAGGTTTTTTTTAAAAAGTGAGTATTTCAAAATAGAAATTGCTAAAAATAGAATTGATTTAAATAATAAAAAACAAATATTTCGCATAAATATAAATTTTTGAATACCCGTGCGGGAGTTGAACCCGATACCTTTTGATAGTGAAGCGGAGGTCTTAACCACTGCACCACAGCAGCTGCTGATTTTACTAATTTTTAGTAAATTTGTACTTTATTTAAAGAAGTTTGTTTTTAATACAAGGAAAAACTAGAGAGTGGACTATCTTCGGCTATACCGAAGTTGAAATACCCCCACACAGTAGGAAGAAGTACCTCGAACATATAAAAATGTGGTCTCAAGACCCTATTTTGAGCCAATTATAGGTGGTTTTGGAGCCCGGACCATGTCCAAAATCCATTTCTAAAAATTTCCAATTAAATCCACAAAAAAAAAAAAAATTGGTCTCAAGACCCCATTTAGACCCTTATATATGTGGCTTCAGAACCTCGGACCATGTCCAAAATCCATTTCTAAAAATTTCCAATTAAATCCACAAAAAAAAAAAATATTGGTCTCAAGACCCCATTTAGACCCTTATATATGTGGCTTCAGAACCTCGGACCATGTCAAAAATACGTTTCTAAACATTTCCAATCGAATACAACAATAAAAAATTTTTACCTTTTTTTTCGGTGTATGGGAGCCACGCCCAGTTTTTGTCCGATTTGGCTGATTCTCGAACTTGATCTCAGTATTCACGAGAAAAACATGTACCCAAAGTTTCAAGTCGATATCTCCAAAACTGCGATCGCTATCGTGCGGACGGACAGACGGACAGACGGACAGACGGACAGACGGACAGACGGACAGACGGACAGACGGACAGACGGACAGACGGACAGACGGACAGACGGACAGACGGACAGACGGACAGACAGACGGACATCGCGAAATCGACTCAGGAGGTGATACTGATCAAGAATATATATACTTTTCCTTACCGGACACGCCTCCTTATGGGCGTTACAAACGTTGTGACAAAGTGAGTATACCCTGCCACAGTGAGTGTGGGGGTATAAAAATTGTTTTGTATACGTCTAATATAGTTTTCCAAAATTTTTAGAAATTTCTAGAAATAGAATTGATATAAATAAAAAAAAATATTTGGCATGAATATAAATTTCTGCTTGTCCCAGGCGAGAGTCGAACCTGATACCTTTTGATCGGTAAGCAAAGGTCCTAGCCACTGCACCACGGCCGTCGCTGGTGTGAAACGTAGTGAAAATTAGACGCCAATGCAATTATGCTGTCTATAGCACAGTCTGTTGATTGGTCTTGTCATAACCCCAAAGGTCGCAGGTTCGAATCCCACCGAAGTGAAATCGTAAGTACATATTTGTTATCACTATAAATTGTAAATTTAATTTAAGTTAATAAAATGAAATATGATTTTAAAAAATATAAAATAAAAAGAAAAAAAAAATATAAAAAAATGAACAAATACAATAAAAAAAAAATTTTTTGAGAAATTTTTGTCTTAAAAACGAAGAAAAACTTCTTAGAATTAAAGAACTTTTTACTAAATTCAAAGAAATATTTCTGTTATGAAAGAAATAAGTATTAAATTTAAAGTCAAAATATATACTCATCTTAAGTAAAAGTGTTCCCTAATTTCAAAGCTCTCATGACTTTAGTGCTGTTTCATTCCCCTTTTTTCTTTGGATTAAGGCATTTTTCCTTAACTGGAGTACACTTTTTTTTCAGTGTACTAAAATTAGTAAAATCAGACATATCAGCAGCTGCTGTGGTGCAGTGGTTAAGACCTCCGCTTCACTATCAAAAGGTATCGGGTTCAGCTCCCGATACATTTATGCGAAATATTTGTTTTTTATTATTTAAATCAATTCTATTTTTAGTAATTTCTATTTTGAAATACTCACTTTTTAAAAAAACCTGAATCTTACTTTCAATTTATAAAAATATCTATCTTAAAAACAAAGATTTTTTTTAAAAGTAGGTACAATTCTCTTTGAACTTAAAATAGGAAAATATTTATTAAAATTGAGGAATAAATACTAGAATTGAGGACACGTATACTACAAAAAATATTTTTTCCATATATTAAAAACGAATTTCTTTAAATAAAGTTCAAATTTACTCACAATTAATAGAATCAACTGTCTTTAAAATAAAGAAAAATGTAAATTTGTTTTAAAGAGGCGGTGATTTCCGTTTTATGGTACTTTTACTTAAATTCAAGAATAATTCCTTATAATTAGGAAAATTTCCTTAAATTAAGGAAAAAATTTGTCCTTTAATCAAGGTACAAATTTACTTGGTTTTAAAGCTGTATTTTTTATCAGTGTAGGGTAAAATTTGTTGGAGGTATTTGCCCACCTAGAATTGTATTCTATTCAACTGACTAGAAAACAAAATTTGTAACCTAGTCAGTTGAATACGGCTGTAGGGTCTCTGATGCCTCCAACAATGTGAGTACTTCGTGGTTCAATATAGTTTTTTTTATGGTAGAGGCCTAATGCTGGATATAAAAAGGTCGTAAGAAATAAGCAGAGCATGTAGGAAACCTTCATTATCTTGCTTCCGGCTCATTTTCCTGGTGCTCTGTTCGCGATAGTATCTGCAATGTACGATATTAGTATACCCTGACTGCTTCAGGGGTAGGAAGTGGAAGTGGTTTTTCACCTCTGTACACTTTTACGCAATTATACGCCACTGGTCATATATGAACAATTCATAGATAAAAATGTAATGAAAAATACAAAAATAAAATATTTATTGTTCAAGATAGTTCAACAAAGTTCTATTCCACAAAAATTTTTACAAATGTTACCTAAAATAATTTTTTTTACTTCAAAGTAAATTATTTTTATAAAAAAAACCCTTGTTACTATTGACAAAAATTATGTCTTAAGTCATAATGGAAAACATTTTTTATTAAAATTATATAAATATTTTTTTTATTAAAATTTAAAATAAATTTACATACTCAAGTCCGCACCTGCACTTTAACATACGCAATAGAACCCAACGCACTCATCCTTTGAGCCAAGTAACCTGAATAAACCAACAATGCTAGAAACGAAGTTGCAGCCAGAATCGTCTTTCAAGCAGACCACAGGGAATTCCACAAGCCAATAATCCATAAAACATGAGTGTTGAATGCAATTTTTCCGGTGTTGTTGCGTTTTGCTTAAATGTTGTTTGGTTGTCATTGTCATTGTTGTTGTTGTTGTTGTTGTTGTTGTTCGGGCATCGAACAACATACAATAACAGCAGCAGCAACTGCATTGTTAATGGCATGGCCGAAGACCAAGATGAGTGGACTGCAACGACAACGCCAACGACAACGATGCGAATGAGGATGACGATGATGCATTGTCTATGGTCATCACAAGTTGTTCCACTAACAGCAGTAGCACCACCACCACCACCAGCAGCAGCAGCAATAACAGCAACACTGATGTTGGTCTCTGATCTTTACTGTGCTCTCATGTTGAGGCTACATACAGTGATTTGTGCTTGCGGTAGTTGAGCCATGGACAGTGGGTGTGGAGGAGTAGAACATCATTTGTCAGGTTGATTTTTTTTCATTTTATTTTTGCTCTTAAATGGCAGAAGCTGCAATGAAGATGTTAGGCAAAAAGTTAAAAGCCGACCTCAAATGGATTTACATTTTAGCTTCCAAAGTGCTGGCCCATGTTTACTTCGTTACAGAAATTTTATTAAAATTGAATGTGAATTTTTGGCCAGCAAATTCCTTATTTATTACACATTCCATTCACCATTCTGAGGAAGATGTAACTTTCACCGAAATGCAAACATCGTTCATACATGCTGCTGTGCTGCTGTGCTGATGTCCGACAACAAATTGACTCCTTCTTCTACATACTACGATGGCTTCTGTCCACATTTTGACTTCACCACTTTAGTACCGACGACGACGACGACGACGATGATGATGATGATGACTTGGTAGTTTTGCAAGTGGAAGTGGCCATTTAAGCATCCAAGAAGATTTTGAGTCACTCAAGACATTTTAGTAGTGGTAAGTAGTAGTCACTACTCTCCTCTGCCAATTGCTGAGTTTGCTGAGTTGTTGACTCTAATAGACTTTAACCTTCTTCTTCTGCATGTTTGGTTGGCTGGTTGGTTGCTTCGTTGGTTGGTGAGTTGTTTTTCTTGCTTTTCTTTGATGTTAATAGACTTTAACCTTTTTGCTTTTTAAGTTCCAAGGAATTCCAAGTTCTTCTCTCTGCATTTAATATGCAAAGGAATGCCAAATGATTTCATTGTTGTTGTTGATTTAGTTTGCATGCGAGCAGCGGCCCCTTCCAGTTTATCTGGGGAGTGGCTGATGCAGTCATATTTGCTAGCTTGTTTGTTTGCTCAAATGGACATCATCATCATCATCATCATATTGACATAGCAACGTGGCTTAATTGCTACGAGTATTGTTACAAGCTGATTCTCTTCTTTTACCAAGTTTGAAGACAATGGCTGGACATGAGTTCGGGTGCAGGAGAATTCTATACACACAATTCTATTTTGCATTTATTGACGTTTATGTGGTGGGGCCATTGAAAGGAACAGAGTGGGCCCAATGTGTGGTAGGGTTTTTGGGTGATTTAAGTTTTGTGTCGATTGATTGTTAAGAAAATATGCATGCAGTTGCATACAACTTGTATGCAAACGCAGTAAGTGCTTTCGAGCATCTTTATTGATTGAATTAGTTGATATTTTAATTGATATTGAATTTCATTGTTTGAAGTTATTGCCAGCTCGATGCTCAGTTTTCGAATTGAAATTGCAGTTGAGTAGAAGTTTCACAGAAGTTAACAAACTTTGTGCAAGACAAATTGATCTCGGAGAAAATTTGATAACACCAAAATGAGGCAATTTCAATAATATTAAAAATATATAGAAAATAGAAAGTCACAATTGCGTAATTTGTATGCACTCATTGGTATTATTCACTTTGGTCTGATGTTGTTAACACTAAGAAGGAGGCGTGGTAGGTATGGGAATCTGCACACAGAAAAAAATCCATTGTAGAAATAACTCCGATCGTATTTATTTCTAAGTTAAAGCAACTTCATTAAAATAACTACAAAATGAAGTTGAAATGAGTCAAACTAAACTCGTCAATTTTAAAATAAAATTGACAATCTCAAATTTAAATTGCACCACTTCAAAATAAAAATTGTACAATTTTGAAATAAATATGCACGACCTCAAATTGAGCTCAACAACTTCAAAATAAGTTCGCTATATTTAAAAATGAAATTTTGCAGTTCAAAGTTAGGTTCTTCGTACTTGTTTTGAGTATATTCCACTTTACCAGACAATCAAGATCGTTTCACGCTTGATTTGAGGTGATAATTTTTGTTTTTTTTGGGGTTTTTCTCTGGGTGTATATATATTCTGGATCAGCGTCACATCCAGAGTTGATTTAGCCCTAGCCGACTGTCCGTCCGTCTGTCCATCCGTCTGTCCTATTTTCATGCAAATATCACTAGTTTACAGCAAAATGTATCCTCGACTTTTGATAGTCATTTCCTATGTAAAAACCCACGCTGAATCCGAATATGAAGACGGAAAAATTTCAAGTAGAACAGTTTTGGAGATATTGCACTATTTGGCTATTTTGCATTTTGAAACACATTATTGCAAATATCTCCGGTTTCGATTGTCCAATTGCAAAAAGTTTAATATCGAATTGAAGGAATTTGTATTGTCTGTAATACAAAACTTTCCAACTAGATTATCGGTTTAGACAACAAATATGGGTTTAAAGAGAATTTTTCAAAATTCTAAAAATAAATTCTGCTGTTTTCGTTAAATTTAAGTAGAATACAAATTGTTCATCAAAGTTTCTTTCTTAGATGTTGAAAGCCCATCTATTGCAAAGAAAAAGAGCACTTATTTTTTAAAATCGGTTGAAAAAAATGGAAGTTCTAAGCATTTGCCTAAAAAACATGAAATGAATTTTTTTCTCTTTTTCACGATTTTTTCAGTTTTATTGCAAATTGTTGGTACTAATCACTACGTAAGTTCCATTTATCATTACTTTGTGTATATTGTCAGTTTCTGGAGTGAGAAATCCAAAATAGTGCCCAACATCATTTCGATTCCAATAAATTTGTTGAAATTTCAAAATTCAAGATGGCGGAAGCAATATGGCGCAGTAGGTGTAGGGGTATATAAGTCCCCTTTGACCGACTGAAACTTTTTCACTTGTTTCGTCCATTTTTGGTCCTTGTTTCACTTTTTTTTGTCACTTTTTACCTTTTGACCTGTTTTAGTCGACGAGCCCTACGCCTCTGGAGCGAGAGGGGGTTTTTCCTTTTTCCTGCAGGGTTTTCAATGCACGAAATGTTTTTCTATCATGGAAACCTTAATCGGACGCCTTAATCAGACTTATTTTAACGGAGAAATTGGATGTCACCAGAGCAGAACATAAAACTAGTAAGAGAATTATCTTCGGTGTGACCGAAGCTATAATACCCTGCACATGCGAGTACGATACATTCTGAGACCATATGTTAGTAATTTTATCGAAAATCGGAATTTTATTGATAGGTTTTCGATATTTTATTCATAATTTTTCGATATTTTATCGAATTTTTATTGATTTTTTATCGATAAATTTTCGATAATTTATCGATTTTTTATCGATTTTTTATCGTTTTTTTATCGATACTTTTTCGATTTTTATCGATAATTTTTCGATTTTTATCGATAATTTTAATATTTTTTTCGATTATTTTTCGATTTTTATCGTTAATTTTCCAATATTTATCGATAATTTTAGTTTCCTGATCCATTTAAAAATTTTGTTCCAATTCCATTTCGTTCCCGACCTCATTTCCAACCCAATGCAAAAAAACGCATCCAAATCGGTTCAGTATTTCTCAAGATAAACGAAAATACTATAAAATTGGCGGCCATTTTGTATGGAGGTAGGCGTGGCTCTTATCCGATGTTGCCCATTTTCAATACCGTCCAATCATTCGCCAAAATAAGATGAATCCCAAAATTTATCGTGCGAAATGACAGACAGACGGACAGACGGACATGGAGGTGATGCTGATCAAGAATATATATACTTTTCGATACCGGACACACCTCCTTATGGGCGTTACAAACGGTGTGACAAAAACAATGGACACTAGTGTGCAGGGTATAAATATGTAAAACAATAGGTGTAGCGGTTTAGGCTGTGCGTTGGTATGTCAGTCACAAATCGATCAAACACCAATCAATCGGCACAAACACTCTTATGTATCGCTCATTCCCTGCATTAACAACACAGCTAAAAATTCGGGTTTTTGCCCTTAGGTACCTCAGATATTGATCTACGTTTTGTCAAAAGTCAGAGTTGATATCTTTAAAACCGAGATCAAAAGAAATTTTGGCCGATTTGCGGCCAAACTATGATGGGGGCCTATGCTTGGTTCATCACCAGAGAAGAATTTTGCTTAAGAATTGAGTATTGGTTAACAAAATTAATTTTGGCTGTGGGGTAGTGTTATTGATCAAAGCAAAATATTATAGAAATTCCGATACCGTCCCGGGATTTCCAAAACCTTTCGGGATGTTCCCTACACCCAAACCTAATCTAATTTTTTTTCAAAACTTTTTTTTTAATCTGAATGGTTTTTTTTTTCTTTCGAGTACACGTATACCTATATCAAATATTATTGGATGCGAAAGCATAAAACCACGAGTGCTAATGAGTGTCCCCTGACATAAATATCCCAAATGCACTCCTTTTGGACAGCTCAAAAATCAAAACAAGCATTTCCTTCCCACTATCTATGCATTTTTTTACCCCACTTTCTCTGCATACTCCATAATTCTCTACCCTGCCACAAACGTAATCCTCTAATGCAATTTATTTACCCAACATGTGTAATTAAAGGGCCTTTAAAGCTGCAAAACAAACACGCGAACGCATTAAATGTGATTTTGATGTGTCATCCAAAGGATTATGCTGAGATTTTTAAGTAAATTGTACATATACCAACGTACTACAACAAAGGATATCACGAGCCGTGGGTGGTTCGATGCGTGCAATGAAATAAAAGCCTATGACCAAGGGTGGCACTTTCAAATGAAAGTTCGATGGGGGTAAGTTCTTATTTTTCGAAGTATCAGAAGCGAAACACACGGGGCAACTGTCAGAAGCAGTGGCAATCTTCTGTAATTTCATATGCTAGTCGAGTGTATTGGCAGGTTGCAATTTAAAAACTCTTTTTTTTTATTTTATTTTTCACTAGGCAAATTTACAAAAGGGTTAAGTAGCATGCAGACAGAGTGCGTATATTTATACAAAAGTTGACAGCTGCAGGCTATATAATTGAGTTGTCTTATGACATTGCCATGCATTTAACTCAAAGACAATAATTGAGTGAACAAATTCTTCTCCCATCAAAAAAAAAAAAAAAAAACCAAAAACTGTCACTTGCACTTTCTCACACAAGTACACTTGACTGCCACGGGCGAAATGCTTTTGCTATTTCTTTGATTTGCCACTTAATTTGTAATTAAAAAAGTTCGCATTTTCCTTCCGTTTCGTGGGTGAATTCTGCTTCAATTCAATTAGCAGCACACACAGTAAATTAGACTCGAATCGGTTTTATTGCCTTAAATCCGAATCCAATCAGGTCATGCGGCCTGAATGAATTTCCTATTAATTGTGGATTTGGCCACGGAAAGTTCAAAGTTGCAAAGAAGTGCTAGAAAGACGAAGGAGAAGTAGAAGTAGAAGTAGAACTACCGGCCACTACTCCACACAATGTTGACATTTCTATTTATTCCGAAACTTGCAAATCCTCTGGCCGTCACAAGGAAGTTCATGCAAAGTCTCGAGCAAAGGCAGCTTTTTTCCCGCTATATCTCTTTTTCTCAGCATGTTGGCATAACAATTGTCGCCGGTCTGTAAGAATGCTGACAAGAAAATCAGCTTAGCGAGTGGTTCTTTTTTTTTTTTTTTTTTTTTTTTTTAGTGGGGCGAATGTCTATGAAATGCTGGTTGGAAAAAATGGCCAAGAAAGTTTTCTTCTCTCTCATTCTTTCATTTTTTTTCTTATTTTTTTTCTGCCTGTCTTGTCTTCTAGTGGACAATAATCGCGCTTCCTGTTTGTTAATTTGATTAAAAGTTTTGCGCTCAAGTTAAGGCGAGACCGTGATAACTTTTGTATTGGTTTGTGTTCTATTTTGACTTGGAACGGACTGGCATGACTGACATTGACATTTTAATTCCCAATTGACATCGTGTGGGATTAGCGAAGTTTTTCAATGGCTCTGACCAATGTAAATAGGTCTTAGGCGGGTACCATTTATAGGTTTTGGGTATTGTGGCTTGTCTGAAGAAATTAGTTGGGGTTTATTGAGTTAAGGAAACATTTACTGCACTACACTGGAAAAAATCAAAGCTGGCTACACACATTGTAGATGGGCTTCTAGTAAGGCCCTCATATCAATAATAGTTTTTCTAATTGTTTCTTTTTCAGCAGTTGTTAAAATATTAAGTAAGGTTTGCCATTTCATCATGCATCATTTCACGCTCGTCAAACGTGTGGAAATTATTAAAAAATATTATCAAAATTCAGGATCAGTTGTATATACGCAATGTGAATATCGACGTGAGGTCGGCCTTCATCATGGCTTCACTGCGCACGCAATTCGTCGAACTGTGGAAAAGTTTTATTGTCAGTACACTCTTTTGGACCTTAACCCATTGTTGGCAAAAGCGGTCGACTGGTCGACGTAAATTCAAAAAATTCTAGTGACGAACTAATGGACCGATTTCTAATCTGTTTTCGTGTAATGATGATTTGGTTCTTTGACAATAAAAAAAATTATCAGTACGATATGGGAGCCTTTAACCTGTGGTCAGGTTTGTTTCCAAAAAACACACCCTTTTTAGACACTTTTTGATAAATCTGGAAAAATTCGAAAAAATTTCGTAAAATTGCTGAAATGTATTTATTTGTATTGAAAAATAATCAAACTACAACTTTACATAAAAAATTAGGACATTTCAAATAATGCAAGAAAATTATTTGTAAAATGAATTTTATCAAAAAATTCCAAGCTGTTTAGGAGCGGTTAAGTCAGAGATTGGTGCGCAGTGATGAAAACATAGCAGCGTAGCGGTCAGGGTCGAAGAAGATGCAGAAATGTCGATTCGGCACTAGTCAACTGACTTGGGCATCGGGTAATTTTGGGGTTGGATTTGGACCAAATTGTGCTGATGCAAGAATTGAGCCCGATCACAAACAACGCCGTGATTTTCCTAATTGGGCCCATTCATCTCGGGCAAGGGCTATTTTTGGCTCAGCGGCTATATCAACAAGCAAAATGGCCGTTTTCGGAGTTTTTACAATCCACAAGTGTTCGACCGAGCATCAATGCATCCACAAAAATTTACTGAGTGGTGCGGTTTATGACACAGCGGCATCATCGGACCTTATTTCTTTCGAAATGAGGAAGGAGATACCGTTACCGTCAATGGTCCTCGGTATAGATCGATGTTAACCTGCTATCTGTGGACAGAGCTTGACAGCATCGATAAATCCGAGAGGGCTGTTGTTCCAACAAGACATCGCTACATGCCATACAAGCAACGCAACGCAACAAATTTGTCGACAGGGTCATCTCACGGCGAGCGTTTCTCAATTCATGTGACTTGATACCCCTCCAGTATTCTGGAACAAAACTTACGGACTGGATAGGGACTACGAAAGACAGACCGTTGGTGGTAACACTATGGATCATATTGGTCTATTTGAGGCACTCTAGCCTAGCCTACACAAATTGTAATTATTTTTCTTTACCACACGTAACCCTACTGCTCAGACCTTATGAAGAATATTGAAAGGGTTTGTTTGTCACACACACACACACACACACACACCTGTGTGACAGCTCGACCATCCAAAAGTGCCACCATTTCACGTATTTATTTAAAATGAACTTTTAAACGTGTGCAAAACATTTTTCGAAACAAACACAACCACAAGCAGCACAGAATTTCCCATCAACCACTTGGCTAGAATGCTTATTTGTTTGTTTTTTGATCTGGCATAACATATGGCTATGTCGCACAGTGATTTGTCTCCATATGAGCTTGGGACAAAAATCGAAGGAGTATTCTGAATTAATTGAAACTAAGTTTCTAAATGTATTTTGGCCCGCTGATTTCAAAAATGTAATCGGTTTTTCTGTAACCCTTATAGTTTTTGAATAAATCCAGAATTGTATGCTTGATTTTCTTATTTAATTATTATGCATATAATACAACTCTACAATTATATTTCGCAAAAGGTTTCTTAGCTTTAATAACGGATTCTAGTGGTTCTTGATTAGCTGATTTCAAATTTGGTAACCGTTTTTGGCTAGCAGTTGTAGTTTAGCAGGTACATTAATGCAAAAACATTAAAAAATCTTTTTAAAAAATTTAATATTATAACTATTGAAAAGAGCAATACATTTTTATAATCTTGAATACTTTGTAAAGAAAAATGTATATTCTACTATATTATATTATGTATATTCTACTATTAGGGGTATTCACGGTCTGGTGTACTTGATAGTGTACTTTTATCGAAGTGACGGATTCACTTTTACCATAAATTTTACCTGTATTCTCAATTTTAATAATTCTGGCACATTGTACCCTGTTCCACAGTTTATCAATTTCGTTTGCTCTCGAATTGAGTTTGATGTTTATCCCTAAGAAATCAATTAAAAATTTATATTCTTAAATTTCACAATAATTTATTCAGAATCGTTAGAACTATCACAATCTTCGCTCACTAAGAAATTTATACTATCCTCAATTCCTTCACTGATATTATCGTTTTCAAATACTATATATTTTTTTATATCTTTTATATTTTTTTATTTGTTTAACATGTGCATTGCTTGGTAAAGTAACAAACCCCAAGAAATCCTGAAAAATCTGGAGAACCCGCGATTGCCAAAACCATTCGGTATTGACCGCTTTAGTCAATACGAAGAAGAGGGAAGAGTAAAATAGAGAAAAATTAAATGACATTGGATAAACAATATTTCAATAGAGCTTTTAGTTACTATACATACATTAATATCAATATATTAATAAAAATACATACATTCATCACATTTTACCATTTTATTTACATTATGAACTTTTCAAAATTTTTTTTTGATATAAAATTGTCATTTTAGGCATTTACAAAAGAACATTTTTTTCAAAAAGTTGGTAAAAAATGGTGAATTTCTTTTTTTTTTCTGAAAGAAAACACATTAAACTTTAAAACAAAAAAAAAATTTTTTAGTAACTTTTACGCACTTTTTTTTTACAATCCATAATTTGTTGGGTTTTTTTTTGTTTTTTACTTGAAAAACTTTTTTTTTCATGGTACTCACAAATTTTTACATCGAAGTTTAAAGACAACTATTTTATTTTTCATTTTTTAATACAACAATAACATTTATAAAAAAGTAAAGTTTGTATCATTCTTGCCAAAAATACCTTTTTGGCAATTTTTTTCGCCAAGCTATCAAAAATAAATTTTTTTCTTCCAGCATTTGTTATCAAATTTCCCTAATTTGACAATACTCCACGGACGTCAAAAAAATTTTAATCAAATAAAGAAGTTCATATTCTTTTTAGTCAATGTATTACCTTTCCAAAAATACCATATTTTATATAATTGATGACATCAAACTTTCTGAATTTTGTCTATGGGACAAATCACTGTGTGTCGCTGCCATATGTATGCACGTGTGGCCCCCTGAAGGTGTATATGGTACCCTTCCTCCACCCAAGTGTATCACTCCACCACAGTCAACTACACCTTTCCTTCGCTCTCTCGGGTACAATAAAGTAACGTCAAACGGCATTTTTCTTGCTGTCATCTTACAGCGAAAAAGTATTTTAAAATTCAGCACAAAGTGTTGCACACACTTCTTTGTTTTTGTTTCGGCGTTTTTGGTGTTTTACGTTTTACGTTTTTGTTCTTGTTTTTTTTCGTGTGTTTGTGTTTATTACGCTGCTCATTTCACATCTTTTGCGGATGTTTTTAGCGCGCTCAGTACAGTAACAGCACACGAGGAATGTCAACCCGTTGGAAATAAGCAACAAAATTTTAAAATGGCTGTACGTGTAATTTATTTTAGTCATGGTGTAAAATTGAGTACACATGCTTGGTTACATTGTAATTTTGTTTTTTTTCTTGTTATTTTTTTTTGGTAAATTTCACAATTTTATGTGTGTAAAATTAAATAAAGATTGTAAGGGTTGTGGAGTAACGGTAAGGGGGGGAAATTAAGCAGCAGTTTTCCCATATGTTTGTGGCATGAGTGTGCTTTTGATTTATGAAACTGAGCAATCACTTGCATTAGATTTTAGGTCAAGAGTGGGAGAAATAAACGAAAGGGAAGCTGATATGCTTTGAAATATGTATTTGAAAATTACGTACGTATATGTATTGAACCCGGCTTAGACCTCCCTTCGATTTCTTTGGAATTCTCTTAAAGTCCTCTTGGACTCCCCTTGAACCATTCTTTGAACTGTAACTGCGGCAATCATATTATGAACAGTTACGAACACTTTCAAGCTTGAATGAATGTTGAGGTTTCAAAATGATGTATGTATGTACTAGTAAATAGCCCGTGACTTCGCACCCCGCTTAGACCTCACATGGACCAATTAGAACTCTTTTTGGACCCAACATAAACTGCTACGCCTATATTATGAACTGGCACGCCCTCTTTCAAAATCAAAAACCCTAACCGACAATCTCTTTCCATGATTTCACAGACTATATATGTTGAATTATAGCTTCCTACGTCCAGCGGTGACTGCAGGAGAGCATACTATAATTATAACGCTTATATTTAAAACTGCCACGCCCCCTTTTCGAAAAAAATAATCCGTCTCTAGAATCAGTGGCCATCACATAGAGAACAAGTATGTACAATTGCAGCTTCCTTGGTCCACTATTAGTTGCAGTAGGACCCTTTTTTATTATTAACGCCTACATTTGAAATTGCCACGCCCCCTTTTGGAAAAAATCTCAAATCTGGCTCAAGAATGTAGCTATGGACTCACAAAATATATGTGTGCAATTGCAGCTCTCAAAGTCCGCTAGCTGCTTCAGGAGAGCTAACTTTCCACAGTTCACACGCCCACTTTTCCAATTGCCACGCCTCCTTTTGTGAAAATCCCAAATTTGGCTCAGAAATCTGTAGTCATTGCCTCACAGAATATATATGTGAAATTGCAGCTTCGTGATCGCTTCAGGAGAGCTACTATATCTGCCACGCCCATTTTACTAAACTGCCAGGCCCCCTTAATGACAATTAAAAATCCGGCTCGAGAGTCTCAAGCCATGAGTGCATAGGATATACATGTGAAATTTCCATTCTCTACCTCCACTGGGGGCTTCTGGAAGGTGAGGACAGACACCCGGACAGACACCCGGACAGACACCCGGACAGACACCCGGACAGACACCAGGACATACAAACAATGGAATTTTATATATTGAATTTTAAAGCATTTTTTTTTACTAAAATTTAAAGTTATTAACTATTTATACTCTAACGAAAATATCCTTTTCAAAGAAGTACTGGTTTCATCTCGCAGACATTTCTTTGAAGATGCCACAAGAACCGCTGCCACCGCCGTCGTCGTGGCCGCCGGAGGAAATGGCAAATAAATCATTTCCATATTCCTCACTTGCACCTGTTTTCTTGTGAAAGTTTCCTATTCACCATTTTTCAGTTTAATTTTATTATAATCATTTTTTGCAGCCGTAATTTCCAAATATTTATTTATGCTTTTCAACGGCACACAACAATTTTTAATTAAACTCTGCAACGAGTCGGGGAAAACTTTTGCCAAAGTGTCAAGCGTGTATACATATTTTGAGTTTGAAGAAGGTATATTCGTCGGTACAAAAGAAAATGTGTGCAAAAACTCAAAGCAGGAGGCCTTTTCTTATTATTTGCAAACCCCGTGCGTTCCGTCGAATTAGAGCCCAAAGCAATTAATCATAACATTTTGGAAGGCAAAACGTAAATTCGGCAACGAAAAAGTTTACGAGCAACAAGTTTGCGCTTTCGAAACATAAAATTAAACCGAAACTTTTATGGACCAGAGCGTTGCGTTATTTTTTTAGCACATTTTGTGAGGTTAGGTTAATTTCTTTGATGGTTCCAGGTTTCATTTGGTGTATATTTACGTGAATGGCCAGGAAAGGGGTTGAACTGCAAACAGTCTACACAGTCAGCATTTACGACTAGAACGATGACTTTTGCCTCATAGCATTTAATTGCATTTATGAAAATGAGATTTTTGAAAATGTTAATAACTTTTTAGTCTCATCTACCCCCAAACGCACCACCCAAACCAGGATTAAAACTTCAATTACGCATGCAACAATTTATGGTGAAAAAGCACACCCCAAAAAATGTGTACTTCCACTGTAGACTCTCCTCCCCTTGCAAGAGTTACACCCCCCCTTTCAGCAGTCATTCCCCAAATTGGCAACGCTTGATTTTTGAATTTTAACTCTTATTTGTTTAAGCTTATTTATTTTGATACATTCAAAGGGGGTAAGCAGTGCATGGGGATAAACATTTTACATTTTACATTTTACATTTCACAGCAATTCTGTTTACCCAGCAAAAGTCAGGCAGTCGTTTTAAAGTGTCACTTCTTTAACAAAAAAGGAAAAATTTTGAAAGCACAAAAACAAAAAAAGGGAACCCGCAATACCAAAACCAAACGCAACATGGCGCTGTGGTGGCCATAAACCAAAAAGACATTGCCGTGCACGTTTTGCCTACATTGTATGTATTTGTATATAATTTTTTGCTCTTGTTCAAGTGCGGGTGCGGGTGCGGGTTGCTGGCCACCAAGATAATCACTAGGCTTTCTCTCTGAGTTGTTGATGATGAGCTGGGCGAGTAGTCGAGGGACGACGGTAGTGGGTAGTGTAGGATTTTAAAGTCGTCGTTAATGAAAAGCGAAAATGGAAAAACGTTTTTCCATCATAATTTCCCGAGCGCCCACCACGCTTCTTTCTTTTTTAATTCCATTTAATATAACAAAGCCACTTGAAAATGGTCCAATTGGACTCATGTTGGTTGAGTGGCGGTTGGTGTATTGGATGTGGGTGGTACTTTCATAAATTTGCGTTCAAGTTGGTTTTAAGTGGTCTTACAGCTGGCCTTGCATTGATCCTTCATTACGCCAACCACGGTCACAGTCAAATGTTTGCGAATTTATGAAGTAGGCTTTAAGGCGCTTACACCCAGAAGAGAAGCTTTTCTTTTGAAAGCGTGAGAATTATACCTTGCGGATAGTGAACGGTAATGTTAATGAAAAGTAAACAAAGACAAGGACTATGGTAAGTATGGGCAGCCAGGGAAATTTTTATTTCGATTAATACGACTTCATGGGTTACATGAAGCTTTGAGTGGTCATAGGGCTTGGGCTGGAAATTGGGTGCCAAAATTATTCGCTTGCAAAAATGATTTTTTTTTTTTTGGTGAAGGCCTTAGTTCTTAGGTTATTTTTTTTTTTTTTACCTTCCCTTGAAACAATTATGGATTTCACTAGACATAAATTTATTCAAAATCCAACCATGATATGAGCACATAAACCGCTGTACGCCCCCACCCGCTTCTATTGCCCATTCCGAGCGCAATCAGGTGCGTCCCATTGTCCATTTGCCCAGAGATTCCATGCAGATACTACTTACTACCACAGGCGGTGTGTGGGGGTAGGGAGGGGTGCATATAAATTGCGTAATTTTCTTAGAGCACGTTTTCGGAGTTATTATGCTTAAATTAGCACCTCGGGAACGTGAAACCGGATATGCCATACTGCGTGGAGTTGAATCAAACTGGCCAGTGATGGCGGTGGTGGGACCCGTGATACTCTCCTTCATACACGAAACGTGCAAATATGCACATAACAACTTTCTGGGGATGATTCTGAAGTTAAATATTTCCGTTTACCTATTCCCCATACTATGGTTACACGTTTGGTATAAAGGCAAACAACTGACGGTTGAGAGAGGGGTGCGGGGCAATGTATTAACCTAAATGATGGGGTGTGCGGGGGGGGGGGAGGGGGGGAAGGTTGACGCAAGGTATAAAGAAGATTTTTATGATGGCAAATCACAAAATCAAATTGTTGCCTTTTTTTACACATTTCATTTAATTTTCTCGAGTGCACTTACCCAAAAAGAAAGAATCGCTGGGGCGTTCGGTGTTGTGCTATGCACGTGTGTGTGTGTGTGTGTGTTTGTGTACTTTTTTGGAGTGTAGTGTAAATGCGCATTTTGTGCACCTGAGGGAATTCCACAAGCTCTCTTTTGACTCAAGTTAAATGGAGTTTCGACATTGTTTACCCAAATTGTAAGTTATATGATTAAATTTCTGTTTACTTTGCCTAATGAAATGTGCTTTCGGGTAATTTCGTTTACATTTTTTTGTTTTTTGTTTTTTTCGCCTGTTCTTCTAGTTTATTTTGGGGGTGAAATGCAAGAATGTAACCAGGTTAAGCTGTTGTGTCAACGCGCTTATAAAGATTCTAGATTTCCAGTTGGAGTGAGTATAAAATTAATTGTAAAAAAAAATGCTATGCATTCAAGGAGTGTGCGTGTGTGTGTGTGTGTGTGTTGAATGTAAATTAATGGCAACTCAAGGTTTTAAGTTACTCGCTCATTACACAGTTCCTATACAAACGCACACTATTGCAACAAACAGTCTCACTTCACCCTGGTCAATTACAAAAAAGTCATTAACCGGTGCTACAAATCCACTTGTAAGGCGACAATTTCATTTTGCATTACTACCTTCTCTATTAAAAAATTGTGTGGAAATTATAAACCAATACAATCGTATTGTAATGTTGCCACCACTTCAATTTAATTCTACTCTACTTCAGTTTCCTCTTTCACTTTACAAAAAAAGTTACGTATTGGATTTGACTTTTACTCCTTTCCCCCCAAGTCGAAGCTTTTCTTTCCACAAAGAACCCCCACCTGAGCGCTTGTTTCGTTGAAATTAAAAATCTCATTAAATTAAACTGACCAAAAAAATGTTGTGAAGTTATTTCTTTGTTGACTGTCCCGCTCATTCCTCATTTTAATGAATTTTCCAATAAGGCAGCGACATTCTTCTGGCTCGAGGAATTTCCAACGGACAAAATGTCACAATTATATGCAAGTGAAAAAAAACCAAAGCCACGAAGGAAATGCTAGAAACAAGATAGAAATGAAAATAAAAAATAAAAACAAAAACAAAAACTTTGTGTGGAGTTTTACAAAATTCGGGGGTGAATAGGTTGTGGCGATTGGGAAGAATGTGGTCAATAATGAAATTCTTTTTGGGTAATCTCACAAAGGAAGAACATCGAAATGATTTTCAATTAAAAAATGAGAAAGGAATAAATGAAGAGTAAAGAGGAAATAGATATCAAATATGTGTGTATTTCAATTCAAAATGACTGATCCAATATAATGGACAAGTTCGGTAAAAAGTAACATTTTTAAATTTTATTCTTTCTATTTAGTTCAGTCGTTTTGTGATTTTAACCATCCATTTTTGTTTGCATGGCCATGTCCTAAACTTAATTATGGCGGGATTGTAGAGGTTTCGCTTCAGCTGCTATAAGAAGAAACGCGTTTCAACGAATATCCCGTAAACAGTGCATCCTAGTGGAAAATTTAATAAAAAACTAGAGAGTGGACTATCTTCGGCTATACCGAAGCTGAAATACCCCCACACAGTAGGAAGAAGTACCTCGAACATAAAAAAATGTCGTCTCAAGACCCTAGTTTGAACCAATTATAGGTGGTTTTGGAGCCCTGACCATGTCCAAAATCCATTTCTAAAAATTTCCAATCAAATCCACCAAAAAAAAAAAATTGGTCTCAAGACCCCATTTAGACCCTTATATATGTGGCTTCGGAACCTCGGACCATGTCAAAAATACGTTTCTAAACATTTCCAATCGAATACAACAATAAAAAATTTTTACCTTTTTTTTCGGTGTATAGGAGCCACGCCCAGTTTTTATCCGATTTGGCTGATTCTCGAACTTGATCTCAGTATTCACGAGAAAAACATGTACCCAAAGTTTCAAGTCGATATCTCCAAAACTGCGACCGCTATCGTGCGGACGGACAGACGGGCAGACGGACAGACGGTCAGACGGACAGACGGACAGACGGACAGACATACAGACAGACGGACATCGCTAAATCGACTCAGGAGGTGATGCTGATCAAGAATATATATGCTTTTCCATACCGGACACGCCTCCTTATGGGCGTTACAAACGTTGTGACAAAGTTAGTATACCCTGCCACAGTGAGTGTGGGGGTATAAAAATGGTCGGTAAAATTCACCGAAAAAAGTGGTTGACGAACAGAATTTCCAAATGTATGAAAATTGTAAATTTTTTTACCGAGCTCGTAGGTAGATTTAACCGACAAAAAATTGTAAAAAAAAATAGTTGAAGTAACCGAAAATAATTGTTGTTTTACAGAAATTGTATGTTCTTTTACCGCAATTGTTGGTTAAATTTTAATTTTCACCAACTTGTGCAATTTACCACTCGCGCATCTTCAGTTGAATCGTTGGGATTCAAAGAAGGAAGAATTCTCAATCGTGCTATGAATGTTGTGCCTTATAGAGGCAGCTTGAGCTGAGCCAAACAGAGTTTTTTGCTTGTAATACTGCATTTGTAATACTAATTTTGGAAAATAAGAGCTTGTGTCAGTTATGCGCTCAAGCTAATATTTCTTTTTTTAAACATGCAATCTTGCATTTATTTGTGTTTTTAATATGTTTTTTTGTTTTCAAATAAAAAAAAAAAACAAATTCAACGAAAAAAGTTTTTTTATTAAAAACTAGAGAGTGGACTATCTTCGGCTATACCGAAGTTGAAATACCCCCACACTGTAGGAAGAAGTACCTCGAACATATAAAAATGTGGTCTCAAGACCCTATTTTGAGCCAATTATAGGTGGTTTTGGAGCCCGAACCATGTCCAAAATCCATTTCTAAAAATTTCCAATTATATCCACAAAAAAAAAAAAAATTGGTCTCAAGACCCCATTTAGACCCTTATATATGTGGCTGCGGAACCTCGGACCATGTCAAAAATACGTTTCTAAACATTTCCAATCGAATACAACAATAAAAAATTTTTACCTTTTTTTTTCGGTGTATGGGAGCCACGCCCAGTTTTTGTCCGATTTGGCTGATTCTCGAACTTGATCTCAGTATTCACGAGAAAAACATGTAAAAAAAGTTTCAAGTCGATATCTCTAAAACTGCGACCGCTATCGTGCGGACGGACAGACGGACAGACGGACAGACGGACAGACGGACGGACAGACAGACGGACATCGCTAAATCGACTCAGGAGGTGATACTGATCAAGAATATATATACTTTTCCATACCGGACACGCCTCCTTATGGGCGTTACAAACGTTGTGACAAAGTTAGTATACCCTGCCACAGTGAGTGTGGGGGTATAAATATGTATCGAAACCATATGTTTAATACTTCTATATTGCTAGCAACCATGGTAGAAGAAAATAAGGTAGTGCCGCTTCTGACACTATCCGCCATCTTAACCATCTGACATAAATAAGGATTGTGCTACCAGATATATTTTTAAAAAATCTCAAGAAAAGTTCTGCCAGATGTGGCAATTAGTCCTAATTTTGCCAATTTAAACCCCGATTTTGTGACGAATTTATGCAATGGCGACATGAAACGATGTTGCATTTGTAAAATCTGACTCTTGAAAATTATTTTATGCTAGGAACACTAAAAAAAAAACTTGGAAAGAGTAAAATGCCGATAAGTTATGAAAAATATCTGGCAACTCCACCACGTTTCTTAGAAAATGTTTAACAATGTGGCAGCTTTTGGAACATTAAAGGAAACGTCAGAATCCTTATTTATGTCATTTTGTATGAAGTGGATCAACCTTATTTTCTTCAGCCATGCTAGCAACCTACCTGCGCAATGTGTTTGAACTCCGAATTCAATTCAGACAAGTTTATTCAAATAATATTTGTGCGCATGCTCAGGTTTTGTATTAGAATCTGTGTATATTTGACTACTTACACACATAAACAATTGTCAAATGAGTTCAGGGCCGCATTTGAAAATACAAAACGATATTCTTCGATTGATCTCTTTTTTATCACACAAAAAGCATCTGTGCGACATTGTTTTAAATTATTTCACAGACAAATTATAATATTCGATGGAAATATTTCAACAAAAATTTTGTATTTCAGCTTTTTTTTAATTGACAAACAATTATTCATCCGCTCCTGTAATTATACCCCCACACTCACTGTGGCAGGGTATACTAACTTTGTCACAACGTTTGTAACGCCCATAAGGAGGCGTGTCCGGTATGGAAAAGTATATATATTCTTGATCAGTATCACCTCCTGAGTCGATTTAGCGATGTCCGTCTGTCTGTCCGTCTGTCCGTCCGCACGATAGCGGTCGCAGTTTTGGAGATATCGACTTGAAACTTTGGGTACATGTTTTTCTCGTGAATACTGAGATCAAGTTCGAGAATCAGCCAAATCGGACAAAAACTGGGCGTGGCTCCCATACACAAAAAAAAAAGGTAAAAATTTTTCAAGTCTTTTTTATTGTTGTATTCGATTGGAAATGTTTAGAAACGTATTTTTGACATGGTCCGAGGTTCCGAAGTCACATATATAAGGTCTAAATGGGGTCTTGAGACCAATTTTTTTTTTTGGTGGATTTAATTGGAAATTTTTAGAAATGGATTTTGGACATGGTCCGAGGTTCCGAAGCCACATATATAAGGGTCTAAATGGGGTCTTGAGACCAATTTTTTTTTTTTGGTGGATTTAATTGGAAATTTTTAGAAATGGATTTTGGACAACCACCTATAATTGGCTCAAAATAGGGTCTTGAGACCACATTTTTTTATGATCGAGGTACTTCTTCCTACTGTGTGGGGGTATTTCAACTTCGGTATAGCCGAAGATAGTCCACTCTCTAGTTTTCTTCAAATTTAAATGTCGTATCTGCCAAATACATAATCGGTTGTCTTACTCATATAACAATATATCTGGACTGCAATGCCAGGGAATTACATATATGATCGAAACAAATTTTTGTTGTATGTTCACAATTCAAATTGTAAACCAACAAATTATGAAAGTAAATCAACCACTTCTCGTCGGTTAGATTAATCGACGAGGAAGGGTTGGAGCGTTTTTAACCGTCTTTTTCGGTTAAATCTACCGACTTTTTTTTTTGTGTGAATACACTGAGCGAACAAACGCATAGTAGAATTAAATATTTTTTATTTAAATGTGATTTGAATATTTGCATATTTGGAAATCGGTATCTCATATAGAAATTCAGTACGCGCGTATTTAAATGTTTTCTATAAATAAAAAAACTTCGTTGCCGCCAGCCAGTCTTGAGCCTACGACCTCTGCAAATTGGAAATAAGAAATTCACACTGATAAGAAAATCACACTGATCCATCACAGGCTCAAATTTTCTGTGTCTAAGCTGAAATATATATGAAGCAGAAAATATACAACGTTTTTTTGTGAGTTTCTATTTTTAGATTCGAAAACTCCAGTTTACAGTTTTAGAAGAAAAAAAGTCAACGCTTCCTGAGCAATACATAATTGAAATTTCTATTTTTTGATTTGAAAACTTCAATTTATAAGACTTGCTGAGCAATATACAAACATTTAGACGCTTGTGAATAATGCCGGAAATAGACGAGTCGGTTAGAGCGCACACCAAACTCCATATTTAATTTCAATATTTCCATATTTAATACAATTTTAAATACGCGCATATTTGATTTAAATAAAAACAGCTTAGGAGCACTACCAAATACGTTTATATTTGATTTAAATACGTTTTCATTTGTTTTCACTATTTTTTTCCCTCAGTGTAGAAAATGAAAAACAAGTTTTAAAATTGGTACGTTTTGTATGGAAATTGATTTTTATTTCCTCATTTTTCAATTACTTTCATTACGATTCCTACAAACCACTATAGCCTATCTGATGCAGCTTCTTCTCAGGCTTCCAAAAATGCCAAAAACTCGATTTTCATGAAAACGGACATAGGATGGTTGTGCTTTGAGGTATCGCTCATGCTATTGCAACTAGATTAGAAAAGTTTATATTAAACTAAGCAGTTTCTTATGCTAGTTCTCTGTCATACGAGATCTCTGGGCAGTGTCCTTTTGAGACGCCGCTCCGTTGTGTGAGTGTCGAGGAGTTAAGACGCTTCTTCATTTCTGTGCTGGACAGAAAAATGTTACAATTTCGAAATAAGAATACACCACCTCAAATTGAAGTTGAAATTTTTAAAGTAAGCTGAAAACAACTTTTAAACTAGAGAGTGGACTATCTTCGGCTATACCGAAGTTGAAATACCCCCACACAGTAGAAAGAAGTACCTCGAACATAAAAAAATGTGGTCTCAAGACCCAATTTTGAGCCAATTATAGGTGGTTTTGGAGCCCAAACCATGTCCAATATCCATTTCTAAACATTTCCAATCAAATCCGAAAAAAAAAAAAAATTGGTCTCAGGACCCCATTTAGACCCTTATATATGTGGCTTCGGAACCTCGGACCATGTCAAAAATACGTTTCTAAACATTTCCACTGGAATACAACAATAAAAAAGACTTGAAAAATTTGTACCTTTTTTTTCAGTGTATGGGAGCCACGCCCAGTTTTTGTCCGATTTGGCTGATTCTCGAACTTGATCTCAGTATTCACGAGAAAAACATGTAAAAAAAGTTTCAAGTCGATATCTCCAAAACTGCGACCGCTATCGTGCGGACGGACAGACGGACAGACGGACAGACGGACAGACGGACAGACGGACAGACGGACGGACAGACAGACGGACATCGCTAAATCGACTCAGGAGGTGATACTGATCAAGAATATATATACTTTTCCATACCGGACACGCCTCCTTATGGGCGTTACAAACGTTGTGACAAAGTTAGTATACCCTGCCACAGTGAGTGTGGGGGTATAATTAAGTTTTCCAGTGAGGTGTTCGTACTCGTTTTTAGAATTTTCAACTTTACCAGACGGTTTCATGACGGTTTCTGCTTGATTTGAGGTGGTTTTCTTTCTGGGTGTATTAGATGTCGCTAAGAAAAAATTACATTTTTCGTCCCACCCTAATATAAAATCCAAAATTTGAAGCAAATCAGAGAAATAACCCTGGAGTCAGGGCTTGGAATTGCGCATTTAATGTGGTCGCCCGTTTAGCCCCGGCTTATCGGCAGCTGTTTCTGAGAACATATTTATTTTGGTGGCTTATAATCGCTTCTATGCTTCTAATTTGGTGAGATCGACACTGAACGTTTGCTACTCTACATAGAATCGCTTGAACTTTCAGTAGATTACCAAAAACTCAACACTTCATTTTGAGTAGCTTCGGTTCGAACTTTGCTGACCGCTGATCAACGCAAATATACCTCAACCACTTCGGTGTAGTGTACAAATTATTCTACAATAACTTTGACTGCTGAATATAAAACCGACATTCGCCAAATCATTATCAGTGTCAATTAAACAGAGTGCGAGCTAAGATGACTAAAATCATTTTTATTATTTTTCTAGTTTTATTCGCTATAATAATTCAAACGGAAGCAGCGAACTTGCTTATCAAACCAAATGATGGAAAGGCAGAGGTAAGGATACGTTTTTCTAATAATTCAATTTATTTACGAAGTAATTCATAACTTCCATATAGACTGTAAGCTCGTACGTCTTCGAAGGAAGCGAATTTCAAAATATTGCCAATCAAGTGCAGCTCCTGAAAGAGGTCACCGATAATATGCGCTTGAAAATGGAATTGAACAGCCTCAGGTAGAATATCCCAAATTGTTATAATTTTTCTTTTATCTACTCTAACGAATTTTCAATTTAGTATACAAAAAGAGTTGCAGGAAATAAAAGAATTACTTTCTAAGGAAGATGCAATTGATACTAACAAATCCACCGAAGACTGCTCGAAAAATAACCCTAGCCAAGTGCAACTCCCAACCAGTTTGGCGCAAGAGTTGGCCTCCTTGAAAAGTGAAACATTTGTGAACTGTCAATGCAATCATTGTCAATGCAATCATTCCATTCGTCTGTCGGATGTGAGCCATTTATTGAAAAGCGAAATTAGTGACATGATTGCGGCTAATGTGACAAATGAAATCAGCAAGGTTCAGCTGCAAATGAACGAACTTTCGTCCAGTGTAAAGAGTGAAATTGACTATTTAAAAGAAACTATTCAACCGCAAATAAATAGTATTGCGAATAACACGCAGTCATTACGAAGCGCAATAGAAGAAAACTCCGAACTATTTCTAAACTCATTGGCCAATATCACCAATAAACCACCACAGTATTCGAGTTGTGCTGAGGCACTTCAAAATGGTGGTCAGAGTGGTGTCTACAAATTGCATTTGCTTTTTTCGAGCTTGGAACCGTTCGATGTGTACTGTCTGAAGGATCCGAAGAATGGCCCAGCCTGGACCGTTGTACAGCGACGACAAGACGGTTCGGTGGATTTCGATCGATCCTGGAAGGAATATCAACATGGCTTTGGTGATTTGAAAACTGAGTTTTTCGTAGGCCTGGACAAACTGCATGCATTGACAAATCAGGCGAAACCTCAACAGTTGTGGATACAATTGGAGGATTGGGAAGGAGCCACATCATTTGCCAAGTACTCAGATTTTGTGGTGGGAAATGACGCTACCGATTATAATTTAAGAAAGTTGGGAGCGTATAGCGGTGATGCGGGCGAAGCACTACAATTTAATATTGGACAAAAATTCAGCACAAGTGACAATGATCATTCACATTTGAAGTGCGCTGAGATCTTAAAGAGTGGTTGGTGGTTTTATGGTTGCTATGTTCATGTTGCTAGGTAAGAATAGACAAAATCTTCAAGTGACAGCTGAACTGTACAATGCAAATTACATTTTTTCTAATGGCTTTTGGCTTTTTTCCAGTAATTTGAATGGACAATATCATCGCGTGGAAGCGACGCTTAGAGACGGCATTAAATGGCATGATGGAATGATTCCTGGTACTTATTATGGATTTAAATATTCGCACATGGCGATACGGTCGAACAACTAAATTCATATAAAGTTATTTGAAATGTGAAAAAATCGCAATAAAATGTTTAAAAACATAGTTCCTGGGGTCAAAGCAAGAAAACAATTATCATACAAAACTGCATTCTTGAAATGCTACAAAATTAATAATACGAAATTTTTGTATTAGAGGCATGCTGACAGAGAGGTATATTGTAGCGAATTTTACAAGGAACAACACTGCATCATTCATAAAAAAAATAATAACACCTTTTTTTTCCAAAAAAATTTGGTTTGATAAAAAGTTTTTAAAAAACCAAATTTTTGGTATTTGATGAACAGTTAACACTGTTTATGTCAGAGTGATTTTTTTGCTTTTAGCTAACTTTTTTTCTTGTTATTCAATTGCCATTCCCAACACCCAAGGACGGATTAGTAGCTGCACTAGTTCAACATTTGTGGCTTATAACGTAAGGACACCTGCGAGTGCCATTTTTCGTCATACTATCATCTGTAGATCCTAACTGTGGACAGACTATGGACCCCCCTCCCATACAATCACCTCCTTAATTATTTGTACTGGCATGGGACACCCTGTATAATGAATTAAAGTTGTGTAAATCTGCTTTTTGTGTAATATCTTGTAAACGGTCGAAATGTTTAATATTTTTCTGAATCAGAATTTCTTTAAAAAAAATTACGCTGTACAAGTAAAAAAAACCCCAGGGGTTTCACACATTTTTTTCTAATATTTTCTGGGCTGCTGCTTATGAATCTGCCATCCTTTTTGGTAACAGAGGTGAACAATTTTTCTCTCAAGTAAATATTTTCATAAATATTCGATATTTGCCAATAACAATCGTAAATTAAAGGAGCAATTCGTTGTTGGTAAATGGAAATATGTTCTCCGAACTCCTATAAATGAGCAAGTTCCTCCGCAATGTGTCGCGCGCGCGCGTAAGCGATATTTTTGATTATTTAAACCACCACAGTATCATAGTTGCGCTGAGGCACTTCGAAATGGTGGTCAGAGTGGTGTGTACAAATTGCATTTGCTTTCATCAAGCTTGGATTCGATGTGTACTGTCTGAGGGATCCGATGAATGGCCCAGCCTGGACCGTTGTACAACGACGACAAGACGGGTCAGTTGGTTTCGATCGAACCTGGGAAGAATATAAGCAAGGATTTGGTGATTTGAAGAGTGAGTTTTTCGTAGGCTTGGACAAATTGCATGCATTGACAACTCAGGCGAAACCGCAAGAGTTGTGGATACAATTGGAGGATTGGGAAGGAGCCACGAAATTTGCCAAGTACTCAAATTTTATGGTGGAAAATTCAGCACAAGTTACAATGATCATTCACCTTTGAAGTGCGCTGAGAGAACAAAGAGTGGTTGGTGGTTTTCTGATTGTTATGTTTGGTAAGAATAGGCAAAATCTTCAAGTGACATCCGAACTGTACAATGCAAATTACATTTTTTCTAATGGCTTTTGGCTTTTTGTATAGTCATTTGAATGGACAATATCGGCGCGGGAGAACAACGATTGAAGACGGCATTAAATGGTATCATTGGCGTGATTTGGATTATGGACTAAAATATTCGCACATGGCGGTACGGCCGGACAACTAAATTCATATAAGGTTATTTGAAATGTTAAACAAAAATCACAATTAAATGTTTAGAAACATAGTTCCGTGTCAAAATGTGACATGTGCATAATCGTCATTTTTTGTCATTGAATAGTTCCATATTTTCTTGCATTTGGAGGTTTTTGGTAGCAGATTCAAAAGTGTATTGCCAATAGTCAACAGAGAATTGCAGTTAGGTGTTATAACTCATAAGACTCAATAGTACAAAGTAACAGTAAAACTTATCCCAACTGACATGAATCATATAAAAAAGAACCAAAGACGCACTTGGGAGCTGGTATAATCCCATCGGCATGGTTCAATCAAAAAATGTCGGTATTGTTTACTGATTATTAAAAATTTTATTATCCTCGATTTTGGTCCTTCATTTTTGATAGCCAAGCAAAAAAATTGCAAATCAATATTTTGTACCCGAAGTATATATATTCTGGATCAGTAGCACCAAGAGAACGGAAATGGATTGGAACAAAATGGAATTGTAACAAATTTAGTAATAAAAGTAACAAAAGAGCACTGAAACTGGAACAAACTCTCATACAAAATGGCCGCAAAATTTGAATTATTTTCGCTTATCTTGAGAAGTACTGAACCGATTAAACCGAGTCCCAATTTGCGACTCGGTTTTTTTATTTGGTTGGAAATTGCGTCGGGAACGAAATGGACTTGAAACAGGAATTGGAACGAAATGAAATTTGACCGAAGCAAAATAAAATTGGAACGAAGTGTTGAAATCGATCGGGAAATGGAAATTACCGATAAATATTAAAAATTGTGATAATTTCGATAAAATGTCAATAAATATTAAAAAATATCGATAAAATATAGAAAAATCATCGATAAAATATCGAAAAATTATTGATAAAATATGGAAAAGTTATCGATAAAATATATCGAAAAATAATTGTATGTAAGCTGTAAACGTGAACTTGTACTGTCTTGTGTAAGTGACATTAATGATGATCTGACCCATATCAACAACTGGGCTGGTGAAAATGGACTATGCATAAGTCCAAAAAAATCAAAGTGTCTAGTAATAACAAAGAAAAGCATTGACACCTCAAATATTCCCAAAATAATTATAAATAACTGTAACACTGCCATGGTAAACTCCACAAAAAATCTTGGTATTACTTTCACAAACACATTATCTTGGAACACCCCACATAAATAGCGCGATCGGCAGAGTATATGGTATGCTACGAGTACTTTGGACAACACAGTATTTGAAACCACAGCGTATAAGACTTCTGCTTGCAAAGTCGTATCTTCTCCCCACTCTATTATTTGGATGTGAAATCTTTGCTATTTGTGATGCTTCAAGCAAACGTAAATTGAATGTAATATTTAATAGTCTTCTGCTTACGACGTATTGCCCATGTGTCTACGCCAAAAAAAAATAAATTTATTATTTTGTATGAAATTGTAAAAAAAATTTTTTTATTCAAATAATATTCAGATAATTAGGTAAATATTTAAAAGCAATGAGCCATTCATTCAAGTGATACTTTGTAAAACAGTTTTTAGTTTTTGAAAAACATAAATTAACGTTACATTTGGTGCAAAGGGTGTGCGTATCGGATGTTTTACACAATTTGCATGATTTTTCCGATCCCCATTCAGGAAAATGATTATTCTTGTCGTACCTTACAAAGTGTTTATTTAATACGTGTAGGGTCTATATGTGTTCGTTTGTCTATTATAGTTTATTTTTATACCCTACACCTCATGAGGTCTGATGTTTGTAACACCAAGAAGAAGACGTGTCCGGTATGGAAAAGTATATATATTCTTGATCAGCGTCACCTCCTGAGTTGATTTTTCCCTATCCTTCTGTCCGTCCTGTTTTCTTGTAAACACGATTGCAGGAGCTAGAAGAAAGCTAGGGATCCCAAATTTTGGATTTATCCTTTTTAGGCCCTAGAAGGAGTTGGTATTGCAAATGGGCGCAATCGGTCGACCGCCACGCCTACCTCCCATATAAGTGAAAATCGTGTATTTACCGAAATTTTCAGATTTCATCAAAACAGTATGAAATTTTGTATAGGGGGGTTTTCTTGGTCGCTGATTCCGAATTTGATGTCGCATTTTCAAAATTCAAGATGGCGGATCCAATATGGCCCAGTAGGTGTAGGGTATATATAAGTCGGCTTGCCCGACTGAATCTTACTCACTTGTTTTATATTTTTTTTATTTTGTTATGCCACTTTGCCTTATGTCTTAATTAAGCTAGACTGTAATTATAAGATGTATTTCTTGTGCTAATTAATTAATAAAATGAAATGAAAAAAAATCTGGTTTATTAAAAAGGTATGCATGCTGTAGACTAGCATTCGACAATCTTGATCCCAGTCCAATAGTCCCTGGCAAACCTCGATATTGACGTCCTTAGCAAAGAAAAAAACAGCAAGTCTACGACTTTATGGTGTCAGAATCTCATAAATTCAATGAAACATCCAGTAGAAGCCATTAGACTTCCAAAATGTAGTAAATAAATTAAATTTTTTGTGTGTCGGTCAATTTGGTCAATTTGCTTTATGTTTTTTAATAAAAGCCTTTTTTGTTTAAGTTTTGAAATATTTGCTATTCTTTGTGTTTATCTTTTTGAATTTTGCCATCACATTGGGTTTTTTTTTATTACAAAATATAATAATAAGCGGGCTAAAGCGTGCATATTTCGCCCGAATTTCGTGCTTATTTGCTGGTTTATTTTGGAAAATTGTGTGCTGTTTTTTCAGAGCCTCCTTCTTGGTGTTGCAAACATCTGACCAAAGTAATTATACACTCAAAGAATCATTATGTTTGGAGAACGTTTGCTGCAAATATACTACTTTTAAATACAAACTTAAACGAAAAACCAAACAAAAAACATTTGCTCCAAATTAAGTCGTTTTGCCGCAAAAAATAAACAAATTTGCAACAATTTAAAAACTTTTCCAATGAAAGTATTGCATTTTACTTTTATTGGAAACGTTTTTAAATTGTTGCAAACTTAAAGCTAATTTCTGATAAACGTTGAAACGAATTCAATATAAGCTTTGTTTTTATCGACCAGAATGAAAGTAGCTCAGTGGCACAGCGTGTATGTGCGTAACTTCGAGTCAAGGCTGAGCTGAAATTTATTTTTTTTTCGTTACTCAAACGTTGCGCGCAAACGAAACAACCAACGAAGTGTGTTTGTCTAATTTTTCGTTTCTTACAAACGAAAAAATTCTTTGAGTGTACCCATACCTCATGAGGTGTAGGGCATACAACATACTTCTTAGAATGAGAAAAATATACGAAATTGTTGGTTCTCCCGATAACCGTCGTTTTTTCTGAAAAGGGACGTATTCCCTCTTCATGAAAGCAAACGGGGCAACCAACAATTTTGTATTTTTTCCGATTCTAAAATGATTTTTTTATTTAATAAAATTTTATTATTTTTTGTCCTTTTGTATTTTCCAAAATGTATGCTCTTTGCCCGAACTGAAGATTCAATATTCTCATTATTTTGCCGTTGTTTAGCCTTGTGAGCAGTCGATTAGCAAAAATGGTTTTTCTTGGTAATTGCCCATTTAATGTGTTCGCCTGTTTAGCCCCGGCTTATCGGCAGCTGTTTCTGAGAACATATTTATTTTGGTGGCTTATAATCGCTTCTATGCTTCTAATTTGGTGAGATCGACACTGAACGTTTGCTACTCTACATAGAATCGCTTGAACTTTCAGTAGATTACTAAACACTCAACACTTAATTTTGAGCTTCTACAATAACTTTGGCTGCTGAATATAAAACCTATATTCGCCAAATCATTATCAGTGTCAATTGCACAGAGTGCGAGCTAAGATGCATAACATAATTTTTATAATTGTTCCAGTTTTGTTGGTTGTAATAATTCGAACGGAAGCAGCTAACTTGGTTATCAATCCAAATGATGGAATGGCAGAGGTAAGGATACGTTTTTCTAATAATTCAATTTATTTACGAAGTAATTCATAACTTCCATATAGACTGGAAGATCGTACGTCTTCGAAGAAAGCGAATTTCAAATAATGGCCAATCAAGTGCAGCTCCTGAAAGAGGTCACCGATAATATGCGCTTGAAAATGGAATTGACCAGCCACAGGTAGAATATCCCAAATTATTATATATATTTTTTTTATATATTCTACGAATTTTCCATTTAGTTTACAAAAGGAGCTACAGGAAATAAAAGAATTACTTTCTAAGGAGAACGCAATTGATTCTAACAAATCCACCGAAGACTGTTCGAAAAATAAACCTAGCCAAGTGCAGCTCTCAACCAGTTTGGCGCAAGAGTTCGCCTCCTTGAAAAGTGAAATCGTAGAGAAAATTCAGCAAACATTTGTGAACTGTCAGTGCAACCATACCATTCGTCTGTCGGATGTGAGACATTTATTGAAAAGCGAAATTAGTGACATGATTGCGGCTAATGTGACAAATGAAATCAGCAAGGTTCAGCTGCAAATGAACGAACTTTCGTCCAGTGTAAAGAGTGAAATTGACTATTTAAAAGAAACTATTCAACCGCAAATAAATAGTATTGCGAATAGCACGCAGTCGTTACGAAGCGCAATAGAAGAAAACTCCGAACTATTTCTAAACTCATTGGCCAATATCACCAATAAACCACCACAGCATCATAGTTGCGCTGAGGCACTTCGAAATGGTGGTCAGAGTGGTGTCTACAAATTGCATTTGCTTTCTTCGAACTTGGAACCATTTGATGTGTACTGCCTGAAGGATCCGCTGAATGGCCCAGCCTGGACCGTTGTACAGCGACGACAAGACGGTTCGGTGGATTTCGATCGATCCTGGAAGGAATATCAGCAAGGATTTGGTGATTTGAAGAGTGAGTTTTTCCTAGGCTTGGACAAACTGCATGCATTGACGAATCAGGCGAAACCTCAACAGTTGTGGATAGAATTGGAGGATTGGGAAGGAGCCGCAAGATATGCCAAGTACACAGGTTTTATGGTGGGAAATGATGACGGCAAATTTAATTTAACAAGGTTGGGTGCGTATAGCGGTGATGCCAGAGATTCACTAAAGTATCATCTTGGAGAAAAATTCAGCACAAGTGACAATGATCATTCACCTTCGAAGTGCCCTGAGGTGTATAAGAGTGGTTGGTGGTTTTATATGTGCTATGATAGGTAAGAATAGACAAAATCTTCAAGTGACAGCCGAACTGTACAATGCAAATTACATTTTTTCTAATGGCTTTTGGCCTTTTTCCAGTAATTTGAATGGACAATATCATCGCGGGGAAGCGACGTTTGGTGTAGGCATTAAATGGAATGACTTTCGTGGTCCTTATTATGGATTAAAATATTCGCACATGGCGATACGGTCGAACAACTAAATTCATATAAAGTTATTTGAAATGTGAAAAAATCGCAATAAAATGTTTAAAAACATAGTTCCTGGGGTCAAAGCAAGAAAACAATTATCATACAAAACTGCATTCTTGAAATGCTACAAAATTAATAATATGAAATTTTTGTATTAGAGGCATGCTGACAGAGAGGTATATTGTAGCGAATTTTACAAGGAACAACACTGCATCATTCATAAAAAAAATAATAACACCTTTTTTTTCCAAAAAAAATTTGGTTTGATAAAAAGTTTTTAAAAAACCAAATTTTTGGTATTTGATGAACAGTTAACACTGTTTATGTCAGAGTGATTTTTTTGCTTTTAGCTAACTTTTTTTCTTGTTATTCAATTGCCATTCCAAACACGCAAGGACGGATTAGTAGCTGCACTAGTTCAACATTTGTGGCTTATAACGTAAGGACACCTGCGAGTGCCATTTTTCGTCATACTATCATCTGTAGATCCTAACTGTGGACAGACTATGGACCCCCCTCCCGTACAATCACCTCCTTAATTATTTGTACTGGCATGGGACACCCTGCATAATGAATTAAAGTTGTGTGAATCTGCTTTTTGTGTAATATCTTGTAAACGGTCGAAATGTTTAATATTTTTATGAATCAGAATTTCTTTAAAAAAAATTACGCTGTACAAGTAAAAAAAACCCCAGGGGTTTCACACATTTTTTTCTAATATTTTCTGGGCTGCTGCTTATGAATCTGCCATCCTTTTTGGTAACAGAGGTGAACAATTTTTCTCTCAAGTAAATATTTTCATAAATATTCGATATTTGCCAATAACAATCGTAAATTAAAGGAGCAATTCGTTGTTGGTAAATGGAAATATGTTCTCCGAACTCCTATAAATTAACAAGTTCCTCCGCCAGTTACAAAATTTAGCAAATTACCTGAGCTAATTAAGTGCCTACACGAACATGGCGAATGACTTCCTTCGCGCAGAAGCTAATGAAATTTCGCACCTAATTTATGGGTTTTCAACATTCTTCTGTTGCCTCATTTCACAACTTAATCAAAGTGAAGAATCTTATCAGCGGAAAATATCTTGCGTGCATCTACTTAAGGAATTACCAAAAACAACAACAACAACAACAAGGAGCAACAGCAGCTGAGAAGCATTTACTACAAACTTACACTTTGTAGATATTTTATGAAATACGAAATGGAAAAAACTTGCACTGCGATAAATCATTTATCAGATATTCTCACCCAAAAAGATCTGTTCGCCGATAAAAGGGGCCAACAACGGTGACATTATTCCATTAAGATTAAAACTCAATTCCAGATGACAGCGTGTGGGCACCAGACTCCAAGTATCCTTTTGTATGCAAATGCAATGTGTCGCGCGCGCGCAAGCGATATTTTTGATTATTTGTGTGTGAGCGAGTGTCGTCGTCGGTTTGGGGCGACAGTGTGGCATTTGTCACCAACTTTAAAGCAACCAGTAACAGCAACAATGAAGTAACAGGTCGTTCGTTCGTTCCTTCGTTCAATCTGTCTTTCCTTCGATCGATGGGAGTTAAGAAATTATTTACGTCTTTAAGTTGGCGGTGAACACTGGCATCGCTTCGCTACAAATTGAAAGGTAAGGCGACCTGCTGTTGTTTCATGTTGTTGTTGTTGTTATTGTGGCCACCTTTGTCCGTGGGAGACAACAACTTAATTTGTTCTCTCTCCGATCAACTTCAAGCGTAGTATACCTTTTGGCTTGGTGGGCACTTACTCACTTCGAAAATATTCTCGTTGGCGGAATTATTAATTAGTTGAATTTCTTATGCACAAGCCGAAATGCTGATTTGTCGATAAAATATTGAATGATTTATTGCTAATGAAATTGAAAGCTCACTTCTGTTGGTAACACAACTTCCACTCATAATTGAGGTGAGGCGACAATTTTCAAGGAATAGTGAGTGGATAACATACAGATAAGCTTTCATATTTCACACTAGTGTCCAAGTGATTTTTTGCGACTGGGAAAAAAATCAGTTTACGATATCGAAAACGGTAGTAGGGTAGAAGGGGGAGGATTCGCCACTGGGGCGCATATGCCACCCTCACTTTTTTCAAAAACTAAAAACTCTTTGAAATTGACAGTATGGATAGTTTGTGCATATATCGATAAAGTTTCTTCCCTAAGTACATAACCTTTCTACCTCAATCGTGATCACGGCAAAACGTTTTTGTTTGTTTTTAGATGTGCTGCGAATATTTTTTTGGGTTAGTAAATTTTGTGATAATAAATTAAGTTTTTGCATTAGGAAATTAATACTTTTTGGTATTATTGCCTTGATATTAATGCATGGAATAAAAGCTCGACTTGATTCAATTTCTTAAAAGTAGAAATATGAAAAAAGAATTTCTGTGAGTGGGAACACCTGGGGCACATTCGCCAAATCGCACCTGGGGCACATACGTCAGTGTATTTGGTATAACAAAACCGACCAGCAAAATTTTAAAGAAGAGAAAAAGAAGAATCAATAATTTAAGTTCATCAATTCATTTAGAAAAATCGTTTGGAAAGTTGCATTTAACTCGGATCTCATTAACTAACTTTTATTACATTTTGTAAAAAATTTTTCTTAAAAAAGTAGTTAGGGCATTTATTTAATGTTTTATTTTAGCTGCTGATATTCAATACTAAAATAAAATATTACATTTGCCGAAAAAGTCTGCGCGTTTTTAAATTATACCCCTTGGCGATTCTACCCCATGGGTGGGGCATTTTCGCCATTTTGGCTATTTTTGAAATTCGTTGAAAAAGTAGTAGATAGCTTTTAGATACATGCTTTCAGATGTTAAAATATTAAAGTTAATAAATGTGAGTTTCGAAGTGTACAAAAATTTGTAAGAAAAGATAGTTGGTTAATTTTTTTGAAATCTTTGAAAAAAACGTGGCGAATGCGCCCCCTTCTACCCTACCTAATATTTCAAAAATTACGAAGAAAAACCTCAATCTCGAGACCGTTTTCCGTTCGATAACGCCCTGAACTTCTTCCTAACGTGACTCTCGGTATTGAACTGTTGAAACTTCCGAAACTGATATCGAAAACGAAAGTTCTACTAAACATTTTTCGAAAATGACATTCAAACAGTGAATGTAATTCCACCTTATATGGGCGAGCAATGGAATTGGTATGGAAGTCTAGTCTATAGGAAAGTAGTAAAAGTACCTTCCAGTAAACCTTCCCGTGAACCCCCCGTGAATTCCCCAACCATACTTAACATAAAATTCGAAGTCAGCGACCCCAAAGATCCCCCTATACCGAGTTTTATACACCAAGAGAAAAACTGTTAAAAAACCTGTTAAAAAAAATCCAACGGCCGAAAAACTGTTAAATTGACAGCAAAAACTGTTACAATGATCAGTTTTTGCTTTTTTTTTAACAGTTTTCGCTGGCAACTTAACAATTTTTTGACTGTCGGATGGTTTTTAACAGCGAAACGGTTATTTTTTTCTCTCGGTGTATAAGAATTCGATATGAAATATTTGGTAATCGGGCAATCAAAACGGAGATATTTGCAAAAAAAAATATGTAAATTGTGCAATACTTAAAATTGCGACTTCATTTACGGTTTCAGTGTGGATTTTTACAAAACTTGAAACTTGTCGGCATTATCTCCCAAAAAAAAGTACGCACTTGGTGGTCGGTGTAATCCCACCCGACGATGATGTCAGCTGGCTGTCCTGTGACCGATTTTTATATAATTCCTGATTATGTTGAAGGTTCAAATTTAAGAAGATCTACTGTTAGTTAGTATTATTGAGTTACACCAATTCACTTTTGTTAACTGCAATTCTCTTTTGACTATCGGTAATGCACTTATGAATCTCCTTCCAACAAACTCCAAATGCAAGCAGTGCAGCTGCAAGAAAGGATGCAACTTTTCAATGGTATGAATAATAAAAAAAAATTTAAATAAAATACGTTTATGGACATGTTACGTTTTGACACGGATCTATGTTTTTAAACATTTTATTGCGATTTTTTTAACATTTCAAATAACCTGATATGAATTTAGTTGTTCGACCGTATCGCTATGTGCGAATATTTCAATCCATAATAATAACCACGAGAGTCATACCATTTAATGCCTTCTTCATACGTCGCCTCCCCGCGATGATATTGTCCATTCAAATTACTGGAAAAAAGCCAAAAGGCATTAGAAAAAATGTAATTTGCATTGTACAGTTCGGCTGTCACTTGAAGATTTTGTCTATTCTTACCTAACATAGCAACCATAAAACCACCAACCACTCTTTAAGCTCTCAGCGCACTTCGAAGGTGAATGATCATTGTCACTTGTGCTGAATTTAGCTCCAAGATGAAAATCTAGTAATTCGCCCGCATCACCGCTATACGCACCCAACTTTGTTAAACTATATTTGGCAGTCTCATTTCCCACCATAAAATCAGAGTACTTGGCGAATTTTGTTTCTCCTTCCCAATCCTCCAATTGTATCCACAACTCTTGCGGTTTCGCCTGAGTTGTCAATGCATGTAGTTTGTCCAGGCCTACGAAAAACTCGGTTTTCAAATCACCAAAGCCATGTTGATATTCCTTCCAGGTTCGATAGAAATCAACCGATCCGTCTTGTCGTCGCTGTACAACGGTCCAGGCTGTGCCATTCATCGGATCCTTCAGGCAGTACACATCAAATGGTTCCAAGCTTGAAGAAAGCAAATGCAATTTGTAGACACCACTCTGACCACCATTTTGAAGTGCCTCAGCACAACTTGAATGCTGTGATTTATCGGTGATATTGGGCAATGGTTCGTCGTTGATTTGTGGTAATGAGTTTACCAATACTCCGGATTTTCCTTCTATCGCGCTTCGTAATGACTGCGTGCTATTCGCAATACTATTTATTTGCGGTTGAATAGTTTCTTTTAAATAGTCCATTTCACTCTTTACACTGGACGAAAGTTCGTTCATTTGCAGCTGAACCTTGCTGATTTCATTTGTCACATTAGCCGCAATCATGTCACTAATTTCGCTTTTCAATAAATGGCTCACATCCGACAGACGAATGGAATGATTGCATTGACAATGATTGCATTGACAGTTCACAAATGTTTCACTTTTCAAGGAGGCCAACTCTTGCGCCAAACTGGTTGGGAGTTGCACTTGGCTAGGGTTATTTTTCGAGCAGTCTTCGGTGGATTTGTTAGTATCAATTGCATCTTCCTTAGAAAGTAATTCTTTTATTTCCTGCAACTCTTTTTGTATACTAAATTGAAAATTCGTTAGAGTAGATAAAAGAAAAATTATAACAATTTGGGATATTCTACCTGAGGCTGTTCAATTCCATTTTCAAGCGCATATTATCGGTGACCTCTTTCAGGAGCTGCACTTGATTGGCAATATTTTGAAATTCGCTTCCTTCGAAGACGTACGAGCTTACAGTCTATATGGAAGTTATGAATTACTTCGTAAATAAATTGAATTATTAGAAAAACGTATCCTTACCTCTGCCTTCCCATCATTTGGATTGATAATCAAGTCCGCTGCTTCCGTTCGAATTATTATAACCAACAAAACTGGAACAATTATAAAAATTTTGTTATTCATCTTAGCTCGCACTCTGTGCAATTGACACTGATAATGATTGGGCGAATATCGGTTTTATATTCAGCAGCCAAAGTTATTGTAGAATATTTTGTACACTACACCAAAGCGGTTGAGGTATATTTGCGTTGATCAGCGTTCAGCAAAGGTCGAACCGAAGCTACTCAAAATGAAGTGTTGAGTGTTTGGTAATCTACTGAAAGTTCAAGCGATTCTACGAAGAGTAGCAAACATTCAGTGTCGATCTTACCAAACTAGAAGCATAGAAGCGATTATAAGCCACCAAAATAAATATGTTCTCAGAAACAGCTGCCGATAAGCCGGGGCTAAACAGGCGAACACATTAAATGCGCAATTCCAAGCCCTGACTCCGGGGTTATTTCTCTGATTTGCTTCAAATTTTGGATTTCATATTACGGTGGGACGAAAAATGTCATTTTTTCTTAGCGACATCTAATACACCCAGAAAGAAAACCACCTCAAATCAAGCAGAAACCGTCATGAAACCGTCTGGTAAAGTTGAAAATTCTAAAAACGAGTACGAAAACCTCACTGGAAAATTTAATTTTAAGGTTGTTTTCAGCTTACTTTAAAAATTTCAACTTCAATTTGAGGTGGTGTATTCTTATTTCGAAATTGTAACATTTTTCTGTCGAGCACATAAATGAAGAAGCGTCTTAACTCCTCGACACTCACACAACGGAGCGGCCTATCAAAAGGACACTGCCCAGAGATCTCGTATGACAGAGAACTGGCATAAGAAACTGCTTAGTTTAATATAAACTTTTCTAATCTAGTTGCAATAGCATTAGCGATACCTCAAAGAACAACCATCCTATGTCCGTTTTCATGAAAATCGAGTTTTTGGCATTTTTGGAAGCCTGAGAAGAAGCTGCATCAGATAGGCTATCGTGGTTTGTAGGAATCGTAATGAAAGTAATTGAAAAATGAGGAAATAAAAATCAATTTCCATACAAAACGTACCATTTTTAAAACTTGTTTTTCATTTTCTACACTGAGGGAAAAAAATAGTGAAAACAAATGAAAACGTATTTAAATCAAATATAAACGTATTTGATAGTGCTCCTAAGCTGTTTTTATTTAAATCAAATATGAGCGTATTTAAAATTGTGTTAAATATGGAAATATTGAAATTAAATATGGAGTTTGGAGTGCGCTCTAACCGACTCGTCTATTTCCGGCATTATTCACAAGCGTCTAAATGTTTGTATATTGCAAGTCTTAGGTTAGGTTAGGTTAGGTTAGGTTAGGTTAGGTTAGGTTAGGTTAGGTTAGGTTAGGTTAGGTTAGGTTAGGTTAGGTTAGGTTAGGTTAGGTTAGGTTAGGTTAGGTTAGGTTAGGTTAGGTTAGGTTAGGTTAGGTTAGGTTAGGTTAGGTTAGGTTAGGTTAGGTTAGGTTAGGTTAGGTTAGGTTAGGTTAGGTTAGGTTAGGTTAGGTTAGGTGAGGTTAGGTGAGGTTAGGTTAGGTTAGGTTAGGTTAGGTTAGGTTAGGTTAGGTTAGGTTAGGTTAGGTTAGGTTAGGTTAGGTTAGGTTAGGTTAGGTTAGGTTAGGTTAGGTTAGGTTAGGTTAGGTTAGGTTAGGTTAGGTTAGGTTAGGTTAGGTTAGGTTAGGTTAGGTTAGGTTAGGTTAGGTTAGGTTAGGTTAGGTTAGGTTAGGTTAGGTTAGGTTAGGTTAGGTTAGGTTAGGTTAGGTTAGGTTAGGTTAGGTTAGGTTAGATTAGGTTAGGTTAGGTTAGGTTAGGTTAGGTTAGGTTAGGTTAGGTTAGGTTAGGTTAGGTTAGGTTAGGTTAGGTTAGGTTAGGTTAGGTTAGGTTAGGTTAGGTTAGGTTAGGTTAGGTTAGGTTAGGTTAGGTTAGGTTAGGTTAGGTTAGGTTAGGTTAGGTTAGGTTAGGTTAGGTTAGGTTAGGTTAGGTTAGGTTAGGTTAGGTTAGGTTAGGTTAGGTTAGGTTAGGTTAGGTTAGGTTACGTTAGGTTATAAGGGTGTGTGGTACAAATGTGCCATCAACTCGAAGGTCATCTATGGGCCATTGTGAGTCCCTCCCTCAATCTAAGGGTGCCTTTTGCAGTGCAGCTTTGTAGGAATAGGTCCAAGCATGGTAGGCCTAGTATTATATCTAGTTCCGCCCTCGGTGTGTTTCTAGCAGCCCCCACAATAGATCTACCAGCTAACGATTGCACTTTCGTGAGGAGTCCGAGGCTACTTTCGACGTTAGTAGTGGTCCACTATACCAACGACCCATAGGTGATTATAGGCCTTATTATTGCAACATACATCCAGTGAAGGATATGTGGTCGCACACCCCATCTTTTCCCAAAAGTCTTCTTAGAAATGTAGAACGCGTTGAGCCCCTTTCTCATTGTCCCCTCGGTGTTTCTGTTCCACATGAGTTTGTGGTCAAGACACAGTAGTTATTGAGCTATAGACTCCAAAATTAACTTCACTCAGACCGGTGAGATATCTCCCTTAGTAACAGACTCTTACAAGTTCTTACAAAATATTGTCTTTTTAATAAACTCCTTCATTAGCAACCATTGAACCGTTGAATATGCCGCCACACTATTACCACTCCAATAAGTCCTCAACAGTCACTGGCATTCAAGTTGATAATAAAGCAATTCCCTGCACACAAAAAAATAATCGCTTGGCGCGAGGTTGTGGTAACAAATATTCGTCTGCAGCTCTAGTTTTCGCTTGAGAGAGACCCAAATTCGCTTGTAATACCAGAAGAAACGCTAAAATGTGCAATTCGGATATAACAACAGAATAGTAGATTGAAGCAGCCACTTTTTTTCAGCTGACAGAACATTTCAAATAAAAAAGCTACCACAACCGAATCCACGCTCGCGTGTAGCAACTGAATCCGCTTGTGAGCCGTGACAACTAACAGTGATGCCATGCAGGAAGCAAAATACCACAGTGTTGCAAATCCATTTTTATTTTAACTTTTGTGTTTTTATTTATTGATTTCTTCCTTTTAATCAAAGTTTCTTTTATCAAAATTCACAAAAATAAACATTTGACCAGCCATTACAAAGGCTGCAAACTAATTCAGAAAAATAGTTAAAGGCTTAAGCCCATGCCACACAGGCGTCCTTTGACCCCCATTTATTTGAATTTCTACTCTGGTTTACGCATTTTAATTTTTTGATGCGTGACACCTTTTATCTTTATGTCACAAAAAGTTGCTATACATAAGTGGTCTACACTTACGATTTATCGTATGCGATGTATAGTATGCGAGAATTTCGCTTATGTATATGGGGGTAATGGAAGTTTTTTGGACAATTTCGGGGCCATAGAGATTATTTTAATCAATATGTACAAACAATTTCTTTTTTTCTTCGATGAAGATCGATATGTTTTAAATTGATTCATAAAATATTCATTAGTAATAGCGTCCTTTAATTACATTACGTATTTCTTTAACAATCTTAGCAATTAAAAGAACCTTCTTTTGAAAAAATATTCACTCGCTCTTTCAATTAGTGTTCATTTTTTATTTTGCCAAACCACAAAAATATTAATTTGGCAAACAACAAATTTGTCAGCGTCAATTGACGCCGGTGTGGCATCTCCTTTAGTATATCACCCATCACTATTATGCATCCATCTTGTTTATCTTTTACGCATGTAGAAAATATTTGTTAAACCTAATTATGATTAAACTATAATGAATTGCAAACAAAAAGAAGTGTTTTATGCTTCGAAAAATTGTGCGGAATAGCTTCTATTTTGTTAACTCCCGAAAAACACGTATTTCAACATTTAAAATTTTCTGCGAATTGAATAAAATAATTAAATATTGCGTTTTATAAAAGCGCGTTAATTGTGGATATAAAACACCATATGTATTTGCAGTAAAAAGTATGTTGCCCATCAAATTCGTGTAAGAATTGAGAATTATTTCGCATTAAAAGTCTTGTGTTTATATATGAAATTAAATTATAAAATTATTTCTCTAGTTTTACAATACAACATCAAACACATTTGCTTTCTTTTTCTTACATTCTTCTTCGTAATACTTTTTTTTGTATATCTTTTTTCTTTTGCACAATTGAAGTAAATTGTTGTCTCGCTCTTACACGTTAGCATTATTTTTGACATTCTTTTTGCAGTATCAGAGAGATGTTGCTGCGTCAGACAGTAGATGTTGGGACAACAGACAGTAGATGTTGGGACAACAGATAGTAGTTGCTGCAACATCTGAAAGTAGATGTTGTGACAGCCGCTAGCATTCGGTTGGCCGAAAATTCTGCTGCCCCAACAGTTTTTGTTTTCTGGGTGTAGGAAAGTAGTAAAAGTACCTTCCAGTAAACCTTCCTGTGAACCCCCCCGTGGATTCCCCAACCATACATAACATAAAATTCGAATTCAGCGACCCCAAAAATCCCCCTATACCGAGTTTTATACACCGAGAGAAAAAACTGTTAAAAAAACCTGTTAAAAAAAATCCAACAGTCGAAAAACTGTTAAATTGACAGCAAAAACTGTTACAATGATCAGTTTTCGGTTTTATTTTAACAGTTTTCGCTGTCAACTTAACAGTTTTTTGACTGTCTAATGGTTTTTAACAGCGAAACGGTTTTTTTTTCTCTCGGTGTACTTTTTTTATTAAATCTTGAAATTTCGGCCGCCATATTGGATCAGCCATTTGGAATTTTCTTATTGTAGTACTGGAGTCCACCTCTCCTAATCATCAAATGGCAGAACAATCGGTCCATCAGGGCTTGTTGCATATTTAGTAAACCATTTCGAAATTGTAGTGGGCAAGGCAGAGGGCGCAACGTCTAATCGCCAGGAGGGTCATAAGAGGATACACAAACAATTTCAGATCTCTACTTTCAGCGGTTTGGAATGTGTCACTCAACCATCTGTCGGGACAAACTTTTTATATATGTACACCGAGAGAAAAACCTGTTACAAAAACTATTAAAAACCATGCGACAGTCGGAAAACTGTTTGATTGACAGCGAAAATTGTTACAATGATCAGTTTTCGCTTTTATTTTAACAGTTTTCACTGTCAATTTAACAATTTCGGATGGTTGTCGGATGGTTTTTAACAGCGAAGCTGTTATTTTTTCTCTCGGTGTATAAGGATTCGATATGAAATATTTGTTAATCGGGCAAGCGAAACGGAGATATTTGCAGTAAAAAATATGTAAATTGTGCAATACTTAAAATTGCGACTTCATTTACGGTTTCAGTGTGGATTTTTACAAAACTTGAAACTTGTCGGCATTATCTCCCAAAAAAAAGTACGCACTTGGTGGTCGGTGTAATCACACCCGACGATGATGTCAGCCTGGCTGTCCTGTGACCGATTTTTATATAATTCCCGATTATGTTGAAGGTTCAAATTTAAGAAGATCTACTGTTAGTTAGTATTATTGAGTTACACCAATTCACTTTTGTTAACTGCAGTTCTCTTTTGACTATCGGTAATGCACTTATGAATCTCCTTCCAACAAACTCCAAATGCAAGCAGTGCAGCTGCAAGAAAGGATGCAACTTTTCAATGGTATGAATAATAAAAAAAAATTTAAATAAAATACGATTATGGACATGTTACGTTTTGACACGGAACTATGTTTTTAAACATTTTATTGCGATTTTTTTAACATTTCAAATAACCTGATATGAATTTAGTTGTTCGACCGTATCGCTATGTGCGAATATTTCAATCCATAATAATAACCACGAGAGTCATACCATTTAATGCCTTCTTCATACGTCGCCTCCCCGCGATGATATTGTCCATTCAAATTACTGGAAAAAAGCCAAAAGGCATTAGAAAAAATGTAATTTGCATTGTACAGTTCGGCTGTCACTTGAAGATTTTGTCTATTCTTACCTAACATAGCAACCATAAAACCACCAACCACTCTTTAAGCTCTCAGCGCACTTCGAAGGTGAATGATCATTGTCACTTGTGCTGAATTTAGCTCCAAGATGAAAATCTAGTAATTCGCCCGCATCACCGCTATACGCACCCAACTTTGTTAAATTGTATTTGCCGTCCGCATTTCCCACCACAAAATCTGAGTACTTGGCTAATGTTGTGGCTCCTTCCCAATCCTCCAATTGAATCCACAACTCTTGCGGTTTCGCCTGAGTTGTCAATGCATGTAGTTTGTCCAGGCCTACGAAAAACTCAGTTTTCAAATCACCAAATCCTTGCTGATATTCCTTCCAGGTTCGATAGAAATCAACCGATCCGTCTTGTCGTCGCTGTACAACGGTCCAGGCTGTGCCATTCATCGGATCCTTCAGGCAGTACACATCAAATGGTTCCAAGCTTGAAGAAAGCAAATGCAATTTGTAGACACCACTCTGACCACCATTTTGAAGTGCCTCAGCACAACTTGAATGCTGTGATTTATCGGTGATATTGGGCAATGGTTCGTCGTTGATTTGTGGTAATGAGTTTACCAATACTCCGGATTTTCCTTCTATCGCGCTTCGTAATGACTGCGTGCTATTCGCAATACTATTTATTTGCGGTTGAATAGTTTCTTTTAAATAGTCCATTTCACTCTTTACACTGGACGAAAGTTCGTTCATTTGCAGCTGAACCTTGCTGATTTCATTTGTCACATTAGCCGCAATCATGTCACTAATTTCGCTTTTCAATAAATGGCTCACATCCGACAGATGAACGCTATGATTGCACTGACAGTTCACAAATGTTTGCTGAATTTTCTCTACGATTTCACTTTTCAAGGAGGCGAACTCTTGCGCCAAACTGGTTGAGAGTTGCACTTGGCTAGGGTTATTTTTCGAACAGTCTTCGGTGGATTTGTTAGAATCAATTGCGTTCTCCTTAGAAAGTAATTCTTTTATTTCCTGTAGCTCCTTTTGTAAACTAAATGGAAAATTCGTAGAATATATAAAAAAAAATATATATAAAAATTTGGGATATTTACCTGATGCTGTTCAATTCCATTTTCAAGCGCATATTATCGGTGACCTCTTTCAGGAGCTGCACTTGATTGGACATTATTTGAAATTCGCTTTCTTCGAAGACGTACGAGCTTACAGTCTATATGGAAGTTATGAATTACTTCGTAAATAAATTGAATTATTAGAAAAACGTATCCTTACCTCTGCCTTTCCATCATTTGGATGGACAACCAATTTCGTTGCTTCCGTTCGAATTATTATAACCAACAAAACTGGAACAATTATAAAAATTTTGTTGTTCATCTTAGCTCGCACTCTGTGCAATTGACACTGATAATGATTTGGCGAATATAGGTTTTATATTAAACAGCCAAAGTTATTGCAAAATAATTTGTACACTACACCAAAGCGAATGAGGTATATTTGCATTGATCAGCGTTCAGCAAAGTTCGAACCGAAGCTACTCAAAATGAATTGTTGAGTATTTGGTAATCTACTGAAAGTTCAAGCGATTCTACGTAGAGTAGCAAACATTCAGTGTCGATCTCACCAAATTAGAAGCATAGAAGCGATTATAAGCCACCAAAATAAATATGTTCTCAGAAACAGCTGCCGATAAGCCGGGGCTAAACAGGCGAACACATTAAATGCGCAATTCCAAGCCCTGACTCCGGGGTTATTTCTCTGATTTGCTTCAAATTTTGGATTTCATATTAGGGTGTGACGAAAAATGTCATTTTTTCTTAGCGACATCTAATACACCCAGAAAAAAAACCACCTCAAATCTAGCAGAAACCGTCATGAAACCGTCTGGTAAAGTTAAAAATTCTAAAAACGAGTACAAAAACCTGAGGTGGTGTATTCTTATTTCGAAATTGTAACATTTTTCTGTCGAGCACAGAAATGAAGAAGCGTCTTAACTCCTCGACACTCACACAACGGAGCGGCGCACAGTGATTTGTCCCATAGACAAAATTCAGAAAGTTTGATGTCATCAATTATATAAAATATGGTATTTTTGGAAAGGTAATACATTGACTAAAAAGAATATGAACTTCTTTATTTGATTAAAAATTTTTTGACGTCCGTGGAGTATTGTCAAATTAGGGAAAATTGATAACAAATGCTGGAAGAAAAAAATTTATTTTTGATAGCTTGGCGAAAAAAATTGCCAAAAAGGTATTTTTGGCAAGAATGATACAAACTTTACTTTTTTATAAATGTTATTGTTGTATTAAAAAATGAAAAATAAAATAGTTGTCATTAAACTTCGATGTAAAAATTTGTGAGTACCATGAAAAAAAAAGTTTTTCAAGTAAAAAACAAAAAAAAAGCCAACAAATTATGGATTGTAAAAAAAAAGTGCGTAAAAGTTACTAAAAATTTTTTTTTTTTTTTTGAAGTTTAATGTGTTTTCTTTTAGAAAAAAAAAAGAAATTCACCATTTTTTACCAACTTTTTGAAAAAAATGTTATTTTGTAAATGCCTAAAATTACGATTTTATATCAAAAAACTTTTCAAAAAGTTCATAATGTAAATAAAAATGGTAAAATGTGATGAATGTATGTACTTTTATTAATATATTGATATTAATGTATGTATAGTAACTAAAAGCTTAATTGAAATATTGTTGATCCAATGTCATTTAATTATACCCCCACACTCACTGTGGCAGGGTATACTAACTTTGTCACAACGTTTGTAACGCCCATAAGGAGGCGTGTTCGGTATGGAAAAGTATATATATTCTTGATCAGTATCACCTCCTGAGTCGATTTAGCGATGTCCGTCTGTCTGTCCGTCCGTCTGTCCGTCTGTCCGTCTGTCCGTCTGCACGATAGCGGTCGCAGTTTTGGAGATATCAACTTGAAACTTTTTTTACATGTTTTTCTCGTGAATACTGAGATCAAGTTCGAGAATCAGCCAAATCGGACAAAAACTGGGCGTGGCCCAGTACACCGAAAAAAAAGGTAAAATTTTTTTATTGTTGTATTCGATTGGAAATGTTTAGAAACGTATTTTTGACATGGCCCGAGGTTCCGAAGCCACATATATAAGGGTCTAAATGGGGTCCTGAGACCAATTTTTTTTTTCGGATTTGATTGGAAATTTTTAGAAATGGATTTTGGACATGGTTTGGGCTCCAAAACCACCTATAATTGGCTCAAAATAGGGTCTTGAGACCACATTTTTTTATGTTCGAGGTACTTCTTTCTACTGTGTGGGGGTATTTCAACTTCGGTATAGCCGAAGATAGTCCACTCTCTAGTTTTTCTCTATTTTACTCTTCTCTCTTCTTCCTATTGACTAAGGCGGTCAATACCGAATGGTTTTGGCAATCGCGGGTTCTCCAGATTTTTCAGGATTTCTTGGGGTTTGTTACTTTACCAAGCAATGCACATGTTAAACAAATAAAAAAATATAAAAGATATAAAAAACTAGAGAGTGGACTATCTTCGGCTATACCGAAGTTGAAATACCCCCACACAGTAGGAAGAAGTACCTCGAACATATAAAAATGTGGTCTCAAGACCCTATTTTGAGCCAATTATAGGTGGTTTTGGAGCCCGGACCATGTCCAAAATCCATTTCTAAAAATTTCCAATTAAATCCACAAAAAAAAAAAAAATTGGTCTCAAGACCCCATTTAGACCCTTATATATGTGGCTTCGGAACCTCGGACCATGTCAAAAATACGTTTCTAAACATTTCCAATCGAATACAACAATACAAAATTTTTACCTTTTTTTTCGGTGTATGGGAGCCACGCCCAGTTTTTGTCCGATTTGGCTGATTCTCGAACTTGATCTCAGTATTCACGAGAAAAACATGTACCCAAAGTTTCAAGTCGATATCTCCAAAACTGCGACCGCTATCGTGCGGACGGACAGACGGACAGACGGACAGACGGACAGACGGACAGACGGACAGACGGACAGACGGACAGACGGACAGACAGACGGACATCGCTAAATCGACTCAGGAGGTGATACTGATCAAGAATATATATACTTTTCCATACCGGACACGCCTCCTTATGGGCGTTACAAACGTTGTGACAAAGTGAGTATACCCTGCCACAGTGAGTGTGGGGGTATAAATATATAGTATTTGAAAACGATAATATCAGTGAAGGAATTGAGGATAGTATAAATTTCTTAGTGAGCGAAGATTGTGATAGTTCTAACGATTCTGAATAATTTATTGTGAAATTTAAGAATATAAATTTTTAATTGATTTCTTAGGGATAAACATCAAACTCAATTCGAGAGCAACGAAATTGATAAACTGTGGAACAGGGTACAATGTGCCAGAATTATTAAAATTGAGAATACAGGTAAAATTTATGGTAAAAGTGAATCCGTCACTTCGATAAAAGTACACTATCAAGTACACCAGACCGTGAATACCCCTAATAGCAGAATATACATAATATAATATAGTAGAATATAGTAGAATATACATTTTTCTTTACAAAGTATTCAAGATTATAAAAATGTATTGCTCTTTTCAATAGTTATAATATTAAATTTATTAAAAAGATTTTTTAATGTTTTTGCATTAATGTACCTGCTGAACTACAACTGCTAGCCAAAAACGGTTACCAAATTTGAAATCAGCTAATCCAGAACCACTAGAATCCGTTATTAAAGCTAAGAAACCTTTTGCGAAATATAATTGTAGAGCTGTATCATATGCATAATAAATAAATAAAAAAAATCAAGCATACAATTCTGGATTTATTCAAAAACTATAAGGGTTACAGAAAAACCGATTACATTTTTGAAATCAGCGGGCCAAAATACATTTAGAAACTTAGTTTCAATTAATTCAGAATACTCCTTCGATTTTTGTCCCAAGCTCATATGGAGACAAATCACTGTGCGGCGTCTCAAAAGGACACTGCCCAGAGATCTCGTATGACAGAGAACTGGCATAAGAAACTGCTTAGTTTAATATAAACTTTTCTAATCTAGTTGCAATAGCATTAGCGATACCTCAAAGCACAACCATCCTATGTCCGTTTTCATGAAAATCGAGTTTTGGGCATTTTTGGAAGCCTGAGAAGAAGCTGCATCAGATAGGCTATCGTGGTTTGTAGGAATCGTAATGAAAGTAATTGAAAAATGAGGAAATAAAAATCCATTTCCATACAAAACGTACCAATTTTAAAACTTGTTTTTCATTTTCTACACTGAGGGAAAAAAATATTGAAAATAAATGAAAACGTATTTAAATCAAATATAAACGTATTTGGTAGTGCTCCTAAGCTGTTTTTATTTAAATCAAATATGCGCGTATTTAAAATTGTGTTAAATATGGAAATATTGAAATTAAATATGGGGTTTGGAGTGCGCTCTAACCGACTCGTCTATTTCCGGCATTATTCACAAGCGTCTAAATGTTTGTATATTGCTCAGCAAGTCTTATAAATTGAAGTTTTCAAATCAAAAAATAGAAATTTCAATTATGTATTGCTCAGCAAGCGTTGACTTGTTTTCTTCTGAAATGTAAACTGAAGTTTTCCAATCTAAAAATAGAAACTCACAAAAAAACGTTGTTTATTTTCTGCTTCATATATATTTCAGCTTAGACACAGAAAATTTGAGCCTGTGATGGATCAGTGTGATTTTCTTATCAGTGTGAATTTCTTATTTCCAATTTGCAGAGGTCGTAGGTTCAAGACTGGCTGGCGGCAACGAAGTTTTTTTTTTATAGAAAACATTTAAAAACGCGCGTACTGAATTTCTATATGAGATACCGATTTCCAAATATTCAAATCACATTTAAATAAAAAATATTTAATTCTACTATGTGTTTGTTCGCTCAGTGTAGAATTTTGAAAAAATTGACATAGGATGGTTGTGCTTTTAGGTATCAATATGTATTAACATTTTATAACGTTTATTAAAAAAAATAAAAAATTTCAATTTGAGGTTGTGATTTTTATTTCAAAATTGTACAATTTTTATTTTGAAGTTGTGAGATTTCAATTTGAGATTGTCTATTTTATTTCAAAGTTAACGACTTTAGTTTGACTTATTTAACTTTATTTTTAGTATGATCGTACTTTTTTCTAAATTGTTTTTTTTTCCGAGTGTACCTGAGTTGTTTTTGTACCACCGGTTGTAACGCCCAAGAGGAAGTTGATCTAGGGATGACTATCTGTCGGTCTGCCATTTCACACTGTAGGTGAGGTTAGGTTAGGTTAGGTTAGGTTAGGTTAGGTTAGGTTAGGTTAGGTTAGGTTAGGTTAGGTTAGGTTAGGTTAGGTTAGGTTAGGTTAGGTTAGGTTAGGTTAGGTTAGGTTAGGTTAGGTTAGGTTAGGTTAGGTTAGGTTAGGTTAGGTTAGGTTAGGTTAGGTTAGGTTAGGTTAGGTTAGGTTAGGTTAGGTTAGGTTAGGTTAGGTTAGGTTAGGTTAGGTTAGGTTAGGTTAGGTTAGGTTAGGTTAGGTTAGGTTAGGTTAGGTTAGGTTAGGTTAGGTTAGGTTAGGTTAGGTTAGGTTAGGTTAGGTTAGGTTAGGTTAGGTTAGGTTAGGTTAGGTTAGGTTAGGTTAGGTTAGGTTAGGTTAGGTTAGGTTAGGTTAGGTGTGGTACAAATGTACGAAGATCATCTATGGGCCATTGTGAGTCCCTCCCTCAATCTAAGGGTGCCTTTTGCAGTGCAGCTTTGTAGGAATAGGTCCAAGCATGGTAGGCCTACAATAGATCTACAATAGATCTACCAGCTAACGATTGCACTTTCGTGAGGAGTCCGAGGCTACTTTCGACGTTAGTAGTGGTCCACTATACCAACGACCCATAGGTGATTATAGGCCTTATTATTGCAACATACATCCAGTGAAGGATATGTGGTCGCACACCCCATCTTTTCCCAAAAGTCTTCTTAGAAATGTAGAACGCGTTGAGCCCCTTTCTCATTGTCCCCTCGGTGTTTCTGTTCCACATGAGTTTGTGGTCAAGACACAGTAGTTATTGAGCAATAGACTCCAAAATTAACTTCACTCAGACCGGTGAGATATCTCCCTTAGTAACAGACTCTTACAAGTTCTTACAAAATATTGTCTTTTTAATAAACTCCTTCATTAGCAACCATTGAACCGTTGAATATGCCGCCACACTATACCACTGCAATAAGTCCTCAACAGTCACTGGCATTCAAGTTGATAATAAAGCAATTCCCTGCACACAAAAAAATAATCGCTTGGCGCGAGGTTGTGGTAACAAATATTCGTCTGCAGCTCTAGTTTTCGCTTGAGAGAGACCCAAATTCGCTTGTAATACCAGAAGAAACGCTAAAATGTGCAATGCGGATATAACAACAGAATAGTAGACTGAAGCAGCCACTTTTTTTCAGCTGACAGAACATTTCAAATAAAAAAGCTACCACAACCGAATCCACGCTCGCTTGTAGCAACTGAATTCGCTTGTGAGCCGTGACAACTAACAGTGATGCCATGCAGGAAACAAAATACCACAGTGTTGCAAATCCATTTTTATTTTAACTTTTGTGTTTTTATTTTAATCTAAGTTTCTTTTATCAAAATTCAAAAAAATAAACATTTGACCAGCCATTACAAAGGCTGCAAACTAATTCAGAAAAATAGTTAAAGGCTTAAGCCCATGCCACACAGGCGTCCTTTGACCCCTATTTATTTGAATTTCTACTCTGGTTTACGCATTTTAATTTTTTGATGCGTGACACCTTTTATCTTTATGTCACAAAAAGGTTGCTATACATAAGTGGTCTACACTTACGATTTATCGTATGCGATGTATAGTATGCGAGAATTTCGCTAATGTAGATTGGGGTAATGGAAGTTTTTTTTGACAATTTCGGGGCCATAGAGATTATTTTAATCAATATGTACAAACAATTTCTTTTTTTCTTCGATGAAGACCGATATGTTTTAAATTGATTCATAAAATATTCATTTGTAATAGCGTCCTTTAATTACATTACGTATTTCTTTAACAATCTTAGCAATTAAAAGAACCTTCTTTTGAAAAAATATTCACTCGCTCTTTCAATTAGTGTTCATTTTTTATTTTGCCAAACCACAAAAATATTAATTTGGCAAACAACAAATTTGTCAGCGTCAATTGACGCCGGTGTGGCATCCCCTTTAGTATATCACCCATCACTATTATGCATCCATCTTGTTTATCTTTTACGCATCTAGAAAATATTTGTTAAACCTAATTATGATTAAACTATAAAGAATTGCAAACAAAAAGAAGTTTTTTATGCTTCGAAAAATTGTGCGGAATAGCTTCTATTTTGTTAACTTCCCAAAAACACGCATTTCAACAATTTAAATTTTTTGCAAATTGAATAAAATAATTAAATATTGCGTTTTATGAAAGCGCGTTAATTGTGGATATAAAACACCATATGTATTTGCAGTAAAAAGTATGTTGCCCATCAAATTCGTGTAAGAATTGAGAATTATTTCGCATTAAAAGTCTTGTGTTTATATATGAAATTAAATTATAAAATTATTTCTCTAGTTTTACAATACAACATCAAACACATTTGCTTTCTTTTTCTTACATTCTTCTTCGTAATACTTTTTTTTGTATATCTTTTTTCTTTTGCACAATTGAAGTAAATTGTTGTCTCGCTCTTACACGTTAGCATTATTTTTGACATTCTTTTTGCAGTATCAGAGAGATGTTGCTGCGTCAGACAGTAGATGTTGGGACAACAGATAGTAGTTGCTGCAACATCTGAAAGTAGATGTTGTGACAGCCGCTAGCATTCGGTTGGCCGAAAATTCTGCTGCCCCAACAGTTTTTGTTTTCTGGGTGTAGGAAAGTAGTAAAAGTACCTTCCAGTAAACCTTCCTGTGAACCCCCCCGTGGATTCCCCAACCATACATAACATAAAATTCGAATTCAGCGACCCCAAAAATCCCCCTATACCGAGTTTTATACACCGAGAGAAAAAACTGTTAAAAAAACCTGTTAAAAAAATCCAACAGTCGAAAACTTGTTAAATTGACAGCAAAAACTGTTACAATGATCAGTTTTCGCTTTTATTTTAACAGTTTTCGCTGTCAACTTAACAGTTTTTTGACTGTCGGATGGTTTTTAACAGCGAAACGGTTTTTTTTTTCTCTCGGTGTACTATTTTTATGAAATCTTGAAATTTCGGCCGCCATATTGGATCAGCCATTTGGAATTTTCTTATTGTAGTACTGGAGTCCACCTCTCCTAATCATCAAATGGCAGAACAATCGGTCCATCAGGGCTTGTTGCATATTTAGTAAACCATTTCGAAATTGTAGTGGGCAAGGCAGAGGGCGCAACGTCTAATCGCCAGGAGGGTCATAAGAGGATACACAAACAATTTCAGATCTCTACTTTCAGCGGTTTGGAATGTGCGTTGATATGTCACTCAACCATCTGTCGGGACAAACTTTTTATATATGTACACCGAGAGAAAAACCTGTTACAAAAACTGTTAAAAACCATGCGACTGTCGGAAAACTGTTTGATTGACAGCGAAAATTGTTACAATGATCAGTTTTCGCTTTTATTTTAACAGTTTTCACTGTCAATTTAACAATTTCGGATGGTTGTCGGATGGTTTTTAACAGCGAAACTGTTTTATTTTCTCTCGGTGTATAAGGATTCGATATGAAATATTTGGTAATCGGGCAATCGAAACGGAGATATTTGCAATAAAAAATATGTAAATTGTGCAATACTTAAAATTGCGACTTCATTTACGGTTTCAGTGTTGAAACTTGTCGGCATTATCCCCCAAAAAAAAGTACGCACTTGGTGGTCGGTGTAATCACACCCGACGATGATGTCAGCCTGGCTGTCCTGTGACCGTTTTTATATAATTCCCGATTATGTTGAAGGTTCAAATTTAAGAAGATCTACTGTTAGTTAGTATTATTGAGTTACACCAATTCACTTTTGTTAACTGCAATTCTCTTTTGACTATCGGTAATGCACTTATGAATCTCCTTCCAACAAACTCCAAATGCAAGCAGTGCAGCTGCAAGAAAGGATGCAACTTTTCAATGGTACACGCAGAGAAAAAACATGGTTGACCTGATCATATTTTAAGGGGACCATATTATGATTGACGAAATGATTGCACCAACCATGTCATGATTGCATACTAAACATTTACATGATTGCAGCTAACCATTTACATGATTGAAAATAAACATGTAATGATTGCAGCCAAAAATTTGTATGACGGTTACAATCATGTTAACCAATTTTTATTCAACTTTCAATTGAATTTCAACATCTAGTTTTCAATTGTTTTAAATTATATTATTAATATTTCAATGTAATATTAGCTGATTGTTATATTATATTTAAGAAATAATAGTTCATATACATTTTTTTTTACTTACTTACGTTTGGCCGTGCCGAGATTTGAACCTGGGATACTTGGGTTGCTGTCGAATCGCGTTAGCACGTTTAGCTACTACTGCCTTGAATTTCTTTTGTTCTAAATGCATACATATACTAATCATATCGATACCTTAAAGCGTAACCATCCATTTTTCCCAAACTGTAGAAAACGCAAAAGAAGTTTTGAAATAAATTTTTCGTCATTATTGCAGTTCTGTTTTCTGGGTCCAATATTTTTCTTATGTAGCTGAATCCATCTTTGGAGTGTTGAAAAAAAGTTTGAGTGAAAACTCGTCATGGTTTTAAATTAAATGGAATTCTTCTGTGACATTCAAATTTGTTTTAATACAAAATTTCATTATTTTGAGTTCTAAGAGGCCCAACTATACTATGTCCAATACAATTTTCGGGACATAGTATAACTGCGCTCTTTGAAATTGAATTTGTTTATTTATTAAAAACACAAACCAAAAATAATTTATTGCTTGAAACACTATATGGAGCTGGTGTATTTTCATATCAAACAGTCAAATTTCACAGTTTGAAAATAAAAATGAAGGAATTTTAATGTGTCAAAAATCTAATACAAAAACCTTTTTTTATATTTTTATGGAATAAGCAAAGACAACAACTCAAAATTCGGACATTGCACATTTGGGCTCTTATTAATATTAAATATCCAATCATATACATTATTGCCTCTAGCATGATTTTGGCATGGTTGGAATCTAATCATAATATGTTTTCTGAAATCATAATATGGTCTCTATAATCATTTAAATATAATTTACATGATAACCCCAACACACTATGGTCTTTATAATCATAGTATTATTGTAGCAATAAAATATGATCGCTGCAATCATGCTCCAACCATATTTTTTCTCTGCGTGTATGAATAATAAAATAAAATTTGAATAAAATACGATTATGGACATGTCACGTTTCGACACGGAACTATGTTTTTAAACATTTTATTGCGATTTTTTTAACATTTCAAATAACCTGATATGAATTTAGTTGTTCGACCGTATCGCCATGTAAGAATATTTTACTCCATAAAATTTACGAAAGTCAAACCATTGAATGTCTCTATATTGTCCATTCAAATTACTGGAAAAAAGATATTAGAAAAAATTTAATTTGCATTGTACAGTTCGGCTGTCACTTGAAGATTTTGTCTATTCTTACCTATCATAGCAATCATTAAACCACCAACCACTCTTGTAATTCTCAGCGCAATTCTCTTGGGAAACATCATCATTGTCATTGTCACTTGTGGCGAATTTTACTCCAAGTTGAGGAGTTAGTGCATCGCCCGCATTACCGCTATACGCTCCCAACTTTGTTAAATTGTATTTGCCGTCCTCATTTCCCAACACAAAATCTGTGTACTTGGCAAATCTTGTGGCTCCTTCCCAGCTCCCCAATTGTATCCACAACACTTGCGGTTTCGCCTGATTTGTCAATGCATGTAGTTTGTCCAGGCCTAGGAAAAACTCAGTTTTCAAATCACCAAAGCCATGTTGATATTCCTTCCAGGTTCGATCGAAATCCACCGAACCGTCTTGTCGTCGCTGTACAACGGTCCAGGCTGGGCCATTCTTCGGATCCTTCAGACAGTACACATCAAATGGTTCCAAGCTCGAAGAAAGCAAATGCAATTTGTAGACACCACTCTGACCACCATTTTGAAGTGCCTCAGCGCAACTATGATACTGTGGTGGTTTATCAGTGAGCCAATGGGACTTCGTTGGTTTGTGGTAATGAGTTTGCCAATATTCCGGATTTTACTTCTATCGCGCTTCGTAATGACTGCGTGCTATTCGCAATACTATTAATTTGCGGTTGAATAGTTTCGTTAAAATTGTGAATTTCGCTCTTTACACTGGACGAAAGTTCGTTCATTTGCAGCTGAACCTTGCTGATTTCATTTGTCAAATCAACCGCAATCATGTCACTAATTTCGCTTTTCAATAAATGGCTCACATCCGACAGAGGAATGGTATGGTTGCACTGACAGTTCACAAATGTTTGCTGAATTTTCTCTACGATTTCACTTTTCAAGGAGGCGAACTCTTGCGCCAAACTGGTTGGGAGTTGCACTTGGCTAGGGTTATTTTTCGAGCAGGCTTCGGGGGATTTGTTGGCATCAATTGCGTGTTCCTTAGTAAGTAATTCTTTTATTTCCTTTAACTCCTTTTGTAAACTAAAATGGAAAGTCGTTGGGGTAGATAAAAAAAATTTATAAAATTTGGGATATTATACCTGAGGTTGTTCAATTCTATTTTCAAACGCATATTGTCGGTGACCTCTTTAAGGAGCTGCACTTGATCGGAAATATGTTGAAATTGGCTTTCATCCAAGATTGACGTTCTCACAGTCTTTATTAGGTGGAAGTTATGAATTATTTCGTAAATAAATGAAATTATTTAGAAAAACGTATCCTTACCTCTGCCTTTCCATCATTTGGATTGATAACCAAGTTCGCTGCTTCCGTTCGAATTATTATAGCGAATAAAACTAGAAAAATAATAAAAATGATTTTGGTCATCTTAGCTCGCACTCTGTGCAATTGACACTGATAATGATTTGGCGAATGTCGGTTTTATATTCAGCAGCCAAAGTTATTGTAGAAGCTCAAAATTAAGTGTTGAGTGTTTAGAAATCTACTGAAAGTTCAAGCGATTCTATGTAGAGTAGCAAACATTCAGTGTCGATCTCACCAAATTAGTAGCATAGAAGCGATTATAAGCCACCAAAATAAATATGTTCTCAGAAACAGCTGCCGATAAGCCGGGGCTAAACAGGCGAACACATTAAATGCGCAATTCCAAGCCCTGACTCCGGGGTTATTTCTCTGATTTGCTTCAAATTTTGGATTTCATATTAGGGTGGGGCGAAAAATGTCATTTTTTCTTAGCGACATCTAATACACCCAGAAAAAACCATCTCAAATCAAGCAGAAACCGTCATGAAACCGTCTGGTAAAGTTGAAAATTCTAAAAACGAGTACGAAAACCTCACTGGAAAATTTAATTGTTGTTTTCAGCTTACTTTAAAAATATCAACTTCAATTTGAGGTGGTGTATTCTTATTTCGAAATTGTAACATTTTTCTGTCGATAAATGAAGAAGCGTCTTAACTCCACGACACTCACACAACGTAGCGGAGTCTCAAAAGGACACTGCCCAGAGATCTCGTATGACAGAGAACTAGCATAAGAAACTGCTTAGTTTAATATAAACTTTTCTAATCTAGTTGCAATAGCATTAGCGATACCTTAAAGCACAACCATCCTATGTCCGTTTTCATGAAAATCGAGTTTTTGGCATTTTTGGAAGCCTGAGAAGAAGCTGCATCAGATAGGCTATAGTGGTTTGTAGGAATCGTAATGAAAGTAATTGAAAAATGAGGAAATAAAAATCAATTTCCATACAAAATGTACCAATTTTAAAACATGTTTTTCATTTTCTACTCTGAGGGGAAAAAATAGTGAAAACAAATGAAAACGTATTTAAATCAAATATAAATGTGTTTGGTAGTGCTCCTAAGCTGTTTTTATTTAAATCAAATATGCTCGTATTTAAAATTGTATTAAATATGGAAATATTGAAATTAAATATGGAGTTTGGAGTGCGCTCTAACCTACTCGTCTATTTCCGGCATTATTTACAAGCGTCTAAATGTTTGTATATTGCTCAGCAAGTCTTATAAATTGAAGTTTTCAAATCAAAAAATAGAAATTTCAATTATGTATTGCTCAGCAAGCGTTGACTTGTTTTCTTCTGAAATGTAAACTGAAGTTTTCCAATCTAAAAATAGAAACTCACAAAAAAACGTTGTTTATTTTCTGCTTCATATATATTTCAGCTTAGACACAGAAAATTTGAGCCTGTGATGGATCAGTGTGATTTTCTTATCAGTGTGAATTTCTTATTTCCAATTTGCAGAGGTCGTAGGCTCAAGACTGGCTGGCGGCAACGAAGTTTTTTATTTATAGAAAACATTTAAATACGCGCGTACTTAATTCCTATATGAGATACTGATTTCCAAATATTCAAATCACATTTAAATAAAAACTAGAGAGTGGACTATCTTCGGCTATACCGAAGCTGAAATGCCCCCACACAGTCTGAAATGCCCCCACACAGTAGGAAGAAGTACTTCGAACATAAAATGTTTTCTCAAGACCCTATTTTGAACCAATTATAGGTGGTTTTGGAGCCCGGACCATGTCCAAAATCCATTTCTAAAAATTTCCAATCAAATCCACAAAAAAAATAAAATTGGTCTCAAGACCCCATTTAGACCCTTATATATGTGGCTTCGGAACCTCGGACCATGTCAAAAATACGTTTCTAAACATTTCCAATCGATTGCAGCAATAAAAAGACTTGAAAAATGTTTACTTTTTTCTTCGGTGTATGCGAGCCACGCCCAGTTTTTGTCCGATTTGGCTGATTCTCGAACTTGATCTCAGTATTCACGAGAAAAACATGTACCCAAAGTTTCAAGTCGATATCTCCAAAACTGCGACCGCTATCGTGCGGACGGACAGACGGACGTGATACTGATCAAGAATATATATACTTTTCCATACCGGACACGCCTCCTTATGGGCGTTACAAACGTTGTGACAAAGTTAGTATACCCTGCCACAGTGAGTGTGGGGTTGTGATTTTTATTTCAAAATTGTACAATTTTTATTTTGAAGTTGTGAAATTTCAATTTGAGATTGTCTATTTTATTTCAAAGCTATCGACTTTAGTTTGACTTATTTAACTTTATTTTTAGTATGATCGTACTTATTTCTAAATTGTTTTTTTTTCTGAGTGTACCTGAGTTGTTTTTGTACCACCGGTTGTAACGCCCAAGAGGGAGTTGATCTAGGGATGACTATCTGTCGGTCTGCCATTTCACACTGTAGGTGAGGTTAGGTTAGGTTAGGTTAGGTTAGGTTAGGTTAGGTTAGGTTAGGTTAGGTTAGGTTAGGTTAGGTTAGGTTAGGTTAGGTTAGGTTAGGTTAGGTTAGGTTAGGTTAGGTTAGGTTAGGTTAGGTTAGGTTAGGTTAGGTTAGGTTAGGTTAGGTTAGGTTAGGTTAGGTTAGGTTAGGTTAGGTTAGGTTAGGTTAGGTTAGGTTAGGTTAGGTTAGGTTAGGTTAGGTTAGGTTAGGTTAGGTTAGGTTAGGTTAGGTTAGGTTAGGTTAGGTTAGGTTAGGTTAGGTTAGGTTAGGTTAGGTTAGGTTAGGTTAGGTTAGGTTAGGTTAGGTTAGGTTAGGTTAGGTTAGGTTAGGTTAGGTTAGGTTAGGTTAGGTTAGGTTAGGTTAGGTTAGGTTAGGTTAGGTTAGGTTAGGTTAGGTTAGGTTAGGTTAGGTTAGGTTAGGTTAGGTTAGGTTAGGTTAGGTTAGGTTAGGTTAGGTTAGGTTAGGTTAGGTTAGGTTAGGTTAGGTTAGGTTAGGTTAGGTTAGGTTAGGTTAGGTTAGGTTAGGTTAGGTTAGGTTAGGTTAGGTTATAAGGGTGTGTGGTACAAATGTACCATCAACTCGAAGGTCATCTATGGGACATTGTGAGTCCCTCCCTCAATCTAAGGGCGCCTTTTGCAGTGCAGCTTTGCATGAATAGGTCCAAGCATGGTAGGCCTAGTATTATATCTAGTTCCTCCCTCGGTGTGTTTCTAGCAGCCCCCACAATAGATCTACCAGCTAACGATTGCACTTTCGTGAGGAGTCCGAGGCTACTTCCGACGTTAGTAGTGATCCACTATACCAACGACCCATAGGTGATTATAGGCCTTATTATTGCAACATACGTCGCAAACCCCATCTTTTCCCAAAAGTCTTCTTAGAAATGTAGAACGCGTTGAGTCCCTTTCTCATTGTCCCCTCGGTGTTTCTGTTCCACATGAGTTTGTGGTCAAGACACAGTAGTTATTGAGCTATAGACTCCAAAATTAACTTCACTCAGACAGGTGAGATATCTCCCATAGTAACAGACTCTTACGAGTTCTTACAAAATATTGTCTTTTTAATAAACTCCTTCATTAGCAACCATTGAACCGTTGAATATGCCGCCACACTATACCACTCCAATAAGTCCTCAACAGTCACTGGACATGCGTGCCGGCATTCAAGTTGATAATAAAGCAATTTCCTGCCTACACGCAAAATGTACAGTTAACCAGGCGTTACAGGCAGCACTTCACTTTCAGTAGGCTACTTTTTTTTTATCGCACAAAATGCACATTTGCATCTCATCAATTAAGTTTTTACAATTCCTTGCAGGAAAGTGGCCAAAAAAAAACACAAAAAATTCCTTCGCTTCAACACTTTTTAGCGATAATGTCAGCATCGTTTGCCATGATGTGATAACAAGTTGCATGCCGGAGTGCAGGAGTTTTTTTTGCCTGCCACTGCATTGATGCGGTTAATTTATTGGATGCGAGCCTATGCAAATGGCTTTTGTCCAGCGTCAACCCGACTGTGTGTCTGTCCATCCGTCCATCCACCCTGGTGACGATTTAATTGCGTGTCTTCACAAATTGTTGGCAAATTTTACAAATTTCTTTGGCTGCGTGTGGAACGTTTATCAAGTTGTTGAGTTGTTGTTGCCAGTTGCCAGTCTTGATAGGCTGAGTGGCCTCACTTGGCTGCTTCGGTTGGCTGACACATACACTTTACACCGCATTGGACAGCGGCTGCTGTTCATGACTCTTAAATGTCTTTGGGATTGCATAATTGTTGTAAATGGGGGGGGGGGGGGGGTTCATTACCACTTTTGCATAATTTTAAGCGAGAAGTTGAGAAATCTGTATAATAAATTTCATTTAGAATGGCTGTGCAGGAGGAACATTGTGCAGGCAAATTGGAAAGGCTTATGAATGGCTGAAATAATTTAAAGCTGCCATACTAATCATTTAAGTAAGATTTTATGAAAAATACTTCATATAGTAACTATTTCCATTTTCATGACAATATCACATGAACCTTCCATCGCCATCATTTCAGTTAGCCGCCTGCACCTGCCATCAATTAACCAATGCTAACCACCCGCCTACAGCATGTCAGCAACTGTCATGCAACTGTCATGAACTAATTTGCCCACAAATGCAAGCAATAACATTTCTATTTTTACTGCTTTTCCATGGAAAATTCTAATAAAAAATAAAAACAAAACGAAAACGAAAACGACCATAAACTACAAAACAAACAATGAAAACTTTAGCAGAAATTTTCCCCAAAAAAAATTATTTGCCCACAGTAAACACCCACCGAGTAGCACGACTGAAACAAAACTAATTGAAAGAAACACGCAAATTGAGTTAACCATGCGTAAAACCAACTAATATCGGTTGCCCATATTACTACACTCGCAGAGCAGCGCAATTGCACTTTAATCGTTTTGCTTCTGCCAACTGAAGCACTAAAATGCGCTGTTGAGCTTCCGAAATTGACAAATTTCATAGTTCACAATAAATCAACGGTGAACGGGTTTGGTTTTTTGTTGTTGTTGTTGTTGATTGAACATTTCCACACGCGGCGAAAAGTGTTAGTACAAGTTGTTAAATTATGTCGTCAAAATATACAGTACACAAACCACAACAGTCTGTGTGATGAAACTTCGTCTGAGGTATCCAAAAATATTAGCAATATGATTTTCATCGGAAGGGACATAACACGCATGTACATTATGATATCGATATAAAAGTTGAGTCGGAGTCGGAGTAGGAGTAGACACAATTTTTTTCGTTGTCTTGATCTACTACGAAAACTTTTCAGTTATCCCAGCAAACATTTTGGTTTGGAAATAAGTTATTTGTAAGCTTACTCGAGTAAGTGTTTTGTTTGTAAACAAGTGTTACAAAACAATGACTGTAAGCTTACAATTTAGGCTTGTAAAACAATGTTTTGTAATGGTTGTTAATTAAAGTTTTGTAAACCAATTAATCCTTTTTTTACACTTTACATATATAAACAAAGCTGCGGTATAGTTTTTAATGTTGATTTTTATTTAATTAAACGGTTTTTACAAAGTTAAAAGGAGATATCATTGGTTAAATTCAATAAATAGTTGAACCAGTGCTAAACAAATGATAAAAATTATAAATTATTTTCAATAATTAGTTAAACATGAGGTCAGTTAGTGGTGAAAACAAATTAAAAAAAAATATAAATTCATTTTAAACAATTTCTTTTTTCTGAGGACTGGGGAGCCGTTGTTTTTGCCTGTTTTTGGCAAACTGGAAAAAGGATTTGGACGCTTCGACAAAGTCTTCTTCACTGCCACGGTGATGGTTGACGAGAACATCTACAATTATTGGAGGACCTTTTCAATGATTTGGACATATTTAATAAGTTTACAATTACTTACTGTGAAAATCGCCTTCGCACCGCAACAAAAATTTTAGAATGAAAAATATTTTTCAATATATGATTGATAAAACAAAGTAGAGACCGACCGAAATTCGGTTTCGGTTTCGGTTTTTCGGCTTTTCGGCCAAAAAAAGCTGTTTCGGCCGTGTTTCGGATTCGGCCGAAAAATAAAATATCGCTTTCGGCCAAATTTCGTTTTCGGCCGAAATTCCTATATTTCCGCCGAAAATTTCGGTTTGATAGAAAAAGTAACAAATAAATAACAAAGGTTACACTGATCAACAAAACTGAACGTTTTGTGTGTTAAATATACTTTATAGACAAATTCTTATGTATTTTGCCATGCTGGATACGAAAATAATAATAATGAAATTTTTACAGCACCAAAAATGCAACTTTTGTGGCGTTTGCAGAAAAATGGTGCGTGCTGGAAAAATGTAAAGTTTATTTTCGGATTTAGTGTATCGAAATACATAAGGAACAACCAAGTGGATAAAAGCGGTATGTAACAAAAAATTTAAGCATTGATCATAGTTTCGAAGAATCAGAAGCGACAAAGAAGATATGTCCTATCGGAGTAGATCTAATACTCTCGCAATGATTTATAAATTTCTACTCCTCTACTACGGTAGCAGGTTTTTCTACTTCCCTCAAGATATTTTCTACTACTATGGTAAGAAATCTACTCCTCAAAATATTATGTGAGTTTCATACAATGCAAAAGTACTATTCTTTCTACAAATCTGCTTCCCCGACAGAAATTTCTACAACTCGTAGAATTTCTAGTACTCTACGCATAAACCCATATCTACTCCCCTCTCTTGAAATCTACTACCCTGACAGTAATTTCAACTACTCTTGATTTCCACGCATTTGATAGTTTGCTTCTAAATTCATCTACTTCATGCTCTGAACTTAAAATGATCGGCCCATATTCATAGTCAAATTAAGCTCCAACTTAACTTTAGTAATCTACTAAGTTGACAGATAATACACTGAACTGGCAGCTACTAAGCTGGTTCTAAAGTTTAGCAGCTACTAAATTTGACTATGAATATGCGATCGATTTCAGCCTACTGATAATCTTAATTATGTCCCACTTTATTACATTAAATCTCTCAATTGTTTCTTTTATTTTTTCGGTTTCGGCTTCGGTTTCGGCCGAAATTAAAAAAATGAAAATTCGGCCATTTCGGTTTCGGCCGAAAAAAAAAATAAAAAATTTCGGCCATTTCGGTTTCAATACAACGTAAAATAAATTTGGTGTTTCCATTTCAAAGAAAATTAAAAGTTGTGAATAGTTGCGTAAAAAAATTTAAAAAAAAATAATGTTTTTACGCGTTTTATTTGGGTGTTCACGGTAACAGCAAATATTTCGCAGGGAATATTCAGTGAGCATACGTAAACTCGTATTGACCACTTTTCACGGGAAGTGTAAATCCGATAGAGAACGTGAAAATGGAAAGTGGTGAAATTGAATGTCAGACTTTTTGACAGTGATTTTCACGTTCGAATGCCGTAGGCATTTTAAAAGTTGTGTTCAATTAAATTCATGTGTTGCTCTTTTTTCTCCAAAAGTAGACATTTTTTAATATTATTTTTTCTCTGAAATTGTATTCACCATATGGTTTCGTTCATTGCCGAGTTCGCTGTGAATAATTTGAAAGTTCTCATCATGATTCCGCATTCACGTCCACTGAAGGTGTAAAGCATGCTTTAGTCTATAAAAATCAGAGTGGATAATAGTGCACTGAATTTTCAGTGGAATTTTTATTCTACTACCAAAATATTTAGTCTCCAATGTCTATTGTTCAGTAGTAGTGGAGGTTTTTTTCCACTACCATTGAAAATAGTTGCAGAGGAAATTCAATGCACTTTTTCCCACTCTGATATAAATAATGTAAGAAGTGTCGACATCCCCAATTTCTAAAAAGGCGATGGGAAGTACCAGACTACTTGATGTGGATAGATTCTATGAAAGAATGTCTGCAACCTGTAGTAAATCACAATGGGTCTAGAAAATACCACGGATATTGGTGATCAACATGAGCGAAGTCATGTAACCACTACAGAACCAGTAGATTTTTATTAATTCATAAAGTCAAAATTTCTGTTAATTTCTTTTATATTTCGGAGCAACGAAATATCAATCTTTCTCCTAACTTTTTTCAACAGACCTACGCACTACACAAAAACCACGTAACAATGGCAACTATTACAAAAATAGTTTTTAGTCTAGAAAAACCATTGAAGCAATTTCCTGTTAATAGAATTTCCGAATTTACAATAACAATAACAACAACAATGCAACCAGCGACAACAACCTGCTGCAATTTGTAAGCAATATTGTCCACATGACATGTCGCATAGTTGATTGAAATCGCCCCAGCCAAGCGACAGTGCAGCGTTTGTTATGCACCAGTAAACAATTTCGGGCGACAGTAGCTAGTAGCTAGTAGCCAGTATCACCCAATTTTTATTCGATCATTTCGAATGCATTTTTATTTATTTATTTTTTTTTAATAGTTTTTTTCATTTTCATTATGTGGTTGTTTGTTTTTATAACAGCAAAATTAAGATTACTTATCGTATGGCTTTCAATTAATTAACACTTGACATTATTGCATTATTGCAGTAACGAACAAGAGCGTGTGTGTGTGGTGAGTGTGTGTAAAACCAAAAGAAAATAAAAAGGAAAAAAAAAATATAGTCAAGAAAAATTGTCAGCAGATGTGACAATTAAATCGTCTGTCAGTTACGTGGGCGAACATTTACTTACCCAGCGAAATAAGATATCGCAAGAGGAGGCGAGAGTCGAGTTGAAGCGAAGTGAAGGTAGTCTCGCCCATGCAAATTCACCACACGAGAGTAACTAAAGAATCTTTTTTATTTCCGAATTAAAATTAAAAAGAAATAAAATATTTTGTACGCTTGCGCCTTCAGAGATAAAATGCAGGCAATTAAAATCCCAGAAGGATCCACACGATCTGCAGGCACACACGCAAAAAGTTGCACAGCTTTGTTTTGTTTTTTTTTTGTTGCTTTTTTTGTTTTTTGAATTTGCCCCACGACAAAAGACGCGCGCAAATTATGGTGGCTCAGCCGTAAGCTGACAGTAAGCGTCTTTGGGTTGACAGTTTGTTTGTAGAAGTGTTGTTTGACACTTGTGGCAGGCCACAAACGACTGTTGGCCGATTGGGTACAGAGTAATTTTAAAGTTATTTGGAATTAAGCAAAAGAAAAAACAAATTGGTTTCTTAGAAGTAGAAACGCGTTTTGTTTAGGAGCCAACCACTTCCTTGAGAAAGTTGAGTTCAAGCTTAAGTTGTATGTTGGTAAATGGAAGACAATTCAGCAAACTAGTACAGTTCAATTCAGAACATCTACGAAGCAATATCGAATCAATATTTATATTACGTAACACAAAATTTAACTTATGCCTTTATTATGTAACACGAAAGTTCGGGCAAAACCGTCACAAGTGTCACTAAACTTTGTGCGAAACTTAGCAAGAACCGGGCTACAGATCCACGTCCACTTGTGTGTTTCGTGGAATGTGCTTACTATAAAAAGTACAGTAAAACAGTTTCGCCCTCATATCCGCCCCAAAAGGCATTCAATTTGGTGATGGATTGGAACTGAAGTGGAGCTTCTTAAATTTTCAAAATTGCACTCTACTCAATTAGAGGTCAATAATTGAGATCGTAGCCATTCTAAAAAAAAATATACATTGCTTCTCCAATGGAGATAAAGCTGGACCTTCGAGGTTATTCTTCAGCCAACATGCATCCCATTATTTTTTTTTAATAATGACGGGGATTGCTTTTTATTTGGAAATGCTGAAGCTGGTGGGAAAAAAACCTACCTGTAGGGAGATTTTTCCTTTTTCGGTTTGTGAGACTGAAGAATGATCTAGCACGGTAAAGCGTGGTGTGTTGAAAAATGGTCGTAATATAAAACGGGTGAGCCTCTCTGGATAAATGCGTAGTTCTTGCAAATGTTCGGTACTATCTTTTTATCAGAGAAACAACGATAGAAAAGCTTTATACATCCCATGCTACGACGATGATCCAAGGAGTGATAGTGCTGAATATACTACCGTCACCAATATGCTCAATTGCAGGTTGCTGACCACGCTCCAAGAGCTCAATACATGTTTTTGACGCTCCTACCCATACTAATTATACTCTATTTTAACTGCTATGTGTGGTATAGATGGAACCAAGATTGGCACTAGTGAAGTATTTCTTGCACCGCTTCAGAAAGCCTAATCACTTGGCAGGCCGTTTGTCACATAAAAAATGTGATCATTCCAACGGAGATCACATTAGATTGACATCCCAGGGCCATCAATACTACATTATCCATTTTTACGGGAGGGATAGGAAGGTCCGACACTCGCTTGTTAGTTAATAGCCAGCATTGGGTTCTGGGGGCACGAAAACCCACATGATTAGCTCGACCCCACTTGATGGTATTTTGGAGTGTTTGCCACACCCGGTCAAATGCTTTGGGAATATCAAGAGCAGTGTTCACTAAACACATTGGTTGCTTCTCCGGTAGAACGACTCTGACGAAAACCATATTGACGATCGTTGAGGGGTTCGTTGTGCTCAAGATACTTCACCAGGTGAACGTTACATTCTCCATAATTTTGGAAAGTGTAGACTCTGCACTGTAGAGTATTTTCAACATTCCAGTTCGATGGCAATTCTCTCTGAAAAGGTTGCGCAATGGGCGACTTAAGGTGGATGATCATTTATTTAACACTGATTTGATATGCGAACTTCATACTTATATGTTGCATTGCTATCACCAACTTACAACGGTATTGTCATATAAAAAATAGTTTAGCTATTTTTATTTATTCTCCAACTCTTTCCCAGTCTAACTCTAAGGAGTTGATGTGGATAATTGGGTTAATTATGCGGAGGTTGAATAATATTTCTCACGCGTTTCTTTGAGACTTGTTGTGGGAATATGTAAGGGCATTAATACCTAACTTTGGGACTAGTGTAGTTAAAACAATCTGGGAAAGGTAACCAGAATTAAATTTCATAAATTCTTTACACTGTAATGTACCTTTTTAAAAGTTAGTTACCGAGATGATTTCCTCTCCTTCAACGTTTAACAAATTGCGAATTCTCCGAATTTGAAATGAGGCTGCGATAAAAAAGAAGAAATGCCATGAAGCTACCGCGAAGCAACCAACAAAGATTTATTAGTCGTCACATTTGCTGTGCCATTTCGCGTACTAGCGTTGGGATGGAGTGAGGGGGGCGGGGGGGAGGGGGGTAGGTACTATGTCTGGCTGGTTGTGATAATTAATTGCCAGGCCAGAGGCGCGCTGCTGTAGCCGGTTAACCTTCGATTTGGAAACACTTTTGCAAACATGAAACACCTTCTTTGTTGCGATTTTTTTTTTGTTTTTTTTTTTTTGTTTTATTCCCGCAGATGATAAAAATAACTGCACTGCCACAACGTGGAGGGTCTGCACAAAAACCGGCCACGATGATCATTTTCAACTTAATTTGATGACTCAATTAAAGAGCAGGGTGGCTTGAAATAAAGACTCTCGTGTAGGCTGTGTGTATGCATGGAGGCTGCGTAGAGGAAAAGCAGCTTAAGTGTTATTGGCTTGAGTAAAGACAACGAATGGACTCTACTTAAATTGACTGGACTTTGTTGCGATCGGGTAGATTAGTGATTGCGGGTATTTATATATTTTTGTAAATTATGTCTCCTGAAGAATTACTTCATTCTCTTGAAAGAAATATACTTTGTACTTCCTGTAAAATCGCAAAAACCATTCAATTCCATTTAACCACTTTCATTCTTACCACCAAGTGCTACAAAAAAAAAAGAGAATAGAATCCATTGAACGTAGCTTATCTTCTCGTTAGCATCTATCCACATTTCACAAAAAAGGGACGACATTAAAGAAGGTGTTAAGCAAAGATAAACGAAATTATTTCAAGCAAATAATACGAATTTAATGTGACATTCAGTGATAATGTTTCACCAACGAGCACAAGCGCGCATATCAGCGACGCATCGCACAAATGACACATTATTGAACTGTCAGGCCAAGTGACAAAGGGTTACATGTCAACGGTAGACGGTGTGTGTGTGTGTGTTTGTTCATTCAATTTTGTTTCAGCTCAGTTCAGTTCAGCTCCTCGCCTTCTTCTGCTGCTGCTGCTTCTCCTTCGTGTTGGTTTCTTCGATTTGGGTTACAATGGGGCGCACATGTCACCCTTTTTCAATCTTACACGAGGTTAGAGTACTACACGCGACAATGACATCAACGATTCGGCCATATCCAACTCCATTTCTTATTGTGTCCTTGTACCTTTTCGAGCATTTTGACCGATCGAAAATTTCTCAAAATCGAATGGAGCGCGCATTCATTAATAATGAACTCAACAATGCGAACCCAAATGACCGTGTTGGCGACCGAACAACAGAAAGACAGACCGTCAGGCATACGCAGAGCACGGGTAAACGAACGGAGACGCACTGAAGGTAGGTTCATTCGTGCAGCAAACAGTATTTAGGTTCTACAGCAGACAGCCAACATGCCGCATGCTGCCTGTTGATAATGAAAATCCAACCCAACCCAACAACAATGCCAACACCAACAACACAACAGCAGTCAATATTTTTTCTTTTTATACTTTTTCCATTCTTTGCCACCTTCTTCGTCGTGGGCTTCGTCACTTTTGTATTTGATAAGGATCCGTAAACACCGTAAACAGCCAAAAACCAAATGAAAAGTTACCAACCAACAAAAAAAAAACTGTACAGCAACGAAAGAAATGTTCAGGAATTTTTATTATGAAGTCTCATCTTTTTTCGGGAGGGGGGGGTTATGGTGCCGGCATTCTCTGGTTGGGGGTTTTCAATGCTTATCCGTGTGGAAAAAGATTTCGTTTTTCATATTTTAATTTCGATTTTCTTTTCTTTTTTTTTTTGTTGTGTTCTATTCTTTATTGGGAATCAGTTTTTGAATATCGATAAGGTGTGTTGCTTCATTTGGGTTTGTGTAGGTGATGATGATGATTTTGTTATTTTTATCATGTATCTTCGTGAGGTAAAACTGTTTTGACAAATGGTCTTAAAATGAGTGGACAGTTTTTTTAAGATTTATGATCTAAGTTGTGTTTGATTTGGTCAGGGGAGAAGGTACAAATGTTTCATTACATTTTGTTTTAATTAAATTTAAATTTTATGGAAAATATTTTATCATCAATAAATTAACTGAATCGTAATTAAATAAAAGTTACCTTCACAACCTTAGCATTAGTATGCCTTTATTTACAGTTGAATTCGATTTGTCATGTAGCTCTTTATGAGTGCAGTGTACTGGAGTATTTTGGAAAATTAGAATGTCCTAAGATTTGTATACAAATTTGCCAAACAAATTTAACCCTTAAATTTGCCTCCTAAAACTCCCACTTAAAACCTCAATTGTGTCTAGAATATAATTCATTTAAGCACTCAACAAATAAATTGCAGTCACTGAAAGAGAGCGTTTATAAATTGCAACCATTCATAAAGAAATTGTTCATATAATAACAAAACAAAATAAAAAGTAAATAAGTTTAATATATTAAATGTAATGATGATTTGCAAAAAAAGTTGTAGGTACACACTATTAAAATACAAAAAAAAAATTATAAAATTTCAATTTAAATAATTGCCAATCATTCACTGACAATAGTTCCATGGGTTTCTATTGAAAAAAATCAAATCACGTCTATCTATTTCAGCGACAGTCAGGGATGCCAACCTGAGCGAAAAATTGTCATATTTTAGTAAACAGAAGTTTGTATGAAAATGCATGCAATAAATTGAATAAAACCAAATCAGGGTATTGAAAACAAAAAAAACAAGTTGAGGTAAAGTGGGACACGCTTGGGCCAATTTAAATAATTTTTTAATTTTTTCAATAATTTCACGCTTATGTTCCTATAATTTTCCAATTGATGCGATTGACATTTCCACTACATTCCCATTCCCATTCCATTTCCAATTTTATGATACCTTACACACCAAGAGTCCAAGGGTATATTGTGTTTGTCACACCATTTGTAACGTCCAAGAGGAGACGTGTGGGTGTGGTTATTCTTGATCAACAGAGGGTTACCAGATTCTCTTGAGTAGAAAACAGTACAGCATTACAGGTGGTCCCACTTTTTATACCCTGCATACTAGTGTCCAAGGGTATATTGTTTTTGTCACACCGTTTGTAACGCCAATGGGAGCCACGCCTACCTCCCTACAAATTGGTCAACCAAATTTCCTTTTTTTCGTTTAACTTGAGAAATATTGAACCTATTTGGACGCCTTTTGTTCTATTTAGTAGCAAATTATGTCGGGAACAAAATGGTAAAATGGAACAGAATAAGATGGAAATGGACCAAATGGAATTGAAATAAAATTTTTAAATGGATCGGGCAATGTAAATTATTGTTAAACATTGAAAAATTTTTGATAAATTATCGATAAATTCAGTGAGTCTCAGTTCCGGTTTCGGCTAGCAGTTTTGAAAAAATCGACATCACTTTCATTTCAGGCTCCCATAAGTTAGGTTAGGTTAGGTTAGAGTGGCGGCTATATGCCTAAAAAGACCAATATGGTCCAAAGTGCTACCACGACGCTCTGTTTCAGCAGTCCTCCCTTCATGGTTCTTATCCAAACCGAAGGTTTTGGTCTGCATCGCGAAGTGTTTCAGTTGAGAAAGTTGTAGAGTAGTTACCTCCGTTAACGAGTTAAAAAAGGTTTTTCCCAGTATCCTGAGCCTGGTTCTAGCTAGGGCCGGACAAAAACATAGCAGGTGTTCCAGTGTCTCCTCTTCTTCCGGTTCATTGCAGTTCCAACACCAGTTGTTAGACACTAGACCCATCCTAAAGGCGTGATGGACATTAAGACAGTGTCCCGTTTTTAAGTTATATCTTGGACTTATTAGGAACCGGAACCAACAAATTGAACGGTATCGAATCCAGTTCCGGTTCCCAGATTTTCGAAAATATAGGTTTCGGTTGCGGTTTTGGTTGCATGAATTAAAACGGTTTTGATTGCAGAACCGGTTCTTGGCGGGCCCTGGTTAAATTATCGTTAAAAAATTGAGAAATTTTTTTAAAATTGTGACAAAATATTGATTTTTAAAATGGCGGTATCAGCGTTGTCTACTACTATCGCTTTGATTTTTAAATTTGTACTCCCCTACTCCGGTAATACATTTTCTACTCCCCTCAATGTATTTTCTTGTAATTGTAAGATATCTCCTGTATTTTCTACTACTATTGTAAGTTATCACCTCCTCAAAATTTCATATCTACTCCTCTTTCTTGAAATCTGCCACCGTGACAGTAATCTTTAATATTCTCGTCAGGGACGTAACCAGGAATAAATTTCGGGGGGTGTTTTCATAAATTTTTTTTACTTATACTGAAGAAAAAACTAGAAAATGCAAATCAAATCAAAATCAACAAAAGATCGTTTTTTTTTCAAAATACAAATTTTAGTTTTTTATTAAAAAAAAAGTAAATTAAAAAAAAACAACAAAAAATTGGGAAAAAACCCGAAGGTGAGTTTATGAAAAAATCGACGTAATGTGCTCATATATTTTGGGGGGATCGACACCTCAAAGCCCACCAAACCCCCCTCCACTTCATGGGAACGGTTAGGCCCACGTGTTAGGCACTTTTCTGTATATCACTAACATGTGTCTTTCCATTTCAAAAATTTAAGATTCTGCACTATTTTTGTCATTCACTACGTGTTTGACATCCCTGACTACAGCTGTTAAATGACGCTCTCGCAATTCACCATCAGCTTTTATACTCACTTCACTCGTCTACTCGATCGGCAATTGTGTGTGTTTTTTTTCGCTACGCATTGAACCATATGATTGGCATGGTCCCAATAAATTTAATCATATACCGAAAACCGGCCGGTATTTCGTAATACTTCCAAATAGAGAGAGGGACATAAACACAGAGAGAGAAAGAGAAGGGAGAATTTGGTAAAAATTTCGAATAGAATTACTTAAACTATTTAATTATCACGTGTTTGCTGAATATTTGTTTTTGTATTATGGAAATGGCAAGTTTGATTGAATGCCGAATGAATGAATGAATGGAAGAAGACAGAAACCGTTTTGGGGTTCAACGAAGTTGCTTACCCTCTCTTTGGGTGATAAAATCCAATCAATGTTGAAGACACGAAACATGCTATGGCCATACAAGTTTTTAGATGGTAAAATCTGCTAGTACCCACTTGTACCGTGGAGGGTTACAACTGTGATCAGTTTGAGGTGTGATCAAATTTACGAACCAAAGTATTAGATAAGACAATTATGGAGGTACTTGTCTGAATAGAATCCATGAATCAGTTGATGATATGTAATGTAAAAAATGTACATGGCACCACAGCATTATATTACCCTTTACAGTCACCACCGAATATCAGCAACTGTAAAGCTTTAATATCACATGCACCAACAACACTTATAATTGGTCCACACAGAGCGAAACCAAGTGTGAAAACTGTATGACTGATTCATAGTAACTTCGGGTAGACTCTAGTGTGTATTTCTATTATTTTCATTGACATAATTTTTCTCCATGTAAAACATCGAAGCGCGTTTCAAGGAACACAAGCTGCAATTATACGTTGTGAAATTTCAAAATTTCAAAAGAAGCTATATACAAAAAAAAAAGCTAATGTTAGTGGCAGCCACCAAATGGTTTCGCGAGCCAGCGACGATCGAGTGAATTGCAGTTTCACCGCAGTTGTCGACGCGTAAAGTAAAGTATATTTTTAGAAAAAAAAAAGTAGGTACTACTTACATTGACGAGTGAGGAGTGCTAATAATAAAAAGAACAAAAGTTCACCAGCTACGCTTGATACTTCAAACATTCCCAGAGTCCGTTTGACAATTCACAGTGCGTGATTTTTGTAGATTCAAAAATAAAATGACTACGACATTCAAAATAAATGGATTACCTTATACGGGTGGGTATGCCGATTACAGGACCAGCAAGGAGTGAGCAATTGGTAAAAATATTTAAACCAAATCGTCTTTTATTTAGTGAATTTGTTAAATTTTCCGGCCGATATTACGCTGAACACTTTCATACGCGAACATGCCCAATTGACGGCCACCAAGTTCATGTGCCTGGAGGGAGGCTGTGGCGTTTGCATTTGTGTGATCAAAGGGAAGCATCCAGTGAGTGGGGAAATGCGTTCATGGGCTGCCAATTCGGTTAGTATTTCCACTCACCCCCTTCACAGCAATTTTACAATAAATGTCCGCAATTCCCTTCAAGTGCCTGACTCTGCTCAACACCTGTGCCAACTGGGAGATCATCACCTCCGAAGGAATTGGCAATAAACGCATTGGTTATCATCCCATACAGAAGCGCTTGGCCAAAATGAATGGCAGCCAGTGTGGCTTCTGTTCGCCTGGCATGGTCATGAATATGTATGGTCTGTTGGAGTCGAAGGGCGGCAAGGTGTCCATGGAGGAAGTGGAGAACTCCTTTGGTGGTAATATATGCCGCTGTACAGGCTATCGTCCCATACTAGATGCCATGAAGTCATTTGCGTCCGATAGTGTCATTGAAGTGCCCAGTGATTGCCACGACATAGAGGATTTGGTGGGAAAAACGTGTCCCAAGACAGGGCAAGTGTGTGGCGGCACTTGTCACAAGCCTCTGACGAAATTGTTGTATGACGATGGCTCTCAATGGCAGTGGCCTAAAAGTCTCACTGAACTCTTTGAGGCATTGGATAAGGTGGTGAATACGGATTACATGCTGGTGGCTGGCAATACTGCCCATGGTGTGTACAGACGTTCGCCCGATATCAGGAACTTCATCGATGTGAATGGTGTGGCCGAATTGAAGCAACATTCAATTGGAAATGACAAGCTCACTTTGGGTGGTAATCTCAGTCTCAGTGATGCCATGGAGATTTTTCTGGAAGCTGCAAAGAAGCCCGGTTTCGAGTATTGCCAACAGTTGTGGCAACATTTCGATTTGATTGCCAATGTACCGGTGAGAAATGTGAGTATTGACAGGGATTTGATTGCGTCAAAAGTGACAAAAGCTGAGCCATCAATGACTAAGCTCACAAACGTGTTAAGTGCGCTTTTGGGTGAAACTTGCACAACTGCAGTTTTCAAGTTTTCCAGATACTTAACAGTTGTTTTGCAAGTGACTACCCAATAATGAAAAAGTCATTAAAATCTCTGTGCTTAATCGCCGAGGTACATTGTATACGCTTCCATTTTCGCATAAATTAGACATTTTTAATATGCACAGTACACAGTTCCAATTAGATCTGAGAAAACAGATGTGAACATGAGATCAAGTTACGTACCATCAGCTCAATTAAAATGCCAACTCACTTACAGTATGGCCAGTAGGTGTTAATATTAATTAAAGTCGATTAAAAGTTTTACAATTTATTTTCAGTGATCGATCACATTTTTGCACTGAGTAATAAATATATTTGCTCGGCGTTGACTATTTAATCTTTTATAATTGCGCAATCGCCCTGAAATTACCATGTTGCATTGTGCGGAAAATTTGTTTAGCTTTTGTTTAGCTCATGTAATTTTGTCATTATATTTCAATTAGGTGGGCATAACGATTGCCGATCATGCATGCGAATCTGAATTTAATGTTTTATTTAAAATAAAATAAAATAAAATAAATAAGTAATTTGTTTTCAGATTGACCGTGCCAATAAGTGTTGTCACTACACCGAATTTTCGTAATAATTTTCGGCCAATAGTGAAGCATGTAAAATTATATAATTTTTCACATAATTTTGATATGAGTTAACATGTTAACGTGAACAAATTTAGATTTGAATATAAAAATTGCATTTCTGATAGCGAAGGCAGACTTCAAAGCCATCTGAAATTGGTGATTTTTCGCTATTTGACCGCAACTAGCCTGAACAGGCTTGTAGAAACCAAACCCGGCTCGATTTATATTAAAAAATAAAAAAATGTTGCCAGATTGGAATCTGCAGTGCTTCACACAGTGCGGTATGTTTTTAGTATCATAATAATTTTATACATTGCGTAGGTCAAAATAAAAACTATTTTACTGAAAGAAGTTTTGTAACAAAAAATTACCCTAAATTTGGGGATAAAAAATTATGAAATTTGGCTATTTTTAGCCAAAAACTAAATTTTTCAAAAAATTCTCCAGATTCAGGGAAATTTTTTAACACAAAACTTCTTTAACCTTTTTGCATCCCAAAAAAAAAAAAATGTTATAGACCCCGGGAATAAAGTTTATAAAGAAGGTAAATCGAACGGGGGTTCAAGTAGACCTTTTTATATGCAAAGAACCATACTCGCCCAATCGGACAGTTCCTAAGTATTTGAACCGGAATAGTGTACACTTTCTTTTGACGCTGACTGTATATTTTTATACCCTACACCTCATGAGGTATGGGTATATTCACTTTGGTCTGATGTTTGTAACACCAAGAAGGAGAAGTGTCCAGTATGGAAAAGTATATATATTCTGGATCAGCGTCACCTCCTGCGTTGATTTAGCCCTATCCGTCTGTCCGTCTGACATTGGTCATATTTTCGTGTAAACACGATTGCAGGAGCTAGAAGAAAGCTAGGGACCGCAAATTTTGGATTTATCCTTTTTAGGCCCCAGAAGGAGTTGGTATTAAAAATGGGCGGAATTGGCCAACTGCCACGCCTACCTCCCATATAAGTGAAAATCGTGTTTTTACCGAAATTTTAAGATTTCATCAAAACAGTATGAAATTTTGTATAGTGGGGTTTTTGGGGTCGCTGATTTCGAATTTGATGTCGCATTTTCAAAATTCAAGATGGCGGATACAATATAGCCCAGTAGGTGTAGGGTATATATAAGTCGGCTTGCCCGACTGAAACTTACTCACTTGTTTTTTTTACCAAATTAGTCCAACAGATGATGTTTTTGCATATACAAATACATAGTATAGTCGTGAATTAGGTACAGCTGCACTTGGAAGTTGTGATTTTTCTAAAGAAAGGACTTAAAGCAGGACTCCACAAAAAAATTTGTGAAATTTTAATTTTGAGGTCAAATAAAACAAGGGAGTTAGTTTGAGTCGATCAAAAACACCTTCTGCACACCCTTTTTTGAGTTTTGCTTTCTTTTTTGTTGCTGTAATTTTAACATTGTGAATTGATAGTGCAATGTAAAATGTATTCTCTTACTTATATAAAATTCTTTGTGAGTTTGATTGTAGGTTTGTATGTATGTTTGTTCCCTTATAACTCAAGAAACACTTGACCGATTTTAATGAAACACATATCAAAATGTAGGTAGCCTCATCATAGGCTATATGCCATTTCATTAAATTTGGGCGTTCGAGGTGGGCGTGGCAAATATTATTTTAAAGTGCAGTGTTTTACCGATTTTGTTTAAATTTTTTATGTGGTTTTGGGTAATGAATGGGTAACATGTTGATTTTGAAAATTTGCAGTCCGCCCACTGCCACGCCTTAAAATTTTTAAAGCTCTGTAACTCGGGCCCTATTGAAGGGATTTCGCTGAAATTTTGAATTTGGAGCTGGGTGGTGAATGGGCCGAGGGTTGACTATGGGCATTTAAGATCAGCCCACTGCCACGCCCTAAAATTTTAAAAGCTCTGTAACTCGGGTCCAATTCAAGGGATTTCGGTGAAAATTTTGGATTTGGTGCTGGGAGGTGGCTGGGCAGAGGGATGACTTGCAAAATCTATTTTCATGTCAGCTGCTTTAATAATACATATAACATTTCTACGTTAACATGAAATTACAAAATTATTGCGAGCGAAGCTGTGGGTATAAGCTTCAATTTGTTGTTTTTCATATCAATTTCACCCAAAAGTTTTGCTATCAAATTCGGCATAAAATAAATTGAAGAGAAAACAATAAATTTTTCTTGCCATTTTATTTTCAGTGTACCTACTGTGTGTATGACACCATTCGTTACAATGTATTTCGTTGCTGCAATTATAATCGGTTCTCATTTGAAAATATTTATAATTGCAAGCAGAAATGCAACGTACAACAATGGCTTATCTTTCATGCAGAAATTTCGGTAAACAGATGTGAGAAAGCATTGTCCATTGTTTACTAGGCCACTGGTCCATACTAAATTAGGATCACAAGACAACACAATGAGCAATATGAAGATAAAATTAGCTGAGGTCATATGATTGTCTGCTGTTGATCGAATTGTTAGCTTATGATTCCAGTATAAATTACTGTGGCTTTGAGAAAAACCTGCACTTAATCCATTGTGGCACCGAAGGCCTAAAATAATTGAATTTGTAATTTTTACCGATTTCACATGATTAAGTACGGAATGAGTTTCTATTTGCTTCATCCAACTATGATATTGCTAAAGTTTGCTTATATATGCAATTTTTATTCCAGAATGGTACATTGGCTGGTAATATTTCCATCAAGAAGGCTTATCCAGAATTCCCATCCGATGTCTTTATCAGCTTTGAAGCTTTGAATGCTCAAGTGGTGGTCAATGAGAATGCCACTACACAAAAGACAATGCCTCTCGTGGAATATCTGCAATCGTCCACCTTGAAAATGGTCTTAACCGCATTTGAATTGAAGGCTTACCCCAAAGACAAGTTCATTTACAAATCATACAAGGTAACGGACAGTGAAAGATAAAATTATATCAACTACAAAGGAATATTTCTAGATTATGCCTCGTTCCCAAAATGCCCATGCCTATGTGAATGCGGCCTTCCTGTTCGATCTGGACTCTGCAACTGGGAATGTAAATACTGCGCGCATCTGTTTCGGAGGCATTAAACCCGATTTCATTCATGCTGCTTCCCTTGAGTCAATGTTGGCTGGCAAAAATCTCTACGACAAGGAAATGGTGGCCAATATCTTCAACGAATTGTCTACGACAATCGAACCGAATTCGGTCTTACCTGATGCATCTCCAGAGTACCGCATGACTTTGGCCTGCGGTCTGTTGTATAAGTTCATTTTGAGCACTGCCCCTGGAGAGAAAGTAAACGAGAAGTTCAAGAGTGGCAGTGATATTTTGAAGAGACCCCTGTCGTCTGGCACTCAAAGCTTCGAAACGGTGGAGAAAAATTATCCCATCACGCAGGCGGTGGAGAAATTGGAAGGTAATTGGGCTGAAATTCTTTTTTAGATGAAAAAGTAAATTTTATTATCCCCCTGCAGCGATGATCCAATGTTCCGGCGAGGCCACCTATATGAATGACACACTCACTCCTGCCAATTCTGTGTACTGTGCATTTGTGAGCGCCACAAAAGTTGGCGCCACAATAGAGCAAATCGATGCTTCTGCAGCCTTGCAGGAGCCAGGAGTAATTGCCTTTTACACAGCCAAAGATATTCCGGGAGCGAATACCTTCGCTGAACCTCTTATTGGCTATGCAGCAGAGGAAATCTTCTGCGCTAGTGTGGTCAAGTATTACGATCAGCCGCTGGGTCTTATTGTGGGCCTAACCAGTGATATAGCCAATCGTGCTACAGCCAAGGTGAAGGTGATCTATTCGAAAGGTGCTGAGGTCATTTTGCCCACCATGACAGACGTGTTTGCGACCAAGGAAATGAATCGTTTAGTCGATATAATTGAGTCACCTCTAAAGGATATGGAAATGTTGGTGGTGTCCGACATCAGCGGCAGCGGTATACTCCAAATTGGTCCACAATATCATTTCACCATGGAACCGCAAACCACCATTGCCGTGCCCTTTGAGGAGGGTCTGCAAATATGGTCGGCCACTCAGTGGATGGATCATACACAGAGTGTGATTGCCAAAATGTTACAGCTCAAAATTAGCGATGTACAGCTGAAAGTGCGACGCTTGGGTGGCGGCTATGGCGCGAAGATTACGCGTGGCAATCAAGTGGCTTGTGCGGCCTCATTGGCTGCTTACAAACTGAATCGTCCAGTGCGCTTTGTCCAGACCATAGAGTCGATGATGAATTGTAATGGCAAACGTTGGGCCTGTCGCTCGGACTATGAGTTTCATGCGAAAGCGAATGGCAAGATTGTTAGCCTGAAGAATTCATTCTGTGAAGATGCGGGCTGTACGCTGAATGAGAATCCGGTTACGGCCCATTCCTCTATGACTATGGGCAGTAATTGCTATCAATTGAATGAAAGCAATTTCACATTCGATGCTCAAGCGGCGCTGACAGATGCTCCCAGTTCGGCCTGGTGCAGGGCGCCAGGTTCAGTGGAAGGTAAAAATAAATTTTATTTCTGAACTTCAATGACTTATCAAATGTATTTACAGGCATTGCCATGCTGGAAAACGTAATGGAACACATTGCCTTTGAGGCCAATATCGACCCGGCTGATGTACGCCTTGCTAATTTCAAGCCGGGCAATAAGATGCTAGAGTTACTCCCACGTTTTATCAAATCCACCGAATACCGCGAGCGTCGCAAGGAAATCGATGATTTCAATGAGAAGAATCGCTGGACGAAACGTGGTCTGGGCCTGGCTGTGATGGAGTATCCCATAGACTATTTTGGTCAGTTTGCAGCCACTGTGGCTATTTATCATGGCGATGGAACAGTGGTCATCTCCCATGGAGGCATTGAAATGGGTCAAGGTAATGCCAGGGATTCATATAAAATTATTTCTTTTAACATTTCCCTTCTCTGCTCAGGCATGAACACCAAGGCTGCCCAAGTGGCCGCCTTTGTGCTGGGCATTCCACTACAAATGATCACAATCGAATCGAGCGACACCATCAATGGGGCCAATTCCATGGTCACCGGAGGCGCTGTGGGCAGTGAAAGTGTTTGCTTTGCCGTGCGCAAGGCCTGCACCACACTCAATGAACGCCTGAAGCCCGTGAAAGATTCGCTCAAGAAAGAAGCCACCTGGCCCGAGATAGTTCAGGCTGCCTGGGCGCGTAATGTCAATACGATTGTCAGTGACCACTACAAGCAGGGCGACTTGCAAGCGTACAGCATCTTCGGTTTGGGTCTAACCGAAGTCGAAGTGGACATACTGACGGGCAGCAATCAAATCAAACGAGTGGACATACTCGAAGATACGGGCGAGAGTCTGAGTCCTTATGTTGACATTGGCCAAATCGAGGGAGCATTTATCATGTGTGTGGGCTATTGGCTGACCGAACAATTGACGTACGATCGTCAGACTGGGCAGTTGATGACGAATCGCACTTGGAATTATAAGCCACCGGGTGCAAAGGATATACCCATTGACTTTAGGATTGAATTGCTGCAGAATAATCCAAACCCTGCGGGCTTTATGCGTTCGAAGGCTACGGGCGAGCCGCCCTGCTGTTTGGCCATCAGTGCGGTATTTGCTATACGGCATGCTCTACAGTCGGCTCGAAAGGATGCGGGCTTGAAGCGTGAATGGTTGCGCCTGGGGGCTCCCACAACGCCGGAGACGATTGTTCTGAATGCGGGCACGGACGTGAAGACATTTTCATTGGAATAGGTGACCCCAGATGTCTTAGGAATTTTATATTTTACTTTGAATTATGGTACTGTCAGCAGTAATTAACTTCGGTGCTTGGCTTGTCTATGAAAAAATACATTTAAAAATGAGGCTGTTTATACGTCCATTAAAAGTTCAGTTGCGTCCACCGACATGAAGTGAAGTGGAACAACCTAACTCTGTCCGTAGACATGGACAAGAATCTCATTTAAGTGAACGTTTAACCAGCCACATCAAACAATCGAAATTAAAGACTGTGTTTTAGTTGTTTTCTCACCAAATTAAACCCTCCCAACCGCAACCGCTCCCCATCATTTCACAATCACTGCGAATAGCACACAATCCTCATCAAAATCGTTTTAATGACCGTTCATTACTTGCATGAAATATCAGTCGACGAAAACACGTTAAAACAAATCAACGGAGTCGAAGTTGAGTTACTTTTCTAGTTAGAAAGTTGCAAAATTTCGTTGTTTTTTTAACAAACATAAACCTGCTGTTAATCATGCCAAGAAACGAGTGTTTCGAACGCAACAGCAACAGTAGCAGATTCAGCAACAATAGAATCAACGCCAGTTGATCGGCAGAAGCAGTTGGATAAAGTAAAGAATATTTTTTTAAGAAATCAAGTAACAGAAATTGCATTTCAAATAAGAAAACATACAATTTGTACCAGACATTCTGAAACTTTGGCAAAAATGGCCACAACATTCAAAATAAATGGGCTGCCATATACAGGTAAATAGAGTAACGAAGTAACTAACTAACAAGTGTGGCTAAGTCACTAAAACTGTTATAAATCAAATAAGAGCTGACAAGACTTGTCATTGATTTGTCATTGTCACTAAGTGCAACAAAATCCAATTAACCCACATTTTCATAGTAAATTTGTTAAACTTTCCGGCCGATATTACGCTGAACACTTTCATACGCGAACATGCCCAATTGACGGCCACCAAGTTCATGTGCCTGGAGGGAGGCTGTGGCGTTTGCATTTGTGTGATCAAAGGGAAGCATCCAGTGACTGGGGAAATGCGTTCATGGGCTGCCAATTCGGTTAGTATTTCCACTCACCCCCTTCACAGCAATTTTACAATAAATTTTACAATAAATGTCCATGATTCCCTTCAAGTGCCTGACTCTGCTCAACACCTGTGCCAACTGGGAGATCATCACCTCCGAAGGAATTGGCAATAAACGCATTGGCTATCATCCCATACAGAAGCGCTTGGCCAAAATGAATGGCAGCCAGTGTGGCTTCTGTTCGCCTGGCATGGTCATGAATATGTATGGTCTGTTGGAGTCGAAGGGCGGCAAGGTGTCCATGGAGGAAGTGGAGAACTCCTTTGGTGGTAATATATGCCGCTGTACAGGCTATCGTCCCATACTAGATGCCATGAAGTCATTTGCGTCCGATAGTGTCATTGAGGTGCCCAGTGATTGCCACGACATAGAGGATTTGGTGGGAAAAACTTGTCCCAAGACAGGGCAAGTGTGTGGCGGCACTTGTCACAAGCCTCTGACGAAATTGTTGTATGACGATGGCTCTCAATGGCAGTGGCCTAAAAGTCTCACTGAACTCTTTGAGGCATTGGATAAGGTGGTGAATACGGATTACATGCTGGTGGCGGGCAATACTGCCCATGGTGTGTTCCGGCGTTCGTCGGATATAAAGAATTTCATCGATGTGAATGGTGTGGCCGAACTGAAGCAACATTCAATCGAAAATGACAAGCTCACCTTGGGTGCTAATCTCTGTCTTAGTGATGCTATGGTGATTTTCCTTCAAGCTGCAAAGAAGCCCGGCTTCGAGTATTGCCAACAGTTGTGGCAGCATTTTGATTTGATTGCCAATGTTCCGGTGAGAAATGTGAGTATTAATTGCCTATGATCTATAGATGATTCCGTGCAGATTTATGTACTCAGAAAAAAAATCTAGTACAATCGTTCTTATTTCAAATATCACTTCGGCTTCATCAAAAAAAGTCCGAATTTAGAGCATTTTTAAGTTTATTGATTTCAAGATTACTCTACATTCGACATTCCTAACCAGTTGCGCACATCCACAGTGTAGACTACTTACTATACACTTTCATTTAATATCAACAATAAACTTGATTGTTTAGCAGCAAAACACAATCATGGTGATGCATATTTTGCCAGCTGTTAAGTATTTGTTTTCAAATAATTTTATTTACATTTTATAATTAGTTAACTCGTAAATTTTTTAAAATTTAATTTGAAGTTTCAGTTATTTTTTTGGCTTATTTTGGGCTATGATATTAACATTAAAGTGAATCATACCTCTACACGGAGAGAAATGTTGGCTCATGATTTACGATTATGGAGTCCATAAAATTATTGTTACTTAATTACTAACTACAATCATTAATTGTGAATATTAGTCACAAATTATGCAAATTCGTACATAAACTATGCATATGGATTGTGAATACATTATGATAAGGGTTTATGAATTTCGTGATTTATTTTATTATTCTTGAAGAATAATTGATGATTTACTAGGTCATGAAACTGCACGTGTTATCATGAATTATGAGTAACTGGGTTGATTGTCATGAATTGCTGAGCAATATACAATACATTTAGACGCTTTTACAATAATGCCAGGGTAGCCGAATCGGTTAGGCGTCCGGACTGGAGAGGATGATGTCGGTTCGAATTCCGGGAAAACTGAATTTGTGAAAAAGTTATTACAAATTATTCTAAGCAAGTTGGCAAATAAAAAAGTAAAATTAAAAAAATAATTAATTAAAAAATTAGCAAATAAAAAAAATTTTAATTTATTTAATTGGAAATATGCTCTCAAATTATTATTACGAATGATTTATTTATTCTCACTTAAGCCTAAAATTATGAATTTTTAATCATAATTTATGATTTCTGTTTACACAATTTATTCCATCTGGTCATTGATTATGTCAAAAGGGAAAATAATAATTCATGTTTAAGTGGAACAAATCACGCAAACACAAATCACAAACCATGATTTTCACTTCTAATTAATGGATTATTGACTTCTAATTAATGGATCAATATCGTGACTAATTTTTACTTAATTGATTCCTATAACGCATGATTTCAGCAAGCATTTTCCTCCCTGTATGTATTTTAGTTTTATGCAACAATAACTTTACTTCCAGACTGGCACATTGGCTGGGAATATTTCAATAAAAAAATCGCATCCCAGATTTCAATCCGATGTCTACTTAAGTTTCGAAGCTCTAAACGTTCAAGTGGTGGTCAATGAAAATGCCACTGCCCAGAAGAAAATTCCCCTATTCGATTACCTTCAGATGACTGCGAATAAAATGGTCATCACAGCATTTGAATTGAGGGCCTATCCAAAGGACCAGTTCATCTACAAATCCTACAAGGTTAGTGACCAATTGAAGGAACACAATTAAAATTTAGCTATCAACTAAAAAGTTTCCTTCCAGATTATGCCACGCGCTCAAAATGCCCATGCATTTGTGAATGCGGCCTTTCTGGTCGAGTTGGACCAAGCTAGCGGGAAAGTGGATTCTGCACGCATATGTTTTGGCGGCATCAGGCCCAATTTCGCGCGGGTCACTTCAATTGAGTCCATGCTGATAGGTCAAAACTTATACGACAAGGAGACTGTGGCTAAAATCTTCAGCGAATTGCCCGCAATTATCCAACCAGACGCTGTATTGCCAGACGCTTTGCCGGAATATCGCATTAAGTTAGCCTGTGGTCTGCTGTACAAGTTCCTACTGAGCACTGCACCAGTGGGAAGAGTTAAAGAGGAGCTTAAGAGTGGAGGAGAAATTCTGAAGAGGACTCTGTCATCGGGCCTGCAAAGCTTCGAGACTCTTGATAAGAATTTTCCGGTTAGCCAGCCTGTGGAGAAGTTAGAGGGCAGGTTTCATGTTTTATATTTCCCTTTAGTTTACGGTTAATTGAATAAAATATTTCTCTATACACACAGCCTTGATCCAATGCTCCGGCGAGGCCACCTATATGAATGACACCCTCACCCATGCCAATGCGGTCTACTGTGCTTTTGTGGGCGCCAAAAAAGTGGGCGCCACAATTGAACAGATCGATGCTTCCGGCGCCTTGAAGGAACCCGGAGTAATTGCTTTCTATTCGGCCAAAGATATTCCGGGAGACAATACCTTCTGTGGCACTGATTTCACATACGTTGTGGAAGAAATATTTTGTTCGAGTGTCGTTGAGTATTTCAATCAACCTCTGGGTCTTGTGGTGGGCCTAACCAGCGATATAGCCCATCGCGCTGCTTCGAAGGTGAAAGTCATTTATTCGAAAGGAGCCGTTGAAGTGTTGCCCACTATGGCAGATGTGTTAGAAGCGAAGGGCGTTGAGCATCGTGTGGTTAGTATGGTTGAGTCTCCCCTAAAAGAGGTTGAATTCTCTGGTGCTCCCGACATCAAGGGAAAGGGCATTTTCGAAGTTGGCCTCCAATACCATTTCACCATGGAACCGCAAACTACTATTGCCGTGCCGTTTGAGGAGGGTCTGCAAATATGGTCCGCCACTCAATGGATGGATCATACACAGAGTGTAATTGCAAAAATGTTGAATTTACCTGTTAATGCCGTACAGTTGAGAGTGCGCCGCTTGGGTGGCGGCTATGGTGCCAAGATAACGCGTGGCAATCATGTGGCTTGTGCGGCCGCTCTGGCTGCCCATAAGCTGAATCGTCCGGTGCGCTTTGTCCAGACCATTGAGTCAATGATGAATTGCAATGGCAAACGTTGGGCCTGCAAGTCGGACTATGAATTTCATGCCAAGTCGGATGGTAAAATTGTGGGTCTGAGGAATTCGTTCTGGGAAGATGCGGGCTGCACTTTGAATGAGAATCCCATACCCGAACTTGCACTTGAAACGGTTAAGAATTGTTATGAGTTTACGGCAAACAATTTCAAAGTGGATGCTAAGGCCGTGCTGACGGATGCATCCAGCAACACTTGGTGTAGGGCACCGGGAACCACGGAAGGTGATACTTACTTTTGGAAGTGTTTTTTTAATTTAATTCAATTTATTTTCTTCTACTTTCCTCTTAAGGCATTTCCATGATTGAGAACACAATCGAGCATATTGCCTTTGAGGCCAACCTTGATCCGGCCGATGTTCGCCTTGTTAACATCTTACCGGGAAATAAGATGGCACAATTGCTGCCACGCTTCCTCAAGTCCACAGAGTATCGTCAGCGCCACAAGGAAATCCATGAATTCAATGAAAAGAATCGTTGGATCAAACGTGGTCTGGGCCTGGCTGTATCGGAATATCCCATATTCTATATAGGCCAGTTCCCGGCCACAGTGGCCATCTATCATGCCGATGGCAGCGTTGTTGTCACCCACGGAGGCATTGAAATGGGCCAAGGTATTATACCCCAAGAACTGTAGAAGAATCACTTTTTTTCACAAAACTTCTTTATTATTCAGGCATGAACACGAAAGTGGCTCAGGTGGCCGCATTCATTCTAGGCATTCCGCTCGACAAGATCAAAATCGAAACGAGCGACACGATCAATGGCGCCAATTGCATGTTCAGTGCGGCCTCAATTAGCACAGAAAGTGTTTGCTTTGCAGTGCGCAAAGCATGCAACACGCTGAACGAACGCCTCAAGCCAATTAAAGATTCGTTGAAAAAAGATGCCTCGTGGGGGGAGATTGTCCGAACGGCATTCACACGTCAAATCAATATGATTGCCAGCGATCAGTACAAACGCGGTGATATGCAGCCGTACTCAATGCATGGTTGCGGTCTAACGGAAATCGAAGTGGACATTCTCACAGGCAACAATCAGATCAGGCGTGTGGACATACTCGAAGATACGGGCGAAAGCTTGAGTCCCTACATTGACATAGGTCAGGTGGAGGGTGCCTTTGTAATGAGCCTGGGCTATTGGCTGACTGAGCAATTGGTGTACGATCGCCAGACAGGCGAACTCTTAACAAATCGCACATGGAATTATAAGCCGCCGGGCGCAAAGGACATACCCATAGACTTCCGTATTGAATTGCTGCAAAAGAATCCAAATCCCACAGGCTTTATGCGATCCAAGGCTATTGGTGAGCCTCCGTGTTGCTTGGCAGTCGGTGCAGTATTTGCCATACAACATGCGATACAGTCGGCACGAAAGGATGCGGGCTTGAAACGTGAATGGGTGCGTCTGGGTGCCCCAACTACGCCAGAGACAATTGTTTTGAATGCGGGCAGTGATGTGAAGACATTTTCATTGGACCAAAAGGAGGAGGAGCAGAACTGCCGCTTGCAATGAGGGAGTGGGAAATTTTTTTGGATTGTTACTATTAACTGTTAACTTTTGGTGCTTGGTTGAATTAAAATTCTTACAAAAAGTAAATGCTTTGCGCAATTATTCATAACAAATGGGAGAAGCTTTTAGCAAACTATGTCGTTAGTATAGTGAAAACTTTGTACTAACAAGTTCATATCACTTAAGCAGTCAATTGAACTATTTCAGTGGCCTAACAAATTGATTTCAGCGTTAGCTATAAATAATAAATACACACAATATTACAAAAATAAACACACTCAAACGTTGTATCAAATACTCGCCCTGACGGTGCTTAAATTATTATTTTTTTGTTTTGTTTAGAATAGCGAACATAAAGGAATAAACAAAATTCGAGATAGCCGACTGATAGCGCCTATACATGCATGAGATGAGTGGTGTCACGACTAATATTTTATTGTTGTTACAACATTGTTGTTGTTGTTATTGTACGACTTGGCAAACAGCAAACAGCCATGTCTATGATTAGTCGAGTTAAGTTGAGACTCGAATTGTTTTGTTATCTTTGGCGGCATAAATAAATACTCAACCCGAAGCTCTCCATGCGATGCGTTCTATGTTCGCTCATATTCGCCAAATAATAGTGTTTCCAAACAAATATCTTCCGGACAACTATAAAGTGTGTAGGTTTCGGTTTCGGTTTCGGTTAATACTACTCTCACCGCCTTAGAACTGTAGAGCTTTTTTAATTGGAATTTCTACAAGTGAAATATATTTTTCCGTCAAACGCTGAAAGCGTACATTCTGCTGGAGCTGGTTAAGCGATTCGGACGTTTTGTGAACGGTGGGCTAACACGCAACTATACGGCGAATAAAACAAAAGAAATTACTACAACAAGTTATATAATAAACAAGTCATCATTGTGGAATACAGGGTGTGCGCATACAATGGCAACTAAGTTCAGTATAAATGCCAAGCCATATACGGGTGAGTTAACTCTAATGACCTCATTCGCCTTGAGAATGACTAGCCAATTTTAATTTTGGTTTGCGTTTTTTTCTTCTTTTTTCTTTACTACGCAGTTAATTTGGCCAATTTGCCCGCCGACATAACCTTGAACACGTTCATACGCGAACATGCCGGTCTGCCGGCCACCAAGTTTATGTGCCAGGAGGGCGGTTGCGGTGTGTGCGTTTGTGTGGTGACCGGTAAACATCCAGCCACTGGGGAAGTGCGCACCTGGGCTGTCAATTCGGTAGCTATAAACAAGCAAACGTAGTAGGCGAAGGAAAATCAATAGTCATAGTAACATTCTGTATTCCAGTGCCTTACCCTACTCAACACTTGCACTGACTTGGAAATTACCACTTCGGAGGGTATTGGTGACAAGCGCAATGGCTATCATCCCATACAGAAGCGCCTGGCCAAAATGAATGGCACCCAGTGTGGCTATTGTTCGCCCGGCTTTGTGATGAACATGTACGGCTTGCTGGAGTCGAAGGGTGGCAAAGTGACCATGGAGGAAGTGGAGAATTCTTTTGGTGGCAATATCTGTCGCTGTACGGGCTATCGGCCCATACTGGATGCCATGAAATCCTTTGCGGTGGACAGTAATATTGAAATACCCGAAGAATGCCGGGACATTGAGGATTTGGGCACGAAGACTTGCCCCAAGACTGGTGATCGTTGCAGTGGCTCTTGCAATGGTGTGACAAAGCGCCAGCCGCTCACCTATGAGGATGGCAGTCAGTGGTTCTGGCCCAAGTCATTGGCGGAAGTGTTCAGTGCATTCGGTCAATTGAAAAATGACAATTACATGTTGGTGGCCGGCAATACCGCTCACGGTGTCTATCGGCGTTCGGTTGATATCAAAAGTTTCATTGATGTGTCGGCTGTGCCTTTGCTAAGTCAGTATAGCATTAATGCTGACTCACTGGTGCTGGGCGCAAATTTAAGCCTCACCGAGGCTATGAATGTTTTTGAAGAGGTTGCTAAGAAGCCAGGATTTGAGTACTGTCAGCAGTTGTGGAATCATTTCGATTTAATTGCAAATGTTCCAGTGCGCAATGTAAGTGTTCCATCACAAGGTGAAAATGCGCTTATCACTTGAATTGTTTTTTTTTGTTGGTACCAGTGATAAGATTGTATTACTTACTCTTATATAATACTCGATCGCTCTCAAGTATACGTGTTGGTTTTCTACTTGCAATATTTTGCCTGGTCATTCGATAAACTGTTGTTATAATTTCACAACACATCTTGAGTGGTGAATTAATTGTCAATTAACATATGGGCGCTACACTCGGCCTAGTTAACATGTGATTTCTATTTTTTATATTCCAGAGTGGAACCTTGGCGGGCAATTTGGCCATCAAACATCAGAATAATGAGTTCCCCTCCGATGTCTATATTGTATTTAAGGCCTTGGACGTACAAGTGGTCATCCATGAGAGTGAAATTGCTCAGAAAACTATTTCACTGGAGGACTACTTGAAAACGCCCATGACCAAGAAGGTGATCAGCAGTTTCGTTTTGAAGACCTATCCGCGTGAGAAGTACATTTTCGATTCGTACAAGGTAAGATAAAGGAGTGCCGAACGCAGTTAGAATGATAACGAGGAAAGGGAAATGCGAAGAAAGAAATACATTTAATGCGAAGAGACAATGAAAAGACAACAACGCCATCTGTTGGTAACTTTTGCTCTCGATACTCATTACTGTACTACGTGTGTTCGGCCCTTAATACGTTTTAAAAAGTCAATGAAAAATCTTATATTCTTAACTAAATTTCCAGATTATGCCACGTGCCCAAAATGCCCACGCCTATGTAAATGCCGCTTTCCTCTTCGAAGTCGAGAAGCCCAGCAATAAGGTTAATTCGGCACGCATTTGCTTTGGCGGCATCAATGCTGAGTTCACACATGCCCACGATATCGAAAGGGCTCTAATTGGCAAGAATCTTTTCGACCAGGCTGCAATCGCCCAAGCTCTCAAGGGCTTGGAGAGCCAACTTAGTCCCGATGTTGTGCTGCCCGATCCTTCGCCCGAGTATCGCAAGAAACTCGCCTATGGTCTTTTCTACAAATTTCTGTTGAGTCATGCGCCCGCCAGCTCGGTGGCCAGTCGACTTGTGAGTGGTGGTGAAATACTGAAACGGCCCGTATCAAGTGGCAAACAAACTTTCGATACTGTCGAAATGAACTATCCAATAACGCAACCCACTGAGAAGCATGAAGGTCTCATACAGACTTCGGGTGAGGCCACATATGCCAATGATTTGCCCGTGCAACCGCATCAAGTTTGGGTGGCCTTTGTGACTGCTAAGAAGGTGGGCGCCACGGTAACCAATGTTGACCCTTCGGAAGCTCTGAAGTTGCCCGGTGTGGTGGCTTATCTGACCGCTAAGGATATTCCCGGCAAAAATACCGTCACCACGGCCACTGATGCATTCTTCTTTCCCAGCGATGAGGAACTGTTTCTCACTGGCACCGTGAAGTTCTACAATCAGCCAATTGGCTTGATTGTGGCCGAGTCCAATGCCTTGGCTAATCGTGCCGCTGAACTTGTTACGTTGACTTATTCGGGCGGCAGCTCGGAGGTATTGCCCACACTGACCGATGTACTGAATAGTGCATGCTCCGATCGGATGGATCATGTTGTCAAGTCTTTGATCAAGGAATTGAAAATCACCGAAGAATTCGATTTTAAGGGTTCAGGCAAATTGGACATGGGCCTGCAGTATCACTACTACATGGAACCGCAAACCACTGTGGTAGTTCCCTTCGAGGGGGGCCTGCAAGTGCACTCGGCCACTCAGTGGATGGATTTAGTTCAGATTGTCGTGGCCAATTTGCTGAACATGAAGAACAACGAGGTTCAGTTGAAAGTGCGCCGTCTGGGTGGAGGCTATGGCGGCAAGGCTACGCGTCCCAATATAATTGCCTGTGCGGCCGCATTGGCTGCCTACAAATTGAATCGTCCGGTGCGTTTCGTACAGACCCTTGAGTCGATGATGAATACGCTGGGCAAGCGTTGGGCCTGTCATGTGGATTACGATTTCAATGTAAAGAAAAACGGAAAGATTGTGGGCATTGAGAGTTCTTTCTACGAAGATGCGGGCTACCTAAACAACGAATCGCCCATCGGACACACTGTGATGCTGTCCAAGAATTGCTATGAGTTCAGTGACAATTACAAATTGGACGGCTACTTGGTGCTAACCGATTCCCCGACCAATACACCCTGTCGCGCTCCTGGCTCTGTTGAGGGTATTGCCATTATGGAAAACATTATCGAACATGTGGCATTCGAAGCGGGCTTGGATCCACTCGTTGTGCGTATGGCCAACTTGATACCGGGCCATAAGATGGGTCAAATGCTGCCGCGCTTTGTGGAGTCTACACTGTACAAGCAACGCCGGGCCGATGTGGAGGCATTCAATAAGGAGAATCGCTGGCGCAAGAAGGGTCTAGGCATGGCCATCATGGAATACCATATTGGTTACTTTGGACAGTATCCGGCCACAGTGGCCGTTTACCGGGGCGACGGTACCGTGGTCATCTCGCACGGTGGAGTTGAAATGGGCCAAGGTATGAACACTAAGTTGGCCCAGGTTGTGTCCTATCATTTGGGCATTCCACTGGATATGGTGCGAATTGAGGGCAGCGATACGGTGAATGGAGCCAATGCAATGGTCACTGGCGGTGCTGTGGGCAGTGAGACGTTGTGCTTCGTAAGTAGAGGGAATTGAGGAAATTTTACTCAAAATTTAATTACTTCTGCTTTTCGCTTATAGGCCGTACGCAAGTGCTGCAATACATTGAATGAACGCTTGAAGCCCGTCAAGGAGGAAATGAAGGACTCCAATTGGCAGCAGCTCATCGAAGAGGCCTACAACCGTAAGATTCTCTTGATTGCCAGTGATGACTGCAAACAGGGTGATATGGTGCCGTACACGGTGTGTGGTTTGTCACTCACCGAAGTCGAGGTGGACATTCTCACCGGCAACTATTTGATAAATCGCGTGGACTTACTGGAAGACACGGGCGAGAGTTTGAATCCGAATGTGGATATTGGCCAGATTGAGGGTGCCTTCATGATGGGTTTGGGCTATTGGACGTCCGAGCTGTTCGTGGTGGATAAGGCCACGGGCGAGTTGAAGACAAACCGCACGTGGAACTACAAGCCGCCCGGCGCCAAGGACATACCAATTGATTTCCGCATTGAGATGTTGCCGCAAAGTGCCAACACGGGCGGTTTTATGCGATCAAAGGGTGAGTGGCAAGAATTTCGAAAAAAAACAATCAAATTTTTATTAAATTTTGTGTTTTTAAAAATAGCTACTGGTGAACCTGCTATTTGTCTCGCCATCGGGGTGGTCTTTGCCCTTCAACACGCTCTACAGTCTGCGCGCAACGATGCGGGCTTGAAGAAGTCATGGGTTACGCTCAGCGCCCCCATGACCCCGGAGCATATTGTTCTGAATGCGGGCACTAATGTTGATATGCTGAAGCTGCAATAAGTTCCAAGCAGAGCTTGTGATTTTAACCATTCCAGTTTTTTTTATATTTTATATTATTTTGTATTACATACACAATTGCACATACATATGTATACGTATATATTTACTATTTTAATAAATATTCAACTTTTTCCACCGAAAATAATCCGCCAATTTTGCATTGAACAAGTCCGCCCCCGCTCAACAGATTTCACATTAATGGGCTAGACAATGTTGTCGCTGTCATTGTTGTCATCGTCACTGTTATCATGTAATTACCAACATTTCAGGTGTCTGTCCGCTCTTCTGTCTGTCTAAGCGTCTGAATTGCCAGCGATTAAAAATCTCATTTAAATACAATTTCGTTGTACGCCATTGTCTGGCTACAAAATTAAAGTTTTTCTCTTAATTTTTTCGTCTACATTTTGGTCTGTTTCGGACATGGTATCTAGAAACAACCCAAAAAAAAGAAGCACTAAATGAAAAAATCGTTTTAAGTGTCAGCGAATGTCACTTGATGCTTTGACATCACAATAAACGTTACTGTTAGCACCAAATTGCGAACAAAACGGAATAAGAACGCCTGGACAATTTCTTTCTTTATTATTTGGGGAAACAAAAGAAAATTAAAGATGGGAATGGTCCCATAAAAATTAACCTTTGCAGCGGGTTTTGCTTTTACAACTTTGATATCAAAAGAATTAAGTTACATTTTTAGTGTGGTGGAAAAAAATACCGAAACATATGGATGGTAAAAATATTTGTTTAATTATTGTAGCGCTTGTTGCAAGTACAGGATAGGACGCAACAATTACAAAACATGTTGTACATTATATTATCCCTACGGGAAAAAGAACCGGTCCGGGACAGTCTCGTGACAGGTCCCTTTTGGACAGGGATCGGTCCCAAAAATGTCACCTTTATATGAAAGCAACCGGTCACTTTAACGTTGCGTTGTCATAGGAGGGGGTAATTTGCCACCATATACACACTTGGCGACTGTCGCAGGACTTTCCTGTGAGACTGCACTGGGGGCCAATTTCACCTTATTTGAATGCATTAATTGGTTGTGTTTTGGTTGCAATCGTAATCATGTCAAAACGTATTGCTTATTTTTTTATTTGTTTGCAATTTGCAACCAAAACACGACTATTGATTTCGATTGTATTATCTGAAATAAAAATTTTTACAAAAATATGAAATTGTTAAAATTTAAAACTGTAAAAAAGAAAAAAAAAAATTTTTAAGTAAAAATTACAAAATAAAAAATTTTAAATCTGTAATAAAAAGGAAAAAACTGGTAAAAATTTAAAAAAAGTAATAAAAGAAAATCCGAAAAACTAAAAAACATTTTTCCATAATGTAAAATTGTAAAAAAACAAATATAAAAACCATTCTCAACCAAATATATTTATATACCCTGCTATGCACTTCTCTCTTTGACCACACTGAATTCTTTGCTTTTCAATGTATGTACTTCATACATGAATTTAAGCAGATATTCAGTTTTTATATTTTTGTATCATAACTTTTTACAATATTTAATGACCGAATTCTAAGAGCGAAATTCAGCTACTAAATGAAAATCACGAACGGCCAACAAAATAAATGGAGTGATATAATTGGAATTCGTTTTTAAAACCGAAAAAAATCGACAGAAACAGTTGAGCTCGGGTCGAACTGCCACCGTTTGCAGACTATTGTGCATGACTCTGTAGAAGTCCTCTTTTCACCGGTCCCAGAACCGGTCTTTTTGGGGTAATTGACTCCAAATTTCCCGTAGGGATGTAATATCATACCAACACATAGCCACACAATAAAAATTATGGCTATAGTCCAATGAACAGGGCCGTAGCCAGGAATTTATTTCGGGGTGGGATCCAAAAAAAAATTTACCGGAAAAATACACAAAAGTAATACTGCCGGCTAACCACAAAAAAATGGGATAACCAACACCAATTTCTTATGTACATTATTGTACAATGATTTAAAACAATTTTCCATCAAAATATCTTTCTCAACAGGTGATCAGTTAATATAAATTTTTCTAATAGTTACATTTTTAAGATTATTTTACCAAATTTAAGATGGGTAATTCCATATCGAATCAATCTACCTCTCCGATTTTATAGAATTTTGGAAGGTACACTGAGAAAAAAATCAAAACGTTCCGAACCGTTGTCAATTTCCAGCCAAAACTGAATGTTCTGATTTTGACAACAAAAACGTTTCAATTTTTTTGAAACTGCCCATTAATGAATTAAAACGGCACATTGATGAATTGAGACGCAAATGTTGCTGAAATTTTTTGTTTTGCGACTGAAATGTTTATGATTTCATGAATTGAAAATACAAAAAAGGTTGTTGAAAAGGCCTATTTCTAGAATTACCTAAAAAAAATTGTAATTTCAAATTAAATTTAATTTTGTTTTTTTTTACTCTAAATTATTTCTTTAAACAAATTTATTTGTTGATATTTCATTGTTCTATTTTATTTACGAAATAAAGAAATGGTTTCAATTTTTGTTTACTTACCGAGATTTGAACCCTGGCTATTCGGATTCATAGACGCTCCCTTCAGCACGCTTGCCTACCGCTGTGTGTATTTTGCAATGTTTGAACTGGATACATATACTATGAAACTGCTTGGTTAGGATTGGAAACGGTCTCAGTTCTGAAATATAACTGAAAACAGTTTTATTTTTTGGGATAGTGGGTTCGAATCTCAGTCGGAGCAATTTCCTTTCTAACACATTAATTTTTGTATTATTTTTTTTTGATGGGTCGCTGGTCACGATCCTGGGGTTTGTTTTGCTCTGCTAACTGCAGATTTCTTGAAATCGACGTTCAGTAAAAATCGGCAAGTGCAGATCGTTTTTTTTTTTGCCCAAATATATAAAAAAGAATCGAAAAAATATTTGGTTTGACTGAGATTCGAACCCACGCTCCAGTAACTCATACAATCTTCAAAAAGTGAAACGTTTTCGGTTGTGTTTTAGAACGGTGCGGTGTTGAATTTTTCGTAACGATAGCCGTTTCAAATCATAACCATGCAGTTCTGATTTTTGTTTCCCTCTGTGTAGATAAATAACAGATGAAGCCACGATTCCAAGCATTTTTTTGTTCAGAATCAAAAATTCTTCGCAATTACACTCTCCGAGTATCCCTAAAATATATGAGTTTAAATTACACTCAGAAAACTACACATCCCAAAAACAAAGAAAAAGTTTCCTCAAAAAAATTTCTCTTGTTTGAATAAATTTTCCTTGAAATGAGTAAAAATTTTCTCATTACTTGCAACCATGGTGATCAATTTGAAGATACCTTTTTCTTCAATGTTGGGAAATTTGAAATTATCTGTCGCCGCGCAAAACATTTCAAAATTTCAAAATGAGTGAGGAAACGAATTCTGAAGTGGTTTATACTTTAATAAACATATTAATGTATACAAAAACTAACAAATAAAAGTATGTCATACAAATAAAAATGTATGACATATATAATATATAATATTATGGACCTAGTACATTTTAGTAGTATACTACTATAGTAGTAGAATTAGTAGTAGTAGTAAAATTAGTAGTAGTACTAGTAATTCTTGTATGAAAAAACAATGGTTTTAATAAAAAAAAACATTTCAAAATTGAAGAAATATTTCCTAAATTTATGGAAAAATTTCTTTCTTTCAGCGAATATTTTCTTTAAAACAAAGGCAAACATTTTCCGAATTTTCCGAAAATTAGAGAAAAATTTCCTAAAATTGTAGAAAAATTTCTTCCTTTCATAGATTTTTTCTCTAAAACAAAGAAAAAAGTTTCCTTATATTAAAGAAATTTCTTCACTCAAATGATGAAAATTTTCTATGGCGAAAAATCAATCCCATTTTGATAGCCCTTTTTCCTCAATCGAGGTAAGTATTTCTCTGGGTGTATTAAGATTTCACGATGCATACTTATTGTATGCATTTTAATTCTGAACTAAAATATAATCTTCCAATCGTTGCTCCATTTTAAATTAAAAAACTAAAAAATTCGAAAATGGAGAAAAAGTGTATTGTTATTTACCTACCTTCCAAATTTTTTTCAAAAATTGGTTTCGATTTGACACGGAATTGCCTTATAAGATTTTCCGTTCAGGTCGATATGGAATAACTTATCGGGAAATCAAGCTATACAAATGCGATACCTACACTTTAACAATCCATGTTCTTAGGAGCTAGTGCTTGTTTAATGCTATAATGAATAAAAAAAAGTTTGAAGCATTTAGTAGCTTATTTGTAGGAACTTAAAAAATTTAATTTATTTTGGTAATTGTTTCTCATGCTTTTTCATAATGTTATGATGGCCAATTGTCTCCACTTTTTGTTTGCAGCAAACAACTTGATTAGATTTTTTGCATTTTTTGAAAACAAAAGCGCTTAAAAAGTTCTTCTTATCGTAGTTCTTCTGGTTCGAGCCGCTGGGAAAATATATCAAAATATATTTTGTATTTTTCTCCATGTATTTTTTTATGGTCAACCAGTTCGGGGCGGGGTTCGGACCCATACATCCCCCCCTTAATACGGCCTTACCAATGAATATCCACTTGGAGTTGAAAAGTTTTGAGTTTTAAATGGAAATAAATCCCGATTTATGTTTCAAATTATCCTAGAGATTTTTTATATGTTCCCAAATATATTTGTGAACAATTTGCACAGGATACATGTGTTCAGGCGTTAGAGTCGTGGATTCATAGAGTCTACAGTTATCGCTGTCCAGAGTATCTGAGTATCCTCTCCCGAAGAATACAGTGACCAGTTATAGAACGGGATCAGATTTTTTGAGCCTGAGTAATTTCTTCGTTATACTTCTGGCTGACGATATCGTAGTCTGACTTCTGATTGAAGGTCTTTAAATAATTTTTTCCAAAATTGGAATGGGTACACATAATGATTTAGTGGCGGCCGTGGTGCAGTGGCTAAGACCTCTGCTTCACGATCGGAAAGTATCGGGTTCGACTCCCACCTGGGGCAAGGCAGAAATTTGTTTTTCTGTGTAGACCGCCACTCTCTCGCCAAGTTCTGGCAATCTTGCGAGAGTAAATCTTGCCATGAAAAAGCTTCTTCTTTGGGAGTGCCGCCGTTCGGAGCCGGCAATAAACTGTAGGTCCACAATTATCATATCCACTTGCCCATGATAATTGCATTAAGAAGCTCGGCCAAAATCCCTCGAGGGTCGTAGCGCCAATATATGTAAGTATGACACTTAATGATTGCTAAAATGATGCAAAAAATAATCACAATATTTTATTTAAAAGTCGATATTCATGGATTGTGATCAGTGCTCACAATTTTAACGCTTATTTCGAGCACCGCCATTCACTCATTCTCGAAGTTGAAGACAATATCTGGACCAGCCTCTGTGATGGTCTGTAATGGAGCAGTTAATATCGATGTAGTTTCCTTTTTTTTGGCAAATATATTTCAGTATATTTACCTTATCTTGAAAAATACTTAAACAATTTGGATGCCGTTTCTTGTATTTGATTGGAAATGATGTCGGAAACGAAATGGGATGAAGTGGAAATGGAAATTGAAACGTTCGATAAACAATCGAAAAGCTATTGATAAAATATCGAAAAATTCTCGATAAATTACTGGAAAAATATCGAAAAATTATCAATAAAATCTCCATAAAATTTCGCTAAAATACCGAAAAGAGTATTTTAGCTTCGATCATCTCTTACTTATATAAAATTCTTTGTGAGTTTGTATGTATGTTTGTTCCCTTATAACTCAAGAAATACTTGACCGATTTTAATGAAACATATACCAAAATGTAGGTAATTTCATTGATCTCATCATAGGCTATATGCCATTAAATTGGGCGTTCGACGTGGGCGTGGCAAATATTATTCTAAAATGCTATAATTCATGCAGTGTTTAAACGATTTTGCTAAATTTTATATATGTGGTTTTGGGTAATGAATTGGTAATATGTTGATTCTGAAAATTTGCAGTCCGCCCACTACCACGCCCTAAATTTTTAAAAGCTCTGTAACTCGGGTCCTATTCAAGGGATTTCGCTGAAATTTTGGATTTGGTGCGGAGAGGTGAAAGGGCAGTGGTATGACTATTGAAATTTAAGATCCGCCCACTACCACGCCCTAAAATTTTTAAAGCTCTGTAACTCGGGTGTGTTCAAGGGATTTCGCTGAAATTTTGGATTTGGTGCTGGGAGGTGAATGTGCAGAGGGATGACTTTCAAAATCTATTTTTATTTCAGTTGTTTAAATAATACATATAACATTTCTACGTTAACATGAAATAACAAAATTATTGCGAGCGAAGCTGTGGGTATAAGCTAGTACATAAGATAATTCTCTTATTAGTTTTTTGACAAAACTGTTCATATTATGGCAATTATATAAGAGAGAATTGTATATTTGGATGGCATTTAATGCATTTTAATTTAAACTAATAGTAAGTAAAAATGTAATTATAAAACTTTCGATATGAGTCATTTACATAATTTTCGAAAATCAATTCTCAATTCGTCATGGCAAAAATTTAATGTTCACAATCTCTTTTTCCTCATCATCGCTAGAACAAAAGTGTCATGTTGCATATAAAAATCGCTGGCATTTACATCATGAACAAGCCACATAAAATGAAAACGCCCCACTACGCCTCACGGTGGTGGGCGTCAGGCGACTTAAGTGCAAGTCACAAATTTCAGCAATACGTCAACACTTTCAGGTCATCATTAAAGCAACATTAAATTGTGCTTAATATATTCCCTTGTGGAGGAACAAAGATTTCAGAGGCGTGTGTGAGGCATAAACTATAATTTTGTGAGACTTTTTTTCAGCTGTGATCGTAAATTGCAAGACATTTTTCCAATTAAAAAAATATATTTTTTATGAATAAGCCGTGCACATTTGGTAATTGCAAACAACTCTTTGGCGAATATTCCACAATATTTAAACCAAGAAATTCCTCTAACACATTCCACTTGTGATTTGAATTGGCGATCAAGGCTCCAGTACAATTCAACTGCCGCATTTGCTGCACCTTAATTTAACTTTAAATGTAGGCTCTGCTTTTAATATGAAACAACACACTCACAGTACAAATGCCGCACATATTTTGCATCTTGCATACCCTAAACACAAAAAACTAAAAAATAATTGAGTCAAAAGTATAAAAGATAATTGGTCGCTGGCGAAAAATGTTTCACAAAAAAGTTTAACCCTAAGCTAAGGCAAACTTTAAAATAGTTATGTAGTCAGTGCAGTTTATGCTGCATGCTGCATTCACTGTCTGTCGGTGTGTTGTGTGTATGTTAACAAGATACAAATTTGCTTTACAGATTCCCACAGGAATTTCGTGTTGGACTGACGCAAGTATTTACTGCATGCACAGTTGAGTAAAACGTTTAAAACTCCTGTTGTTGTTGTTGTTGCTGTTGTTTATGCTGCTTTGCATATTATTGAAGTGTGCGAAAGTGTCTGCAGCAGTAACAAAATTACTACAACAAAAGCACATGATCGCATGTTGCAAGCAAGCAATTTGCCAAACATGCAGTACTGCAACTTCTAATGAATTAGTCCCTTGGCAGGTGAGAGCGCGGGTGAATGTCATTTCACTTATCTCTAACAAAGGAATGAATGAAAATTGTATATAAAATACAATTTGTATATACATTTGTGATGTTAAGGACAGAATTGCTGGATAAAACATAAGAGTTTTTACTGAAATTTTATTTAAAATAAATAAAAAATTTTTTTAATGAGTCTTCTTCAACTGTACACCATCAGACCACCCGTGAGTTAATGCCACGTGCATGACAAGCGTGTGCCGCTTCAGCAAAGATGCCTTATCAATTACCGATATATCCTAGTTGACAATGCAGCACAGCAACCATAAATTATACTTACGAAACAAATAAAAGAAAATGTTTTAACCGAAAAAAACTGTTTCAGTAAATTGAGAACAATTGAGTGCCCACGGGTCTTTTTGACCACCAGCCGAAATTAAGGTTTGGTAAAATGCACCCTTAAGTGTGGAGGAAGCCACCGAAATTGTTAACACCTCAGCACACTTGCACCCCCGCGAGTCTTAATTATTTTCCAACACCATTTTCAATTTGAATTTGAATGTGAATGTGAATGGCGTATGAATTTAACGCATCGTGAAGCGTTAATAGCAAAATTACAATAATCGCAACCAAAAAAAAATTTGAATTCAGGTAGGAAATATTATATGTTTAACAATTTGTTCTATATTCAACCAAGCCTTTAGTTGTGATGATTGTACAACTCCAAAATTTCCACCAATTTTTCCTATGACCAACTCTAAGAAGCATCAGGCCATTCAACATGGCTAATACCATTTGCATTTGGGTAATTTTTATCAAACGAATTAAATGCTCAATGGACACGCGACTTAAGTGGACTCACATCCATACAAGCGAACAGGGACTTTAACCAAAAGGACACTATTCTCGCATTTGCAAGTTAATTATGCCATAAATTACAAGTGATAAATAGAACGAAGATAGTCCAAGTAAATGTGACAACATGAGCATTTTATGGAAATTGTGAAGGGCAATTTTTAAGGTGAGTGAAGAGACGTAGAGCTTCTTTAATTAAAAATGCGTTTATGGCAAGCGGAAATTTTAATTATGATATATGCGAAAAGTGATAAGAAAATATTTGTGATACGAATACGATTACCAGACAAAGGTTTGAGGGTAATTAAAAAAATATATATAAAAATTAAAATAACAAAAAACAATTGAACAAGTGCACTGCCCCAGTTTGTTCCTTTATGGTAGAGGACCAAACTAAACCATAAAATGTTTAGAAAAAAGTATTTATTTTTAGAAGTGCCTGTAAAGCCCCATAGTTTTGGAAAATCGTGGTAGGGTCCTGTGAAAAATTCACAAATTATTTAGGTAAAAATGCGTTTTAGAATCAGAAAAATACCTGCACAAAACCAAAATTATCCATTTTGAGCAGTCGCCTTTCTCCCGGGACCAAAAATGATTTACTTGTCATATAGTCAACTATGCAGCCCTTTTTTGGTGGTAAAAGATCGTTAAAAAAAAACTGCAACTATAAAACCGAATACGCTGCCTCGTTTGGCTTGAACAATCATCACTGGGGCTATGAGAAGGTGTCCAACCGATGTACTCGAGGTTTTATTTGGAATACCACATCTCACACTGGACATCAAGAGGGAGCCGTGTCTAAGTGCCCCAAGAATGTCCGGTCTCAGTGACTACAAGAGCGGAGATTCAAAGGGTCAAGATATTGATGCACTGCCACCTAAAATGGCATTTTAAGAGCACTACAAGGTAACTCTACCTGACAGGATTAGCTGGAGAAAAAATCGAATTGTTTTCAAACCCCGATAGGGTACTGATGGATCCAAGTTAAAAAACGGGGAAACTGGAGTGAAGATATTTTGTCCTAAATTCCAGAAAGCTTTGCCAGCAGGGACGTAACCAGGGGGGGGGGTTGTGTTCGAACCCCCCCGAAGTCGACGAAGTAATAGAAAATTTTATGGAATTGTTATGGAATTTTCAGAATTCAAGAGAAACCTCTGTATCTCCTTGATATTTTATTTTATTAAAAACAATTTGCAAATTGCGATATAAAAAGAAAATCACGATTGACATTTACATCAAAGCGAAACATCTTGTGAAAGTTTATAATTATTCGAAATTTTATGTGAATTAAATGAAAGTGTTTTTAAAATAAAATCAGGAACGTACCCAGGAAGGAATGCGGGGAATAATACAAACAAATTATGAAATTTGACCGGACTGAAGAGAAAATTCAGTATGTATTTTTTAATTGAAAACTTTCGTGTAGCAAAAATGAATTTGATATACTCAATTGGATATCAACTGTCGTTCTCAAATCCAAAAAGACATGTATTTCAATAATATACAGTCGAACTTCCCTACAATGAATTGGCACGGGATCAGGAAATCACTTCATTTTATAGAAGTTCACGGCTGTAGGAAATATCGCCCAATGAAAAATCGCCCAAAAATTTAAAAGGAAAAATCAGCCAAAAAAACAGGAAAAATCGCCCAAAAAACTTAAATGGAAAAATCACCCAAAAATTTGGAAAAATCGCTTAAAATAAAAATTTAAAATTGCTTAAAAATTATAAAGTAAAAATCGCAACAACCTTATGGAAAGAGTTCAGCAACATTGAAACTGTTAAAAACACGACACACATCAATCCAAACTGGCTGTGCGAACAATCGCCCAAAAACCAAAAATGAACAATCGCCCAAAAATTTTGGGCCATTCTTCATAATGAATAAAAGCCCAAAAAATTGCGAAAATCGCCCAAAAAATTATGAATTTTCGCCCAAAAGTTAAAATGAACAATCGCCCAAAATATTGGGCTTTTGTTCATAATGAATAATAACCCAAAAACAAAATGAACAATCGCCCAAAAGAAATGTTTATTTTTTTTAATAATAAGAAAACATTTCAGATATTCATATTTCAAAGAAACAAAGAATTTGGAATTCTTAAGCTGCGATCAGATTAGGCAAATATTTGCCCGAATACACTCAGATATTTTTAATATCAACTAAAATCGTATGTGACTGAACCAGTATTTTATTTTTCTGAATGTATTTTCCCAGTATTTGTACAAATATTTGCCTAATCTGACCGCAGCTTTAGAGAATGGATTTGACGAGTTTAAAAAAATTTCCATTATTGGAAATTATTCGTCCTAAAACACTTTTGTATGCTTCTACTTCATAATGAATGTTTTTTGAAAACAGAGAAATTAGCAGGCTCAATCTGTAAATTATGTCAAGTTTAAAAGGATGTGTGTTTATCTATTACAAAAGACATCTTTGTACATCTTTTTTAGTGTGTCGTTAATATGAAAATTTGTATAAAAAAATCTCGCGATGTTATAATACTTTTGTTGTTGTAATTTTCGTGTTGATTTATGAATGAACATTTTTGTAGTGTACCCACTCCTATTTTTGTGTAAGAAGCTGGATTTCAACAAAATCAAAAAATGAACAATAGCCCAAAAAATATTTTTGGGCGATTTTTAATTTTTTGATTTTTGGGCGATTGTCAGTATCAGTATGAACAATTGCCCAAAAAAAAAATGAAAAAACACCCAAATCAAAAATGAACAATCGCCCAAAAATGTTGGTACAATTTTTTGGACGATTATTCATTTTTGGTTTTTGGGCGATTGTTCGTTGGGCGATTGTTCGCACAGCCATCCAAACTTAAAAAATTGTTTCCCTACGGCGCTTATAGCAACAGCATAGCACAGAACTCCCTCTCACTACCTCAAAAAATCGCGATTTGTTTGGTAGCATTTTTCGCCCGCGGCGCTAACTCCCCACAAATAGTACATCACACCTATTTCATACATTTCCCATGTCATTAAATTAACATCGCTCGGTGGCCCTAAAAAGGGTCGAATCAAAAAACAAATCTCTGAACATACCTTATCAAATGCACCACCTGATTAACATATGGTAACACAAAGAAGAAAAAGAACAAAGTTTAGCAAAATATATACACTCTTAGAAATATTTGTGTAATTTTGCACTCATTAAACTAGGCAACTAATAACCTAGTTTAATGAGTGTAATTTTACACACATGTTAATTGTACACATCATATGTGTATTCGTTATGTGTAAACTTCCATACCAAATGCTTAAATGCATTGCGCTTAAACGCTATTATTACTTAAACTAGAATAATTAACTGCTGACGAGGATCCTCCGAATGAAGAATTTATGCGACTGCTTCAATTTTTCACGATTCCACGGGTGGTGTCTTTTCGAGTTTTTACATGTTGTTGTTTGCGAAGCTACATACTCTGATAGTAAATTTCAAAGAAACTTACGCGATGTATGTTTAATTTTACACGTTCTTACGTAAATGAAATATTGTTAAGCTTTTTAGGTTTAAATTTACACTAAATGTATTTAAAAACGACCAAAGTTTGTAATTTTATCAAAAAATTCTGCAATGTTAAACATCTAATGTTCAAAGTCCAATTTCAAACATTTTTTGCACATATTTACACACTTTTCTGTTGAAAAATAAACACTGTAGTATAGCATTTTTACATGCACTTTTTAGAGTGTAGTCGCCCAAAACTTTTTTTGTATGAAAAATGTTTGAGCGATTTTTCATTTTTATTTTAATGGAAAAATCGCCCAACAATTTTTTATATAATATTTTTGGCCTATTTTTCATTTTTATTTTTGGACGATTTTTCCAAATTTTTGTGTGTTTTTTCCATTTTAGTTTTTGGGCGATTTTTCCGTTTTTATTTTTGGTTGATTTTTCCTTTTTAATTTTTGGGCGATTTTTCATTTTTGTTTTTGGGCGATATTTCCTACAGCCGAAATTCACTATAGAGAATAAAGAAACACTTCGGTTTAGTTTTTAAAAATGTTCTTTAGTATTTTGATATGCAATAAAACCAAAAATATATGAACACAGTACGTCGATTTTAGAATGCATCCTTTTTTCTTAAACTCACCTTCGGGTTTTCTTTGCATAACTTATTTTTTTGGATTATTTTTTTATCTACTTTTCTTTAATGAAAAATCGAAAGATTTATTTTGAAAATAAGAAAAACGATGTTGTTGTTGATTTTAATTTTGTTTGTTTGGTTTTTTTCTCTAATGCATGGTTTGTGTGGATTGATCTATATTTTGAGTACCATCTGGTTTGAAAAAAAATGCAGATTTTACTACACGGATTATATGCTGATTTCGAGAGTCCGACAGAGCAATGTTTAATATCAATTCGCTAAGAGAGGAGGTACTTCCCAAGCTTCAATGTAGATATGAAAATCCGTTAAAAATATTTTCAATTAAGCTATCGACCAAAACAAAAGTTATAAGTTACAACATAATTGATTTCTACAAAGTAATTTTTATAAAACTATATAAAGGAAAACACACACAAAACCCTAATTGCAATAAAACGTTAAGCAAATTGATTCCGCACACACACACACACTACATTCAATCACTCAACCCACTTCAACAAGCCAACGAGTAGAGAGTATATTGCTGGCTTTATAATTTATAACTCATTTTCAATTGTTTTGCGCCTCTGGGCACCACCGCACAGCAACCACACAGTCCCACCGTCGTCCGTCAACCAATCGAATTGGAAATAAATTAAAATCCGCAAATACTTTTACTCAGTGTGCGCAGGCGTGTCGCACATTTGTCATTTGTATTTGCGCATGCGCTCAGCATTTCTTTGGCATTTCTCAAGCGCCAATTTCAAAAGCGCAGAAGGTAAACACCAAAGCACAAATAGGAGCATAAGACCAAGCCAAGAAGAAGACATTTTTAAGAGTGTTTTGGCGCCCACAAATTGCTCATAAATTACACATAGCAATTTGACAGGTTTGTGTGCCTATGCACGTTGGGAAATTTATGTATTTGGGAAGTAAGCAAAAACAACAACAACAAAATACGCATCACGCCAATTCGATATTCATTCCTGTTTTCAATCATAAACGATTTCGTTGAATTTCACCTAACAACATGCACGGCCTTTGCGTTTTCTGTCAACTTGTGGCAGCGTCAACTTCACTCTATGCCATTTCAGTGCCACACACACACACACACACACACACAGCTTGCTACATGTATCACGTTACATGAATTATTGTGTTTAACATTAAAACAGCCAGCGGTGTGGCGCATTGCAATTGCATTGTCATGCAAATGCTGCTGCTGCTGCTGCGTCGTCGTTAGTGCGTTGGCGTTCTACAAACTGTTAACTGGAAAAGTGAAATAGCAAAAGGTAAAATACATAGCGGCATGTTGCATGCAGCAGGCATTTGAATTGAGTTTGACATGCTCGAATTTTTCAAATGCCTCAAATGCCTCACAATAGGCGGTGTGTGTGGTTATTTAATAGTTTCTGTACGCCATTTAGATAGAATCCAGGAAATCTTGCAAGTCTTTTGAATTGCCCTTGTCCTCCTCACCTCACCCCTAACTTCATCTCAATGCGCTCTTCAAAGATTTGCACTTGCAGCATTTTGCAATAAAACTTCTTAATTAACTGCAACAACAATGAAAACGATGTTTCATTTGTTGTTGCTGTTGTTGTTGTTGTTGCAACTGCAACGTTAAACTTCTTTACAAAAAATGCCTGCAGGATATTTTGGCAATTATCCTTGCACCGCTCAATGGTAAAGTTTTTCCACTACCGAGCACTGTCGATGTGGTGAACTTGGGCTGTGAGCTGTGTGAGGTGTAGTACGTTGAATTGAAAGTGGGAAAAAAACAATCTTGGCGAAACTCTTTTAAGACTTCTCAAGTGTTGGCTTCAATTTCATTTGTTAGGAAAAGTAGTTTTAATTAGAAGGCGCCTTTTGGACGCATTTGAACTTGGAAAGGAGCAATGTCCTGAAAACTTGCGGAATACTTAAACTGTGGAATTCGGTGCCTTCCATTGGTTTAATATTGTATAACTACACCCAGAGAAAAAAACAACCTAAAATCAAAAATAACCACTTTAAAACAAGTAGAAACGTTCATGAAAGTCTGGTAAAGTTGGAAATTTTAGAAACAACTACGAACAAACTTTGTTTCAATTTAAAACTTAAATTCAGAAATAAACAAACTCATTTTAAAGTTGTTTTCCGATTATTTCAAAAATTTGTCCAATTTATATTAAGTTTGTTTGATTTAAAATCATGCAACTTGGTTTCAACGTTGGCATTAGTTTTTTTAAGTTTTTTTAAACTTTATTTCATTGTTTTGATTAAGTTCAAAAAATGAAGGACCAAATACGATCGTAAGGGGCGCATTCGCCACGTTTTTTTCAAAGATTTTTAAAAAATGAACCAATCCTCTTTTCTTACAAATTACGAAATGACAGACAGACGGGCAGACGGACAGACGGACAGACGGACATGGACTAATGGACTCAGGAGGTGATGCTGATCAAGAATATACATACTTTTCCATACCGGACACACCTCCTTATGGGCGTTACAAACGGTGTGACAAAAACAATATACCCTTGGACACTAGTGTGATGGTATTAAAACAAAAAGGCAAAACTGCCCCACCCTTGGTGTAGAATTGCCAAGGGGTATAATTTCAAAACGAGCTGACTTTTTCGGTAAATATAATATTTTATTAAAGTATTGAATATCAGAAGCTAAAATAAAACATTAAATAAATGCCTTAATTACTTTTTTCGGAACAATTTTTCACAAAATGTACAAAAAGTTAGTAAATGAGATCCGAGTTAAATGCAATTTTCCAAACAATCATTCATTCTTCGTTTTCTCTCCTTTTAAATTTTTTTTTCGGTCAGTTTCGGTGAATGTTCCCCAGATGTTCCCAATTACACAAATTCTTTTTTCATATTTCTACTTTTAAGAAATTGAATCAAGTCGAGCTTTTATTCCATGCATTAATATCACCGGGATAATACCACAAAGTATTAATTTCCTAATGCAAAAACTGAATTTATTATCACCAAATTTGGGTAAGTAAATTTTCGCAGCACCCCTAAAAACAAACAAACACGTTTTGCCGTGATCACGATTGAGGTAGAAAGGTCATGTACTTAGGGAAGAAACTTTATCGATATATGCACAAACTACCCATACTGTAAATTTCAAAGAGTTTTTAGTCTATAAAAAAAGGTTTGAGTGGTATATGTGCCCCAGTGGCGAATCCTCCCCCTTCTACCCTACTTGATTTTACTGAGTGTACATGCTTCGAAAATGTACTTGGATACTTTGTCCTTTTATAGCACCTATTCGATAGCGTTGGTCGGGATCTAACTCAGACAATTTACAAAATGCAATTAATTTATCATTTAAAAAGCATACCGAAACTGTTAAGAGAATTAAAAAGAAAAAAATCGAAAAATCCAAAAAAATACGAAAAATCAAACAATGTTGGTCTAATGGGTCTAAGTCCAGTGAAACATAACTCTGTTCGACAGTACTTTTGTTAAATGATAGCACATGGTTGTTTCTTATGTATTTTGATACGCTGGATCCGAATATAATCCAGCACGCTCTATTTCGCAGTAAATGCAAAAAAGGCACTTTCTGTAGTTTTAGTACTAAAACTTTCTAATAATCAAACCGATTTTTTTAAGTTTTAAAAGTAGTTCACAGACAATTCTTTTTTTTTAATCTTTTAAAGATACGAGAACTTAAACGCACCCAGAGAAATGCTTACTCCGATTGAGGAAAAGCGGCTATCAAATTGAGGAAAAATGGGATTGATTTTTCGCCATAGAAAATTTTCATCATTTGAGTGAAGAAATTTCTTTAATTTAAGGAAACTTTTTTCTTTGTTTTAGAGAAAAAATCTATGAAAGGAAGAAATTTTTCTATAATTTTAGGATTTTAGGATTTATAATTTTTTATAATTTTTATAATTTTCGGAAAATTCGGAAAATGTTTGCCTTTGTTTTAAAGAAAATATTCTCTGAAAGAAAGAAATTTTTCCATAAATTTAGGAAATATTTCTTCAATTTGAAATGTTTTTTTTTATTAAAACCATTGTTTTTTCATACAAGAATAACTAGTACTAGTACTAATTTAACTACTACTACTAATTCTACTACTATAGTAGTATATTACTAAAATGTACTAGGTCCATAATATTATATATTATATATGTCATACATTTTTATTTGTATTACATACTTTTATTTGGTAGTTTTTGTATACATTAATATGTTTATTAAAGTATAAACCACTTCAGAATTCGTTTCCTCACTCATTTTGAAATTTTGAAATGTTTTGCGCGTCGACTGATAAATTGAAATTTCCCAACATTGAAGAAGAAGGTATCTTCAAATCACGGTGTAGTAAACTAGGTGAGGCAAGTAGCATTTTCCACTTCCAGACGTCAGATTTTTCCCCCTGCCGTACGTCATTGAAAGAGGAATTGAAATGATTCAGGAATACCATTTTTGGCATATTTGATTGGAAATGTACAGAAAAATTAGTAATATGCTGAAAAAGGCAACGCTGATAACTGAATTTTGAATTTGAAAGAACGAAAGCAAAGAAAATCATAGAGATGACAGGAATTGAAGTGAGAGCATTGTTCCTACTTGCCTCACCTGGTTTACTCCACCGTGTCTTCAAATTGATCACCATGGTTGCAAGTAATGAGAAAATTTGTACTCATTTCAAAGAAAATTTATTCAAACCAGAGAAATTTTTATTCAAACGAGAGAAAATTTTTTGAGGAAACTTTTTCTTTGTTTTTGGGATGTGTAGTTTTCTGAGTGCGCATAAAATTGGTAAAATTTTTTTTTTTTTAAAAGTGCGGAATTTTTTTTCAATCGACATTTTTTTTGGTTAAATGAGAAACTTAAGCTGTTTTCCATGTATTTTTTCAAGCTGAATCCGAATATAATCATCAAAAATTCGTACTACGCTTTGTTTTTATGAAATTTTTAGGTACTTAGACCCAGTAGAGTAACAACCCTTCAATTGTCTTCGGTGTGGCTGAAAAGAAAATACCCTACACATACCAGTACTATGTTTTCTTCGTCTATTTACGGTAAATTTATGATAATATTTCGATATTTTATCGATAATATTGCGATAATTTCCATATTAAAATTTTGGGTCCATTTCCATTTTGCTCCATTTCCATTTTGTTTCTGCTCCACTTCCATTCCGTTCCTGTTCTATTTCTAAGTTTGTTCCAATTCTATTTTTTTCGGTCCATTTCTAGTTCCTTATATTTCCGTAAATAAAGAAATTTGGCGGCCATTTTGTGCGGGAGGTAGGCGTGGTTCTTATCCAATGTTGCTCATATTCCATACTGTCCAAACATAAGCTCGATAGCTCAATAGTTACGGCAGTTATCGTGGTAACTGACAGACCGACGGACAGACAGCGTTACAAACGGTGTGACAATACGTCCATATTACAGTTATCGCGGCAGTGGAGTGTGGATAATGAGGTCGTCTATAGACATATTATCGGTTTACCACAACTGCATTTTGATGTAGTAGCAGCTACTTATTTGAAGGAAGTAGCAGAGCGGATAGTCGGTAATCTATTTAGGCGTACAAGTCGGCCAAACATCAGACTGACAGACAGACGGATATGACTAAATCGGTTAAGTTTTCGTTGCTGATCAAGAATATATGCAGGGGTTAAACTAGTAGTGGTGTAACTAAAACCGATATTCTAAACTCCGCAAACCCGTTTAGCTATTGAAATAGGCACATACAGCATCGATTAACTGGATGGATGGATGGCATTTGATAGCGTTTATCAATAATTTTTTAGATCTCAATGGAGTGACACCACTTTAACTTTAACCCCTTCATATACTTTACCATATCTGTCATGCCTTCTTATAGGGTGAGATAGACCTCAACCACAAATGTCCAAACATTCTAAAATGAACATGTAAATAATTTTTGTCCAAGCATTTTTAAACACCGAAAATGGCTCTGACCCGATTTTGGCTATTAAATGACAAAATAAAATTTCGCTTTACTTGAATCTATGCTACAATTAAACTAAGCTTGCCCTACACCAAAAAAAAAAAAAACGTACTCAAATAACCGCAATTAAGTAATTACAGCCTTTGGCAAAGCTCCCTGCATCTCCTCTATACCCCGCCTCTCCTGTTCTTCACAGTCAAAATTTAACAAAACTCATACACGCTCGCAAAACTGCGGCTTGCCTCAGACACAGCCACGTCATGCCACAAGCGCTGCGCGCCGCTCACTATGCAATGGAAAAGTGAAAGAATTTCGCCAACTACCCGGCCAGCCATTGGTGGTCCATGATAATGTACGCCATCGACAAATTAAATTAATAAACGAATGAAAACACTCTCACTTGCAATTTGGTGGAGATAGAACAAAATCGAAACAAAATGAAACAAAAAAAAATTGTAAATCGACCACCGAACGACTGCCAAAAAACCACGCTCATCGAACAAATTGAGCGTCGCATGAAGGCTAACGAATAAAATCACTAACGAAAATACGAAAAATTGGAAAAAAAAATGGTAATGAAAAAAAAAGACCAACACACAAGAACAACAAAATAATGCCGGAAGCATTTCTGTCGTTCCACCATTTGGATTTATATCCAAGTTCGCTGTTTCAGTTCGAATTATTATAGTCACAAGAACTGGAATAAGAATACAAATTTTGTTATGCATCTTAGCTCGCACTCTGTGCAATTGACACTGATAGTGATTTGGCGAATGTCGGTTTTATATTCAGCAGCCAAAGTCATTGTAGAATAATTTGTACACCGATGCGGTTGAGGTATATTTGCGTTGATCATCGGACGAAAAGAAGCTATAATAAACAATAATAAACAATGCACGTCACTCTCAGTCAGTTAAAGCTTAGTGTTGAGTGCTTAGTAATCTAGATTAATCCACTGAAAGTTCAAGCGACTCTAAGTAGAGAAACTGCGTATTTTAATTCTAATCAACGGAAAAATAATGAAAATATTAAAGCTTCAGTTCGCGCAAAGGGCATACATTTTGGAAAATACAAAAGATCGTCTACACATAAAATAATAAAATTTAGTTAAATAAAAATTTGTTTTAGAATCAGAAAACTACAAGAAGAAATACAAAATGTGTGGCTGCCTCGTTTGCTTCCGTAAAGAGTTAATATGTCCCTCTTCAGAAAAAAAAGTTGGTAATCGGGGGAACCAACAATTTCGTATTCTTCTTATATTTTTCTCATTCTAAGAAGTATTTTTTTTTGGTTTTTTTATACCGTACACCTCGTGAGGCATGGGTATATTCACTTTGGTCGGATGTTTGTAACACCAAGAAGGAGGCGCGATAAGTATCGAAAACTATATATATTCTTGATCAGCGTCACCTCCGCCTGCCCGTCCGCCTGTCCGTCCTTGTAAACACGATTGCAGGAGCTAGAAGAAAGCTAGGGATCCCAAATTTTGGATTTATCCTAGAAGGAGTTGGTATTGAAAACGGGCGGAATTGTTCGACTGCCACGCCTACCTCCCATATAAGTGAATATTGTGTTTTCACTTATATTCCTCTGAAATAGTTCCAAACTTGGTTTTTGAGGTCGCTGATTTCGAATTTGATGTCGAAAGTGCTGAATTCAATATGGCTGATCCAATATGGCCCAGTAGCTGTTGGGTACATTTAAGTCGGCTGTGACCGACTGAAACTTACTCACTTGTTTTGCTTGCCTTTGGCCTACGCAATTGGTCCAGTATTTTGCCATGTTGATATTTTCCCATTTCCCTACTAATTCTGCAGTTAGACCACCGGAAAGGTTCAGGGCCAAAAAGAAACCACTGGGCTCCTGAAAATGCTTGGAGCCCTCGGGCATTTAGGTCATATTTTTGCCAGTTATATCAATATTTTATCAAAATTTCCCATCTCTCCAAGTACTTCTTTGTGCAAAACTCAATTACCACGCATTGATTTTCCATTTGAGCTACCCTTACAAATACAACAGCAAAAGCAGAAAAATCGTTCAACAATACATTTTTGCAAAAATGCCAACGATGTTCAATAAGAAGCAATTTGTTTTTGCCACACCAAATTATTCGGTCAACGACTGCAAATGCAGCCGCCATGCTCGTGTGCCTTCTTGATGCCCGGAGGCCTATGTGGATGCCAAAGTTACAACTTCCTTGAACACATTTTGCAGAGTTTGTCTATGAGTAAATCATTTGGTAACCAACACACCCCATGATTGGAAAAAAAGAATGCGGCAAGTGTTGTGCCGCTCGCCCCCTTTGCAAGTACTATGCAAGAGACCCAAAGCTTTTCTTCTAATTTTTTTTTTTTTTTTGTGAATGAGTGTTCTGCTTCTTGGTACCACTTACATCGATAGTATCTAATTTCATGGGCCATTAGTGGCTTATATTACAACATATCATTTATTTTCGAAAATATATACACTGTGGTGTGCAGTGTGGCAGTGTTGCTGCTGCTACGTCAACTTCATTTAAGTATTTTATTAATTCTCATTTTTGTTTCTACTTTTGAAATTCAATTGCTTCTGCTGAACGAACTTTCATTTCATAATTCGAGAGGGGGTAAAAACTTTGACATAATTTGCAGCTTCTTACTAGTGTTGTTGTTGCCTAGACTTCGGATGTGTCTTGAGTAACCAAGTCGAATGGAGAGTTAGGGTTGTCAATGAGATTTTCTCAGCATAATTGGGGTTTTGGGTTACCAATTATTTGAGGAATCTTTCATTGGGGTTGAAGGAATGGAAAGTTTATATTTTGCACTCATCACAAATGGCTTATGTCTAGAATCGAATGCGCAATTCTCTATTCCTAGCAAAAGTGTATCGAATTTTGGTTCCTTCTTCTTTCCTGCCACATTTGCATAACTCGCATGTTCGGGCATCATCCACCTTTTAATCGAAAATCAATCCTACGTTCAAAATGCCAAAGCAATTTGTAAACCACTTTTGAAACAAACATTTCATTGCGCCTATTGCAGTGGGTTTTTCCAGCCACACCGACACAACAACAACAACAACACAACAAACTGATGCCCTGCCAGGAACTGTTACCGTCGCATTTAACATGAAAGCGTGTAAGCGTTAACGTTTACGTTTTGGTGTCACGCGTTTTGCCCACAATCGGTGCCTAGACGCGGCAGGCAGACTCTGGACTAGAAATTGTCTGCGCTGTGTGGCCTGTGGGCATAACGTGACAAGTTTTTGGTTTAGTCGTTTTTTTTCCGGTTTCGTTGTTGTTGTCGATCTTTTGCCTGGTGGTAAGTACGCCACAGAAACCGCAATTTAAACACCAATTGGCAATGAGTGCTGCACGCCTGCAGCACTCCGAATGCAACCAACTTCACAATTAAGGTTTCGCTGCTTCGGTACGTGTCCCTAAAGATGACATCGCCTCCTCGATGTTGTTTGGCTGCGTTGTCATGAGTCATGAGTCATGAGTTTGACACTTGCAGTTTTGTTGTACCAAGGCGCTATTAGTGAGCGGTTGTCTTCAGTTGGGCTTTCATTTCATTTCACTTTAGTTATTTTTTTTTTTTGTTAACTTATTGCCGTTGAAAACTCAAATAAAGTCAACAGCAACATGCCATCTTCGCGCTTTTAAATGAGCTGTCAGTTATTATTATAGAAGCAAATAAAGCCAACTGACAAATTGACAACTCAATCATTGTCAGTGTCAGTGCATTTGCCTCAAGTTCAACTCTTTTGCGGTTTCGCGTTTTTCCCTTTTTGTTTGGCTCTTGGCTATTCATTCATATGCGAAATTGCCTCTTCTCATTTGAAGAGCAACGCAATAACTTCTTTGATGAAGGGCCTGACTGTACTTTAAATTTTTTTAATTTACAAGAAAATGTTTGCTGAGTTGGTCAACTATGTCAGCACCTTGAATTTAGTTGAAAATTGTATACTTAGGTTGCCAATTTCAGCAAAACCCCCTCTATTCCCACTATTTCCCCGCCTTCATTTGTCTCCTCGCTGTGATTGATTCACACCGCAACTGTCAGAATAAATAAGTTACATCGTCCATTAAAAGGTCCTCACTCTTTCTGTGCATACTTGCACATATCTGCATTTCTGCCACTTTGTCTGCTTAGCGTGATGAAGTGTCAATATTTACAGACTACGCGCTGAGCATTTATTTATATTTACTGTGTTATTAGCGAAAATGTTGCCGCAAATACTGTAAAGTGAGTGTGAAGTCTGTTGGTAGGTTATGTTGGCATTCTGCCTCAACAAACTGAAATATTTTTAATAATATTTTTAGAGTAAATACTGTGGCACATTGTTGTACAGAGTCGATGTCATTATTTTACATTCATTGATTTAAATTAGGGTGTGACCCATAAGGTTTGGTAGATGGAAATAAAAGTTTTTTGAAACATTTTGCGGCCATTATTACCGATATTTTTTTTGGTACAATTTCAAATACAAAAAGTACATTGGTACTAAATTGACATTTTTGGTTTAATATATGCCACTTTTGTGAAGATAACAGATTAATAAATGTTTTTAAAATTGCGCAAAGTCTACAAATAGTTGCGGCTACAATATAAATATTTCAAACGACTCAATAAACACTGATATAGCCTATGACCTCTCGGAATGTGATGAGCTTATGAACTGTGTATTTTATTTTATTATACCCTGCAGTGTCCGAGGGTATATGGTTTTTGTCACACCGTTTGTAACGCTCATAAGGAGGCGTGTCCGGTATGGAAAAGTATATATAGTCTGGATTACGATCTTTGAGCTTTGAAAACGAAAAAATCTGTAGATTCCGATGCTGGTGAGGGAGGGAATATTCAGTTAGTGTAAACGGTTGCACGAACGGAATTTCGTTTACGATTGGAGTTCGCGACAAAAGTTGTGTTCGCTCCTACGGTCTAAGTGCACCTTCAAATTAAGTAAAAATAAGTGCATTTATCCCTTTTAGACAAAATTAAACCAAAAATTCCCTTAGGAAGGGAAATTTGCCTAAAGTTGGCTGCACTGGTTGAGCGCCCCGTCTGTGAGGAGTGTTGCCACATTGAGAGACGTTCTGTTGTGTTTTTGTAAATTTTTCTTAGGGGAAGAAAGTGATTTCTATAACTTGTTGGGACAATTTTGCAGTGCTTATTTGCCGAAAAGGCCAATTGCAGTGTTTAAGTAAAGTTTCATTTAATTTTCCTTCGCAATTGACGTATTCTCGTAATATTAATGGCGGTTTGCCCGCATTAAGGTCCCCGCCAACGCGAAATTACGCAGCCGGTACGGAACTTGAACAAAAATGTTGGTTGAATGATACACATTTTCAGTTGTAGCTTTGAAATTTTTCACCGCAAACAAATTTTTTTATTCCAATATCTTTGCTGGAAGAATTTCCGCGGCGGCGGAATTTTGGGTATTTTAAGTTGTAATGAAGTAGTTGTGTGTAGGGTTACTGTGAAAGTGGGCATACTGTGAAAGTGAGCATTTAAGGTCGCCACACATGAATGCAAAATTTCGTTGGTGTCGTGGTACTTTTTCTTGAAAATACGATAGTGCGCTCTAGAATGATATGCATTTGTTTTTGTTTTTTTGAAAAAATTTGTCCCAGCCGAATATCGCCTTGCAATTTTTGAGCAATTTTTGGGGAAATTTCGCGGCAGTGTGTGGGGAGCTTTAAGTTGGGTATAATTTAATTTCCATTCACAATAGACATTTTTCCGCAGTTATTTGGAATGTAAATGGCAAATGCATTTAAGTGGAAATGAAGTACTGTGAAAGTGGGCGTAAAATGTGCACTGGGAGATTGGGGCAAATTATGGAATTGCGAATATGTAATACTCAAAGAGAAGCCGTGTTATTTTGGCATTGTCTTAGGTTTTTTCCATTGTTGAAAAGTCACATGCAATCAAATGGAAATAATCTTAATTATTACTCCCTGCTGCATTTAATGTTGAAAATACACGAAGTTGTTGAAATTTGTGATCGGTACATCGACTTGAAATACTTTAGCAAATCGATTTCATACTTTGAAAGAAACCGAAAGGATTTTTTAACCCGCAGATATGGTAACACTGCTGTTAAGAAAAATCTAGTCCTAGGTGGCAACCAAGTTGATTGTTGGTCATATGGTATTTGCTTTAAAAGATTCACAAATGTGAGAGAAATACGTATTTTCTAACTTGTGGGCGGTAAAAGTGGGCGTGTCAAAACCTATCCTATGTCACGACTCACGACCCCTAGAACACACATATACATTTTGGTGAGAATCGGTGCTGTAGTTTTCGCGTTCACTGGTGACAAACATACACGTCTCTTTTATATATATAGATTACTATTACATGGGCTCAGAATGTATCGTACTCGCGTGTGCAGGGCTTCGGTCCGACCGAAGATAATTCCCTTACTAGTTTTTATTAAAACTTCTTTGTTGAAAGCTTTGTGAATTAATGTATTCTAATAAATATATGTAGGGTAAGCTGGGGTAGCTGTGACAATGGGGCCCAACTGACTTTGAGATTTTTGGTGTGTTCTGACCATAATTTTGGAAACTTTTAAATGAGGAAGTTAGCTACGCTTCATTTTACTAATTCTCACAAAGTTTGACAGTTTTTCGATTTTTGAGGACGCTGATGTACTTTTCCGATACAGGTGCGTAAGAAGCTAGTGAAGAGAAGTGAATTGAAAATTTGTAGTGCTAGTTAAAAAAAGTGAACATAACTTTTTAGTTTTCAGAACCTTTACTTAAATTTGAACTCAATTAAACATAAAAGCCAATCATAAAAAAAATGTTCGTCAAGAGCAAGTGGGTTAAAATTTACATTACATACAAAAAAAATTATTTTTTGATAAGATCTGATAAAATTGTTGTTACATACATATTGTGACAAACTGTGAGCTCATCTTGGTCAATTATGCACTTTAGCTTTTTTCATTACAAATATGTGATTGTTTAATTTTTTCAGAACTTTTTTTGATTACAATTGTGCATTTTGTTTTAAATAATATATGTTTGAAAAATTAACAATATTTCCGTCATCCTTCACAAAAAATAGCTGTTGAAAATATCCTTGTCAAATGCTCCCCTTTAAAAGTCAATAGTGCCCCGTGCTTGGGGCAAAAAAGGTGTTACAGCAACTCCAGCGTACCCTACCTTGATTACGTTTTTGAATATTAATACACTTTTCTGTTCATATTACAAACTATTTTTAAATACAAAATAGGCACATTGGTGTTGGTACTTTTTCGACGGATTTGGTCCTTTTTTTTTGCTTTTTCTTACAAAATGAAAGAATCCATCCCAGGTCCATATTGATATGGAGATTTGGTCAGTTGACGTACCTTTTAAAACCATGGTAATTAGTTCATAACTTTCATACAAGCACATAATTTCTTTAAACTTCAAAAAAAAAAGTACAAAAAAAAAAAAAAAAAAAAAAAGACTAGAAAAATTCCATACAATGCATCCTGTAGAACATTAAAAAAAAAGCTAAAAAATAAAAAAAGAGTAAAAACAATTTTTTTAAAATATAACCCTTTAACCGACTAAAAAGCAGAAAATAAATTTCCTTTTAATTAATTTCAGCAATTTCGATTTAAAATTAAGGGTTTTTGGCGACTTTAAAATCTGCAATGATATTTGTGGGAAAGTACCCAAAAACCCTTAATTTTAAATCGAAATTGCTGAAATTAATTTAAAGGAAATTTATTTAGTTTTTTCTCTTTTTTTTCCTTTTTTTTTTTTTAAAAAATTTTTTTTTTCTCCCCTTTTTTTTCCTCTTTTTTACACTTTTTCCCGAATGCGAACCTAAGTAAAAAATTTCAGCCTTGTAGCTTACAAAATACGAAAGTTAGAACTTCAAATTGGCTCCATCCCGCTCCCCTTTGCCCCCACACCCCCCTTTCGAAAGGGTATAAAATATCATTTTGTAGCTTGAAGGAATTGGAAGTTATGCCATGTTTAAAAAAACGGGTTTGAGTCCCCACGGCCCCCTACGCCTCTGGTGGACCCCAAAATTTAATAGAATGCATTGTCACCGGAGTTCTATCAGTGTTCCAAATTTCAGCTTTGTAGCTCATGTGGAAGTGTATGGAAATTGTAATTAATATAAGGATTATAATAAAAAACTATTTTAATTTTGTGCTGAGTTCGTCCAAACGTAAGCGTAGCGTTAACGTAAAATTCAGCGATTACACTGAGAAAAAAAAATCAAAATCGTTGTAAAAACGTCCCGAACCGTTGTCAATTTCCAGCCAAAACTGAATGTTCTGATTTTGACAACAACATTTTTTTGAAACTGCCCATTGATGAATTGAGCCTGAAATGTTGTTGTTTCACGACTGAAATTTTAATGTTTCGTGACTAAAATGTTAATGATTTGAGACGGCTACGTTGTGACATTTTGTGACTGCCCCGTTATAAATTTTGTATTAATTATGCAGTTCCTTAAATCCTTGAAAAATTCTCTACAAAAACAGTGTTGCCCCTTCGGTCAGTAGTTTTTCTTACAAATACGATTTTTGAACTTGTCTTTGATTTTTCGTATACAATTTCATACTATTCATTATGTAGAATTGGGATTATACCTAAAAAAGTACATTCCTATATAAAAAAAAAATTTTTTAAGTTACAAAAGCGGCTTAACGTTTATAAGCGAGCCAGAGTCATTGGCATCCAAGTCATGTTAAATATAACTAAATTTAGTGTAGACATTGTACAAGTTTAACTATGTAAATCCTGATCCAATCTATTCCATACTTCCATTGGCACAAACACTTTCAGATAGTATTTCAACAGTCACTTTTATAGCCGTCCACGGTCCACTACAAACGTAAAAACGTGCCCTTTCCACAGACAAACAGAAAATACATTTACTTGCGTTAATTCCGCCACAACACTTCCGTTGCACAATCAATGAGCAGAGAGAGCAGAGCGAGCGAGCACTGATCGCTTTTCGCACACAAACAAGCAAAAACAATAAATGCAAATGATTGCCAGACGCCGCTGCAATGGGGGCCACCACAGACGCCAACAACAATAACAACAAAATGCAATTGTCTTTTAGTGAACAGACACACACACACACACACACATTTTCGAAAAACTCCACACACCCCACCGCTTGGAAAAAATTATTACAATTCGCAGATTAATTTCAACGATTTAAAAATGCTCCACGTGCATGAACGTAAAACGGGAAAAGCACACAACAACCCACGCACATTGCAGTACTTACTGCAACACGCAATTGAAACGGAAACGGAAGTACAGCGCTGCTGTTGTCGGCCATTGTGCACACATCGCTGCAGCAACGCAATCGCGAAAATGGTGAAAATTGCAGAAATCGCAAAATATAAATAATTATTTTTCGGATTTTTACTTTAATGTTCGAAACGTTTTTCGCTTTTTATGCTCGGTTGTTTTTTCTTTTTTTTTTTTAATTTACGCAATACTCTTCGTTTGTTGTATGCATCTACGTGCGTTTATGGCAAACAGTTGGACTTTGAATTGGAATTGTGTACTTCATGGAACGATGAAATGCTCTTGATGGATTTTCATTTTATTTTTGGCTCTGTGATGACAATTGAGGCAGATGAGAGACCAGTAGGAAAAGTGAAACAGATTGTATCGATTGCAATTCCCATATATATATTCTTTATCAGCATCATCTCCTGAGTCGATTTAGCTATGTCTGTCTGTCATTTGCCACGATAACTGCCGTAGTCATTGAGCTAACGAAAATGGGCAACCTCGGATAAGATCCACGCCCCCCTGGCAGCCAAATTTGTATTTTCGTTTATCTTGAGAAATACTGAACCGATTTGGACGGCATTTTCTGTATTTGATTTGAAATTATGTCGGGAACGAAATGCAATTGGACCGGAACAAAATGGGATTGGAACAAAATTTGAAAATGGATCGGGAAATGGAAATTATCGATAGATTTTGAAAAATTTTTGAGAAAATTATGATAAAAAATCGATAGTGTTTCGAAAAATTATCGAGAAAATCATCGATAAAATATAGACAAATCATGTATAAAATATGGAAACATCGACAAATCATGGATAAAACATAGGAAAATAATCGATAAAATATCGAAAAACTATCGATAAAACATCGAAAAATCATCGATAAAAGAAAGATAAAATATCGATAAAACATCGAAAAATCCTCAAAAAATCATCTTTAAAATATCGAAAAATTATCGGTAAAATATATCGAAAAAACATTGATAAAAAATACAAAAATCATTGATAAAATATCGAAACATCATCAATAAAATATAGACAAATCGTGTATAAAATATGGAAACATCGATAAAAGAACATCGATAAATCATGGACAAAGCATAGGCATATAATCGATAAAATATCGAAAAACTATCGATAAAAAATAGAAAAATCATCGATAAAAGAAGGAAAAAATATCGATAAAACATCGAAAAATCATCTATAAAATATCAAAAAATCATCGTTAAAATGTCGAAAAATTATCGATAAAATATAGAAAAATAGTAGATCAAATATAGAAAAATCCTCGATAAAATATCGAAACATCATCGATAAAATATAAAAAAATCGTGTATAAAATATGGAAACATTTTGTAAAAAATTCAGCTTTTCATAATTTATATATTAATTATGGGTTTCCGTGGCTGGATCCGAAACAGATGTACACTCTGCCAGACTGAGTTTTTGCTTGGTGGTTGTGTTCCCCTTTTCCAAAATGCATTTTTTTGGAAAATGAGCTGAAACCCATAATAAATATATGGAAACATCGGTAAAAAACATCGATAAATCATCGATAAAATATAGAAAAATTATCGAAAAACTATCGATAAAATATAGAAAAATCATCGATAACTAATCGAAAAATTATCCATAAAATATCGAAAAATTATCGATAACTAAACGAAAAATGATCGGTAAAATATACGAACATCATCGATAACTAATCGAAAAGTTATCGATAAACTATAGAAAAATCATCAACTAATCGAAAAATGATCCATAAATATCGAATAATTCTCGGTAAAATGTACAAAAATCATCGATAACTAATCGAAAAAAGATCGATAAATTATTGAAAACAGCTCTAAGAACATATCGTACTCACATATGAGGTATTTTAGCTTCGGTCAGATCAAATGTTTCTTTTCCTGCCGGTACGTTTCTCCCACACATGGCAAAAATACATGAAAATACAATTTGCATATCCACACATATGCGTGTGTCAGCGGCAGGACATTGCGGCCATTGTAGCAGGACGTGTATTTAATTTCCGATTGTGTGCGTGTGTGTGCGTTTGTAGGGTAAATACAGGCGAAATGCGACTAAAGGAAATTTGTTAAATTTTTTCTTCGAATTGCATGAGAACTGAGTCGAGAAGGTGCAAAAGCGCATTTGAAAGAAAAATGTAAAACAGAGCGGACTTAAGAAAATTTCAATTATTTTCATTTTAATTAAACTTCACACACACGCACACACAGACATCCACCCGATGACATTGTTAATTGCATTTTATTCAATTTTAAAAATTTTCCACAAATTTTAATCACAAAAATGTGATTTCAATATATTTTCTGCGAGTAGGTATATGTATATATCCTTGAGCCAGTACAGTCAGCTATCATTTGCATGCATAATCACGACAACATTTCACAAGCAAATGATTTTATTGTTTAATTACTCAGTCCAAGGATAATCACGACCAGTTCACACACAGAGAGAGAATCACAGCGCCGCGTTACAGCAGCTTGTGCCGCAGGACATGTGTGTGTGTATGTTTGCCTTTGTTGCGTTATGGAAATTAATTTGGCGATAAGTGATGTCATATTTCAAGTGCGCCAATGCATAAACAAGCGAACAGCCGAATGGACTGTCGAACAAGCGTAAAAGCAACAGCATCCTTTCGTTACATCAACTGCACGCAGCATACACAACTCACACACCGAGCCTCATTGGCGGTCATATCCTGTAAAGTTTTGAGGTTGCCGGGCAATGGCGCTGACAGCAAACAGGTTTTTTTTTTTGTTCGCTACTTTTCCCGTGAATTCTTCCTTCTCCCGCTTATACAATGTGAATGGTAAAATGATATGGGGGGGGGATGGGAAAAAAACTCAGCTCAGCTCAGTTCAGCAGCGCAAATGTCATTTGGGTTAAATGTGAAAGTGAGCTGACAAGCGACGTCTGTTGGGCCGCATAATGAGGAGCTGCTGCTGCTGCGGTGGATATACATTCGCGGCGGTCAAAAGGACTCTTGCGGTTATCAGTGCTTGTGATTGATGGTCGTGTTGGCGGTTGACCAGGAAGCCTTTCTCACTTTTTGTTTTCTGTGTGTGCGTGTGTGTTGTTAAAGAATATTTTGTGATTAACTGGTTGGTTGTTTGTTTGTTGTCTGGTTAATATGACTCAATTAAGAGACTTTAAAATTTAAATCTGAAAATTTAAATTCCTTCTAACCGTCATCTAATTCCAAATTCATTTCCATATTATTGCCCTCGCCGCGGATTCATTTAATAGTTCCTCCCTATGTCATTCAACATGGCCACCTTCCACGACTTTGAGGCACACCAATGGCATTGAAATTGAAACGTTGTGATTTACATTTCAAAAGCAAACACGCACCAGACACTGAGTAACGCCCCTGAAATTCAACAGCGCAGACAGAGGTGGTGGTCAACACCCAAAAACAGAAAGGAAAAAAAAGCACAAAATGTGCACGCGATTGTCATGCTGTGATAATAATGACGCATTTGCATATTGGCGGCGACAGCGTGGAGTCGTGGAAAAACATTAGCAGAATTTCTGGGAGATAATCCTCGTCTACACACACACACACACACACACACCCACACGCACACATACACACTAAAAACACAACCAAATAAAGCTCAAAGCATTTAAATATTTCAATTAAAATTTTACACATGAATAAATACAACCAAATGCGGATTTAAGTAGACGTGGGACGCTATTTTTGCTCAACTACTTGCCCGTCCGATTTCCTTGTTATTCAACCATTTGTCTGTCCACACGTCTGCCTATGCTTCATTTGCCAAGTTGATGATGATGGACATTTGCATATATTATGCAACATAAAAGTACTGTGCCCCAAACAATATGGGAATATTTTTAAATGGCCATCCTCCTCCCATCAATGATAAGGTTTTTTTGCTCACGTCTTTAATATTGAAAGAAAAAAATACGATATGCATTATTAGCGTTTTTTCGGCCTGTAAAATATGAGCAGCTCACATGGCTTCCAAAAAAAAAATATGCTAACAAGCCTTTTTCACTTCCTCGGTGTGTTTGGTGGGGGAATTGTGTGCCTTGCCTGGCCGGCTTTTATGCATATTGAATTTACACTAATGTTGCTTGCATAAGCGAAAGCGTAAATATGCATGCTGCATGGCACACTCGCGTACACTCTCACGAGCAACCTTGTCACATTCAGCAGCCACCATTCCACCAAACAATCTCTGTCGACATTTGCAATGAACTTGAACTTGAGCTTCGGTTCGGATGGGCTTTGAGCCTTACCCACAGCTCTTGTACTCTCTGCATGTATGCATGTGTGTGTGTGTGTGTAGTATTCAGCAATGTCCTGAATTTTCATACGTTTGCTACATTTGAAAAAAAAGAACAAAAAAGCGCACAAAAAAAAAGGGAAGCTTGTTATCTTTTTTTAGTCTTAATTCTAAGCAAATTTGTCCGTGCTGCACATTATCCTCATCGCGTGTGGCTGTATGTTTGTGTGTGTGTATGTGTGTGTGTGTTTGGTTGTGGCAGACACTGAGTACAATGATGTCCTTGCGTGATTTACAGCATCAGCTGGTGCTTTTGTTGGAGATCTGCTGCTGCTGCTGCTGCCGTTGGCCACGCTTTTCTGGCGCATCGTTATCATTGTCTAGACTAGTGGTTTGGGCGATGGGTCGTATGCGAGCGAAATGCGTTGGGATAAACTTGACTTTTATGCATTTGCAGATAGCAAAAACGGATGCAGTTTTTTTTTTTTTTGCATAGTAGTTGAGCGATAAAATGTTGTCAAGGGTTGCCAAGGGCATCGGTTTTTTTTGTTTGTCTCGTTGTACAAAATCAGTTTTGAAAGGGCACAAGCATAATTTAATGATAGAGGCTTGCACATTGTGTGGCATCATGGTAAACTTCAATGGAATTATATAAGATTGAATTAGGCCTCATTAAAAATAAATTCTGCATGGAATACGAACCACAATTTACGCCCATACAAAAGTTCTTCATTAAGAAAAAATTTTAAATAAAATTTTGTGTTTCTTGTTCTTTGCCCGAAACTAAAGTATCCAGAAGCAGGGCTTTGGAAAACCCGTAGATATTTAAGGCTCAAAAGTCCCTCTAAATACACACAAGAATAGCAGAGACCATTCAAAGTCAGGACTGGCCTCACGCACGTAGCGGCTTACAATCCATTTCCATTCTATTTCCACTGTGTTCCAGTCCTGGTTCAACATTTCTCAAATTGTGCAGAAGGTAGGGGTGATTTTCAGTCGGTGATTGTGACAGACTCATCCCTGAGTCATTTTAGGAAGTTATGTTACACTGTTCGAGGTAAGCCTCCCCCCTAGGTAACGACATCGGGTCCACATAGTTTATGTTCCAGTTTATCTTTCTCCTCCTTATATAGTCTGCACATTAAGGCGTGTCGGTCTCCACACTACAAAAAAATAAATATTAGAAAAGTCCACTTCTCATTTGAAAGCTTACCTCAAAAGAATTTCATCGCTAAAAATTGTATATTAGGCATGCCCAAAAAACAGCCTAAATGGATTTTTCTTCATTTGATGTCCGATCGACAAACGCCATATGCATTTTTCAATGTCGGTTCTTTTACCGGCAATGACTCCTTCATTTTCTCGAAGTGTACTTCACGGATTAAATGACCGTGTAGTCATTTGAAAGCTATTGATTAGACCTTTAAAAGGGTACTAAGGGTTTTATAAACAATTTGAAAAGTGAATTTTATTGAAAACTGCATTTCGATTGCATGTTTTTTGGTGTTACTTTATGTAGTTTTAATCTTTTTCACTGTAACTTTTTTGTTAATGGATGAAACTTAATACTTTCAAGGCGAATGTTTAATGATTTTCGAAACTCTGGGAGGGTACGAATTGGAATTGGAATTCAGGATGTTTTCATTTTTGAAACTGAATTTTCTAGTTGAAGGGGGCATCGCCGGTAAAAGATCTACCCTGAAAAATTAAGTAGGGTAGAAAAGGGCGCATTCACCACGTTTTTTCAAAGATTTTAAAAAAATTATCCAATCATCGTTTCTTACAAATTCTTTTACAGTTGGAAACTTACATTTATTAACTTTAATATTTTAACGTCTGAAAGCATATATCTAAAAGCTGACCACTACTTTTTCAACGAATTTAAAAAACACCAAAACGGCGAAACTGCCCTACCCATGGGGTGGAAACGCTAAGGGGTATAATTTAGAAATGCACAGACTTACTCGGTAAATATAATATTTTATTTAAGTATTGTACAGAAGCTAAAATAAAACATTAAACAAATGCCTTAGTTATTTTTTATAGAAAAATTTTTCACAAAATGTAAAAAAACTAGAGAGTGGACTATATTAGGCTATGCCGAAGCTGAAATACCCCCACACAGTAGGAAGAAGTACCTCGAACATAAAATTATGTGGTCTCAAGACCCCATTTGAGCCACCTACAAATAGTTTTGGAGCCAGGACCATGTCCAAAATCAGTTTCTAAAAATTTACAATCAAACCGACGAAAAAAAAAATTGGTCTCAAGACCCCATTTTGACTCTAATATATGTGGTTTTGGAACCTCGGACCATGTCAAAAATACGTTTCTAAACATTTTTAATCGAATGCAGCAATAAAAAAGACTTGAAAAATGTTGACCTTTTTTTCGGTGTATGGGAGCCACGCCCAGTTTTTGTCCGATTTGGCAGATTCTCGAACTTGATTTCAGTATTCACGAGAAAAACATGTACCCAAAGTTTCAAGTCGATATCGCCAAAACTGTGACCGCTATCGTGCGGACGGACAGACTGTCGTACAGATGGACAGACGGACGGTTAGACAGACGGACGGTTAGACAGACGGACATCGCTAAATCGACTCAGGAGGTGATGCTGATCAAGAATATATACTTTTCCATACCGGACACGCCCCCTTATGGGCGTTACAAACAAGTTAGTATACCCTGCCACAGTGAGTGTGGGGGTATAATTTGTAAATGAGATCCGAGTTAAATACAACTTTTCAACCAATTTTTCTAAATTAATTGAGGAGCCTAAATCATTAATTCTTCCTTTTCTCTTCTTTAAAAATTTTTTTGGCGGTTTTGTTATACTAAATACACTGACGTTTGTGCTCCAGGTACGATTCGGCGAATGTGCCCCAGGTGTTCCCACTCACACAAATTCCTTTTTCATATTATTATTTTTAAGAAATTGAATCAAGTCGAGCTTTTATTCCATGCATTAATATCAAGGCAATAATACCACAAAGTATCAATTTCCTAATGCAAAAACTGAATATATTATCACCAAATTTAATTATTAAAAAAATTTTCGCAGCACCCGGGTGCCCTAAAAACAAACAAACACCTTTTGCCTGATCACGATTGGGGTAGAAAGGCCATGTACTAAGGGAAGAAACTTTATCGATATATGCACAAACACCCATCCTGTCAATTTCAAAGAGTTTTGAGCTTAAAAAAAAGTGGGTATGGCATATGCGCCCCAGTGGCTAATCCTACTCGTCGTAACGATATATCGCGTTTGTCGGTCGGACATCAAATGAAGAAAATCCAATTTAGGCTGTTTTTTGGGCATGCATAATATAAAATTTGGCAAGTTCATCTACCTTTGCGTAACCCTCATAGCCACTATGCCCTGACACCGATATGATATGTACGATATGTACCTGTTGTGAGTAGTTAGGCTGATTAGTAGTTGGGGTCAGTGCCAAACAATTTTGGATCCGCTTTCATATGAATTCAGTGCAACAGTGCGGATTTGCTGTGGGATGGTATGTTTGGCATAAAGCGGTATTAACATGGTCGGACTGAGGGTTAAATGACCACCAATGTCTGCAGTCAGAAAATAAATACTATTAAATTTGGTCAATAGGATACCCTTACTATTGGAATAATAGTAGAAACTAATTGAATTAATAGGAGAATTCAAATTGGTATATAATCAGTTGTCCCTATTAATTCAATTAGTTTCTACTATTATTTCAATAGTATTTAATAGTATTTAATAGTATTTAATAGTATTTTTTTTCTGTGTGCAACCATAAACCGTTTCCTTCTGATTTGTTTTTAATTGCAACAATAAAAATAATTCTTTCAAGAATACCAAACAATTATTAATTTTGGGGGGCAAGTACTTTAGCAAAACCAAACGATTCGCCGCGCGCTGAACAAAAGAAATGAGTGTGCGTTCGCACTAAACCGGAAACCGGTTTAGCGTATTTGCGACGCCGGCAAATACGCTGTCATTCATTCTCAAAATAATCGTGTAGACTTTGGTTGTGCAAAGAGCGTACGTAATGTGCTTCAAAACAATACAAAAAAAAGAGAATTTATGAAAGAAAGAAATGAAAAGTACATGCAAATATAAAGAAAATTATTTTGGGGAAATGCAAGCAGGATGCACGGATACTCAAGCGGCTGTTAAAATAAATAAAAAAGAAGAGAAGAAATGAAAAATACACTTACACACACAACGCATGGCACACACAATTTCCACTGCAACACACAGTTGGTGGCATTCGTTCGCGGTGGGGCACACACACTGCAGCACGGGCAGTAGAAGGCATTTGTGCTAAAATGGCGTATATCCTGTGGGAATAATAATTTACTTTTTTTTCCTTAGTTGCTAAATTTTTCATCACAAAGATGCGTTGTGTGTTATTCGTGTGTGCGCTATTATACGAAATTGCATATGCAGACTCTGTGTGTGTCTGTCTGTCTGCATGTTCGTTCGCTCGTCCGTCCATTCGTCCGTCTGTCCGCAGTCGCATTAGACATTTTGTATGTTTAAAACGTTTTCGGGATTAGTTTAATTTTGTGTTCTGCTTATGCCCAGCACACACACACACACACACACACACACATTCACAAAGTGGAACTGCTGCTGCTGATGGAAGATGTTCCTTACTGCTGCCACAATTTCGTTGCAGCAAAAACGTATAATGTCTCGGGCAAGTGCGAGCTTAGCATATATCATTAAATGTGGAAGATGCAAAGCGTCTATATTTTTTTTTTTTGCTTTTCCTATTGTTGTTGTTGCTGTGGTGGTGGCTGTTGTAGCCTTATTGTTTGCTCAAAAGCAATTTAAGTGTCTGGATCAACTGTGATGAGGATTTTATATGTACACTTCCGTCTTTATTGTTTGTTCTTGAATGTCCTCCACAGGATAATAATTTAGAGAATTTGCAGTTGGAAGTGTTGGATGTTTTTCTAAATTTCTTTCAGTCCTTAATTTGTGTTTCACTTACATTTAAATAAACTACAGAAACTTTAATTTTATTTTCCCTTAAAGCTCATAAAAAATTTACATAATTTTTCGTTGTCTTTTTGTTTGCATCTCTGAAGTGAATTTGAAATGCAACATCAGCGTCTGGTGTCATTTGAAAACGAAAATATGCACCACTAATGTCAGCAAAGCTTTTGATACTCAACACCCTCAGCATAAAATAGAAAAGCGATCAACTTTAAATACATTTGCTGAAATGTGGTTAAAAGTCTGCAGAAGAAAAATAATATTAGGAAGAAGAAGAAGAAGAAGAAGCGCCATCGACAACACTCCTTCGTTGCTTCAAACTATTCCAACTACAGTCGCACCAACAGTGGAGTCAGCAGTATATAATCCAACAAACCAAAAGCGTCTTTTCATGTCAACGTACATAGCTGCTGTCAGAGGCAAACCCAGAGAAATTCGCCGGGCAAAAGGATTGAACTGTGTGTGTTTGTGTGTGTGTTTGTGTGTGTTTGTGTGTGTCTCCGTGCACAATCCTTTTACTTTTTCCAACGTTGCTAACGAAATAGAAACGCATAAATTGATATGCGCCGCACATTGCAATGTGATGTGGGTGCTGTGCAGTGGTGAGCAGCGATAGTGGGTGAGTGACGATGAGCAGTGACAATGGGCATGCACTGAAGATGTGGAGGTGAAATTCATCATCAGAATTTTAGCTTTTCCGTATTTTTCACATTCACAAACGCAAGGCTGCCGCAGGATATACCCAATGCGCTTTTGTGACATTATTTTATACGCAAGGATTTGCGGTGCGGTGTGATGTGCTGCGGTTGAGTGTGTGTGTGTGTGTGTGGCATCATCTGATCCTTTTTGACACATAGGATAATTATTGGTTACTTAGCATTCTTTCTTGTCAACTCCAAGTTGAATTGCTGAGATCGACGAAGGGATTTTGCTGATTTCTCATAATGCTGCTGGTGTTTGTGGTTTCATGTGTGTGTATGTGTGTGTGTGTGTGTCACTTTATCCAATACGAATTAAATATTTACTTTGTATCCTTTAGCAGTTTAAACTGCTTTCGTTGTTACATTTTCTGTCTACAAACTATCTGCAAATGTCAGTGACACTAATTAACAACTTAACAGCTGCGACGGCCACCCGCACCGACATCACCTGTGCGTGTGATGGAAATAGTTTCCTCACCATTAAGTCTTGCTTCATTTTGTTTCCTGTGTGTACCTAAATAATTTCAGTTTAAAACCACACCTTTTCGCTTCACGTCGCCTGCCATTTTAATTACGTTATATTATGCGTTGAGGCAGCTTAAATATTCGGCGAGCAAATTAAGGGACACACGGTCGCTGTTCGTCAGCAAACACTGCCGCAGACTCATTAACACTCAAGCTTCTTTATGACACGAGCTCTTATTACACATTTTAAGTGTATGTGCTTGTGTGCATAGGTTTTTTTTTTTCGTTCGGTAGCTACTATCACATAGAAATGTGTTTGACATAGAATAGAATCCACATTATCGACCGTTCACAGTCGGGCAATGATGACTGAGGTGGGTACTTAAAGTCAGATGAAGCTTTAAAGTCAGTAGTTTGCTTCATTCATTATTTTGAAAAAAAAATCCGTACATGTCCATACTTTAAAGCACAACCATACTATGTCCCCATTTTTTAAATTTTCAAGTACTTTCATTACGATTCCCTCAAACCACTATAGCCTATATGATGGAGCTCCTTCTAAGAAATCCGAAAATGACAAAAAAATCGATTTTCGTGGAAGTGGATGATGTGCTTTAAGGTACTGACATGTACTGATAAAATCAGTACCTCTGGCCACCCTACCGTCACCTTAAATCATAATGTCAATGATACTATTTTGAATGATTTTTGGTTGGTAAATTTTTTTTAATCCCCCCCCTCACACACACACTGTGGCAGGTGGGGTATAAAAAATTCTCAAAATTCTGAAAAATTTCCTATCACATCAGGATCCATCATATTAACGACGAATTAATATGGTAAAGTCGCAAATTTTTTTAAGCGGACTCAAAATCATTTTTTTTTTTTTACAAGATATGCATGTTCTAGATAGCATTCGAAAGCCCTGACCCCAATTCAATAATGAAGCGACAAATGCGAAACGTGGCTAAACTCGATATTGACGTCCTCCTATAGAGTCGTAGACTTGCTATTACTATATGCGTTACTCATCGTATCAGAAATCAACGGAGCACCCGAGTTGGATAATTTCTTTTGTGTTGTCTTCGTCTTGGTGGTACGATTCTATGTCGGTTAAGAAAACCCGAAAAATTCACCCAGAAAAGTGTGAAAATCGTGAAAATAGCCAATTCACTGTATAGTTCTGGGTCGCCTTCATAAATTTGTAAGCGAAAGGCTTGCGTGCTTTCAGGATCATCGTAATTAATGCAAGTACTGCCGCACACTATTGCATACTTTCTGGGGTTACCATAATTTATTTTTCAGTTAGCATATATCAGATCCACGTATAATCGTGGCGCTGTGGTGAGATATTTGTTGCATACACAACACGTCACACCGCGGTGAGATGTTTCTGGCACCGCCGTGGTGAAAAGATCACAGCTTCACCATTGCGCTGAAATTTGGAACACTGATAGAACTCCGGTGACAAGTCATTCTATTAAATTTTGGGGTTCATCAGAGGCGCAGGGGGCCGTGGGGGGACTCAAACCCCTTTCTCTTAAACATGGCATAACTTCCGATTCCTTTGGTAGGTGGGTTCTTATTGACAAAATGAAATTATATACCCTTTGGAAAGAGGGGTGTGGGGCAAAGGGGAGCGGGAGCCAATTTAAAGTTCTAACTTTCGTATTTTGTAAGCTACAAGGCTGAAAATTTGTACTTAGGTTCGCATTCGGGAAAAAAGGGAAAAAAAAGGGGGAGAAAAAATTTTTTTTTAAAAAAAAAAAGTAAAAAACAACGTTTTTAAAATATAACCCTTTAACCGAATATAAAGTAGAAAATAAATTTTCTTTAAATTAATTTCAGCAATTTCGACTCAAAAGTAAGGGTTTTAGGCGACTTCAAAATCTGCAATGATATTAGGAGGAAAGTAGCCAAAAACCCTGAATTTTATATCGAAATCGCTGAAATTAATTTAAAGGAAATTTATTTCCTGCTTTTTAGTCGCTTTAAGGGTTATATTTTAAAAAAATTGTGTTTTACTCTTTTTTTATTCTTTTTGGAAAAAAAATGTTTGCTTAGATAAGCGGACTTAAGCGTAGTTCGCCCGAATTTCGTGCTTATTTGCTTGGATATTTTGGAAAATTTTCTGCAGTTTTTCCCGAGCTCTATTTATTATGTAGTTTTCCATACCTATCACGTCTCCTTCTTGGTGTTACAAACATCAGACCAAGGTGAATACCACGGAGAATGAGAAAAATATAAGAAGAATACGAAATTGTTGGTTCTCCCGATACCCAAATTATTTTCTGAAACGGGACATATTACCTCTTTGTGGAAATGGTAGAGAAATCGTCAAATGACTCGCTGTAACTACCTTTTTTCGGGACCCCCGAATTTCTTCAAGTGATGGATAAAGCGTCGCCAAAGATAATTTTGAACCGCGGTGGACAGTGTAAAATATAACAATTGCACTTTAAAGAAGGGATTTCTGACCTCTTCATGATGGGCAATTTAAATCAGCTCAATGTGAAAAAATTCTAAGCTATGTTACTACTTTAATCAAACTTCTACACGACAGCAAAGTTTGTAAGCGAACCTTTAAATTCTATTTGAAATTCAATGAGAATAACAAAATCCCTATTAGATATTTATAAGTAATTCACAGCCTTCCATTAGCTACTCAGTAACACTTCATTAGCGCACCATTACAGGAGTCCTTAGAGCCCTACAAGTTCGCCCTAGTGGGGTGTGTGGGTGGGTGTTATCAGGGCAACAACAACATCGGCAACAGTAAGAGCAACACATCATCATCATCGTCGTCACGCATTCATCAAAAGCATGTTTAATTACTGTAAAATAAATGCTGACACCTTTTTAAAAACACTGCAAATAATTTATTTAGCAGCTTCTTTCAGTCTCTTGCGTCTACGTCTACCACCATCCACCCTGCTGCTTCTTCAGCCTCCTCGTCTGCGACTAATGTGTATGTTGACTAATTCTAAATATAGACGCAAATAGGTTTGCCGTTAAAATTTCTAATTAAATTAGCGATTTGATGTCATGGCGTTGATGAGTGAAAATGTGGCAGACATTTTCGGAATTTTTCTGATATTTTCTGGAAACAACACATCAATGAACTTAAGCTAGATGAGGAATGAGACTTTAATAGAGAAATTTTAATATTTTCTTTGCATCATTCCACTGAATTGGTTTCATGTTGTCTGTGCTTTGAAATGAACTGCTTTGCATAAACTTCTTCATTTTTCACTTCCTAACAACTCCATTGACAATACCGCCGCCATATTTGCATTTCTACTTCCGTACTATGGCCGGATATCCACCTGAAGTGCCAGGCTGCTTTCCTTTGTAAACTATACAATACAATACAGAAAAAAAAACACTTGCTACCTCGTACGTCTGTATGCACTTTCATGCCATTTGTGTTCAACAATTTTTATGGCGCTTCTCATTTGTGTTTCGAAATTATTTATGCAACGTCCAAAGGATACACGAAGGATTCTACCAGCCCACTAAAAGCAGCGGCAATAACAGCGTCTAAAGGACATTTGCTTTTTTAATGTGTCTTTTTTTGTTCAACTTCAGCTTGCCATTCTTTTCAGGGTGGAAGTTGTTGCCTTTTATGTAAAATTGCAGGCTGTATTCCATTTTATTGTTGTTGTAGAAATATTTATAATTTTCATAAGTTGATAAAGGAGCCACTCCTCGCTATGCCATTTCCGGTGTCCGTTTTCTATAGTCAGATGAGTGTGTGTGTAGGAGAAAGGGGCTGGTGTAGGAGAAAGGTTCGGCTGGGTTTTTTGTTATTTATTACAATTTTGAGAGTAAAATGTCCCTGTGTGAATTTAAGACAATGAAGGAAAGGCCTTCCTACTTGATTGCATACATTGAAGAGATCATTAACTGTTTATAGTCAACTTTGATCACAATTCCTACTTGTTAATTTCAGTATATTAAATAGTTCCTAGCACTTTCTTCCCACTTGGTCTTGTCAAATTAAATGTTTTGCGCTCTGCGATCACAGCACACCGCTCCTCTCAAAGTTAATAATATTTCCAGTGACATTTTGTTTAAGCGGCAATATAAATGTTCCTACACACTCACAATTGACTGAAAGCATAGCCGGCCAAATGCAGCAGCCAAACGCTTATAATAAACATGCTGCGTAAAAGTTGTCAATCCTCCTTCAGTTTATGAGTTATTGCAGCGTGAAAAATTGCAACTTGAAGCTGTGTGGAGTAGTAAGTAAGACGAAGCTGGCATTTTTGTGTTGCCATCAGGCAATATGCTAAAAAAGATAATAAAAGAAATAGTAAAAAACAGTTTTTTAAAATATAACCCTTATATCGACTAAAAAACAGAAAATAAATTTATTTTAAATTCATTTCAACAATTTCTAATTTAAATTAGGTGTTTTTGGCTTGTTGGTTCCTAATAAGAAGTATCTTGAGCGCAACGAATTACTCATCGAACGCCAATATGGTTTTCAGCAAGGCCATTCTACCGGCGATCTTATGGCATTGAAAGTTAGGTTGCCGCTCTTGATATTTCCAAAGTATTTGACTTCCACCCTATTCCTAATTTTCATCAAAGATCTTCCGTAATTGGCATACAATCCGACCACAGCAGCCTTTGTCATTCATACATGTTGAATTAATGCCCTACCTAAAAGCCAAATTATGAGAGACACACTCCAAAATGACCTATAAGCAATCTCCGAGTGGGGTTTACCTAATCGGATCGAATTTAACGCTACCAAGACCCAAGCAGCCTGTTTACTCACAAGCGAGTTTCGTATATTTCCGTTATGTGTTCTCACAATCCGAATATGGAACAATATCCTCGCCAATGTTTTTTCATGAATTATGAGTAACTTGGTTGATTGTCATAATTTGTTGAGCAAACTATCTATATATATAAGAGAGACGTGTATGTTTGTCACCAGTAGACGCGAAAACTGCAGCACCGATTCTCACCAAAATTTATATATGTGTTCTAGGGGTCGTGAGTCGTGACATAGGATAGGTTTTGACACGCCCACTTTTACCGCCCACAAGTTAGTAAACACTCAGACGTTTTTGATCACAAGAAAATGAAATTTGTCATGAACATACTATAAGACCCCAGCCATAATCTGGGCTACAAATGGTCGGGATTAGACAATGGAGCGTGGCACCGCCCATACAAGTCAATATTTGAAAATGCTGTAATAGCTCTCCCACACAATGTTTTCTAACGAAATTTGGTAAATGGCTTCATGGTTTCAACTCTAAGCTAAATGCAACATATCGGGGTAATTGGATAAAGGGGCGTGCCACCGCCCATACAATTCAATACTTCAAAGTGCCATTCTTGGGCTCCCATTGAATATTCTTAAAAGGTAATTCGTTATATGCCTTCAATGCAACATATTGGAATTGGACAGCGGGGCGTGGTACTTCCCATACCATTCAATATTTCAAAATGCTACACTTGGCCTCCCAATAAAAATATGTGACAAACGTTTTCATAAATTTATTATGACCTTAAAGACAAAAAGAACTTTTTTAGAGCCAGCAAAGCGGACCGGACCCTGCTAGTATAGAATACATTTAGACTCTTTTACAATAATGCCAGAGTAGCCGAATCGGTTAATAGTCCGGTAATAAAAAATTAGCAAATAAAAAAAAAATTAATTTATTTAATTGAAAATATGATTATGTGAAAAGGGGAAACCATAATTCATGTTTAAGTGGAACCAAGCAAAGACAAACACAAATCACAATTTATGATTTTCCCTTTTAACAGTTCTTATGAGGATAAGAACTCTTGATTATTGACTTCTTATTAATGGATCAATATCGTGACTAATTTTTACTTAATTTCAGCAAGCATTTCCCTCCGTGCACATACCAAATTTCATCATTGTAGCTTCAATGTGTAAGAAAAATTGATTTGAGACCTCCCAAGGCCCCCTAAGCCTCTGATGAACTGCAAAATTCAATAGAATGCACCGGAGTTCTATCTAGGAAAAACTCCCATGCCGGTTGTAAACTAGCCATCCGGTTTTTATAATTTTTTTTTTAAACACCATATTTGTGCCAAGGAAGCGATTAGGCAAAGCTGGGCATTAATTAGTTAAATCGTTAATAGTTAATTAACGAAGTTAAATTTTTGGTCAACTTTTAACGTTTCAGTTAATTTCGAAAACCATTAACTTTTTCATTTAGTTAAGTTAAATTTCTTCGATTAACTAATGCTAGAGTTAACTTTGAAACGAAAAAATTTTTTTATTATTGAATGTAAAAAAAAAGTAAAAATTAAGAATTTATACTATTTTTAATAATCTACCTAGCCACACTGTTGAAAAATTGTAAACACAGAACTCTTTCCTGTTGTTGACAAAAATGTAAAGTTCCAAATCGAGACGGCGTGCTTAGCCCGCCGTCAAATGTATCGGCTTGGTCGGCGGCGAAATATTGAGTCGATTGTGTCGGCTCAACCGATATCGACATCGATTTGTTCGCACGCCGATTGAAGCCTATTATGGTCGGCGCGAAACTGTTTAGCAGCCGCCGACATTTTCCAATCAACTTTGAACTCTGGGTGCGTAGTGACAATCAAAAAAAGCGCGTCGGCAAATTCGTTTTGTAAAATTTTTACAAAGTTTTCTTTTTTTAAGTTAGATTTGCATATAGAGGTCTGAAATCGATCGAAAAAAGGGTCTGTGAGTGCAGGCATTCAAATGTATATAGTTAAAATGTTTTTTAAAGCGTTTTTTGGAAAAAAAAAATTTTTCTATAGAGAATTGAACTATTTAATTTAACTTTTAACGAAGTTAACTTTTCAACGCAATTAACTTTTTAATTCAACGAAGTTAAATTTTTGATTAACTATTTCCGGATTAACGAAGTTAAATTATCGATTAACTATGCCCAGCTTTGCGAATAGGATACTTTTTTTTTATTTTCGAAAGGTAAGTATATCAATTTTCGGTATTAAGTTCTCTCTCTCTCTTTCTCTCTCTCTCTCTCTCTCTCTGTCTGTCTCTCTCTCTCTCTCTCCCCCTCTCTCTCTCTCATTTACAATGATCAGGAATTGATTGTGTGGAATTACACATTTTGCGGGTAATTTTTCCATTTCGCATCACTTTTGTGAATGTCTTTTACGTGGGCAACGCCACGCGTGAATGCTAGTCATGATATATATTTACCCAAAGCAAGTTAAATAAAGGGTTATACAAACGCTGAGCCAAATTGTCGTGTCAAACACAAATCAAGAGCGTTTTATGAGAGAGAAAGCGCGCACAACTTCTATTTTGTTTATATTTTTGACAATTTTTTCTTACGTCTTTAAACCGACTGACAGACTGAGTTCGCTAGGATTTGCACTTGTCTGTTGCAATTCACTTGTCACTTCATGCCTTTTTGTTGTTGCATCTTTATTTCTTCTTATCCTTATCCTTGTGTGATATTTTTATTAAAAGAACGTGTGTGTTGCGTATGGAAAACAGAAAAAAGTGATTTTATGCAAATATTTGCAATTTGCAGCAATTCCGACAGCACAAATATGAACGCAGTGATGAAATGTCGCACAAGCAAGTATAAATAGACAATCTGCTGGAAAATGGTTGACGATGTGATGCAGGATTTATGCATTTTCTAAGATGATTTCCATTTTTTGTTTTGTTATTGTTGCTGTCTTTTTCGCATTTTCGCAACGTTGCATAAGCTTTTGCATATTTCACTTTGAGAAGTTTCACTTTAGGAAAATATTCTCTCTGCGTTACAATGTTTCATTTCTGGTCCACACACAGAAAAATAAATGTAACTTCATAATCCTTTGGCCGCAAAACTTTTGCCACTATTTCCGCATAAATTTAATGTGCTCCTGCCCAGCAGCGATAAAAGCCCAGAATTTAAGTAGCTATTGTCGACCTCCTCCTCACCACGCCTCTAGCCAAAAAACTTTTGTTAACTGCTTCGCCCTCGGTTCATGAAAATTCTAAGCAACGCACTTCTGCAGCGAGCACACGGCAACGTACGCGGCCCACATCTTTAGTCACTCAGCCCCTCTATACATGCACGGTGAACTCACTCACGCACGCACACCGTCCACTAATCCATCATCTTCAGGCATGCCAGGCAAGGATTCGGAACATTGTCCTTAAAGAACTTCAAATTGGCTTTAAAACTTACGATTTCCGGGGTCTTGATGAAGCTTTTGCCGAACCACGCCCGCATTTCACTTGCCTGGTATATTTTCGTGGTATTATTTGCGGCTTTCCTCTTGGAGCTGTGTGTGTGTGTGAGTGTGTGTGTGCGCTGGCTCGTTTTAAGTCCTCGTAACAAATTTCTTGCTTTTATGTTTGTTTGTTGTTTTGAAGAACTTTTTTTGGGTATGTGTTTTTTTTTTCTTGGCCTCTCCCACCAAACTTCGCACCGCAACTCGTATAATTTGGGTAAGGCTTTTTCGGACAGAAAATATTAAACAAACTTCAAAATGGCGGCCAAACTTACATATTGGGCAATTTGGCGGGAAAGTGCAATGTTGTAGCATACGACAGTGGCATAGACTATTAAATTAGTGGTCAAAGAAAATGTATCAAACAGGAAAATATGATTTTGGTTAAGCCGTATGTGTGCGACAAAAAAAGAAGAATTAAAGCAATAAATATTTGTGGTAGTTTTTTTTCATATTTAAACTTCAATCATTGGCTAGGTTTCGTAGGAAAAACTAGAATTTAATCTAATAACGCCCATTAATGAATTGAAACGGCACATTGATGAACTGAGACGCAAATGATGTTGTTTCAAGACTGAAAATTTTTGTTTTGCGACTGAAATGTTTGTAAATGACCTAAACAAATTTTAATTTCAAATTAAATTTCAATTTATTTTTTTTTTACTCTAAATTATTTTTTTTTTACTTACCGAGAGTTGAACCCCGGGCCATTCGGATTAATAAACGCTCCCCTCAGCACGCTTGCCTACCGCTGTGTGTATTTTGCAATGTTTGAACTGCATACATATACTATGAAACTGCTTGGTTAGGATTTAAAACGTTTTCAGTTCTGAAATATAACTGAATCAGTTTTACTTTTTTGGGATAGTGGGTTCGAATCTCAGTCGGAGCAATTTTTTTTTTATTTCCTTTTCAACACATTACTTTTTGTATTCTTTTTCTTTTTTGAGGGGTCGCTGGTCACGAATCCGGGGTTTGTTTTGCTGCTCTAACTCTAGATTTCTTGAAATCGACGTTCAGTACCTCAAAAATGCAATAAAATTAAAATCGGCAAATGCAGATCGGTTTTTTGTTCCACAAATATATAAAACAAATTATAAAAAAAAAAATAATTGAAAAAAATTTGGTCTGACTGAGATTCGAACCCACGCTCCAGTAACTCATACCATGAATTTTTCGTAACGATAGCCGTTTCAAATTATAACCATGCAGTTCTGATTTTTTCCCTCTGTGTACTAAACGAAACACGTCAGACCGTGTAAGACGTGAAAAAGGATGGTAAACTGGAAAGTTGACTGGTATTCCAAACTATGTCCCGCTAGATATTAATGGAAGGAAAGAAGTTCTCATTGAGTTTCAGATATGTAGACTATAAGCTAATATATATGTAAAATTTTTATGTGAAAGTGAAAAAGGTACCCGAGTTTCCAGTTTGTCTGGTATTTTAATATTTTTGTTAACCGTGTTTCGTTAATTTTACCTTACATTTTTCTTTGTGTATATAAGCCCCTCAACTTTCAATATTTGCCTGGTGGTAGACCACACACAAGGAATCTAACAAATTTGTACATTAATTCCTTAACGACATTGTATACTACACTCGCATGAGCAATTTGTCCCACTGTGACTTAAAAACAACCAACAACAAAAAATAGTTTGCCAAACCCAACATCAATTTTACACCGAAAAACTTTAAGTAACCATAAGCTAATATAATAAAACAACAACATTTCCAACACTAACAGCGAAACATTACAAACAACAACAACAACTACAACATTCACGAAGAGGAGAACCAACGAACTTTTCTGTTGCTTTTAGACCATCTTTTATGCGTTTGTTATTTGTTGGCCATTTTCGGTAAGACAAGCAGGAATGGGTAGATAAGTACTCGGAGCGACCAGTTTGAAGGGAATGCTGCTGAGGGCTCTTGCTGCTTTCGTTGTTGCTGTTGTGATATTATGGCCATGTCCAGCTTTTAACCAAACAAATATGCACAGCACTGAATTGTTATCATAAAAATAAAAGTAAGCAAGTCAAATGGTGGCAGTAGTTGCACTTGTACGTATATGTTGGCTCAGACTCGATACACAAATGTATACACACACACCAACAGGCAACTACTAGCACGCACTTACACTTGTGCATTTAGTTTTTATTATTTTTGTGCTACCATTGGGCCACATTAGCATGTATTTATGCTGAAAGTGGTATTAGTTTTTAGTTTTCGCCACCACCCCGAAATGTTGAGTTTCCAGTTTCTTTGTAGAGGATATGTGCGCGTGGCCCCCGAAAAGTGCTCAAAATAGTTCCGCACACACACACACACACACACACACACACGCATACATACAGTATGTTTCTGGTTTGAGCTTAGAAGTGCTTAGGTTTTATTGTCTACATAAACCAAAATGAGTTCAAATGCGCTTCGGTGAGTTACTTTTTAGTGTGCAGATGCGGTAATTGGACGTGCATATTTACGTTTACATCGAGAAGTTAAACGAAACTGAAGTTAATGTTGTGACCTCATAAGAGTTAATATTTAGGAAGGACTTAAAAAGAAGACGAAATAAAGCCTCAAAAATACTCTTAGGGTCCGTGAGAACCACCCACAAAAGAAATTAAAAATGTCATAAAAAAGTGGAGGAAAAGTTCGGTGCAGCGAGGCAGGTTCTCAAGGCCCAAATTATACTGCAAGTGATAGATACCTTCAGCAACGTCCTACACAATATGGCCCTCCAAGAAAAACTTCTGACATTCTAACTAAACAGAGTTGGACTTTATATTCCTTGGTCTAAATACATATCGTCGTCGTTCTAACAGGCATTACTAAGTTCATTTTTTCCGAAAACGAGATAAGTACACCCAGAAAACCAAATCGGTTGTGCCAACAGATTTGTGACCAACCGAATGTTAGCGCTTGTTGGAACGTCTACTTTCAGCTGTTGCAGCATATGCGTTCGGTTGATACAACATTAGCTTTCTGCTGTAGCCTACGTCTGCTCTCTGTTGTCACAGTATCACATTCTGACCTCGCAACATCAGCTGTTACCAATATATTAACATTAGCTTCATATTTGGTTCGTGTGACAACAGCGAGTAGACGTTGCGACACCAGAAAGTTAATGTGGCTATATCAGTGGTGCCTGTTGTGACGACAAAGAGTGGATGCTGAGGCAGCAAAGAGAGGATGTTGTGTGGGCTGAGTGCGGATGCTGCAGCAACTGAAAGTAGATAGCTATTTCTTTCAGGGTACGCCGTCGTTCTAGTAATCCTACAATCTGTGATAACATCGTTCGACACTGAAAAAAAAGCACATGATCGGGACTGACAGATTCTGTTAGAGGGGGTTAAAAAGAGTACCCGTGTTTCCCAGTTTTTCTGGATCAATTCTCAAAACCGTTTAAATCGCATTTATGCATTTTGCATTTTTCTCATGTACATAATAATTTTTCAAAAATACAGTTTTGATTGGATTTTTAATATTAAATATGCATTTGATAGGGGAAAAACATACCTATAATTAACATGTAATTTTTAAAGGGGAAAAGGGGGGGAACATTTTTTTTTTTTAAAAAATAAAAAAATTTTTAAAAAAGTGGAAAATAAAAATTTAAAAAAAATCGTTTTTTACTCTTTTTTTTAAAGGTATGTTTTCCCCCTATAATTTTTCGCCGAATTGTTTGCATTTTTTTCAAAAAAGCAAAATGTTTGTTAACTAAGTCCTTTTAATTGGATTTTTTCGTCCCAGGGCCCCGTTTTCCAAAATACTTTTTTGTGTGTTATCAAAAAATGCATTGAACCCACCAATATTCAAATTCGTTTTGGTAGAATTGTTTCTCATTTTTATAAAGAAATCTGTGTCAATCTGAACTACCTAAGTCCATTTGTTCTATTTTTTTCGTCCCAGCGCATCAACTTCCCAAATTTTTTTCTGTGAATTTTTGGATTTTTAGAGTGCATTTTTGTCTTTAAGCACAAATATCTCAAAACTATAAATTTGTACTTAGTGATTTTTGTTAGAACGACGACAAACTTTTCAATTCAAACTAGCAATAACAGAATTTTGTCTCAGGACCCCTTTCCTTTTTTCGGCAATTTCAAGTCCAAGTCTGGATGAAATATGAACGTGACGTATAAATAAGGTTTTTCTCAGCCGGGGTATAATAGGGTTGTATGGGGATCTAGTGAGCATCTAAGGAATGTTCAATGGGATCGAAGGGGTTTATTAAATGGTATAAGTATCATCTAAGGGGCCCAAAAGGGGTCTGAATGTGGTATGATGATTCCAAAAGGTTCTAATGGGGTCACAAGAGGTTATGTCTCTATCTGCCACCAGCTGCTATAATATCCTTATTTTCCTGTTTATTGTAGAACAATTTTATAGGAGAATTCATTTGACCTGTTTAGGCAGTGCCCTGGAACCCACCAGAGTTGTACAGAGTCTTTCTTAGCCAGTTCAATTGAAGGGGTGATTGGGTGAAGGCGGCATGTAACAAAAGTAGTTCGCAAATAATCGATAATTTTTCAATAGGTACCTACTTATCAAAAATTTTTTCCCGATCCATTTCAAAATATTGTTCCAATTCCACTTTGTACCGGTTCGTTACAGTTTCATTTCCATTTTGTTCCCGACATTATTTCTAACCAAATTAAATAGACTACGTCCAAAAAGGCTCAGTATTTCTCAAGATAAACGGCAATAATACAAATTTGGCGGGCATTTTTTATGGGAGGTAGGCGTGGTTCTTATCCGACATTGTCCATTTTTCAAACCATTCAATCATTTGTAAAAATACCAAAATTTTAAGTCGATAGCTCAAAAGCACCGGCAGTTATATAGTTTTCCATACTGGACACGCCATCATGTATTCGTCACTTCAATTCATATTATGGAGAGACCCTGATTAAAACAAAACGGTCTTCAATTAAATCAACCTTTACCTATTTAATTTTCCTCTTTAGCTACTAATTTCTGCAATCCAAAAACAACATACGCTTTTCTAATCAATATCATCGTCATGAAAAGAATTGAACTCACAATCTTGACATTGACATTGCCAAATCACCTGTCACCGAAAGTCGCGCCTATCTTTGTAATTTTTTTTTTTCTTCAAAGCAAATTTCCCTTTTCTCGCTGGAGATTCCTTTACCATTTTATCATCCTTTCACGTTCGTCAAACAAAAATTTTAATTGATTACAGTTGAACCATAAAAACGATGACACTCTGCGATTGTCTTTGTCCAACTGTCAGACGCCATCTTATGGCATTGGCCGTGCAATGAAATGGAGGAGAGTACAACTAACAAAAAATTTATAATCCTCACTTGAACTGCTGCAATGGCAGAAAAAAAGAAAACCGAACAGCCAAAGGAAGAAGGGAACTTTTACGTTATTTAATATTTGCGCACTGATTGAAAAGCAATTTTCATTAGAAAGGAAATACTGAAAAGAATCGAAAGGACCAAAGTAGATGGACAGACGGACAGACAGACAGAATATGGCAGACTAACATGACAGTTGTACAGAGTCTAGGTGGCTCCTAGACTCACACACCGTGCCGTCTGGGTTGGCGAAGCAGTTTAAATCACAGCTTTCGGTGTAGGATGGACGAACAAGCGAACAGACAGACAGACAGACAGACGGAATGAGAGACAAAAACACTGTGTGATAAAAAATTAATGCACTATGAAAGAGAAAATACATAAAATTCGATTGCGAAACGCTTTGACAGTTCTAGCATCGAACATAGTATACGACATATAAAAAGTATGAAATCGTTTGATGAAGCATAAAACTGTTTGCATAAACAGCAGCTGTAAAAAAATGAAGGAATACCAGCCAAGTGGTAAACGCTGCAAAAAGGTTAATAACTTCCGAGAAGTTAAGAAATTCCGATTTCAATTCAAATCCATTTGCAGCTGTCAAAGTGAAATTTACTTTCGCTTCGCAGGTAAGAGTTGACAAAAATCTTTGCCATCTTTAATAATAATTTGAATTCAATTAATTTTAACTTCCAGATATTTACAAGGCAAACACCGGGTTTCCTTTCACTCATTAAAAGCGAAGAATGAGAAATTTTCTAGCTACGAAAATTCTTCACTTAATTATTGAAATTACTATTACAAACGATAGCTAAACTATTTACTTAAAATTTAAAGATAATTCCCGCAGGAAAAACATCAAAAGCATTTTACTGTCAATTAAATGTCACTCAACAAACTTAATAAGCATTGGTATTTGCTTAAAGCGGCAAAAGAAATTAACATTAAAGATGGTAGTGGAAATGGCAGAGGGAAGGGAAGTACAAAATTTCACAAATACGGGAAATTATGTTGCTTTGAGCACTTGAAATATAACACAGTGCAACACTTGGAAAAAGTCGTCATGTTTCGTGAATGCAGACGATGAGTCTAGCAAGAAAAAGTTTTACTGTAACTCGTTCAAAATATTTTTAAAAGAACTTTAAAATTATTTCCTTTATTAGGAATACTAATGAATCCCTTGGATAAAAAAATATATGTTTGAAAAATTCACTGATGAAGGATTGGTCCAGTATACAAATTAATTTCAAAGTCCGAAATGTATAGTGGCTAGCGCAACCCGGTATTGTTCGGCTTTGAACTAACTGTAGGGGTAGTTAGCAACCTTCAGCAAACACCGGCCTAAAAATAAAACATTATTTTTTGTAAGACGAAAGTGAAAGGCCGTCCGACAATATTTGCTGTAGTAAACTTTATCCCCAGATTTGAAATCACCCAAAAACAGGCATACCTAGTCTCCACCTCCCAGAAATAGTCGCATCAAAATCGTTTACCAGGACCCGAGTAATGCCAATTTTAGTATATCATTCCAATTATACCGTTGGTTTTTCATGGGCGTCGTAGTAGACAAAAGAAATAATAGCTTTTACTGTGGATTACTTGGGTCTCTGGTGAAACACTGTTGTTTCCTTTTGGTCAACTTAAACTCAGATAAATACAAGAAAACAACCATAATTTCCTGCAACTGCCTCCGGAAACCAATACAAAATTATGGATTGTCCCCGCTTAACCCTCTAAAGGCCCCATTTCAGATAAAACGGTGTCTTATTGCTCTAATTTTTTGTGTAAGCCACAGAGACATTTTTTTTACTGGTACCGAGGGGCAACCGCCGGAAAAGGACATATCTGTTATTATACCCCCACACTCACTGTGGCAGGGTATACTCACTTTGGAGGCGTGTCCGGTATGGAAAAGTATATACATTCTTGATCAGTATCACCTCCTGAGTCGATTTAGCGATGTCCGTCTGTCCGTCCGCACGATAGCGGTCGCAGTTTTGGAGATATCGACTTGAAACTTTGGGTACATGTTTTTCTCGTGAATACTGAGAATCAGCCAAATCGGATAAAAACTGGGCGTGGCTCTCATACACCGAAAAAAAGGTTAACATTTTTCAAGTCTTTTTTATTGCTGCATTCGATTGGAAATGTTTAGAAACGTATTTTTGACATGGTCCGAGGTTGCGAAGCCACATATATAAGGGTCTAAATGGGGTCTTGAGACCAATTTTTTTTTTGTGGATTTGATTGGAAATTTTTAGAAATGGATTTTGGACATGGTCCGGGCTCCAAAACCACCTATAATTGGCTCAAAATAGGGTCTTGAGAAAACATTTTATGTTCGAGGTACTTCTTCCTACTGTGTGGGGGTATAGCCGAAGATAGTCCACTCTCTAGTTTTAAGATTTCATCAAAACAATATGAAATTTTGTATAGAGGGGTTTTTGGGGTCGCTGATTTCGAATTTGATGTCGGAATTTAAAAATTCAAGATGGCGGAACCAATATGGCCCAGTAGGTGTAGGGTATATATAAGTCGGCTTGTCCGACTGAAACTTACTCACTTGTTTTTCATTCAAATGTTAGCACATTTTTACAAAGATAAGCTTTTAAGAGTCTCCCCTATATCCGATTTGACAAATTTTTTGGAGAGTCAGTGTATCAGGACATACCCTTTTAAGGATATAGATTTTCAGATAGAGTTAAAATTTTATTTTCTTACAATCTCTAAGAACTTCTATACACTCAGGGAAAAAAACATAGTAAAATCAAGTACGATCGTATTTACTCCTTCATTTTTTCAACTTAATGGAAACAACTTTGAAATGAAGTGAAAAATACTTAAAATAACTGATGTCAACGTTGAAACAAAGTTGAACGATTTTAAATCAAGGTCTGGCAAACTTAAAAAAAAATGGAAAATTTTTGAAATAATCGGAAAACAACTTTGAAATAAGTTTGCTTATTTTTGAATTTAAGTTTTAAATTGAAAACAAGTTTGTTCGTAGTTGTTTCTAAAATTTCCCACTTTACCAGACTTTCATTAACGTTTCTACTTGTTTTAAGGTGGTTATTTTGGATTTTAGGTTGTTTTTTCTCTGGGTGTACTTACCCATAAAAGAGATTCTCGCGATAAACTGAGGAGAAGGGTGCAAGAAGGAAATGCTTTTGACGTAAGGACAGTGTCCTCAATTGATACCCACGAGTTAACTAAAATTTTCAGATGATCGAAAAATATTTATAAGATGAAATCTTCAAATGCAGATAAAATAAAATATGACATAATACAAAAGAAAACCGACTTTACATGCAATTTCCTTTTTATCAAGTGTGAACAAAAAATATATATTTTTGTTGCACTGTGCCATATAGAAAAGATAGACACAGAAATATTTCGCCTCACCCCTAGCGCACCACTTTCAATTCCCTAGCGCCTTTGCACAATTGCACACAAGCAGTTAATGAGCTTCATTGTGGAAATTTCCAAATATTATTAAATTATTCGAGTGAAGATTGCATTCTCGCCAAATTCCTTAAGGGGTATGTATGTATATTTTTGTACGACGTAATAATTCAAAGTTTGTGTACTCTTTAATGAAATGCTTTAAAAAAAGGGGGTAGTTTTTGAAATTGCCTAACATTTGCTGGCTGCAATTTTTGAAAATGAAAAATTACATTTTCAAAACGATTGTAATTAAATTGTGCTTTCGTTCGCTTAAACTGTGGCACCAGTTGACTGACATACGCCTTTGCCAACTAAGAAAAAAATGCAAACATTTTTTTTTAAAACTTCTCTTCAATTCTAAGTTCATTCCCAATGTGGGGACATCACTAAATTGCTTTTAAAATGGGCAGTTCTCATCTTCAAGAAGGTACAGTATATCCTTAACTTGGTTCGTCCTATTCGTAGGTATTCACACGAATCCAATGTGAATTCGAATAAGTTCGTAGAACGCATCGTTTCCTTATGTTCCCATACGTCGTGTCTTTAAATAAGAATGACTTGAAGAAATATCAAATCTATAAAAATACACGCGAAGATCATGAAAAAAATTCCATTAGCTTACTGCATATTACTTGCTTCACTACTTCCAAATGTATCTTCTTCTTCTTCTACAAGTATTCTTAGTCCTTTGTTAAAAATATTTTTGTGGAAAATATTCACCCCACCACAAAGTACACTTTTCATACCTTGCTATTGCGACAAAGACAATTTCAATACCTTAATGTCAATTCATGGTGTACTTTTAGAAAATTGCCAAGAACAACAGGAGCAGTTCCACCCCCCCCCCCAGAACAATGGCGATGAAGCAAAAACCAAGGCAACAATAACAACAACCACCCTTTTCTTGACAAACACACACCGGGAAGACTGCGAAATCACATTTCCCTTTTTTATATTTTTTTTTTTATTATTTTCATAATTTAACTTTTGTTTAGCAACACCAATTCCTACTCAAATAGGGGAAAATAACGGAAGCGCAAAAGCCAAATTTTTACAAGGCACCAAACAAGCAACCACCATTCAAGCCAAGACAAGACAAGACAAGGCAAGGCAAGCACATGCAATGATCACAATTTAACCGCTTGCGAGTCTTCAATCAGGAGGGTGCCAGCAGCAGTCAGCTAACAACAGCGTAGTACCACTCTCGGCACTTGTACGCACTGTCATGGCGAATCTCTAAGGATTTAACCCAATTTATGAATTTTTCTCTACAAATGAAAAAAGTTTTTTTTTTTTTATTCATTTTTCAAAAATTATATGTGAAGCACATTCCATTTTCAAGTTTGTATTTTTTATATTTGTTTCAAGCCCGCAAAAATCAATGGCGTGAGAAGCCCACTTTAGCCTAGTGGGAGTAGTGAAGTGCGGTGCCATAGCGTACGTCAGACAATCCACAGACAAAGCGCGCCTAATGAAACTGTGACAGGTTCACGGGTTTTGTGGCATCAGATTTGAATTTACTTTCCCGGAACAAAAAAATATAAGGGGATTTACCAAAGTTGTACTTGCCTGGAAGCGCATGACACTTGAGGTAGAGAAGTCCACCATTAAAGTGAGCAAACAGTTCAGGGAAAAAGCAACAATTTCGGGCTGCTTCTGTGCCTGTTTAACGAGCTCAATGAAAAATTCATTAATCATTCTTCAATTTAGTGCGGCTCACACACACACACACACACACAAGTGGAGTCGCGCGATTTGAAATTACTGACTGAATGGGCAGCAAATCAATCATTTTTCATCATTACGCAAATACGCACAACGACGACGAGGATGAGAGCTACGCACTGGCGCAAAGTTCATTGCACAAATTTGGAAGAGGCTTAAAGCAGATCTCGCTTTATTTGTTGGTTGTTGCTGTTGGTGTTGTTGGCAAAACACACTCACTGCGCCAAACCATGAGGAGGTCTTGGCATATATAATAAATGTTCGTATTGCATCGGGAAGTTCATTTGTCAAAACGTTGGTGGTGGCAAGGAAGTTGAGTGGTGACTTTGGATGTGTCAAAAATATACGCGAACGTTGCCAAAATCCGTTCAATATGGCGACCTCGCAGGCAGTGTTGTTGTAATGATTTGATGATTAAGTGTGCTTCAATGCCTGAATGGCAATTTGGTTCGTGCGGGTGACTAGTTGAAGTAAAGATACAATCGAGTTTGGTATTGAAAAGCAAGAATTCACAGCTTTCCATATGAAATAAAAAATCAGCACCCAGGACCCGCTCCTTATACCAAGTTACTTAGATTTTAGAAAACCATGTCCAATTTATTTAATAATTACGAAAAAAAGGTCCCCTTTGCATCTCCAGGAACCCTTCTACAACTAATTTAAATAACTCCACGTCATAGATTTGCTTTTCATTTGACGTTTCTTCAATGCGCTCCTTATAGTGCGACTGTCCCGCGATTTGATCTTCAAATTCGGATCCATCTGCTGCTTGTTCTTGTGCCCCCACACAACGTACAGTAACTTGTCGCGGTTGGACATTTGGCGCCATCTTTCACCGGCCAGGATTGCTGTTTGTTGGGCGGTCAAATGTGTGAGGCCTTGATTTCTTAAGTTCTGGCGGTATTCGTGGAGAAAAATTAAGAATGGATTTTTGGCCTTCGATTTTGTCGAGGTGCGCCGTTGCAATTCTCCTCCATCGCGTGTCATTGTAATTTTTTATCGAACCAACCAAAAGAAAATTCTTGAATTATTTACTAAAAATTTTTGAATTGATATATGATTTGACAGAAATCTCGTAGGATAATAAAAGACGAAATATAGGTTGTGATCATGGTTTGCCATGGGTTGTGATAGTATGGAGAATCAAAAACCAAGACGAACCCGATAACTTGTAAGCCGACAAGCTTATGCGATACAGTGTGTCAAAAGTACTACCTCCGCCATTGAAGTACGTCTCGCACCAATAAAACAACTCCAGTTCTCCAAGGAACATAAATTTCAATTTCAATGGACTTACCGCTCAACTCTATCGACCTCTGCCTAATATCTTTCGCAAAAGGCGAAAGTAGCTCAGTGGCACAGCGTGTATGTGCGTAACTTATAAACCTTACGTGCCGCGTTCGAATCCTGGCTGCGCTGAAATTTTTTTTTTCGTTTCTCAAACGTTGGTTGCAAACGAAACCACAAACGAAGTGTGTATGTCTAATTTTTCGATAGGTATACAATATCTACAGATGGGGTCTAAATGCTAACGGGACAAAATGTAGTCAGAAATGACAAATTCCAGAAAATGTCTCTGCTACCTGTGTACTCCCATATTTTCACCATCGAAGCTACTGCAGTTATCGAATCTACTTAAAATTTTGTTTAATACTGTATCAGTAAATTACCGATTTCTCCAATATCCAATATTGGCGAAAGACGGCATTCGAAGGTGTGGCTCTATTAACGTGTCAAACGACATACATATTTTATATTGTTCAGGAGGGGCAAAAAACGTTTTGTGACTAGTAGAAAATCGATTTTAATTTGGTTTTCTCAGTTTTGGAAAACAACATTTTATTTTTAATTATTTACAAAAACAAAAACTGTTTTAAAACTTTTAAAAATGTAATCGCAAATAATTCTTAGTTTAATGACGAATGACTGTTACTCAAACAAAAAAAAGAAACCAAAATGTTTATAGTTATTTGATAAATTCACATTTCTGTTCATAAAATTAATTCTGTCTGCAGAATATACTAAATATTAAAATATTAAACATTGAAAAACCGGGGTTAAAGAATATTAAAATTTAAATACACAAAGTAAAATTTGACTGTGCAACACCAAATTCTGATTGCCGATCTGACAATAGATTCTGATAGGTCTTGGTTTATATAATAACACCCTCGAAGGATTTTTCTGGATTAGCTCGCATAAGCGAGTTAGTAGAGGTCAAAGTTCCAAGGAGGTTACTTTACTTTTAGATGGTCGGCAACATTGTTGCTAGGGTTAAGAAGAGTATTTTTTCTGAAGGGTACTAAAACGATATCGCCTACCGTTGAAAAGTTTTGTCAACTTGATTGCAGTAACCCAGTTGTAACCTTTGACCTCGAACAACTTGCTTATTTTGAATCCAGAAAAACTCACTGAGGAAGTCACTATGTAGACCAAGACCTTTCAAAATATATTATCAGATCGGCAATCAGATGTAGAAAAATGTACCCTCATTTTGTCTCATAGTGTAATTAATTTCAACGGAATTAGTTAAATTTGCGTTCGAAATAAGCTAATTTAAACTAAAATATTTGTTGAAAATACATAGAACATAGAAAAAATAGAATTGAAATTTCCATTCACAAATTTAAAGACAAACAAAACTAGAGAGTGGACTATCTTCGGCTATACCGAAGTTGAAATACCCCCACACAGTAGAAAGAAGTACCTCGAACATAAAAAAATGTGGTCTCAAGACCCTATTTTGAGCCAATTATAGGTGGTTTTGGAGCCCAAACCATGTCCAAAATCCATTTCTAAAAATTTCCAATCAAATCCGAAAAAAAAAAAATCGGTCTCAGGACCCCTTGGACCATGTCAAAAATACGTTTCTAAACATTTCCAATGGAATACAACAATAAAAAAGACTTGAAAAATTTTTACCTTTTTTTTCGGTGTATGGGAGCCACGCCCAGTTTTTGTCCGATTTGGCTGATTCTCGAACTTGATCTCAGTATTCACGAGAAAAACATGTAAAAAAAGTTTCAAGTCGATATCTCCAAAACTGCGACCGCTATCGTGCGGACGGACAGACGGACAGACGGACATCGCTAAATCGACTCAGGAGGTGATACTGATCAAGAATATATATACTTTTCCATACCGGACACGCCTCCTTATGGGCGTTACAAACGTTGTGACAAAGTTAGTATACCCTGCCACAGTGAGTGTGGGGGTATAAAAATTTTAATTTTTATATGGTAGTTAACACGTTTTTCCAAATTACCTCTGCCGGTGCACTTTTTCTGGGTATAAGCTTCCCATTTTTTATTACATATGATTCTCCACTATTTCTTAGTTATTTCCTTTCATTGTGAAACCAATTTTCCACATTGACTCATAACTGATGCCTGCAATGCCTGTGAGGAAGGATTGGAAACCTTAGATCAATAACTTTCGGAAAAAATTATGGGATCCTCGATAATTTGAAGCCTCATGGAGATGGAAAAAAATCGAATGGAAATGCAAGTTGGTAGTATCGAGAGGAGGAAGGAGCAGTTAGGTGAACCCGTAACCTTTGATGCGAACAATGGGTCTGTTAGAGGTTCAAATGTAAGTATTGCCTATAATTATAATTTGCGGTAATTGATTCAAGCAGGTATCCTTCAGTTTCAATAAACCAAACTAACAATTGTAATATTTCGAAACAGCTACACTCAGGGAAAAAAAACATAGTAAAATCAAGTACGATCGTATTTACTCCTTGATTTTTTCAACTTAATGGAAACAACTTTGAAATAAAGAGAAAAATACTTAAAATAACTATTGTCAACGTTAAAACAAAGTTGCAAAGTGGAAATTAAGAGAAAAATACTTAAAATAACTGTTGTCAACGTTGAAACAAAGTTGAACGATTTTAAATCAAGGTCTGGCAAACTTAATATAAATTGGAACATTTTTGAAATAATCGGAAAACAACTTTGAAATAAGTTTGTTTATTTTTGAATTTAAGTTTTAAATTGAAAACAAGTTTGTTCGTAGTTGTTTCTCAAATTTCCAACTTTACCAGACTTTCATTAACGTTTCTACTTGTTTAAAGGGGTTTTTTTTGATTTTAGGCTGTTTTTTCTCTGGGTGTACTGATGCAGTCAATGCCGTTTTTCATTTTGTCCACTGAAATCGCCCGAGAAGTTAAAATTGAAAAATCTGCGTAAATAAAACAAAATTTGTTTTGTTGCTTGAAAAAAAAATTCTACAGTCATTTTAAACTCTCGAATTAGAACAGTGAAAAAAACGAACGTAAATAATGTTTTAAGTCCCTGCTAAATATAGTTAAAACCATTTTTTTTTCATATACACACTGGAAAATTGAAAATTTATTTTACCCTTTTCATCATTGAACATTGGCAACGTTAGCCGGAGCTAAGTTGGGCATTAAAACACGTAAACGCAACCACTCTCCGCGTAGGGGAAATTTTCTAATTTGTGTATAAACAAAAGGCTCGAAATTGACAAATATTGATTGGCAGGCGAACCGACTAACCAACTGGTAAAGGGGTTGTTGTTGGTTGGGTTGACAATTTTTCCCAAATATGTGTATGTACGCAAAATACTTAATTTATTTCTGTAAACGCCAAATGGTGAAATGCACTCAGCGGAGTTGACTGGGTAAAACGCGTGTCGCATTTGTTTATATTTATTTTGGAATTTATTTTCAAATAAATACTGAATGAGCATAATAGCGGGGATTTTGTAGATAAATTGAATGATTGATTGACTGGCTGACTGACTGACTGATTGGCAGTTGGCAATAATGAGGCCTAATGGCCGAATAGGATTCTTCATCGAATTCAATGTATTCAATATGAAAAGAAGAAAACGAGAATATGGAAAATAAAGTAATTTTGTTAAAATTAAAAATAATTTCTTGTCAAAATTTAATTCAATAGATTATTTATTTGAAGGAACATATGTCTAAGTTAATTTTGTATTATTACCCAAATGAATTAGGAACAAATTTAAATCAAATTTGCGCAGAATATTCACTTAAGCTATGGAAATTTTACAATCTGAGTCCTCACAAATCAATTCAGTCAAACACAAATAAACGACAAATAAGCTAAAATCTTTACAATTTCGGGGGAAAAAAAACTCTGTGCACAGTACACAGGATCAATTGAATAAATAAATCAAAATCAAGCAAACAACAACAAGCGCAAAAATAATGGCTTCGATGTCGTGAAATGAAAAGTGACAAATCCAAATGCTGCCATAATGTCAAACAAAACACCAACAAACTGTGCAGAAAAAAAAAACAGAAAAGAAAAAATTAGAAAGCACACAACACACACAACACAGCAGCAAACAATTTCACGCAACAAATGTTGCGAATTTTTTTATTTTGCAAAATTCAAAAATCGTTCAATTTGGGGTGAGAGTTGACAGTACGGTTGAGTAGCAAAAAAAAAAAGTTTTTAAAGTAAAAAAAAAAAAAAAAAATAGAAAAATAAAGGAATGCCTCACATAAGCCGTTAGAATAACAAAGACGCGTCGTCGCTGGTTATAATTTCAAATAGACACAAATCACAGGCACACAACACACACACACCAGAAAGGATAACAGCAGCAACAAGAACAACAACCAATTCATATGGCCTCTCTCTCACTTGGTAGCAATAACAATAATAATAACCCGACAAAAATCTGTCTGGGTAAATACAAAAAAAAAAGCAAGGAATGTTTTACTATGGCCTTATGTTTTATTTTATTTCATTTCATTTCATTTTTCACCAGCGAAAGTTAGTTCACATCCCGGCCCGCCAGAAGGCTATGTGCCATTTGCTATTGATTTTAAAGTTTGGCGAGACGCGAGTGAGTGTGTGTGCTCACATAAATTTGATTTGGGTTAATATGGAACGTGGTTCAAGTGAACGCAAGTGGTGTGTTATCGGCCGTCTGGTCTGGGTGAGAATAACCCAAGTCTGTTGGCCTTTCTGTTGAATTTAATTTAAATTAAAGAAAACAAAAGAAAAAAAAAAGAAAAAAAAGAAAAAAGAAAAGAAAAAACTTCAAAGGAAAGCCCTGAATTGTACAAATTTTAAAAAGTCAAGCAACCTGATTGGGCAGTTCCTCACAACGATCGCAGTACCCACTATCCCTTTGAACATTTGAAAGCACCTTAGAAAGCAAAAACCATTAAATTGTGCACCATTTACTGCACAATTTCGTACAGACATTTGCCGAAACACTACAAAGTTAGTGTAAATGGTGTAAAAATAATAATTTAAAGCTCAGAGATACCCCTTCTCTCAAAGATCTGTAGAAAAGTGGAAGAAAATATGGTCCACGAGATCAGAAAGTTGAAAAAATGTGCAGATCTTAATACACAAAAATAAAACAATATCTTCTCATGGTCTCATGGTCCAGTGGGTAAATCAAACTCGGAGAAAAATGATTACTGCAATCATGCGTTATAAGAATAAATGATGCAAAAACTAATCACGATATTAATCCATTAATAAGTAGCCATTCATCAATAATTCTAAATCATAAATACATAGTTTGTGATTTGTGTATGCATGATTTGGTTTACTTCATCATCATCATTGGATCCTTGAACTCCTCGGGGAGCATAGGGCCTCACTTAAACATGAATTATTATTTGCCCTTTTCAACGACCCAAAATAACAATTATTCAAATTTTTTGAAACGAAAAAGTTCCCCTGATTTAGGGAATATTTTTATAAGTTTGCCGCATAACTATTACATCGTAATTTATTAACTGTTATGGTTTGAAAATATTTTTTTACATTGCCGCATAACTATTATAAGCGAAAAATATTTTTTCCATTGCTCGTAACTTTTATTTTTTGAAAATATTATTTATTATTTTTTTTTTGGGGTATAGCTCATTTTTACCAAAAAATTATTTTGGCAAAATAGGTTGTTACAACAACAAGCAAAAATATTTTTAAAAGTTACGGCATAACTATTATGATTTGAAAATATTTTTTTTACGTTGCCACAATATTTGTTATTTGCTAAGCTGGGCATAGCTTAGCAGAATTTAACTTCGTTAACCCGTTAATAGTTAATCAAAAATTTAACTTCGTTAAATTAAAAAGTTAATTTCGTTGAAAAGTTAACTTTGTTAAAAGTTCAATTAAATAGTTAAATTTCCAATAGAAAACGAAAAAAAAAATATTTTTTTTACAAAAAACACATAAAAATACTTTTTAACTATATTTAATTGAATGCCTGCACTCACAGACCCTTTTTCCAATCGGTTTCAGCAATGCAAATTTGCTTTAAAATAAATGATACAAATTTTTATCACAAGCAAAATTTCGTCTATGAAACAATATATTATATTCCTATGAAAGCATACAAGTTTTATTAGAATACTAGCTTATACCCACAGCTTCGCTCGCAATAATTTTGTAATTTCATGTTAACGTAGAAATGTTATATGTATTATTTAAGCAGCTAAAATAAAAATAGATTTTGCAAGTCATCCCTCTGCCCATTCACATCTCAGCACCAAATCCAAAATTTCAGCGAAATCCCTTGAATAGGAACCGAGTTACAGAGCTTTAAAAATTTTAGGGCGTGGCAGTGGGCGGACTGCAAATATTCAGAATAAACATATTACCAATTCATTACCCAAAACCACATATAAAATTTCAGCAAAATCGTTTAAACACTGCATAAATTATAGCATTTTAGAATAATATTTGCCACGCCCTCTTCGAACGCCCAAATTAAATGAAGAGGCATATAGCCTATGATGAGATCAATAAAATTACCTACATTTTGGTATGTGTTTCATTAAAATCGGTCAAGTATTTCTTGAGTTATAAGGGAACAAACATACATACATACAAACCTACAAACCTACAAACCTACACACAAAGAATTTTATATAAGTAAGAGATTGAATAATAATAATGAAATTAACGAAGTTTGGTTAAGAACAAATAGCACAGGCTATTCTCAACACGATGGCGTTCTCAGGTTTTCGCCATTTTGAGAAACTTGAGAAATGGAAAATACGATGTAAACCTCACGTAATGGCTGAGAACGCCATTGTGTTTAGAATGTTTTATAGAATATAGAACACTTCGAAATATATCGGCCTGTGCATTTAATTGTTTTGTGAAATAATTTTTAAATTAAGTGTCAACATCAGTTCGAAAATTGTATGAATTCTTAATTTTAATTTTTATTTTATATTCAATAATAAAAAAATTTTGTTGTTTTAAAGTTAACTAATGCTAGTTAATCGAAGAAATATAACTTAACTAAAGGAACAAGGTAATGGTTTTCAAAATTAACTGAAACGTTCAAAGTTAACCAAAAATGTAACTTCGTTAAGTAACTATTAACTAATTAACTAGTTAATGCCCAGCTTTGGTTATTTGTTTATTCAATTTTGTGTAAGTTTCTTCTGTAATTTTTAATATCATTGAAGAAAAAACCTTTTTTGTTATGTGTAGAGTCCCTGAGGATGGCTTTCGAAGAAAGTCGAAATATTGGACAATAAAAAAAAACAATTAAAAAAAACAATAAAAAATACAACAAAAGAGTAAATTTTAATTTGGCCCATCAAAACCATCAAATTTAATAAATTGCGATGTAATAGTTATGCGGCAACTTTTTTTGCAATAAAACTTGTAATAGTTATGTCCCTGGCCCTTTTAACAGGATCAATGATAAGATTGAATTAATAATTAATTATTGGGCAAGCAGAAATCATAAATTTTGATTATATTTCATAATTTTAGGCTTAGGTGAGCATAAATAAATTATTTGAATTAAAATATTGCAAACAAACATTTTTTTTAGAAGAATTTAAAATTAACCTTAAAAAAAGTCAAGTTGATTTTTTTACGCGTCGAATGTCATCACTGCAATCATCTAAGTTACTCATAATTCATAATAACACGTACAGTTTCATGACCAAGTCAATCATGAATTATTCTTCAAGATTAATAATAAGAGCATTCATTTTAAGTGGGAAACCCCTCGAAAACGCGCAGCTGCTTAAAAGAACTGTCAAATTTCATATATTTTCACTGCTCATCTGCACAACTGAATCGTTTCCGAGGGGTTTCCCAATTTACATGAATCGCCCTAATATAAGAGTGAAAGACAAGTGAAAGACAAGTGAAACCCACATGAAAGCGGGGAAGCAATGCTTCGGAAATTAGGCGACCCTTTGTTTAAAGATGCTGTTGAACTCATAGTAATGGATGACGAAACTTATGTTAAAAGTGACTCAATAACATTACCAGGTCCCCATTTTGTACAGTTGACCAGTCTGTACGAATAGTTGGAATGGAAAAATTCCAGTGAAATTTACTTTTTGGCGCATACGTTTTTTTCGTTAATAGAAAAATGCCAAAAACTGTTTTATTATAAGCCAAACAATATGTGCAGATTCTTTACGGTGCAGTCCTTTCAAACTGTAACTGTGAGTTACCTAAAAGGTTTCTTGTATTACTAGTAAATTTGCCCGTGCCATGCACGGGAAAAAAACACACTAATTTTAAAAAATTAAATGTTTACTAAATATATTTTAGATGCAAAAATATTTTCTATGTTTTCAAAATTTAAATGTAATTTTTTTTTATAGAAATTTGTGAAATATGTAATTTTTTATTAAATTTTGTAAAGAATAGAAATAAATTTTGTTTGATGATGTAATTGTGTAAAGTTGAACTGTTCCATTAAAAAAGAATTAAAAAAAAAGAATATCAAGCAATGGATTCAAAAAAAAAATACGACCGGTGACGGGCTTGAACCCAAGACTGCCGCAGACAAAGCGGAAGCTCTACCCAACTGACCACAGCCAGCTATAAAATAAATTGAGCTAATGGCGATGTAGTTCCTCAAGCTGTATGGTGAATGTGTATATACACACAAAAATATAGCTTTGATTTACCATTGCCACCTTTAAGGAAATAATATTACCAAAAGGCTAGCGTTGCCACCTAACAATGTTTTCACCTGTTACGGCTAAACATTATTTCCGATTGTCGATCATTTTTATTGCAAAGTGTTTTATTCATTGGATTTTTTCAATTTTTATTTTCGTATTATGTATTTTGACATACTAAAACCGAATCTGAATCTTTTATTGTAGCAAAAATCAGCTTTCCAAGAAATAAATTTTTTTAAGTTTTGATTTCCCCTTTTACAATTTCTTTAGTGACTTCTAAGAAAGGTGTTCATTTTGTAGTATTTTTTTTCGGGAATTTTAATTTATAAATGATTTACATTTTTATTTGTTTTTATGAAATTTCTCACCTTAAGCAAATATATTTTCGCATTTGCAAGAAACATTTTTGAGTAAGTTTCGCTGCGGTTGCGGTACTTCGCGTTGATGTGTGCGGACCTTAATGTTGTACTGGGAATATATGCAGTGTATAGGAAAGTGTATTATGAAAGTGTAATATGAAAATCTAATACACCACCGTAATAGGTGAAAATAGTGATAGGTGGCAAGAATAGTCACTGCCACAAGCAGTGTTATTTTCTTAAAGGTGGCAGCTTTAGGTCGAAGCTATTTTTTTATATGTGAAATGATTTTTTTGTGTGTGTATATACATGAAAGCGTTTTGCATGCGGCTTGATGAAGTTAATCGATATTAGGTAAAGGCATTGTATGAGCATTAGTGGCTCTGGTGAGAAGGCGCTTAGTTCGCTACTTCATCTTACTCTTACAATCGCAGCGTTGTGGGTTCGATACCTCACCAGGGCGGCTAACATTTATAAGAAAAAATATATGTGTGGATATATTTGTAAGTGGCTCTGGTTGGTTCCTTCTCACGACCGCAGCGTCGTGTGGACAAACCACCAGAATAGCTAACATTAAAAAAAAAAAGGTTAACAACTTAAAAAAATTTTTTAAGTGGAGTTGTAAATTTTGAATCGGTTAGCGTTAGGGACAGACAGACAGACAGAAAGACAGACAGACAGACAGACCTGGACAAATATATATATTAATTTTTCTCCCTAAGCATACCTTTGGTTCATGTTGCGTTGCTGCACCTGCAAGTTGGCTAAATGTTTTCAACTATATTTTAGTGGCATTTTTAATAAACTTAAAAGTTTCAATTTTCCATTTTGAGGTTTAAGTTGTTCAACCTAAGCAACTGTCGCCACCCCCAAAACAACAGCCACACAGAAGACCTTTGACGCAGCAAAACTAAGTGATTTCAACGCTAAAATGTTGACTTTTAAACGTGGCTGCGCCCAAAAAGCCAACACAAAGTCCAACTACTATAGGAACCAGCAACACACAAACACACACATAACAAAAGAGCAACCAACGTAGTAAGGAAGAAAAAATATATATAAAAATTTTGTGATATTCTTAGTCTGGCAAGTCTCTGAAGTTTTGTTATCTTTTAAGTTGCCCTGCCATGCGAGTGTCCTGCTATAGAGTCTCTATGCACGTATCTCGTCCAGACTCCATTGGGTATTCACGAATGAAATACGGAAGTGCAGCAGGTAGTAGACACTTTATGGCGCACAGAGTGGCGCTTATGCGGAAAAATTAAAAAAAAAAATGTACAAAAAATAAACTAAAACAATTTCATGGCGAATACGGGTAGGGAAGTATTTTAATTTTCGAATTTTTAGTGAATTTAAAAGCACTTGGGATCTTCGGAAAGTTTCGTATATGTAAATGAATTGAGAATTGTTGGGGTGAGATCGGTTTAAAAAGTGAACAAATTTGGAATAAGGCATGTATCAAAACGCTTTTAGCTATCATGGGGTCGCTAATTACTAGACTGCGAATTGAGAGTCATATAAAAAAAATCAGGCATACTTTTTGGGGCCAACAAATTAAAATGGGCCTATATTTTAAGTCAATACTTCAATCATTACAACAATAGGCTGTAGGAAATATCGCCCAATGAAAAATCGCCCAAAAACAAAAATGAAAAATCGCCCAAAAATTAAAAAGGAAAAATCGCCCAAAAATAAAAGGAAAAATCGCCCAAAAACTGAAATGGAAAAATCACCCAAAAATTTGGAAAAATCGCCCAAAAATAAAAATGAAAAATAGCCCAAAAATATTATATAAAAAATTTTTGGGCGATTTTTCCAAATTTTTGGGTGATTTTTCCTTTAAAATAAAAATGAAAAATCAAACAAAAAAAGTTTTGGGCGACTACATATTTTGTTAAACTTTGTTCTTTTTATTCTTTGTGTTACCATATGTTAATCAGGTGGTGCATTTGAAAAGGTATGTTCAGAGTTTTGTTTTTTGATTCGACCCTTTTTAGGGCCACCGAGTATATATACAAACAGAGCGATGTTAATTTAATGACATGGGAAATGTATGGAATAGGTGTGATGTACTCTTTGTGGGGAGTTAGCGCCGCGGGCTAAAAATGTTACCAAAAAAATCGTGCGATTTTTTGAGGTAGTGAATAGGAGTTATGTGGTATGCTGTATACTGGTGCTATAAGCGCCGCAGGCAAAAAATTTTAACAAAAAATTGCGCGATTTTTTGTTAAAATTTTTTAAGTTTGGATTGATGTGTGCCGTGTTTTTAACAGTTTCAATGTTGCTGAACTCTTTCCATAAGGTTGTTGCGATTTTACCTTTATAATTTTTGGGCGATTTTTAATTTTTGTTTTGGGCGATTTTTCCAAATTTTTGGGTGATTTTTCCATTTTAGTTTTTGGGTGATTTTTCCTTTTTTTTGGGTGATTTTTCCTTTTAAATTTTTGGGCGAAATTTCCTTTTTAGTTTTTGGGCGATTTTTCATTATGAAATATCGCCCAAAAACCAAAAAGGAAATTTCGCCCAAAAATTTGGAAAAACCGCCCAAAAAATTTGGGCGATTTTTCATATGAAAAATCACCCAATTTTGTATGAAAAATTTTTGGGCGATTTTTCATTTTTGTTTTTGGGCGATTTTTCATTGGGCGATATTTCCTACAGCCACAACAATATCATTCACACATGATTCCAAATGGCACACAGACACACTAAACAATGTAACTAATAAGCTATCGACTTTCCGGGTTTTTGGGCTCCAAAAAGTATGCTTCAAATCTGAAATAGTAGGCTGATATCTGAGGGCGATGTTTTTAAATATCAACTTTACACACTCCAGACTCCCATGCAACCCATTAATTTATTTATGTTCACTTTAAACAAGTCGAAATGAACTTTCAGTGTAGCCATAATTTTTCCATCAAATTGTGCACAACGACTACGACGAACCGAGCGCCATTCAAGCAACTCCCGAAATGCTGACAAAATACTTTGTAACAATTGTTTATTTACTTTTTAACGAAACTCTTTTAGGTCTAGGACACCGCCATGCCGAAGCACAACGAAAGGATACTTCAAGTTTAAGGGGAGAAACACTTGGCAATCGTTGCAAAGTCCGTCAACGGACGCTGATGATGATGATGAGTCGCAGGAGTAGGAGGAGGAGGGGCAGAAGACGAAATACGACATGGAAGCGAGAAAAGTCATTTCATTACGCTCGCGCTCCACTGCCGTGTAAAAGTGCAATGAAACTGCAACAAAATGTCAGCGACAGTGTTGCCAAAACTCCCTCCCCATACCGAACTTGCGCCCACCCACACAGCCAGCCAAGTTCAATTCCAATTCCAACTGCAACTCGGCAACAGAAACAGAAACCCGCTCAAAAGGCAACAAATGGAAAACTATTGTGAGCGAAAACTTTTTAAGTGAATTTTTGATTAGATCTGGACAAACTTTTTTGCACTACTCTATGACAGTGTTTGTGAGAGAAAGCAAGAAAGAAAGAGACTGAGATGGTCTGAATACACACACACACACATACAGGAGCAAACAAACAGACAGACACTGCCAAGACTGTTGCTAAGGATGGCACAAGGCAAAACTTTATTTGTGGAAATACTTAAGGTGAGTTTTTCTTTTGAGCAGCGGCAAGTAATTTTTGTAATTTGCGCAAAAGTAAATTTATTTCGTAAGGATAATAATAAAATATGCGTCCAGCTAGACGCTGTATGGCTAACCAAATAAAAAAACAGACGAGAAAAAACAAATAATTTCCAACTGCAAAATATACTCGACACTCCGCCAAACTCTAAGTGGAATGGAGCAAGTTAATAAAATTATATGTATTTGCGGCAGACGGCAAAGGCATTTGTGATAAATTAGAAAAGTAAGGGAAGTACATGAATAAGGAGCAGAAAAAAACACTGGAGAAACTGTAATTCTCAATTGAGAGCTATGAATAATTTGGTAAAGTTTCATTTCGAAGCAGACTTTTGGGCTTCAATGCAGCGCTATACAGTGCCCACCACGAGTTCCTTCTCCAGTTTATAATCTCCTTTAATACTCAATTATGGCCCGCTCTGATTACCTGGTGCACCTGCTGTCATATTGTTTGCCTCCATGTCATGTTCTTGTTGGCCTTCTTAACCTTCTCTCATGCACACAAGCTCACATGCACCTCTGGCGCTCATCTGCAGAAATAATCGTCTTGTTCATTTCCCGAATTTATTGCAATTGTTGTCTGGGCTTTTGCCATTTCGACTGAATGTACGCCATACCTGTAAAATACCATTGCATGTGCCGTACTCAATTTAATACGTGAACGAATCGTGTTGGCATATTAAAGGAAATTTTATGAGAACATTGACCGGAATGCGAAAAAATTATGTATGTTCCACTGTCCACACTCAAATCCTTCAAAGAAATTATGAATATTCTCATTTGGCCTCAGGTGAAGTTGCTCTTGTAAATTCCCATTCACATTTCCTTCCATACAGCCTTGCATTGAAGCTTAGTCCATAAGTGTTGATTTGATAGTGAAGGCACTTGTATGCCCAAAAAGGTCCTTTGCGCTTGCCTGTAAGTACATTTTCGATTAAAATGATTTCATTTTACTTTTTTTTTTACGAGGGCCATGAAAATTCATCATTAATTTCGCCCGGCGACCGGAGCGAAAATGTCAAATGTTGGTATCCTTATGGTCATTTTCGGTTGTAACTTTCATTGCTGCTGTTGCTATTGCCATTCTTGTTGTTGTGACTGTTGTAAGCCTCATAAATTTCCCTCAGCTCTCGCTCGAAATTGAAAATATATTTTCGCGCTGACATTGAGCGCCTGCGACCTGAAATGGTTGCGTAGTGAAGTGCGCGCGCGAAGTTCATTCATTTACGTTGTGTGGTACGTTGCGAAGTGTTCGTTTCTGTTGTGGCTTAAATGAATTTGGGTTTGATACAATTTTTTCTGTGTGTTGGCCTTAAAAGCGCTAATCCCATGGACCGGACCGGACCGGTGTTGCCTTATACCAGTTGGTCTGTGTGTTTCCTGCATCCGATATGCTATGCTACTTACTTGAATTTTTTTTCTATTTTTTTTTTTGGTAGTTTGTCCTTTTTTTAAGTGTATTTTCGTGTTTTTTGATTTAGTGTTAGTGTGTTTTTTGTATGTTGTTGTTGTTGTTTTTTTTTATTCTTGGCCAGTAGCCTGCAAATTTGGCTCCTAGTTTCTGGTTGTCGGCTTAAAACTGAAATTAATGCTTTATGCGTGCGTTGGACATGTTGCATGTGTGAGAGGTCATTGTCGGTGGTGGCAGATAAGCAGGGTGATTAAGGATTTAGAAAAGGTAGACGAAACACTAACGAAAAATCAGATGGACATTCTTATGCTTATAAGTGAAGTTTCGTTTAAATGTTCTCGCCGGTGCCATAACAAAACTTGTCCAAAAAATCGTGCGATTTTTGTTTAAAAATTTTAAATTTTTTAAAAATGAAAATATGGGAAGCGTCGGTATGTAAACAAAGTTTTTAACTACTAAAATTTGGATTTTTGTATGTATATAAATAAACCTTTTAAGAGCAACAAGCTAAAATTAAGTACCGAAAATCGGGCGATTTTTTCTGAAAGATTTTAAAAATAATACTTGGGCTAAAATTTTATATTGAATTCCTTCAGTCCCTTCTTTGTCCTATTAAAGTCACCCTGTTTTTCGATAATCCCTCGAAAGTATGCTCTTACTCATTCTCCACTTTTTACTAAGAAAGTAACCATATGTTCTGTACCTACTACATAAAAACTTCAGTGCAACATCATCGCCGTGTTTCATTCGTTAGTCCGTGGGAATTCGCCAGAATTAAAAATGAACTGTTAACAGAAAAAAAAAGAAGAAAATATGTACAAAATCCAAGTACATTGAAACGATAAAAGCTACGCGAGTATCGCAGCAGTAAACACTTCGCATTCCGACACAAACAGGAAAAATGAAAATTTATGACTAAAAGGCTATAAATTTTATTGGCTAAAATAAAGTTTTAATAAGAAAATATAAACGCATCGCAGTAAGCTTTAAAGTTAAGTTGAATTTTCGGTGCCAACACTTTCGTAAGCTTTTGATGGCTGCTGCTGGTAGCGAGAACTCACCTAGTGAAATTAAAGGAACAACAGAAATAATTCTAAACAATCAAAATGAAATTAAAGGAGATGAGGGTGCTTTGTACGAAAAGTTTTCATATAAATTTACTTTAAAGTTTTCCATGTGGCTTTCAAAACCTTGATCTCAAGTGGCCAAGAGTAGGTATATTGTTTCTATCACACCAGATGGATAGACTAGCCCCTTTATGATTTTGTGTTTTCTTCGACAGAAGGAATCATTTTCTTAATTTTTTGCACTGAACACCCTGTATATTCTTGATCAGCATCACCTCCAATCGACTCCAAATTTGGACTGTCCAACGTCGGATGGTAACCACGACTGCTTCCTATACAAAAAGATCTAAACATATTTGATACACTGAAAAAAAATGGTCGGTAAAATTAACCGAAAAAAGTGGTTAACGTACAGAATTTTAAAATGTATGAAAATTGTAAATTTTTTAACCGAGCTGATAGGTAGATTTAATCGACAAAAAATGGTAAAAAAAATAGTTGAAATAACCGAAAATAATTGTTGTGTTACAGAAATTGTATGTTCTTTTACCGCAATTGTTGGTTAAATTTTAATTTTCACCAACTTGTGCAATTTACCATTCGCGTATCTTCAGTTGAATATTTGGGATTCAAAGAAAGAAGAAGCTTCATCAACAAAATTTCTCATCCGAAATCAATTCTGGCAACAACTCAGTCAAAGAGTGGCAGCAAGTTCTCGTTACTCTCTCATTGTGAGTGAGGAGATAGAGAACAGAAAAACTCTATATAAAAAAAAAACGTTGAAAACGTACAGATCGAGGTCAGTGAATCCGCCTTAACAGATCAAGATTAATGGTTTTTAACTAAACAAATTTTTAGCGTAACAAACATTTGCGGTAAGTTTACAGTTGAAATTGTAAACCAACCAACCGTCTTTTTTCGGTTAAATGTACCGACTTTTTATTTCGTGTGTAATCTCTCATTTATCATTTATCAAGACTGTTGGTGCGTGGTGAGACGCTGCATCCTGTACGAGGGGATCCAACTACAGTCGAACTTTTATATAATGAAGTGATTTTCTGGTTCCGTGCGAAGTTCCACTATATTACCCTATGGATCTAGACTGGGGAGTCACAAAAAACCCCAAGCAAGTCAGTCATACGACCCGTGTCCATTGGTTAGTTTACAGTCGGGGGTAACTGACCATATTAGAGCCTCACTGATACCAGGTTATATCTCTAAGTAGCTGTTATTAGGATTAGATGTCAAATGTAAATACTAAGGCAAAGTAAATGAAACTCTTTAAAAAAAAACTAGCCTTGAGCAGTTGCATTTCTTTATTAAACTTAACCTACCTCCCCCTCATGCCATCTCTACAACTATTCTTCGACTTCAACCAGCTAATATGCCATTTGCAAATGGTACTATATGCTCTTGTAGAAGAAATTACTGTTTTTAATTAAGCAAAGTAACACAAATACCACCTGGTAAACACTCAAAGCCCTCACATCAAACTCGACCACATCAAATATGCTTCATCCGAAAAGGAAAAATTCCAATACACAAAAATAACAAAATCCCAAAACTAAGCGATTGGAAAAATAAGCTCAATTATCCGAATGGCTTCTTACCTTTTTTTTATTTCACAAAGGCAAAATACACACTCACAGTGATCCTTAAGCGTCAAGGATAACAACATGTTTTACTCCCCTTTTGTAGCCTTAATGGTGAAAATCTCTTGTCTTTAGTGTATGTAAGTAAGCTTTGCTTTGTTTTGTTTTAGCCAATTTTCGGGCAGAAAGGTGTTTCAGGACTAACTAGTATTACTCACCAGCACAAATCAGATACCAGAAAATCATTAAGTTTGTTATTGGCATGGTTTTTCGAAGGATATTTGCAGGGAACATAGAAATTGGTGGAAATTGTATTAAGGCTAGGAGTACCCACTTATGTACACAATCTATTGGAGGAAGACATTACCTTAGGCGGGTGCTTAGGGACTAGAATAAATATTCGGCATTAGAAGTGTCATTTGGGCTTATAAAAAGGAGCGGTAACATGGGGATAATATGGGCTCGAGTTGAATAACCAAAATAATATTGTTTCAAGAACGAATGGAAATCTGCAGATGACACTTGTTTCTCTCTTAGCATCTCATGCGTGTTTCTTCTTTGTACGGCTCGTGTCTTTGGTAAAATGTTGATGCTGCTTGAATTATACTTTTGAGCACAACCCGCACAACTACAATCAACTACTTGAGTGTGTCAGTGGCCATGTTTATTCTTCCCTTAAGACAAAAATGTAAGTATGAAACGAAATACTGGTAAGAGCTTATACGTGCCTCTTACCTACTGACGGTTAAGTTAGATTGTTGTTTTGTTAGTGTGTTTGGGTATGTGTCACTTGCAAAGTGAACTTGCTGGAGGAGTTTCGAAGCAGGCAACAATAACAAAAATCCATATACACACACTCTGGGAAATAACTTTGGAGTGATTTGTTAAATCATATAAATTTTTTTTTATAATCTCAAAATGTAGTGAATATTTGAAATTTGCGATTATATTTTTTTCAAATAAATAAAAGACCAACAATTTTTAGCATATCACGTGAACGGTGTGGTGCATTCTTTATTAATGTCTACTCTATTTGCAGCACACTTGAGAAACGTAGTAAAAGCATTTTTACGACAACCAAGAAACGTGTGTCGTCGCTATTGTGCTCGGTGTTCGTAGAAGCTTTGTATACGCCTCCAAATATGCAATATCATCCGCCCAATTTCGACATGAAACAATTTATGCAAAATTGTTGGGAACTTTAAGTTCATCCTCAAAGTCATTTCAATGTTGCCACGGTTAAAAAACATTTTTTTGCGCTAAAAAAGATGAGGAAATATTATTGCTCACAAAAAATTGCTTATATAAAAAAAAATTAGATCGCCTTATAATCAGGGACAGAAACCGATTCTCAGATTTTAAAATATTAGTTTCGGTTGTGGTTCCCAGACTTTCCTAAATATCGGTTTTGGTTCCATAAAGTCAAAAATTTTAAAGTGAAAGTGAAAAAGATAAAAGTTAACTAACAGAAACTGGTTAACAAGAAAATTTAATTAAAATTTGTATTTTTTAATTGTTTTTTTGACTTAAATAATTAGGAACTGGAACCAACAAAATTAACAGGTTTGGGTTTCAAAACCGGTTACGATTCTCAAATTAAAAATTAAAAAAATATCTTTTCCAGTTCCGGTATTGGTTGCATGAATTGAAACTGTTCCGGTTTCGGTTCCAAAACCGGTTCTTAACGGCCCCTGTTAGACATAAATCAAGTGATTTTTTTTAGTAACCGTTTGTGAATTATCGACCAACTGTAGAAAAACTAGAGAGTGGACTATCTTCGGCTATACCGAAGTTGAAATACCCCCACACAGTAGAATGAAGTACCTCGAACATAAAAATTTCCAATCAAATCCGAAAAAAAAAAATTGGTCTCAGGACCCCATTTAGACCCTTATATATATGGCTTCGGGACCTCGGACCATGTCAAAAATACGTTTCTAAACATTTCCAATGGAATACAACAATAAAAAAGACTTGAAAAATTTTTACTTTTTTTTCGGTGTATGGGAGCCATGCCCAGTTTTTGTCCGATTTGGCTGATTCTCGAACTTGATCTCAGTATTCACGAGAAAAACATGTAAAAAAAGTTTCAAGTCGATATCTCCAAAACTGCGACCGCTATCGTGCGGACGGACAGACGGACAGACGGACGGACAGACGGACGGACAGACAGACGGACATCGCTAAATCGACTCAGGAGGTGATACTGATCAAGAATATATATACTTTTCCATACCGGACACGCCTCCTTATGGGCGTTACAAACGTTGTGACAAAGTTAGTATACCCTGCCACAGTGAGTGTGGGGGTATAAAGATTAGAAACTGCAAAAGGAAAATTTAAAATAATAAAGGATTCAAAAATTTATGAAAAGTGTTTAACTTTTAGTAAAATAGAGATGTTATGTTAGGTTCGGCTATGTTAAGGTGACTGCCAGCACATCGACTCTAAACTAAATAATTTGTAATACCACAGGATCGGGATTAACTACTCCAACTCATCCAAACAAATTAGAGTTCATGATGAACTCCCATGAGGACTCTTAATGTTGATAGTCGAGAGTTCCCAGAAACTGTATAATAAAAATAATTCCCACAATAGAAGGGCAATGACGAGATAACGCTGGACACGTATAAAGCCGATGCTGTACGGTTTCCTCTTCTTCTCGCCTGTGCAGTTTACATCATAACTTCGACCACTGATCATACCAGATATCCGCTTGAACCTTTAAGAGCTGTGTTCAAGTACCTTGCCTTGCCAACTCCAGAGATTTAATAGCGGCATGACTATTCGTGAAAGTCGTGATATCCCATGTAGATATTACGTTTACTTTAATAGACATCATTTAAGCCTTGATGTACTTACATTAACATTATCGGAGAAGACTCCACATACCGACTTTGTTGTCTATCTTAGAGCCATCGAAGTTGTTTAGAAATGAATTTGATTCAGCTGAACCGGCCTCTGCGCATCCTAGTCCGACAAGGATGGCATTTTCTGGCATTTTTCACTTATTTTTTTCGGGAGACTTTTTATTTTTCCAGCTATTCTACAATATTTTGTGTGCGATTAAAAATTCCACGACTGTAAATGACATTTCGCCCTCAATTTGGGTAGGATTTCATTTCAAAGTTTGGCACAATTCTTACTGTATGATTTTTGGTGCATAGAAGTCTATCTAAAATTGCATCCTAGGTCCCTTGAAAAGTTAATATTTGAAAAAAAAATTCTAATGTGATTTCATATAATAAATCTTAGTTTCCAATATGTGGCAACTCTGCTGCGTGCACATCGCCCACACAGTGATGTATAGTTGCTACACTAACCTATGCGTATGAAGTTTGACCTTACGGATCGTCGTAAGTGGAGCACCAGTCATCAGCACAGGCTACAACTCCATACAGCATATGTTGGTGCGATGCAACCGCTTTATCACCCACTAGCTCTTAGTCATGGTCATCATTACTCAACTACGGCCACTGCAGAAGCAAATAAGTTTCTACAGGAGCTACCTGTACATGCCAAAAGAACAAAAAATACCTGCAACAACTCTCTCACGCAGTCAGGATCTCGTGTTTCGCATATTAAACAGCAAAGGAAACTCTTAAAAATAAAAACCAAAATAAGTGTGGGTTGGGGGGGGGGGGGTGTGTGGGAGAAACACTTTGAAAAATGGTTCGTGAATTTTGTGCACTAGCTCAGCTTTTTGAAGTAATAATCTTTGCCGGTTGCATATGAATGCAATGGATTTGCTATATGCCAGTAGAGGATACACACACCCACCTCTTGCGTAAATAATAGCAACTAATGCTGGTGCATTTCTTAACCCAGTTTCGTAAGCATGGCAAGTATTAAAAAATGAAACATCACAGATAAGTTAGGAAATTCATTTGTCTTATTCACATTCTCTCGGACGGACAGCTGACAGTATATTTCTCCAATTTCACTGTGTAAAATCTTATTTAAAATCTCTGCTTTTTCCCTTTCTTTCCTTCTTTCTTTGACTGTGAACGGGTACGTATTGCAATTTTGTGTTATGCAAAGCATTTGCTTTATTATGACTTGAAGCGAGATTGCTGTGAAATGACATTTTGTTATGGTGGGTAATATTTGAGAAATCATGAAGGGAAACGTATAAATGAAGTTTATAGCCAAGTAAATTAGTTGGAGAAATATAACTGGAAAATATGTAGTAAGTATCCGAATTCATATTAAAGATTACTGGATTAAATTTGAGTCGTTATTGATCGTCCATCATAATCCAAACCAATTGATAGATTTCATACATTGAGAATCTTTAAATTAATACAAACAGTTTATAAACCAATGAGTTTTGCGATAGTGCTATGATAAATAAACATAACAAATAACCCTACTTCAAATTAGTTGACCGGCCCTACGGCCATGTCAGCATATTTTAACCCATAACAACTGACTATGCCAATGGTTTTTCTAAAATAAAATTCCATGTAAAATTGATAATTTTCTCTTATCAATTTCTTATTAAAAATTGTTAAATTGATAACAAAACTAGTAAGAGAATTATCTTCGTTCCGACCGATTTTTATCGATAATTTTTCGATTTTTTATCGATAATTTTTCGATAATTTATCGATAATTTTCCAATATTTATCGATAATTTTAGTTTCCTGATCCATTTTAATATTTTGTTCCAATTCCATTTTGTTCCGGTCCAATTCCATTTCGTTCCGGTTACATTCCCATTTCGTTCCCGACCTCATTTCCAACCCAATGCAAAAAACCGCATCCAAATCGGTTCAGTATTTCTCAAGATAAACGAAAATAATATAAAATTGGCGGCCATTTTGTATGGGAGGTAGGCGTGGCTCTTATCCGATGTTGCCCATTTTCAATACCGTCCAATCATTCGCCAAAATAAGAGGAATTTCAAAATTTGGAGTCAAAAGCTACGACAGTTATCGTGCGAAATGACAGACAGACGGACAGACGGACATGGACTAATGGACTCAGGAGGTGATGCTGATCAAGAATATATATACTTTTCCATACCGGACACACCTCCTTATGGGCGTTAGAAACGGTGTGACAAAAACAATATACCCTTGGACACTAGTGTGCAGGGTATAAATATCAGTTTATTCTAATCGTATTAAATTACAAAATTTTTTTGGTAATTTGATATGAAAAATATCAGATTATCACGTTTTACATTGCACTATCAATTCATTATTTAAAAATTCAGTTTCATTTCATATAAATTTTACATTACACATGGAGATTTTGTATGAAACAATGTAGTTTCAATATGAAACAATGTAGTTTCAATATGAAACAATGTAGTTTCAATATGAAACAATGTAGTTTCAATATGAGACAAGTGAGTAAGTCCAAGCCGACACCTACTAGAGCAAAAACTCCCCATATAAGAAATTTCATACTATTAAACCCATTTTTGGTAAAAGCTAGTCGACGAAAAATTTTAAAAATTCTAGTGGCGAAACAATGGACCGATTTCTGATCTGTTTTTATGTAATGATGTTTTGATTCACTATTCGGAAGCTTTAAATCTAAAGAAAGTTGGTACTTACAAACATTTTTCGGAATCTAAATTTCTTAAAAACGTATATGTTATTGTGATATGGTCGATTTTTCGACTACCTTGGAAATCGAATAGAAAATTGGAAAATAAATTTCACACCGAATTTGCAATAGTAATGCTAACAGAAGCTTCCTCTAAAAATTGAATCAAAATATTTCAAGCCGTTTAGGTGCGGCCAAAAATGGGTTAATAATAAAACGAAGAGGTTCCCGTAAGGAGCATATTGTTTCCATTCTTTACTCCAGCTTTTGTTTGTCATTTTTTTATTCGGTGTCTGGAAGTAGTCTTCTAGAATTCGCAGGTCTTCCTCATCTATGATTACCCTGAACATTCCAGTCGATTGCGATTCTGGAAGTATAAGTGGGTGGTATACGCTAATCAAGCTCGACTTTCCTTAGCGGCTTTCCAACTCTTTCGAGATTTGCTGCATTTTTTCACACAAATCGAAATTGAAGATTATCTCTGCCTCGAACTCACACAACAAAGGTTAACAAAAACTTGTAGATCTCTAATTTCAAGTGCTACTTCATTCCAGGTCTCACATCCGTACAACAGTGTCAATTTGACATTCGAATTGAATATCCTCAGCTTAGTGCACCGCGAGATATGAGATGAATTGCAGACTGGATGTCCTCGCTTGGGCCACCCGAATACGAGATTATGCTTCCAAGATGACTCCATCTGTTCCAGTTCTATTTCAAATTTACGAGGTTTGATTTGCATAACTTTAGTTAGCTACAAACGAACGGATGGGACGAGGGAGCGTGGCACCGCCCATGCAATTCAATATTTCAAAATGCTGCAACTTGGGATTTCCTTACATTTTCAACTCTGGTCCCCTCAAATCCGGACCCTGCCCTTTATAAAAATAGTTCTTTATAAAAATCCGTACACCAATTGTAATTTTTTTTTCAAATCCAATTCCACTGCACAGGTCGACTTGTAAATAACCTTAAAGCATAAAGTTTTGATTACGCAAAACAACCATTCAATGTGATCATAAAAATGTTTACTATACAATGGCGACATCCGTTTAAAATATCGTAAAAAAATTTTGCTAAAGTATTGCAGTAAATGTTATTATGTAGTCGAGTAGATATTCCGCTTCTTCTTCTGCTGCTATGTTTGCTTGTACGACTGCTGCTGCTGCTACTGCAACATGCAACAATTCATTTCCTGCTTCAACGGCAGCGCAGGCAACAGCAGAATTGCAATTGAGAAAGTAACAAAAACTCAATTTGACACAATTTTGCTACAGCGAAGAAGCGATGACAATTGTGCAACGCCACCATCACCACCACCACCATCTCCGGGCAACAAAAATAAGGAAAGCACTTCGGCACGTTGCTGCTGCTGCTGCTGCTGCGCAAAATGCTTCAATTGCAGTTTTTCGAAACATCAAAACCTGCTGCATTGATGTTGATGCTATGTGCTGATAGTTGACTTCCACTTCGACTTTCGTGTGCTTGGAGCGTTGTTCGCATTTGACATTCTGCTGCTGCTGCTGCTGCTCTGATTTTTCATATTTTACACAAACAACACAAACGATACGAACAACAAATGCAGCACACAGCACTTACTTTTATTGCAGTTTTCGATTTTCATATGATTTTTACGAGTGCTCTTCTCTCTATGCATGTGTGCTTGCTCTGTTGTCCCTGTGTTTGTGTGCCATTGTCACTGCAAAATTTCCCACAAATTCCGTTGAGCTTTTGTTTTCCCACTTTTCACTTGCAGTTGTGATATTTGGCCAAATTTCGTGTGTCCTACATGTGTGTCAATAATGGTTATGTAATCGCTTGTCATCAATTTTCCCGCTTGACTTTGTGCTGATGCTGTCGTCGGTGATGCTAAATTCCATTCAATATTTCGTTGGTCGGTTGGTTTTTTTTGTTGTTTGGCTGCTAATCGATCGATTGAAATTTAATTAACTTGTCGGTTAAGCGTTTATTATGTCAAAACATATCAGATGACAATTTTTTGGTTGCTGTTGTTGTTCTTGTATGGTCGTGTGTGCGTGTGTGTTTGTGCTGGTCAAAACACATGAATAATAACAGTGTTGATGTTTATGTGGTGTGTCGTGTGTGTGTGCGCATTGATGACACTAGAAAATTGTCATGAATTTATCGCTTGCATGATTGATGATGCGATTATGCGATTATCGATGAAAAGTAAACAAATTTTCGGACAAAATTATGCGACATTGCTTATGATTTCTAGGAAATTGACAAGGTCGTTTGTGAAATGGACCAGTTTAGGAGAATATTAGAATTGGGTTTGAGGCGAAAAGGTTTTAATATGAAATTCAATGGAGATTTCAATTTGAATTAGTCAGAGAATCATCGTCGGTCTGACCGAAGCTAAAATACCCTGCACATGAGAGTACAATACTTTCTTAGATAATTTTACCGAACATTTGGACATTTTATCGATAATTTTTCGATATTTATTTTGCCGATAGTTTATCGATATTTTATTGATAATAAATCGATATTTTAATTTTTCGATAGTTTATTAACAATTTTTCGATAGTTTATCGATTTTTTTCTATAATTTATCGACAATTTTATCGACAATTTTATCAATAATTTTTCGACAGTTTATCGATAATTTTTCGATATTTTGTCGATATTTAACAAAAAATTTGTAGATAGTTTATCGATTTTTTCTATAATTTCTATACTTTTACCCATAATTTTTCAATATTTCATCAATATTTTTCAATAGTTTATCGATATTGTTTCGATAATTTATCAATAATTTTGGATAATTTTTTGATATTTTATTGATAATTTCCATTGCTTCTTATTCAATAATTCATCAATAATGTTGCGGTAGTTTATCGATATTTTGTCGATAGTTTACCGATATTTTCTTGATAATGAATCGACATTTTAATTTTAATTTGTCTATAGTTTTTTAATAATTTTTCGATAGTTTATCGATTTTTTTCTATAATTTATCGACAATTGTATCGATAATTTTTCAATATTTCATCAAAAATTTTTCGACAGTTTATCGATCATTTTTCGATATTTTGTCGATATTTAACAAAAAATTTGTAGATAGTTTATCGATTTTTTTATAATTTATATACTTTTATCGATAATTTTTCAATATTTCATCAATCGATATTGTTTCGATAATTTATCAACAATTTTGTATAATTTTTTGATATTTTATCGATAGTTCATCAATAATTTTCGACAATTTTTTGACATTTTATCGATAATTTCCATTTCTTCTTCTTCAATCCTGATCCGTGTCAAAATTTTGTTCCAATTCCATTTTGTTCCAAACCATTTTATTTCAATTCCATTCCCATTATTTTCCCAACTAAATTTCTCTCATAAATTAAAGAGTCTAATTTTTTTTTTTCAATTCTTCAAAACAGCTTCGTCCCATATTGAGACAATAGAAAGCACCTGTACCAAAAATTCAAAACTTCCTCAGCCTATTGCTAATCCCTGCGACATTGGGGTGGTGACACATTGTTTAAGTAATATCCTCCCATCATGTGCATTCACTTTTGTTGTTCTCAACTTTCTCTGCACTTCATTCCGTAAATCATGACAAAACGTTTACAAGAGCCTCTTAGCATATGCGAGTCACCCCAGGGCTCCATAAACACACACATGGAACAATAAGCAAAAAATAAAAAGCAAAAGCAAAAGCTGACTTAAAATCCACTCATTAAGCTGATTATATTGTTATCCTTTTTATGAAATGCAATGCGTGCGTGTAAGCGCACACAGATACTCAAGCAAACACACTCCAACACACAGCCATACAAAAACATACGCATACGATGAATGTGGTTGGGAATTGCCATCGCACCATTGCGCGACTTTTGCCTGCACACACGATGTCGTTGATCAGCGGGGCGTGGTGCTCAACGCTGTAAAGAAAACCACATAAAAATAAAACGTCGCCCTTTTTCGGTTTTATTCAAAATAATTATATGCAGGGCGTTCGTGTGTGTGTGTGAGTGTGTGTGTGCATGTGTTTTTGCTGGCTGCGAGTGTTTGGGAAAACTCGCATCAAGGATATGCCGCAGACATGCTGCAGACATTCGACAGACGCACTCATGCAACTATTTTCATTTTCAACAACGCTGCAGTGTATATTGTTTTAATGATAATGGCCTCGATGTAAATAATAATGCCAAAATATTGGACGGATGGTGTGAGAAAAATTTCAAAATAATTACAAAACGCTTTACGCTATGAATTTGGGTGGAATTTTGAGTTATAATTTCGGTTAACACAACATGTAATCTGCATTTTGTCATACCAAACATAAATGAACAAAATTTAATTTCGGCATGGCAAATATCAGGTGGATTTTGCCAACTTTAAAATATTAGAAACCCTGCACTCAAAGAATTTTTTCGTTCGTAAGAAACGAAAAATTAGACAAACATACATTCGTTTGGTGCTTCGTTTGCGACCAACGTTTGATAAAGGAACGCTGTGCCACTGAGCTACTTTCGTTCTGGTCGATAAAAACAAAGCTTATATCAAATTCGATTTTAACAATGTTTATTAGAAATTAGTTTTAAATTTGCAGCAATTTAAGTAAGTTTCCAATAAAAGTTAAATGCAATACTTTGGTTTATTGGAAACTTATTTAAATTGCTCCAAAATTTATTTATTATTTGTTTTTTGTTTGTTTTTTCGTGTAAGTTTGTATTCAAAACAAGTATATTTGAGGCAAACGTGCTCCAAACACATTAATTCTGTGAGTGCGCTAATTTCATGTTGGTGTAATTGATATACACTACCCTACGGGAAAAAGAACCGGTCCGGGACAGTCACGTGACAGATCCCTTTTGGACAGGGATCGGTCCCAAAAATGTCACTTTTATATGAAAGCAACCGGTCACTTTAACGTTGCGTTGTCATAGGAGGGGGTAATTTGCCACCATACAGGCACTTGGAGACTGTCCCAGGACTGTCTCAAGGGAACTTATAAAAGGGCAATTGCCACCATTTACACACTTGGGGACTGTCGAAGGACTTTCCTGAGAGACTGCACTGGGGGTCAATTGCCATAATTTCACCTTATTTGAATGCATAATTTGGTTGGTTTTGGTTGCAATCTCAATCTTGAAAATAAAAATTTGTACAAAAATATGAAATTGTTAAAATTTAAAACTTGAAAAAAGAAAAAAAAAAAATTTTTAAGTAAAAATTACAAAATAAAAAATTTTAAATCTGTAATAAAAAGGAAAAAACTGGTAAAAATTTAAAAAAAGTAATAAAAAAAATCTGAAAAAATAAAAAAATGGAAAATTGTAAAAAAACAAATATAAAAACAGTTCTCAACAAAATATATTTATATACCCTGCTATGCACTTCTCTCTTTGACCACACTGACTTTAATACTTGAATGCCAAAACAGAAATCTTTGCTTTTCAATGTATGTACTTCATACATGAATTTAAGCAAATATTCAGTTTTTATATTATTGTATCACAAGTACAAACCTTTTTACAATAATTAATGACCGAATTCTAAGAGCGGTCGGCAGCTACTAAATGAACATCACGAACGGGCAACAAAATAAATGGAGTAATATAATTGGAATTCGTTTTTAAAACCGAAAAAAAACGACAGAAACGGTTGAGCTCGTGTCGAACTGCCACCGTTTGCAGACTATTGTGCATGACTCTGTACAAGTCCTATTTTCTCCGGTCCCAGAACCGGTCTTTTTGGGGTAATTGACTCCAAATTTCCCGTAGGGTATCCACACTCATTACTGCTCAGTGTTCCGTATGTTTCGATATTTTCCATATCCACTTCATTCCCCTTCCATTTCCATTTCACTGCAGTCCAATTCCATTTCTTCGTTGTTCCATTTTGTTCCGGTCCATTTCCATTCCATTCGTAATACTGATCAATAATATATATGGGTAATTCCATATCAATTCGACAAGGTGTTTTCACTCGAACTCTCCGATTTTGATGAAATTTGGAAGGTAGCTAAATAACAACGAAAAAACAATATAAGTTATTAAAAAAATTAAAAAATTTTAAGGTCTTTAACTTTGAATCTCGTTACTGAAGCAAGATGGAGCAACGATTGCAAGAATCTTTTTTGTTCAGAAATAGACAAGGTTTTCAGTTATTGTATGCATATTTGGTTAGCAATTTTTTTTATATATCTTTTTCGAACATATACATTTTCGAACTCGAAAATATCAATGAGTCTACCAAGTGATTTGGCTTATTTTTTTGCAAAAGTACTTTGACTTATTACCTAAATGCTTGCAGCAATTTGTAGGGTTGTTTTTCAATGTAAAAAAGAAATATTTTTTTGAAAATATCCTTTTTATAATTTTGTATGACTTTCTGAATAATTTCAACCCAACTACTCCTCCTTCTACTGTATCTCACGGCTGTGCGAACAATCGCCCAACGAACAATCGCCCAAAAACCAAAAATGAATAATCGCCCAAAAAATTGTACCAACATTTTTGGGCGATTGTTCTTTTTTGATTTGGGTGTTTTTTCATTCATAAATCAACACGAAAATTACATCAACAAAAGTATTATAAAATCGCGAGATTTTTTTATACGAATTTTCATATTAACGACACACCAAAAAAGATGTACAAAGATGTTTTTTGTAATAGCCAAACACACATCCTTTAAAACTTTTCGGAGCTTTTTTCCAACACATTACTACACTAAAGATTACACCATTACAACAACAAAATTAAAATAACACCAACTGTTTCGTTGTAGTTGTAGCGTCATTGTAATTAGAATTTTAAATCACAAAAGTTTAATATTAGTTCCGTATTTTTGCTTTAAGCTAAGGTCAGATTCGGCAAATATTTGCCCAAATACACTCAGATATTTCTAAAATCAACTAAAATCGTATGTGACTGAACCAGTATTTTATTTTTCTGAATGTATTTTCCAAGTATTTCAGCAAATATTTACCTAATCTGACCTTAGCTTTACATAATTTACAAATTGGGCCAGCTAATTTCTGGCCCAACTTCAAGAACTACATCTGAAGTAGAAGCATACAATGGTGTTTTAGGACGAATAATTTCCAAGAATGGAAATTTTTTCAAATTCGTCAAATCCATTCTCTAAAGCTACGGTCAGATTAGGCAAATATTTGCACAAATACTGGGAAAATACATTCAGAAAAATAAAATACTGGTTCAGTCACATACGATTTTAGTTGATATTAAAAATATCTGAGTGTATTCGGGCAAATATTTGCCTAATCTGATCGCAGCTTAAGAATTCTATAAAAGCAGAAGTTTCCAAATTCTTTGTTTCTTTGAAATATGAATATCTGAAATGTTTTCTTATTATTAAAAAAAAATAAACATTTTTTTTGGGCGATTGTTCATTTTGTTTTTGGGTTATTATTCATTATGAACAAAAGCCCAATATTTTGGGCGATTGTTCATTTTAACTTTTGGGCGAAAATTCATAATTTTTTGGGCGATTTTCGCAATTTTTTGGGCTTTTATTCATTATGAAGAATGGCCCAACATTTTTGGGCGATTCTTCATTTTTGGTTTTTGGGCGATTGTTCGTTGGGCGATTGTTCGCACAGCCCTAATCAATACCTTTCGAACGCCTTAACCCGTTATGTAACTCCTCGGAAAATTGAACCTAAAATGAACATACTTTTTTCCTGGGGGTTACAAACCGTTTTTTTTATGCAAAAATATACTTTATGGTTGGGTTTTGCTTCCAAACCATGATAAATTAATGTGTATGACTATTTATATGTCGACTTGTTCCTTATTCTGGAGTATTTTTGAATAATGTTTTGATATCACACCAAAATCAAAACTGACTAAAAGACATTGCCATTTAATTCAACACTTTAAAGACAAAAAACTTTTCGAAAAAATATATATTTTTTTTAAGTTTAAATTTGTTGTAAAATTTGTTAAATTACTTACAAAATGCATATTTCGACTAAAAGTCCTGCTTTGCTACATTATGAAATTGGCATCATGTGCTCAACGGCCCTATTTGCTCATTGGCGGAAAACTAAGTATGCAGAAAGTCGTAGACTTCTTACCCCTACAACGAATGGCGACAAGTTGAAAATAAAGAGGCAAATCTGATCGTAGTAGCCCAGAAAAAAAATCTAAACATACGTAAGAAGCCTGTGTGAATTGGTCATCATTTTCCGTAAAAATATTCATAAAAAATTTTGGAAGAATGGTTGGTTCCGTTCATTTCGCAGATAGCGATCAATACAGTAGGAGGTTCAACAAAAAATATATTAAAATTCAAAACAAATTTTGAAAAAAAAACCCTAAAATTTAAGCAAAACTCAATTTGGAGTGGAAAACTCAACTCAGTAACTGAACTTGATTCAATTCACTCAAATTGGTTAGAAAATATTACATTTCCGTGTGCATTGTGTGCCGTTACTGCTGCCAGACATAATCTGGCACTTTTGCATGTCTGAGAGTCAAAATTAATTTCGGCAATATACGCTGCACACCGACTAAAAGTCAACGGAGCACACAGAAAGCCAACCCAAAGAACACAAAAAAAAAGGTAAAAGCGCCAAAAATAATTTCAATTTAATTTTGGCAAAGAACGCCACAATCGGGGGGAACAAAAAAAACCGCAACCATCAACGCGGTGAAGGTGGCAAATGAGACTGGCAGATAGGAAGGAATACTATTATAACAAAAACTATACAACAATAGTAACAGAAACAACAACAAAAAACATATTCTCATAATCATAATCAAAATAACGTTAACAACAACAGACAACACAAACCGACAAGGACAAAAGGACTCTTCAGCCAACTGTTAGAGAAATTAAAAAAAAAAAAAAAAAAAGCACACTCACACAGGCGAGTCTAGGCGGCATCTCCTATGTTGGCAGTGGAGTAGTTTTGTCCCGTTGCGTTTCAATTTCATTTCGATGCCGCCCATGTCTGACTGAGTTTGTCTGTCTGCTTGTTTGCCTGTCCTCTCTCTGTCTGTCTCTCCGTTCACAACCGCCTCTTGTCTTTCTAGGCGCTGTCGCTGAATTATGCTAATTAGATTTAAGGATAATTTTATAAAATTTACAGCGTCGGCATGCAACGAGCTACACTCTCACTCTCACACACACACACACACACTAACCTCTCGCACTTGCTATTATTATTATTATTATTATCCTTTGTCTGTGTCTACGTTTCCTGCTTTTGGGTAATAAGCAGCTACAACGCGCTTTGAACAGCACGTGGTTGCCAGATTGCATTGCACATCCTCACCCACTCACTGCCACACATCCTTCTTCAGGCATCACGGTGCACGCGTAAAATTCGTTATTGTAGTTTTTTTTTCTCCTTTAATGTAAATTATGCTAATAATTTTTGACAGTTCCGCGAGTTGGAATAATTTTGAGTGAGCTGACGGTATTGCGGGGACAGTGGGCAGATTCAAGAAAATTGTTCACAAGAATACAATTTAATATAATATGTCTTGGTCTGGTACTTTCCGGAAAATTATTTTTTATAAATCATAAATAAGGAGCCAAAAGCTAAACCTTAAAAACCTTCGCCATGAATAAAAATCAACATGCCTATTTCCCGATTACATGCTGCAAATGTGTCAACATACTTCAATTTGTTGTTTCTTCCTAACCCACTTCCTCAGCAAAAACAACAGCAACAACAACATCAACAACACCCAAGCTATTTACAATTAAAGTGCCACCACTGCAGGGCGCTCAAATTACACTCGAAAGCAAATTTAAATTTAAACCAACATGGCTGCCTATTTTGCATAGCACTCAAAGTCAATTTTCATTAAAAACTGTCATTGCGGCGCACGCGGTCGCGCTACTTCAAACGAAATATTGTCAAAAAATGCCCTCAACCACTTGTCGTATTCATAATTTTCGTTCATACACCAACCGAACGGTGGCTGCAGTCAAGAGGGCCATCTTTTTTTGGCACATCAATGCTGCATTGAAACGTTTTAGCATCGCTCATGAGTGGTGTGTTGTCTTTGGGCCACTACATAATAATGCCAAGTAATTCGGCAAAGGAGCAAACATTAATACGGCTGATGGTGAGGCTACTAAAGATGATGACGAGGATGAGTTGCATTAGCCAGACATTAGCCCGAATGAACATGGGTTGCAGCATGCAGCATTTTTGTTTTGCACTTACTTAACATTGAAATTGTCTTTACCAAACCTCACTCCAAAAAAAAAAAAAAATACTTTAGAGTGGGTGTAAGATTTTCCTGTTATTTCCCAAGGCGCACATCCCAGCGAAAAACAAAAAAAAAAAGCCGTTACAAAATGGGACAAGGACAAGGGTGCTGTTTTCTACTTGTTTTGTCTTATGACGTCGTTTGGATTTTTGGCTGCTCGGCATTATTGTGACATAACCAAAAAGTATTCGAAACGAAACTAACCCCAAAAGGATTTGCACCTTCCAGTTGAGCTCTTGCAGCCCGGAAGCAACCCTGTTCGGTTGTATTCTTTTTGTTCTCTCTTTTAGCTGATGCCACCACGAAATCCCGTCCATCGTCTGTGATTTATGAGGGTACGGCCTGGCTTTGAATATTAACTTAAAAATTAACCCTGCACTTGGCTTGGAATTTGAGTTGGAATATTTCCGGTTTGGGTTGCGTAATAAAATAAGATATTATGTTGGCGACAGATTTGCACTTTTAATTAAAAATTCCTTTGATTTATAAGGTGAGAGGCTGAGAGATATTTTCATTGCATTCATTGTATTCGAAAGTGAGTTTGTTTGTTAATTTTTTTGGCTTTTGTTTTTTTTTGTTTACAAAAATCTAGAAGACTTGAAAGAAATTTAAAAAAAATGTACATGGCCTGATTGCGCTTTTGGATATTGACATGTAATATTAATATGACAGACTATATTTTCACATTGGATTTTCTAGTATTTTCTTGCTGTTTTGTATGAAAACCCGGTTTTATAATCCAATGTCCATTTGTTCAGAAGATCTTATCAAGCACCTAACGAACACCGGAACCAAGAAAAACGCAATGGGCAAAAATGTTCCTAAATATTTTACTGAAAATTTGTATACCCTACACCTTATTTGTCGGAAGTTTGTAAAGCCAAGCAATCAGTCAACGGCCTCCGCTGAAATTGAAAAAAGTAGTAACTACCAAATTTGGTACGCAATTTTTTGTTTTAATACACACGCCTCTTACACTTTTGTATGATCTAGCAATGCCGAAATGTCAGTCAAGGTCTAACACTTTTTTCATGTTGAAGTTTACGCGCGAGCAACGTTTGGAAGTTATTAAAAACGATTAAATCATCCGTGACTTTGCCCGTATGTTCATCCCTTCGACAATTCATCCATTGACCACTTAAGACCTTGGACCCCTTTTGAACCTTTTTTGTAACCGCGCCCTCTCTCCAAATCAAAAACACGGCCATGCATTCACAGAATATACTTATATATGCAGAATCACAGCTTTCTAGGTCCACGGCAGGGGAGTATACTAATTGTAGTACACTGTCATTTTTTGAACTGACACTGGGAAAATTCCAAATCCTGCTCAGATATCAGTAGCCATGGTCTCACCAAATATGCAATTGCAGCTACCTTGGTCCACTGGTGGCTTCAAGAGAGCCTTCATTTCTCATTACATGTTTAACAAACACACCCTCTTTTGGAAATCAACAGGTGGCGTCATACTGTATCTGACATGCCCATTTTTAGAAACTGACGCGCCCACTTTATGAAAATCAAAAATCTGCCTCGAGGGACTCAAGTCATGGGTCCGTACGACATATGACATGCTCAGAGGTAAAGAGCGATGAAATGTACTGACGCTCCATACATTTCATCGCTTTTTTATTCTGAACGTGTCATATATGTGATATTATCGCGCCTCCTTCTTGGTGTTACAAACATCCGACCAAAGTGAATATACCCATGCCTCACGAGGTGTACGGTATAAAAAAACAAGAAAAAATACTTCTTAGAATGAGAAAAATATAAGAAGAATACGAAATTGTTGGTTCCCCCGATTACCAACTTTTTTTTCTGAAGAGGGACATATTAACTCTTTACGGAAGCAAACGAGGCAGCCAAAAATTTTGTATTTCTTCTTGTAGTTTTCTGATTCTAAAACAAATTTTTATTTAATTAAATTTTATTATTTTATGTGTAGACGATCTTTTGTATTTTCCAAAATGTATGTCCTTTGCGCGAACTGAAGCTTTAATATTTTCATTATTTTTCCGTTGATTAGAATTAAAATACGCAGTTTCTCTACATAGAGTCGCTTGAACTTTCAGTGGATTAATCTAGATTACTAAGCACTCAACACTAAGCTTTAACTGACTGAGAGTGACGTGCATTGTTTATTATTGTTTATTATAGCTTCTGTTCGTCCGATGATCAACGCAAATATACCTCAACCGCTTCGGTGAACAAATTATTCTACAATGACTTTGGCTGCTGAATATAAAACCGACATTCGCCAAATCTTTATCAGTGTCAATTGCACAGAGTGCGAGCTAAGATGAATAAAATCATTTGTATTCTTATTCCAGTTCTTGTGACTATAATAATTCGAACTGAAACAGCGAACTTGGATAAAAATCCAAATGGTGGAACGACAGAGGTAAGGATACGTTTTTCTAAATAATTTCATTTATTTGCGAAATAATTCATAACTTCCATATAGACTGAAAGCACGTACGTCTTCGAAGAAAGCGAATTTCCAAATATTGCCAATCAAGTGCAGTTCTTGAAACAGGTCACCGAAATTATGTGCTTGAAAATGGAATTGAACAGCCTCAGGTAGAATATACCAAATTTTTATAACTTTTTTTATCTATTCTAACGAATTTTCAATTTAGTCTACAAAAGGAGCTACAGGAAATAAAAGAATTACTTTCTAAGGAACACGCAATTGATTCTAACAATTCCACCGAAGACTGTTCGAAAAATAACCCTAGCCAAGTGCAACTTCCAACCAGTTTGGCGGAAGAATTAGCCTCCTTAAAAAGTGAAATCGTAGAGAAAATTCAGCAAAAATTTGTGAACTGTCAATGCAACCATAGCGTTCATCTGTCGGATGTGAGCCATTTATTGAAAAGCGAAATTAGTGACATGATTGCGGCTAATGTGACAAATGAAATCAGCAAGGTTCAGCTGCAAATGAACGAACTTTCGTCCAGTGCAAAGAGCGAAATTGACTATTTAAAAGAAACTATTCAACCGCAAATAAATAGTATTGCGAATAGCACGCAGTCATTACGAAGCGCAATAGAAGAAAACTCCGAACTATTTCTAAACACATTGGCCAATATCACCGATAAACCACAGTATCATAGTTGCGCTGAGGCACTTCAAAATTGTGGTCAGAGTGGTGTCTACAAATTGCATTTGCTTTCTTCGAACATGGAACCATTTGATGTGTACTGCCTGAAGGATCCGATGAATAACCCAGCCTGGACCGTTCTACAGCGACGACAAGATGGTTCGGTGGATTTCGATCGATCCTGGAAGGAATATCAGCAAGGATTTGGTGATTTGAAGTCTGAGTTTTTCCTTGGCTTGGACAAACTACATGCATTGACAAATCAGGCGAAACCGCAAGTGTTGTGGATACAATTGGGGGACTGGGAAGGAGCCACAAAATTCGCCAAGTACTCTGATTTTATGGTGGGAAATGAGACTGCCAAATATAGTTTAACAAAGTTGGGTGCGTATTGCGGTAATGCGGGCAAATTACTAGATTTTCATCTTGGAGCTAACTTCAGCACAAGTGACAATGATCATTCACCTTCGAAGTGCGCTGAGGAATCAAAGAGTGGTTGGTGGTTTTATAATTGCGATAATAGGTAAGAATAGACAAAATCTTCAAGTGACAGCCGAACTGTACAATGCAAATTAAATTTTTTCTAATGGCTTTTTTCCAGTAATTTGAATGGACAATATGGTCGCGGGAAAAAGGCGTATGAAAGAGACATTCAATGGTTTTTCTCTCTTAAATTGTATGGATTAAAATATTCGCAAATGGCCGTACGGTCGGACAACTAAATTCATATAAGGTTATTTGAAATGTGAAAAAATCTCTATTAAATATTTAATAAAAAAAGAGTAAAAAACAAGTTTTTTAAAATATAACCCTTTAACCGACTAAAAAGCAGAAAATAAATTTTCTTTAAATTAATTTCAGCAACTTCGATTTAAAATTAGGGGTTTTTGCTACTTTGTTCCTAATATCATTGCAAATTTTGAAGTAGCCAAAAACCCTTAATTTTAAATCGAAATTGCTGAAATTAATTTAAAGAAAATTTATTTTCTGCTTTTTAGTCGGTTAAAGGGTTATATTTTAAAAAACTTGTTTTTTACTCTTTTTTTATTTTCCCCTTTTTTTTTTAAATTTTTTTTTCGGTATATTTCTTTCCCATTTATATTTTGCCCGAATAGTTTTTCTTCTTAAATTTTTACATTTAAAAAATTTTTTTTGGTTTAAAAAAAAAAATTGTTCCCCCCTTTTTTCCCCCCTTTTTTTTTCCTTTTTTACTCTTTTTCCCCAATGCTAGCCTAAGTGAAAAATTTCAGCCCTGTAGCTTAAAAAATGCGAAAGTTAGAACTTTAAATTGGCTCCATTCCGCTCCCCTTTGCCCCCACACCCCCCACCTACCAAATTTCATCATTGTAGCTTGAAGGAATCGGAAGTTATGTCATGTTTAAAAAAAAAAAGTTTGAGCCCCCCCACGGCCCCTTACGCCTCTGATGGACCCCAATAGAATGCATTGTCACCGGAGTTCTATCAGTGTTCCAAATTTCAGCTCTCTAGCTCATGTGGAAGTGTATGAAAAAGCTCGCCGCAGATTTGAGGATATATATATATATAGTCCGCCCAAAGCAAGTTAATATAAGGGTTATAAAAATATACATAGTTCCTTGTCAAAACGTGACATGTCCATAATCGTATTTTATTTAAAATTTTTTTTTATTTATTTTGTTGAAAAGTTGCAATGTTTCTTGCAGCTGCACTACTTGCATTTGGAGGTTTGTTGGAAGGAGATTCAGTGCATTACCGATAGTCAAAAGATTGGGAATTATAAAAAAAAATCGGTCATAGGACAGCCAGGCGGACATTTTCCCATCTGGCATGAATCATACAAAAAGAGAACCAAAGATGCACTTAGGAGCTGCTATAATCCCATCTGGCATGTCGGACTAGTTTATTAAAAACTTCGCTAAAAAAATGACTGCGACTTATCAAATTAGACCTCAAGATCCTCACAGTATACGTAACGGGTTAGGGGATTGTGGATCTAGAGCAAAAAAAGTTCATTTTGGACCATGCTACTATATACCCTACACTTACTGGGCCATATTGGTTCCGCGATCTTGAATTTTAAAATTTCGACATCAAATTCGAAATCACCTACCACAAAAACCCCCATATAACAAGTTTGGAACTATTTCAGCGGAATTAGATTACATATTTTACAAAACACAATTTTCACTTATATGGAAGGTAGGCGTGGCAGTCGACCGATTCCGTATCAACTCCTTCGACGGCAAAAAAATTATAAATCAAAATTTGGTTTGGGCAACATTCGAAGCCCAAGCATAGATTAAATATGGTTGCCAACCCAATCCAACTTTCAGTACATGATTTTATTAAATTTAATGAGGTTCTACGTCTATTTTGCCAGAACTGTTTGTTAACAAATAACTTTCACTCCCTCACCCTCATTTGATCATCACAAAAGCAATAAATTAACCAAAATTGCAACATGCATGCCAAACGACTGAGTGACAACGAAACAAAACAGATATCAGCAAAATGACAACAATTTGACAATTTATTATGGGAGGAGCTGAAGAACACAAACGAGCAAAATATTCATTGCGAAATTTCATACACGCTTATGCACCACCTTGGCAAATAAAGGGTAAAATACAAAACCAAACAAAAAAGACACCCAAATGCAATAAAAACCGCACTCACTCTGGACCGAGCAGGGAAAAAAAAACCTTTGCATAAAACATTCCAGCAACCCTGTTACACGCTCGAGTGAAGTTTGATTACCAAGTGACGCGTGTCATGAGCTAATAAGGATTTGCGCTACGATCGAATAAATTTGGATACACAGTATGGGAAAAAAGTGCATTACAGGAAAGTAAAAAAAATGCCGAATAAATTTCTACTTGATTACGGTTTTTTTTTAATTCATAACAAAAGTTGTCTTAAGCATAACTTCATTAAACAACATTTGTTGCTACTCACAAATAACATTAACGTAATTTAATACCAGTGGCCACTGCACAGGCAATTAGCGAAAGTATGCGGCACGAAGAATAAACATTCAATTAAGCACTTGTTTCTACTGACATCAAAAACATATTTGGTTTCTAAAGTGGCCAGTTGCCAGGCAACAGTCAAGCGACTTGGGAAAAAAATTTCAAAATTCTTCCTTTCTCCAATTTCTATTTTTCCATTATTAAAACAGAGTACAAGTAAATGTGTGTATCACTCACCTACCACCCCCCACCCCCAGCAGAACAAACGCACGACTGCAGCAAATGCAGCAGCCATGCATGAAGCACACACACCCCACATACCACAAACGCAACGCACAAATGCACCATGGCAACCACAAGAAGACAATTTCACCTCCCTTGCAATTGTTTTTCTGTGCCTCTGTTTTCATTTCATTTTTGCACACGACACACGCAACTTCTTCTGGCAAATAAATTGATTCCTGAGCCGCGTGCCACACCAAAAACTTCTAATACGCTTAATGTTGTGTAATTTTTCATATGTTTTTGTTCGGCTGCTAGAACTTAAAATAATATCTTCCTTGCCTGCTAGTATTGTGTTATCCTGGCGGCCTCTCATAAATTTGAATCGAATTGTTTAATTAAATTCATATTTGCTGTCGAGCGTTGAACAGCAGCCCGGTTCGATGCGGTGCGGAGCAGTGCTGTGTTTTGTTTTTGATTTATACGCTCGAACGTCGGCGAAGGTGATTTGAAACAGACGCGGCCGCACACGCCTTGGCAGGATATGCCTTGGTGGAATGAGCCTGCCAACGCATTTTGGAGTGTCATGTAAATGTCATGTTCGGAAGCGCAACAACCCCCCAAGTCAAATGCTGGTCCATCTCTGCGGTGCACTGTCAGTTGCCGGGCCCGACATTTAATTGCAATTATTGTTCGGTTAATTTAATTAAATTCGCTTTGTTTGTCATTTGAATTTGGCATTAATTGTAAAGGATAACAAGGAGAGTAATTGCTAAAGGTTTTAACATTTTATCAATCCTTAAATGGTTTTTTAATTTGGAGACCCTTGCCTAAAAAAGCAATTTACGAGGAATTTAAATTCTCAGCGAAAAATCTTCTCTCAGTGTGTGTTGTTAAATATGTATGTGTTTTGGTGTCAGCTAGACATTATTACTAAAATTTACTACACACTCAGCATAATAGAATTCCCTCAAAATTTCAACCGAATTGTACTCAAATGCCCAATATGAAAAACTTTTTTTTTTCATGACAATTTTTCATATCAAAATGCAATATTGCAAAACTAATACAACAAAACCAGCACATTCACATGTTTGCACGACCATTTTGGGAAACTTTATCCTGTTAGTTAACTTTTCTTTTCAGCAGATTTTCATCATTGCATTTGTTCTGCAGGACCGAACTTTTGTTTTTATTTGTTTACTACTTTTTTTTTTTTTACAAAAGATTTTAGTTTTATAAATTTTTGCTGCAGTTCACAATTTTACACTTTTAGTTGGCCGAGTGCAGAGTGGTATCATGTAGAAATATTTCCAAATTCACATAAAAATTATAAGCAAACATAAAAATTGGTGATCCCAAACTTTTCTCGGAGTTTTGCTCTGACGTTAATTTGACATCTGAATCTGTTGTGTGCGATTATTATTATTTTTATATTCGTTGTTGTTGTAATATTTGAAAACCTTTAATAGGAAAAAAGTTAGAAAATAATATAAAAAATCAGACAATCTACACTCCAAAGTGAACCTATCTTTTGGTGTGTAATTTTACACACAACACACATTTTTAAGTGTATATTTATTTTGATAAATAAAAAAACACACATGCAAGATTTTGGCATGTTCTAAAAACACGCATGCGTGTTTCTTAAAAGCACTTACAGTGTTTATACACACAAATTTGTGTGTAAAATGTGTCTACAAGTTTTACACACTTAAGGTGTGTATGAATAACACATTTCACTTTGCAGTGTATATATATAAAAGAAACGTGTATGTTTGTCACGAGTGGACGCTAAAACTACTGCACCGATTTTTGCGGTTGCTCATCTGCAAATTGTTTCCCAAAGGGTGGGGCTGTCACCTACGACCACTTAATTTCTCCTCACCCAAAACAGTGTTACCATATCTGCGGGTTTCAACTTCGGTGTAATTTTTACCTTTCGGTTTCAGGGAAAAAATTTGATTATGGGATAAGTTTAGCAATGATACTATAAAAGTTGATAAGGCTTAGCAAAGCGAGTCGGGCCCAGCTAGTAAATAATTAATTATTTATTATTTATTTTTGGGCTATAGCTCATTTTTACCAAAAAATTATTTGGCGAAATAGGTTGTTACAACAACAAGCAAAAACCAGCCTTGGCAGAGTGTACAGCTGTTTCGGATTTTAGCCACAAAATCCTCATCAGCACTCTTTCGGCAATTTTTGTTAATCCAAGACGCCTCTATAAGGGGAAAAAGTCATGATACAACACAGAATTATTCATTCCTTGCATCAAACCGATTCCACTGAAGAAGCGCGAATGGCAAAAATTGCGAAACTGGTTTTTGCTTGTTATTGTAAAATACAGCATTTCTACTTAAGCAGGTTGAAAAGTTTTTTCAAAGTCCAGCTTAAGACTGTTGACAAGTGAATCTTAATATTGTGTGTGACTGAGACACACACAACAATTCACTGCCAGAAAATTACAAAAAACGAAATTGTTTGTTGTTGTATGGCTTACCCTCCTTTTGTTTAGTTAAATTCAGATTTTATCGAGCTCCAAATAAATTATTTATTATTTATTTTTGGGCTATAGCTCTTTTTTACCAAAAAATTATTTGGCAAAATAGGTTGTTACAACAACATGTTTTAAAAATGGAAAAAGCTGTTGGTATTGTAAGTTCTTTTGCCGCCAATTTTGGTTGAATGGGAATTTTTCACAAATTTACTGCAAAATTTATGACATAACCGTGAAAAAAATGGTCAAACAAATGTACTACCTCTCGTTAAATGTACTAACTTGAAGGACTGTAGCGTTTTTAAATGTAGTTTTCGATAAAATTTACCACCTTTTTTTCTGTGTACTGGATGCCAGTATACAATGTAATGGCAGACGAGTAGAAACTCCATTTATATAGGAAAAGGAACTTTTTCTTTAATACTAAAGGTAGAAGACGATAAACTAAGAAAATAATACTTGGATAACCTACCAGGACTGAAACAATCAAAAACGCTATTGTAGGACTTTAAACCTAAAACGACATAAAAATCTCGCATAGTGTAGTCAGTCAGCGTGGTGGCGGCCGTGGTGCAGTGGTTAAGACCTCTGCTTCACGATCGGAAGGTATCGGGTTCGACTCCCACCTGGGGCAAGGCAGAAATTTGTTTTCTGTTTTTCTGTGTAGACCGCCACTCTCTCGCCAAGTTCTAGCAATCTTGCGAGAGTAAATCTTGCCATGAATAAGCTTCTTCTTTGGGAGTGCCGCCGTTCGGAGCCGGCAATAAACTGTAGGTCCACAATTATCATATCCACTTGCCCATGATAATTGCATTAAGAAGCTCAGCCAAGACCCTCGAGGGTTGTAGCGCCAATATATGTATGTATGTAGTCAGTCAGCTAATGTCTCTGATGAATTCAAACCCCGAAATGGCAGTCGATTCCTCTTTTTGACATTTTGTCACAATGCTGTAAACAACAAAGAATTTTACTAAGTGGTCCAACACACACTAAAGTCTGGTTTTCATGATGTCATAATCAATTGCTTCTGTTGCCAGTTGAGTGAAAACAGGTTGGCATTTCGTTGTCCATTTAACGAACTGATGCTAATTGAACCTTGGTGGAATAATCCGTCCAAATTCAAGTAACGGTCTAGTCCAAACACTAGTACATTTACTAGTTCGCATGTAACCGGTACTAGATCGCGAATGGTCCATTTATTGAAAAACGCTGAATACATTGGACCATTCCTTAGACTAGGCTTGAGTACTATTCCATACGCTAGTATCTTCTACACATCAATTATTTAAAAATATTATTGGAAACATATAATAAATGAAATTGCATTGACATCTTTACGGAATTATCTCATTGAAATGAAGAGCAAAACGGATGATTTTCCACTCAGCAAATGTGCGTTAATTTTCAATGCATTGCTCCACATCTGCATTACATGTAACCAGGTTTGGTAACCCCTCCACATATTTGAGTTGTTACTTCACCATCGACTACTCCAATGCTGATATTTTGGATATTTTCGAGTCCACAATTTTTCTCATGGAATCTTTAAAACGAACTAAGCTCATTTCTGCACTAGAATAGAGTAAGGTAATTTAATCATAAGATTGCATAGCTTTCCCAGGTTTCTTTCTCAAATTATTTGTGCAGTCCTTCTGATATTCGAAACTTACAGCCTTCTTCCAGCAATGAGTGACAATGACAAATCATTGAAAAGTCTGGTCACCACATTCTTGGGTTATAAGAATTTCAATGACTCAAACCAAACTCACTAAACTATTGTCATAGTATTGTCACTGTCAGGTATTCTAAAAGGGAAACAAGTCTGCTGATTGTCGAATAACTCATTTGCATTTTAAAGCTCAACGGTTTTCGCACTTTAATAACCAGAGTTTCACTTAGCCAACGCGAACCCACAAAAATGTAACCAGAATTTAATTTGTCTTAAACCATTTAGCAGCTAAGTGAAACCCTTGTGGGCTCTGCCGAAACCGAAACTCCCCACCCCCAGTGCTGAACACCAACAATACTAATTTCCTTTACCATTTCCAACTCTAAACAAAACGCAGAAATAAACGCTGTGTGGCGGGGGGAGGGAGTGGCTAAAAAACAAGCGCTTGTTTGCCCTTATCACCGCAACAGCTGCGAATCCTTTGAAGTTTTCTTTTGTCTTACGTGGTGTTTGGTATCAATCTCTCCCCCCCACCCTCCCCCACTCCAACTCTCATAAATCGAAACCTACACAGCCTGCTTGGGATACTATCCCTCGAACAGCAAATACCCTTTTTTTACGTGGTTCCTACTTCGCAGAGCCACTCAACAAACGGAGATGAAACAGCAACAAAAAAAATGGCAAACCTTGTCGGTTATCGCATGCGAGTGGTAGCGCAAGCACAAAGGAAGTAGCCGTATGATGACGCGGCAGTGGCGTTCACGATTTCTGCGGTTTTCGAGAAGTTCCACTGCACCGCCGGACACGTTGACATTCCTCTCGCTGACGACAATGACGATTGTTGGTGGATCTGCGTGGATCATGCTTGCGGATTTAATAATGAAAACACGAAGGAATCCATGAGTGCAAAAAGTGGAAATTGGTTTTTCTTTGTCTATCTGTGTGTGTGTGTGTGGGTGGGTGGTTGGTTGGCGTTACACCGTGCTAACGTGCGCGCATTCTGCACCCGGATACTGATTAGTGCCAGGATGGAGTTTTGTGTGCTTGTGGTGGTAAAGGAAATTTAAATTGACTTCATTTGGAGTAGCTCAGAAATGTACGTGATGATGGCAATTGTGTGTGTGTGTTTTTTTTTTTTATTTATTTTTAAATGGGTCAGGGTTGCATATTGGGGAGAGTGGAGCTGAAATTTACATTTTCCAATTGAGGCCACAAATCTCTTAATTTAAATATATGTACGTCAGTAAATTCTTTTCCATTTTTCATTATAAAATATTTCCTCTTTCACTTCAGGCGCTCCTTTGGCGTTTGAAAAATACAAATTAATCCTTGTTCCCCTTTTGTTTCCGCCCTAATCCACTTTGGAACTTATTTCTACTCAGTTTTTTTTTTGTATTCCCCAACTACTGCTTACTTCAACTTCGAATGACCGCACAAAGTGCACTTAATACACTTGTTGATCTTGTTGTTGTTGCTGTCGGCCAGAGTGGTAGTTGTAGTTGTAGTGCTGGTTGTTGTAATATTCATTATTATAAGGCTAAGCATTTAAAACTTCCGTTCTTTGTCATTAACCTCCAAGCACATGGTTTGTGGGTCCACTATTAAAACACAGACCCCCTTTACAACCCACTCCCACTCTCCGCCAACGTTTTGTATGATTTCATGGTTAATAGCCAAAGAGATCTCTTGGCTCTTATGTATGCAAAGGCCACTGGCATTAATAACAGTTACGTTGCTCTGTTACGCGCGCTCATAGCGCTCGGCGAAACGGAAGTGGAAGTGCCCTGGTTGCTCTTCACTGTTCAGTGTGGCCTTCGGTGAAAGTTTTTGTCTCTGCTACTAAATCCTTTTTAAAGCAAACAGCAGAAAAAAAATACCCCCTAAAACAATAACAAAAAATGGTTAGAATGAAAAAAAAAAGTATGTATTGCACTGGTTGACATCCGTGGCGGCGGCAAAAGTTCAAAAGTGCTCATTGTTGGTTGGCGGGTGAGGTGTTTGCTGCTGCCTCATTTTAATGAGAACTTCAGTGTTTACCTACGAACTATAAACTCATTTCTATTTTTCGCCTTTGTTGTTGCTCACACAAAGTGAAAAGTGAATGGAATGATAATGAAAAAAAAACATCAAGAAGATTAAAAAATATTGTAAATATATGGGAAATGAAAAATATTTTCAATTTATAAATAAAAAAAAAACTGATAAATGCAAGGGCAAAAAGAAACTGGAGGGTAGTTATATTCTTGTAATGCCTTAAATTCTTTATTTAATAACAGTTCGGCTTGGAGTTTACTAAGGCTTCAATCGTTCCCGCTCTAATCTCGTTGTGACTACAGTGGGCGTGGCACCGGTCCAATTCCTTATACTTTGCACGAAATTGTAAAGGAGCTGCCTTGAGGGCTCCAAAAAACGACAACCAAAAATGTCTGTCCACCTGTTGGACACCTGAAACGCATCGCTGTAAAAGTTCGTAATTAAAGTTAACACATCAGTTTTAGAAAAATGTGTCAAAATATTTATTCCTTCAATGGAACTTATACATGGTAATAAATACAAATTATGAAATCGGGTGCGTCCCCTAAAAATCAGTTTTTTGGTCCTAAGTCGAAATTTGTTTGGGTGTATTTGAAATTCTTGGTATGGCCTGACTTGGCGTGTTACAATCTGAGAGGTGAAGGCGTATGGGAAAGGTGTATTTTGGGAGGTGTATTTCGGAAGGAAGGTTTGAGGTTTGATAGAATTATAAAAATCACACCTGGATGCTAGAAGTGCGCTATATGCAGAGTCTAACATGTGAACCGATCATATGTCCAACAGCTGGGCATCTACGCTTTTCTCGCATATTTGTTCCCTCTCCGCTATAAAGTTACCTACCTCGTGAAATTATAAAAGCAATAAACTAAATATCCAGACAAAATCGCTTATCTATCGATGAAAAGAATCAGCACATGGAAATAATCAGCAAAAAAAAAAAGAATGTATCCTTGTTATAAACAAAAAATGGTTCTCATTTCCGTGAGGCTTAAACCTCAATGCTCTACTAAAAGGAATCATTTAATGAGATGTAAATTTTACGCTACGCCCATTGGGGTTCTAACCATGGAACATGTCAGAACAGCCGCTGTCCAACCACTGGGCAGGTTCAACAGCTGGCGATCTTACATGTATCTCAATCTTATCTAACATAATTCCTGGAAAACCACCTAATATAAAAGTGGTCGTGGCACCAGTCAAAACCCACCCATATTTGCAATGGAGTATCAAATAATTAACAGGAAACCTTGGACCAAATGGTTGTAATAGGCACATTAGGAATTGATTTATGGCACGTTTAAACAGTGGGTTGTATGGAAAGTGTCAAAACCATGTGCATAGTATCGTTGGAAAATATTGAATGCGTATTTTAGAGTGGACCATATTTTGGCAAAATTCGAATTTCTTTTGCTCCGCCCCCTAAAGCTATTGGGCATGATGTACAAAAAAATACCTCAAAAAAATTGGGTCGATCGGTCAACGGGAAGACGTGGCACATCGTACCTGAAAAATTCATCAATTGTATGGAGGAGTCAAAAATCAAACTCAAAATTTAAAAAAACTTTCTTTGCAGTATCCTAGGCTTTAGTCATTTTCCATTCTTGCAATTTAAAATCTTCTCCGATCACACTTAAACACCAAAATGCTTCATTCATTTCTCAGTGTTTGGTAATTTTATTGACTTCATTCATTCCTTCACTGCTAACACACTTCAAACTTATCACAAAAGTTTTATATATATAACAAGAGGAAAGTACGAAGGAAAAGTTACGCGCGCTGACATAAATTAAGTGCCAATTTCAATACAAAACTGCTACAAAACACGCCAAATCAAATCTACAAAAGACACTTCGAAACTATTCATTGTCAGCAGCGACGACGACGACGTCGACGATGATGATGATGGCGACGACGACAATGACGATACTGGCTACAACAGCAACAACCAACTATAATAGAGGCAACTTCGAGCAAAAAGCGCCCATGATAAGATGCCGTCAAAACACTCCAGCGCACAATGGATGCAAATTGCATAAAAATTGCGCGCAATTGTAAAATGGTGTATATGCGAGCGAGACATTGGCGTCGGTGGTGGTGGTGGTGGTGTCGGCGTTGGCAGCGGAGACAGCAACAGCAGCATCGGCATCCGCTTTGGCTGGTGTAGTTTTTTTTTCAGTGTGCTGTCATAGTCAATTGACAATTGCCGGCGTCTGAGATGGCAGTAGCAACATACAGTGATGCTTACCTAGGCGGTGGCAGAAGCGGTGGCAATTTTTGCACTACACACCGCCAACATCAACAACAACAACAACAACTGCACAGCATCAGTAGCTTCGTTAAATTTGTTTATTGCAAATAACTTGCAATCAAGTTGTACTTGCCTGCAGCAGCAGCAGCAGCAAAGTCTCATGATTGGAGCTGGCGGCAGGGGTGTTCTGTGAGTCTGAGAAGTACCCACCACTTGTGCTTAACTTTTTCGCTGAAAATCAATTTAAGTTCATTCTTTTGTTTCGCTGGCGTGCTGCTCGCTGGTACAACGAAGGCAACAGACAAAGTCATTGAAGCGTTGCAGGAGATCAGCTCCTTGGGTGCATGCATATCCTGCAAAGGAATTTTTATGAGCTGCCATTGTTGCAGTTGCAGTTTTAGTTGCTTAAACTTATGCCAAGCATTTGCAGTCTGAGCTGAATGGCAGCGTAAGTGTATTTGTGCCAGCATGTCCTTGGCAACACTGCAGCCCCGAGTCGAGTGGAAGCTGAAGTGCAGCTGGCTGTGTTGTTAATATTTCACCTTGATTGATATTGAAAATGGGTACAAGTACAAGCAGGAATTTCATTATGTAAACGAGACGGGAGTTTGCATGTGTTGCGGAATTTTTTTGTATTATCTCTTGCTGACGTCAGGAGACATTAAATGATTACAAGAAGCGTAGCCAGACAGACTCAAGTTGATTGTTAGGTATGTGTCAATATTGGGATTGGAATAGTTTCGAGGATGCCCTTCGTATTGTGTGAGGTTAACCCATGCACAAGTAATGATTTCCACTAATTCTAGTATCTAATTTGGTCCTCAAATTCAACACAATCTCTCATGGACGTCAACCAACCGATTTTCGTTAAATTAATTTTGCCTTCCCTCCACCAACGATAGCGCCACACCGCTAAGAGAAGCCAAAATTCCGCAAGACACACTAACGCTTGAGTAATCATGCGTCCGTGAGCGGCTTGCCACAGTGCCTACGTTTCTCAATGTGCTCCTCATCCACCGCAGCTTGTATGGCTGCCGAATTGCTTTGTGTGGCTGGCAAAACCAAGTCACGATATTCATCAAAGTCAAACATTTGCTTGCAGCACAATTTCATGCACAATGCAGCACAAGGAGCGACAATATCGTCGTGGAGATATTATACCAGATTTTAGCCAAACTGAGTATTACCTCCTTCCACCCAACACTGTCACAAACTCCATCGTTTATTAATTTTGCATTCCCCCATCGAAATTCACTTCACTGCCATTCGTTTCAACTCTTCCTTTGTGAGTCTTTGGTTGGCAAATCTTTACCATTCTGCGGCCGCTCATTATCTTGAGCCATCAATATCCATGAACACTTAAGCTTCACACAGTAGCTGTCGTTTTGCTCACTCTGTCCCATTATGATATTCCCATCAAAAGGACTTTATGCACTCAGTGAATCAGATTAAGTCACTTGACTTGGCCAGCCACAATGAATGGCCGGCGAACAGAAACTAAATGACAGCATCGCATATCTACAACAACAATAACAAGAAAGAGACGTTTTATACACTTGACATATTGACACATTGACTGTCATGGAGTTGTCAAAGTAAAATTACTGGTTTAGTGATAGCATATTGTGCGTATGTCAGATGGAACAACTTGAAGTGAATTTTCGAAAGTAATCGAGGAGAAGGAGGAAAAATGTTGCTTGCCATTGTTATTATTACTATTACTGACTTTCGGTAATTGAAGGCAATTAAATATTGTGTACCTGCCGGTTTTTTTTTTGCTTTTGCTTCTCCCACAATGAACATTTTACGAGCTTCACGTTATCGTGATAAATTCTTCTGTTTATCATCATAAAAGTATTTATATATTGTTTGGATAAATTTGAGTGTGAAAAAGATTGAATAAGAATGAAAATAAGATTGCGAATTTTGTTTAGTATATTTTAATAATTTTTTTGGTTGTTGTTGTTTATATTGCAAAAATTGAGCCCCAGGTGCGATTCGCCGAATGTGCCCCAGGTGTTCCCAATCATACAAATTCTTTTTTCATATTATTACTTCTAAGAAATTGAATCAAGTCGAGCTTTTATTCCGTGCATTAATATTAACACAATAATACCACAAAGTATTATTTTCCTAATGCAAAAACTGGATTTATTGTCACGAAATTTACTTACCCAAACAAATTTTCGCAGCACCCCTAAAAACAAACAAACACGTTTTACCGTGATCACGATTAGGTCATACACTTACGGAAGAAACTTTATCGATATATGCACAAACTACCCATACTGTCAATTTAAAAGAGTTTTTAGTTTTTTAAAATGTGGGGGTGGCATATGCGCTTCGGTGGCGAATACTCCCCCTTCTACCCTACCAGACAAATTAAATAGTTAGAGCGTAAGCATAGTTCAAATACTACCAGAAATCGTTGAAAGAATTTATCGGATTGATTTTGGTATATTTTGAAAAGTATACACTGTTTCTACTTGCCAATAACTTTTTCAGCAGGAAATACTCAAATTATTACATTTTTCGATTTTTTGAAAAAAATGTATTAATTTTAAATAATTTGTTTCCTTTTAAGTCCATTAGTTTTATTAGAATTGAATTCAATTGAAATATAAAGGAGTTTCTAAATTTAAAAAAATGTACATTATTGTTAAGTATTTACATAAGTACTTAATTACAAACACACGAGTTTCAACACAAAAACAAAAATATTGAGGTGATTCATATAAAATCGGAAACCCCTCTAAAACCGTGCAGTCAAAATATATGAATGTTGACAGTGTTGTTGCATAACATCGAAAATTCTATATCTACTATTTCGCCTGTAGACTCTTCTCAGATAATTGAAATAAAAAATCAGGTTTGAGAACTCAACCCTTATCCAATATAAGTAGACTTCCAATGTAAACTTTTAGCAAGAATTATATATCATTTTCTGTTTAGGTTTTTTGCTGATATCAAAGCAATAAAAGAACAAAAAACCAAAGCAATATATTACTCATAACTCTTATCTACTCATTCATAAAGCGATTCTTCTCTACGGAACCACGTGCAACTGTATTGCATTCGCTACTGCGATAAATTTCACTCCTTTTCGATAAATACTTACTTATACAAAGTCATTGTGGGTGAGTGACTCATTGTGGGAATAAGTGGATCACCAGGCTATGCATATACTGTACGACGCTATTTAAACTTTAATATACTTACGTTTAAAACATTTGCCATGCTTGTAGCACAGTTCTTGTTGCATACCAGGTAGCATTTAAGCATTTCAAATAGAAAAAAGGGTAATCGCTTTTTGTGAGCTTCACAAAATTTTTTTTTTTTTTTTTTTTAAGTCAAGTAAATAATTTATTGAATTTTTGCAACGATCAACAGAGTTGTACTAGTCCCTATTCATTTAAATACTGTGTACTTAATATACACATGTAACAACAGCCTAACAAGGAAAACAAAATATCCGAAAATGTTGTTACTTTTTATGTCATGGAAATAATAATTTAAGCCATCGATAAGCGATACCAATAGTCTACGATATACCAAAGATAAGGAATCTATTCAGTCATTGTGGGCCGTGTAAAATCAGACACTGCTACGCTTCAAGTGCCAGTCAGTTGGAGAATTCGCACGCGTTAACACATCTCGCATTGTAATTGTGACTGTTTACCATGGCGTGCATCCCGCAAACAAAGTTAATTTTGAAGTTTCTCTTCGCTGTCGTTGCGATTTTGGGTTTCAGCACACCAGCGGTGGAGGGACAGTCTTGGAGTTGTGCCATCAATGCGACAGGATTTCAATTTAATGTGGAGCGCGTAAGTTTACTTCAATTCAAAGTCATGTTAATAACTTAATAATGAAATAAACCAGATTGCCGGTGACTGGTACGAAGTGGCCCGCATTCCTCAGGCCGATGTGCCCGCCTGTGTACGCGTAACAGCGCCCGAAGCGATCAGCAGCAACAACAGCTATGATTTGCAAGTGAATTTCATCAACAATGTGAATAAACAGTGGACACGCACTGCGGAAAATCTAACATTTCCTTGGGACAACTCCACCAAAGATGGCACCTTTACGCTAAACTATGGCACGGGCGCCAGTAGTATCAGTGTCATCTTCAAGCTGGTTGTCACCGATTACGATTCACTTGCTGTTGTGTGTGGTTATTCGGGTGTGTCCACCGCTGGGTCGCTGGTAAAGATTTTGACCAGAGTGCAACAGTTGAATGCGACAATTCGCAATCAAATAGACACATTGGCGAATACATATGGTGTGGGCGCGGACATAACCTGGGTGGAGCAGTCGAGCAAGTAAGTTTTGCAAACACTTTCGAATTTAATCTTTTTTTTTCAATAAATTTTTATAAATTTTTTTTCTAGATGTAATAGTGCTGCCAGAAGCGCTCCAGTCTGGGCACTCTTTTTTGCGTTATTTTATGGAATTAATAAATTCTTTTATTTGATTTCATAAAAGCATTTCCATCGAATTGAAAGTAAACATTAAGTACTATGTGATAATTTAATAAATTTTACTTTAAAAGTCTGTACCTATTTAGAATTCTAATTGGATGACAACAGTGTGAAACCAATTTGCATTTGAATTCATCAAAATTCGAATGAGAAATTCGGCAAATTCTGCACGAATTCCTTGAATGATAATCACAATTGATTGCACTGCATGGTGACTCAATTTGCAATTGAAATTTTTTTTATTACCAAAAATTTGTGATTATAATCAAGCGATTGCTATCGTAATTAGTTAATAGTTCAATTGTAAATTGACCAAACAAAATAACTGGAAAACGTCAACCAAAAAAGAATATATCAAAACACATGACACACATGACACCTAGGCCGCTATCAGAAAGGCGATATATGCAATAAAGAAGACGCAGAAATAAAAATGCACCATCTGTATGGTGCGCGTGGACAGACTGGCACACGTTACACACTCAGCGATAGCAAAATCAACACTAAAAAATTCCAAAATGATTCGGCATCAGGAATGAACTTCAGCGATTCGAACACAATAACCGAAATGAATCCAACCAACATTTGTTGAGAGAATTGATAAAAATTCAACAGAGAAATAAATGAAGTTCTTTGAATGAATATGTTCATCTGAGAGTAGCTGATAAGATGTTGCTGGAGCATAATGAACGAATGAATGCATAATCGTATGAATGAATGCATGAATGAATGATGTTGCCAATTGGAGAATATACGTTCCAATTGGTACAATGTCGCGATACAAATTATTCAAATTGGAAAATGTATCTAGACACATATGTTGATAAGTTATTCTCAGCAACATTGAATTTAAAAGAATTTTCAAAAGTTGAAAAACAGCCAGACAAGAGTATGTTTTATCGCTAAATTTAGCATATGGAGTGGACCTATATCTTTACTTATATAAAACTCTTCGTGAGTATGTATGTATGTTTGTTCCCTTATAACTCAAGAAATACTTGACCGATTTTATTGAAACACATGTCAAAACGTAGGTAATTTCATTGACCTAATCATAGGCTATATGCCATTTCATTAACTTTGGGCTTTCGAGGTGGGCGTGTCAAATATTATTCTAAAATCCTATAATTCATGCAGTGTTTAACCGATTTTGCTGAAATTTTATATGTGGTTTTGGCTAATGAATTGGTAATATGTTGATTATGAAAATTAGAGTTCCGCCCACTGCCACGCCTTTAAATTTTTAAAGCTCTGTAACTCGGGTCCTATTCAAGGGATTTCGCTGAAATTTTGCATTTGGTGCTGGGATGTGAATGGGCTGAGGGTTGACTATGGAAATTTAAGATCCGCCCACTGCCACGCCCTAACATTTTTAAAGCTTTGTAACTCGGGTCCTATTCAAGAAATTGCGGTGAAATTTTGGATTTAGTGATGGGTGGTGAATGGGCAGAGGGTTGATTATGAAAATTAGAGTTCCGCCCACTGCCACGCCTTTAAATTTTTAAAGCTCTGTAACTCGGGTGCTATTAAAAGGATTTCGCTGAAATTTCGGATTTGGTGCTGGGAGGTGAATGGGCAGAGGGATGACTTGCAAAATCTATTTTTATTTCAGTTGCCTAAATAATACATATAACATTTCTACGTTAACATGAAATTACAAAATTATTGCGAGCGAAGCTGTGGGTATAAGCTAGTTTACAATATAATATTTCAATTAAATATTTTCAAATAAAACTAAAACAGAATTTAAATTTAACAAAAAAGGAGTAAATACACAGAGGGAAAAAAATCAAAACTGCATGGTTAATATTTGAAACCAAAAAATTCAACACCGCACAGTTCCAAAACACAACTGAAACAGTTTCACTTTTTGAAGATGGTATGAGTTACTGGAGCTTGGGTTCGAATCTCAGTCAGACCAAATTTGTTTTCAATTCTTTTTTTTTTTATTATTATTTTTTATATATATTTGTGAAAAAAAAACCAATCTGCATTTGCCGATTTTAATTTTGTTGCATTTTTGAGGTTCTGAACGTCGATTTCAAGAAATCTAGAGTTAGCACAGCAAAACAAACCCCGGATTCGTGACCAACGACCCCTCAAAAAAAAAGAATACAAAAAGTAATGTGTTAAAAAGGAAACAAAAAATAAATTGCTCCGGCTGAGATTCGAACCCACTATCCCAAAAAGTAAAACTGATTCAGTTATATTTCAGAACTGAAACCGTTTCAAATCCTAACCAAGCAGTTTCATAGTATATGTATGCAGTTAAAACATTGCAAAACACACACAGCGGTAGGCAAGCGTGCTAAGGAGCGCGTTTATGAATCCGAATGGCCAGGGTTCGAATCTCGGTAAGTAAACCAAAATTTGAACCATTTCTTTATTTCGTAAATAAAATATAACAATGAAATATAAATAAATAATGTGTTTAAAAAAATAATTAGGATTAAAAAAATTTAAATTGAAATTTAATTTGAAATTCAATTTTTTTAGGTAATTTTAAAAATATTCCTTTGCAATAACCTTTTTTTGTATTTTCAATTCATGAAATCACTAACATTTCAGTCGCAAAACATAAATTTTCAGTCTTGAAACAACAACATTTGCGTCTCAATTCATCAATGTGCCGTTTTAATTCATTAATGGGCAGTTTCAATAAAATTTAAACTTTTTGTTGTCAAAATCAGAACATTCAGTTTTGGCTGGAAATTGACAACGGTTCGGAACTTTTTGACAACGTTTCGTTTTGATTTTTTTTCTGAGTGTAGGTATACCTACTCAGATACATTACTATTGAAATATGTGTCTAACTTATTGATTTAATGGAAAAATTCAATCAGTTTTTCTCATTAATTCAAACAGTTTCTACTATTATTTCAATAGTAATGGTATCCTATTGATCAAATTTAATAGTAATTTTTTCTGAGTGTATGCACAGACAAAATGTTGAGGAAGGGGGTCGGTCATACAATGCAACCCTCTAGGGGTACCCTGGCCAAAAATAGAGTCAATCTCAGATAAACGTCCATTTTGGGGCTCACCAGCTTTGGGACTCGGATTCGATCTGGCCGAACCTCACAAAATTGGAGGGTGACGCCATCAAAATTCCATAATTAAAAATACCATACATCACAATTCCTTACCCTGTGGCGTGAAGAACTAGTACAAAACTAATCACTTATTCCCAGACAAATACTATCTCCAAGCAATGACTTCTACTGTAGCATTTAACATGGTAATACGAAGGGACCCCAATGCATAACCTCATATTAGTGCGCACACTAGTTTTTGGGAAACCCATAGTGTACTCTACTTGGATTATTAGTGCATTTCTGTCTACTGCGGTACGAAAGGTTACTAGTTCGTAGTTATTAGTACAAAAAAGTGCTCGGATGACAATTATCTACCTGGACTCTGCAGTGTAGCTCAGAATGACGTAAACTAAGCTTCCTGAGCTGAAATAATTTTTGTTTCTTCTGAATTTTTATATCGAAGTCAGCAATAATAAAACCACTATGACCAAAAATTACAGTAGGTACACACATTTTCAAATTTCTTTATACTTATGTCCTGCATATTTTGTCTTCACAATAAATTCCTGAACAAATATTTGAAAGTGAAATTTCCAAATATATACAAAAATAAAAATGCTCGTAAAACTTCGACTTCCGAATCACCCGCAGGCCAAAGAAAAAATTTACCAGACTTTTTTTTTTATTTTTTTCTTCGAAAATTTACATTTAAATTTAAAAAATATTTCCACCAAAGAATAGCACACAATTGAAAACTTTTGCGTGCGCATTTTTCATGCAAAGAATTTTGCAACAAAAAGAATTTATGCGTTACTGCAATTTTTTGTTGTGCTGCGTACTACGTTTGGACTTAAGCCAGGCTAGGCTGCAAGCAGAAAATACAACAGAGGAAAAATGAACAGAATACGGAGTTTAGCATAGTTTTGTAAGGCAAATACTTGGGCAAAAGTTGATTGTGCATCCCACTTGGCGCACAAGCCGGAAAAAAAACTGATTCTATGATAAATTTCCGAACACTTTTCGAAAGCTTGTTTTGTGTAAATTTAAAGTGAAGCACAAAAAAGTCTCCATTTATTCCTCGTCCTAAATGGCAACTGGCAACTTTTGCTAATTAACGAAAATTGCACTAATTAAAAAATTTCCACACAACAACAACAATGACGGATGGAAAAAAAAAACAAATCACATAAACGGGCAAAAGTTGTGCTTCAGTGGACGAGGATGCCGCGATTTTTCATGTCTTGCATATACACAAAAAGGAAATCCGCCAAATGCTCATCATTTCATTTAATTTTCAATTCAATTTCATTGTTTATAAGCAACAAGAAAACAAAAAAATTTCCAAGGAAGTACTTGAGCGAAATAATTTTTTTGTTTCCATTTTTTCCAAAATACAAAACTTTGTTGCATTTCTTGCCAAAAAAAAAAACAATTCAGCAACTTGCCCAACTCAAGTGCAACTTTTGCATTGATATGGCGCTGTGGAAGACGCAGCAGCACAAAGACAGCAACGACGATGCTGAAGAACAAGTCCAAGTCCCATTGGAGAAATGAAATGAAAAGCAGCAACAGCAGCAAAAAGTACTTTCACATTGAAAACTGACTGAAGAAAACTGCTGCTCATTATGGGAGAAAATCCTTTAAATAAGTTAACCGAAACACAACAAAACAATTGAATGGCAAAATGAGCTTTCTCCATAGGGGCCGTGAACACAAAAAAAAACGACAACAACTGCATAGAAACATTTAAAAATGAAACGGAAGCGTACAAGGAATGTTGTAAATAGTTGTTGAAATAAAGTATGAAGGATATCCAAGGCGAAGAAGAGGAAGACAAAAACTCAAACTGATGATAAAGTACATGTACAAGTAGAATGTAAGCAAAAAGTAAGAGTTGCATTCCCGGTCAGCAGAAATAATTCAGTCTTGGTCGGTTACTTTTGGCGTAAGAAGTTGGAAGAAATCGACAGTAAACTCTTTTGTTATAAGATAATTCGATGATAAATATGTAAGTAGGTACACACCTCCTTTATGGAAAGTTCAGAGCAGATCAAGTTTTATCAAATTATTGTCATTTGTCATCATGTTGCATTTGTTGGTACAAAGTATATGCACATTTAGGCGAGTTTGGCAGAAAATATATAAGGGAGTATCGGGTATTTTGGCACTTGTTTCGTATTTTGTCTGTTCAAATCGGACGGGTTGGAATATCGAGAATATCGCCTTGGCCATTTTAAAGGTTTGGTATTTGGCTACCTTCCACTATAGATTTTCCTATACAAGGTCATCTTCATGTGAAAACAAGTCATTTTGTAATTGTCCAAAAAGTGCCAGATTACCCGACTATGCCGGTAATGTAGCACTAATAAAAAATACGAAAAAAATCCATTATTAGCATAAATAAACAAAGAGTAAAAAACAAGTTTTTTAAAATATAACCCTTTAACCGACTAAAAAGCAGAAAATAAATTTTCTTTAAATTAATTTCTGCAATTTCGATTTCAAAATTAAGGGTTTTTGGCTACTTCAAAATTTGCAATGATATTAGGAACAAAGTAGCCAAAAACCCTTAATTTTAAATCGAAATTGCAGAAATTAATTTAAAGAAAATTTATTTTCTGCTTTTTAGTCGGTTAAAGGGTTATATTTTAAAAAACTTGTTTTTTACTCTTTTTAGTCTGTTTTCTGCTTTTTAGTCGGTTAAAGTGTTATATTTTATAAAACTTGTTTTTTACTCTTTTTTTATTTTCCCCTTTTTTTTAAAAAAATTTTTTTTTTCGGTATATTTCTTTCCTATTTATATTTTGCCCGTATAGTTTTTCTTCTTAAATTTTTACATTTAAAAATTTTTTTTGGGTATAAAAAAAAAAAAAATTTTTTTTTTCCTTTTTTACTCTTTTTCCCCAATGCGAGCCTAAGTGAAAAATTTCAGCACTGTAGCTTAAAAAATACGAAAGTTAGAACTTTAAATTGGCTCCATTCCGCTCCCCTTTGCCCCCACACCCCCCTTTCCAAAGGGTATAAAAAATCATTGTAGCTTGAAGGAATCGGAAGTTATGTCATGTTTAAAAAAAAAAAGTTTGAGTCCCCCCACGGCCCCCTACGCCTCTGATGGACCCCAAAATTTGATAGAATGCATTGTCATTGCATAGTGTATGAAAAAGCTCGCCGCAGATTTGAGGATATATATATATATATATATATAGTCCGCCCAAAGCAAGTTAATATAAGGGTTATAAAAATGATAATATTAGACAAAAAAACAAAATCTGTATAAAAAAAAAAAACAGAAAAAAAATAATTTTTTTATAGACTTTAACATTATTGATTGGTTTTAGCAATTTGATCACATCCATATCGCAAATTTCTTCAAAACCAACGCCATAGACACTATTAATGCATAAGATAATTTAAAATGGCAATAATCATATGAAATCCAACAACAAAAACTGTTAAAAATCTGGTGCCAATTTAGCCGACAAAAAAGTGCTAAATTACCCGACAGTGGGTAAATTCATTGATTTTAAAAAAATACGTATTTTATTGTTGTTTTCGTTGGAGTAATTGATATCACTGCAAAGTAAATTCAAAAACATACCTAATGGCATCAACGATATTCCCGATATCTTAAAAAAAACCACGTTTATCGAAATAAATGCAATAACTGAATTAAAACTTTTTCAATATTTTTTTTACACAATTGTATCGCACCGGTACAAACACGTGAGATCGAGTCGATTTTTACAGAAAGTAAAGCTTAAGTAAAACAACAACTTTCGGCATTGACAGTTTTCAAAAATTCCAACAACAACATAGAGAAAAGCTCTACTGCCACATTACCCGACACTCACTTACCAATTAAACATAAAAAAAACTAGAGAGTGGACTATCTTCGGATATACCGAAGCTGAAATACCCCCACACAGTAGGAAGAAGTACATTGAACATAAAATTATGTGGTCTCAAGACCCCATTTTGAGCCACCTATAAATAGTTTTGGAGCCCGGACAATGTCCAAAGTCCGTTTCTAAAAAATTCCAATCAAATCGACCAAAAAAAAAAAAACTTGAACCTCGGACCATGTCAAAAATACTTTTCTAAACATTTCCAATCGAATGCAGCAATAAAAAAGACTTGAAAAATGTTTTCGGTGTATGGGAGCCACGCCCAGTTTTTGTTCGATTTGGCTGATTCTCGAACTTGATCTCAGTATTGAAGAGAAAAACATGTACCCAAAGTTTCAAGTCGATATCTCTAAAACTGCGACCGCTATCGTGCGGACAGACGGACGGACAGACGGACGGACAGACAGACGGACATCGCTAAATCGACTCCGGCGGTAATGCTGATCAAGAATATATATACTTTTCCATACCGGACACGCCCCCTTATGGGCGTTACAAACGTTGTGTCAAAGTTAGTATACCCTGCCCCAGTGAGTGTGGGGGTATAAAAATAAATAAAGGTTGTATCAAAAATAGTAAGTTTTTTCCACCAAAATACAATTGAATACCTAATGGTATAAAAAACATACCAAAAAATTAGCTGGTTTTATGAATAGACCACAAATTATACCACCGATTTTAGCTAAAATTTTTATTCAGTCAGTTTATCAGTTTATCTTTAGCTTCAATAAAATGCTTTGCTTATACTGGTATGAAGCGTTCAAAGCTAAAGTGGTTCAGTCCCATCGTGGTCAAAATCACAAATAATTTACATACGAAAGGAACTGGAACCGAAAAGAATATTGGTTCCGGTTTCAAGATTCCATAAACTCAAAAAAAATTCAAATTTCAAATTTGATAGTGACAAAAAAAACACAAAAGTTAACTAATAAAAACTGTATCGTAATGTAACCAAATGTAGCTGTTATCCTACTTGTCAGGATTCACCCAAAAAATGTACCCATTTGATGGATGCTGTAATCCCAAATCATTCAAAAAAGGTCCAATGACGTACTTGAATTCATCCAAAAAATTCAATTGATGCACTTGGGTTGACGAAATCCTGACAAGCACTCGTTATTCCACCTATCCTAATTTAGCTTCCCTTTCGGATTAGTCTATGAGTAGTCCATGCGCAATTCCAGTTGCCTCTCCCTCGAACGTGGAGAAACTCCAGAGAGTCCAATCTAAAATCCTGAGACAAATTGCCTAAGAAATGCAAACATTTACAGAGATTTTTACATACCCACAGTGAAGGACAAAATTCTGAGATTTACCTCGAAGTATATTCGGTAGCTCTTGTTTCACGCGAACATTCTACCCAGAAATTTGCAGAGACCTCTAATTCCTTCAAGTCACTAACGAAACTAATATATTCTCCATATATCACCGTTTGACAATAAACTACTTTCCGAAATGCAAATTCTGTTAGTGGGGGGCTATAAAAGAGTGCCCTTGCCTCCCAGTTTTTCTGGATCAATTCTTAAAACCGTTTAAATTGCATTTTTGCATTTTTTCGATGCACATAATAATTCGTCAAAACTACACGGAGAGAAATGTTGGCTCAGGATTTACGATTATGGAGTCCATAAAATTATTGTTACTTAATTACTAACTATAATCATTAATTGTGAATATTAGTCACAAATTATGCAAATTCGTACATAAACTATGCATATGGATTGTGAATACATTATGATAAGGGTTTAGGAATTTCGTGATTTATTTTATTATTCTTGAAGAATAATTGATTATTAACTACGTCATGAAACTGCACGTGTTATCATGAATTATGAGTAACTGGGTTGATTCTCATGAATTGCTGAGCAATATACAATACATTTAGACGCTTTTACAATAATGCCTGGGTAGCCGAATCGGTTAGGCGTCCGGACTGGAGAGGATGATGTCGGTAAAAATTCCGGGAAAACTGAATTTGTGAAAAAGTTATTACAAATTATTCTAAGCAAGTTGGCAAATAAAAAAGTAAAATTAAATAAATAATTAAGTAAAAAATTTAATTTATTTAATTGGAAATATGGGCTGAAATTATTATTACGAATGATTTATTTATTCTCACTTAAGCCTGAAATTATGATTTTTTAATCGTAATTTATGATTTTTGTTTGCACAATTTATTTCATCTGGTCATTGATTATGTCAAAAGGGAAAATAATAATTCATGTTTAAGTACACAAAAGATAGATTTAGGACTGATTACACTTCTCGTTTCCATTGCATCTATAAATAAAACAGGGTTCCTTTCGTTCAGTGCCATCTTCTTAGTAGATAGTAGTTTTAAACTTATGTTTTCCCACTATCATCTCCACCTAAAAACTGTGAAATGCCTGTACTGCCAGTCACTATTGGCAGTCATTTGCCCACAATTACTATTTCCTACCACTGACAAAACTCTTCAACCGTCCAATCATGGTGTTACTATTAATTATTTCCCAAATGCAAACGCTGATTTTACAACGCCATTAAACTGTAACGAATAACATTGGAAAAACATTCGACCAAAACATGTTAAGTCAAATATTTGTTACAAAATTCGTAACGAGTTTCAATTAATTTCGACACAGTCTTTGATATGGATCCAAAACATGTTTAGGGACGAAAAAAAAATAAATTCTAAGACCGAAAAGTGTACAAAAAACGGCTTCAAATCGAAGTGAGTGTTGTTAGCGGACATGTCTTAGCGGCAAAGGCAGGCGTAGAATGATGAGAAACCCTATAACATGTACGAGGGCTGAGTGAGAACATTTTACATTTTTTTGAGGGGTAATTAATTTAATTTTAATGTGGCCCAAAATTACAACAAAGAAACAAGAAGAGGTCAAGATATTCAGTTTGAAATTGAAAGCGTTATGGTGGCAATGTAATTTCAAGGGGGGTTAAATGCCCCATTTTATTGGTCATTAAATGCATTTTAAATGTTATAAGATTTATACCTGGCTTTGGTAAATGTAAGGCAACCCGATGAAGGGGAGCCTGCTGCTTCCTCTTGTTCTTCTTCTGCTTCTTCTCTTTCCGCCGCTTCTGGGCTCGGTTTATCTTGCAGCTTACAGTAAAAGCCAAAGCCAAAAGTGGCAAGAAAAATGTACGCATATTAAGTGATTAATGCCACATTACGGAGTATCTCCAGTTCGGTTAGCAAAAAGCTTGCCACTGTCTCTTCCGTATGCTGGAAGGAGTGTAATTATCCTTGATTAATTGTTTAATGCCTTATTGCGAGAGCACACTGAGGCAAAGGTAATACAAATGATATCCCGGGCGTAATGAAACATTTGGTTGTCCAAAAAAGAATTAATGAATTAAGCAGAATACTCATACACACACACACACATGCAAGTGACTAATTGCATACTGACCACACAGCCCACGGAAAATTATATGAAATTAAATGGTGAATGTGGCATTTTTTGACATTAATATGCTGATCAGTGTACTTGAAGGGAAAATCTATATATATAAAAGAGACGTGTATGTTTGTCACCAGTATACGCGAAAACTACAGCACCGATTCTCACCATAATTTATATATGTGTTCTGGGGCTCGTGAGTCGTGACATAGGATAGGTTTTGACACGCCCACTTTTACCGCCCACAAGTTAGTAAAAACTGCTATATCTCAGACGTTTTTGATCACAACAAAATGAAATTTGCCATGAACATACTATAAGACCCCAGCCATAATCTGGGCTACAAATGGCCGCGATTAGGAAATGGGGCGTGGCACCGCCCATACAAGTCAATATTTGAAAATGCTGTAATAGCGCTCGCACACAATATTTCACAAATGGCTTCATGGTTTCAACTCTAAGCTAAACGCAACACATCGGCGTAATTGGACAAAGGGGCATGGGACCGCCCATACAATTCAATACTTCAAAGTGCCATTATTGGGCTCCCATTGAATATTCTTCAACGGGAAATGGTTCCATGCCTTCAATGCAACATATTGGAATTGGACAGCGGGGCGTACAATTCAATATTTTAAAAATGTTACACTTTGGCTGCCAATGAACATTTTTCAACGGGACATGATTTTATGCTTTCCATTCTAAGTTCAATGTTACATATGGTTGGAATTTAACAGCGCGGCGTGGCACTTTTCATACAATTCAATATTTCAAAATGCTACACTTGGGCTCCCAATAAAAATATGTGACAAATGTTTTCATTAATTTATTAGGACTTTAAAGGCAAAAAGAACTTTTTTAGGACCAGCAAAGCGGACCGGGCCCTGCTAGTATATTATAATGAAAAGGTCAAGGATCGACCAAAAAAACAATTCCAATGCAAAGATAGTATTTCCGGTAGTTGCCATTGAATTTACTTATCAACAGGAAACCCATTCAATTACTACACGCTCTTCCTGTTCTAAGGCAATACAAACAATATCAAAACTTTTCCATCAATTCACATGAACCTTCTCTATCATATACAAATGCACCTGCCATTTCCTCCGTATCCAATAAAAGAATGGTTGGGTAAAAAACCAAAGTTTTTTTTCGAAATCAACCTCGTTATACATTTTTTAACTTAACGCCTCCAATCACAAAACATCAACAATTCCGAAAATTTGTGGAAAAAAAAACAAACAAACCCACACTGAAGCTGCTTTCTGAAAATTAGCAGAAAATCAACCGAAACCAAGCAGTTTGAATGCAAAGCAAAAAAAAACTCCACGAAAATATTATATTGTGTGAGGGAAAAACGCACCTTGCCAAATTCGCCACTTCTTCGTGGGCCAAGTTAACACGCAAAGTTAGCCAAGTAAGGAAATCAGAGATTGAGATTGAAAAAGTTTATTTAATTTCGGAAACAAACAAACAAATAATAAACAGCAAATGAACAGAAGACAAACGAATGGCAGAGCATTCTGCCAAAAAAAAAAAAGAAGAGATATAATGAATTCGTTACCACCTTCCGGTTGGAGATTGTTGGCGATACTATACGCTGTTGATGATGATGTGGCCGAGCAAGCCAAAAATTCTCAAAAGTGCACAACTTCAGCGATTTCACTTGGATATGATGACATTGTTTTTTATGTGTAGGTACATATGGCTTTTGTTTTTAGCAGCTTACAAAAGTTATTTCGATATTTGAAAAATAAAATTGCCAAAAATGTTCTTCTTGGTTATGAAAAGTTTTTAATAAACCAAAAAAAACCAAATATGGCAGCTTTACAAGTTAAAACTCAGTCAAATCTAAATTCTTTCTCACATTCAATTAAAAAATTCTATATCCTTTTTAAGCAATTTAAATAATTCCGCATACAGCTGCGGTAAAAAAATAGTAGCGGTTGAAATGTAAAATTATGATTGGTTTTCGAATTTTACGACACCTTTCGACTGAGTACAACGACACCGACAGCCGGATTTGGGTGCAAACAAAAAGCTTTAAAATCTAATTAATTCGATGCAAATCGTGCTTCTAAGCCGTCAAATTGAAAACCAAAATTAAAAATATTTTTATACCCCCACACACACTGTGGCAGGGTATACTCACTTTGTCACAACGTTAGTAACGCCCATAAGGAGGCGTGTCCGGTATGGAAAAGTATATCTATTCTTGATCAGCATCACCTCCTGAGTCGATTTAGCGATGTCCGTCTGTCCGTCTGTCCGTCTGACCGTCTGTCCGTCTGTCCGTCTGTCCGTCCGCACGATAGAGGTCGCAGTTTTGGAGATATCGACTTGAAACTTTGGGTACATGTTTTTCTCGTGAATACTGAGATCAAGTTCGAGAATCAGCCAAATCGGACAAAAACTGGGCGTGGCTCCCATACACCGAAAAAAAAGGTTAAAATTGTTCAAGTCTTTTTTATTGTTGTATTCGATTGGAAATGTTTAGAAACGTATTTTTGACATGGTCCGAGGTTCCGAAGCCACATATATAAGGGTCTGAATGGGATCTTGAGACCAACATTTTTTTTTTGGTGGATTTGATTGGAAATTTTTAGAAATGGATTTTGGACATGTTCCGGGCTCCAAAACCACCTATAATTGGGTCAAAATAGGGTCTTGAGACCACATTTTTTTATATTCGAGGTACTTCTTCCTACAGTGTGGGGGTATTTCAGCTTCGGTATAGCCGAAGATAGTCCACTCTCTAGTTTTTTTAAGTTTTAGCTTATTTAAAAACTTTATTGTTTACAAATTATGGCAAGAAAAACTATAAAAAAAAAAAAAAAATTTTTATTGTTGAAAAAAAATTATTTTTTATTTGAAGTTTTAATTACACCGTCAAAAAAAGTAACAGTTTTTAACGTATGGTTTTTAACAGTTTTTTCTCTTTGTGTAGTTGTTATTCTTATCATTTTCAAACTTTTAAAAAAAAGATATGTGTACCATTTATTTTCAAGGAAATGAAGCAGCCGATGAATTGGCTCGGAAAGGTTCGACAATTAATGTTGACCCAGCAGACCATTCTGTGAAAATCGCACTCAGTAGTATTAGGGAATGACTAGAAAAACAGTTCATAAGGTGGTCTAACATCACATGGAGACAACTCTCCACCTGTGAGACCTCTCGTAACCTATGGCCACAACGCAACGAAATAGGTACTGTCAAGCTCCTGCAGTTGGATGGGAAATCCATATTTATCCTCATTGGCATATTAACGGGTCACAACCTTTTAGGAGCCCATACTAGAAAACTAGGTCTTACACAAAACGACATTTGTATGGGCTGCGGGGATGAGGGAGTGGAGGAGGACACCCACCACTTCCTCTGTCGATGTCAAAGCTTACAACATCTAAGGCGTACAACCCTGGGGGAATACTTTTTGAATATCCTGGCGGAGTTATCGGAGAAACCCCTTCATGATATGCTCGCCTTTGTCAGAATTTCGGGGTGTTTGGAAAACCAGGTTATGGTTTGATGAGTGTGGGCCTATCCCACCTCATACATTACGGGCATCACAATGGGTCAACTTTGGCCTAAGTGTGTTGGCATGGTTGGTGTAGTTCTGCTCCAAGTGTGCCATCTACCCTCTAACCTAACCTAACCTATCCATTTATTATGCAAAAAGTTACTCTGGCAAAAAGAGGAAGTTTTTATTTATTCTTAAAAACATATTTTTGTGTCTACCTTTTTTTATAGTGCTTTTACAATTTTGCAATATACCTATGTAGTCTTATTTAAAAAAAAACTTTTTTTTTTCATTTTAATTTAAAATTTTTAAAATTTTTATTAAAATTAACGGCTGTAGGAAATATCGCCCAAAAACAAAAATGAAAAATCGCCCAAAAATTAAAAAGGAAAAATCACCCAAAAAAAAAAGGAAAAATCGCCCAAAAACTGAAATGGAAAAATCACCCAAAAATTTGGAAAAATCGCCCAAAAATAAAAATTAAAAATAGCCCAAAAATATTATATAAAAAATTTTTTGTTAAAATTTTTTAAGTTTGGATTGATGTGTGCCGTGTTTTTAACAGTTTCAATGTTGCTGAACTCTTTCCATAAGGTTGTTGCGATTTTACCTTTATAATTTTTGGGCGATTTTTAATTTTTGTTTTGGGTGATTTTTCCATTTCAGTTTTTGGGTGATTTTTCCTTTTAAATTTTTGGGCGAAATTTCCTTTTTGGTTTTTGGGCGATTTTTCATTATGAAATATCGCCCAAAAACCAAAAAGGAAATTTCGCCCAAAAATTTGGAAAAACCGCCCAAAAAATTTGGGCGATTTTTCATATAAAAAATCACCCAATTTTGTATGAAAAATTTTTGGGCGATTTTTCATTTTTGTTTTTGGGCGATGTTTCATTGGGCGATATTTCCTACAGCCAAAATTAACTTAGATATTTTAAAATCCTTCAAAATAAACCCAGACTCTGTTTTATTGAAAAACCTCGTAAATACATAATTCAAAAAATTGCTACAGCCAAAAAAAAGTGTCACGGAAATTGCCAATTGGCTGTGAGTTTTTAGAGCCCTAATATGTTTTGGAAAATTTTCCTGGTGAAATTGCACTAAAAAATGTGTCCCAAACATGAAATAGTATCGTGTTTGGCATCAAGCCTGTAGGATGAGTTTAGTGTCCAACAACTGGTCTCGGAACTATAACGAATCGGATTTGTTTGTTTGAGCATTTGTTATGCTTTTGACCAGCGCTGGCCAGATGGAGAATCAAAACACTAGGAGAGGCCTTCTTTAATTCGATAATCTCTCAACTTGAACACCTCGCATTGCAGATTAAAACATTCAGAATGTTAATTCAAAATGTTAGGGACATATTTTTCCATTTCAGCGATTTTCCATTTCAATGGTGGGCCATTTTTCACTAGCAAAAAATCAATCCATAAAAAATTTCACTTCATTTAAAAAATCGGTTTTTGTATGGAAGAAAGGTTTTATTTTGTGTGATTTTTCAAGGTACAGATGGAATGGAATTTCAGTAATTGAACCTTGTGATCATATGTCAAATGTTGTACTCACCACTTTTCGATGACATTCTTTCAAATCTAACTCTTTTATGTTCTAAGCGAATGTATTCGGTTTCATTACCATTGTTTTCCATACAATGCATTACAGACACATCTACCACTTTAACATAAAAAATAAAAATTTAACCAACATTTCTTTCTTTCTGGCTACTTTATCGGATACAAATTGTAGCCATGCGCATGCAATCAACTTCTTCCTCGTTTGAGGCCCCGCGGCCAAGGTGCGGCTTAAACGTAATATTTTTTTTTTCGTTTGCAATTTGTTTGGCTTGCCAAAAAAAAAAACTCAACGATTCACGAAATCAAAATAAATAAAAATATATAAATGGGAAAGAAATCGAAAAACGAAGCAATTGATTTGTTGAAAACGGCGCAAAGAATGAGAGGAGGAAACAAGTGAATTGAAAATTATTTCCAATTCGTTTGCTTTTCTCATTATAATTGCACTCGATTGAGATTTTGCGATTTAAAGCATTTTAAGGTTTACTCTTCCTGCAGGAGGCTTTTGTTTACATGCAGCCTTTTTTTTTCTTCGAAATTTAATATTTTTTTTGTGGCAACACTTTGTTGAATTTTTGAAGGGCGTAACGGTTTATGCAATTCTTTAAATGTGGGTTTTTCGCCTGCGACCTTATCTTAAAGATATGATTTATCAATAAAATGCGAAGAAAAAAAATTACATCATAGGTTGCATAACATTTCCCAGTGGACAAGGTGCGTTTTGAAATGCGAGGAGTACCTTCGGACTGGCCAGCCTTTTACACTGCATAAGCCTACAAGTGCCCTTAGGCAGCAAGTGCGGCACGCAATCCAATACTGCATCCCTTTATTTACCAATTTCCACATTTAAAAACTTCGCAGCTCACAATGATGTCGATGATGAGCCTGATTTGCCCTGGCAATTAACTCTTTCAACGCCAATTGAGCCATCAATAAGTTTGAATTGCTGTCAGCAGTTGGAATATGCTCAGGTTTTTTTTCTAGCAATTCGTGCTTGTGTTGTTGTTGTTGTTTTTTTTTCTATTCTCTGACCACTTTAAAAGTCAACTTAGGTATTTTGCGTTTCGCAATCAATTTGCGGCAATTAAGTTTGTTTTTGCTGCGTGTCCACTTGGGGTCCTTTTCGACTAGCAAATTGCTCAACAAGACGAAGTACAATAACAACAACAACTCATTCAACATATTCACCGCAGTAATTGTGATGAGGATGATGGTGAGTTGAAAATTGAGTGGTGGCAAAAATTAAATGCCATGATTTTTATTGTAATTGCAATTTGCATGATTTGTTGATGATGGGTTGGAACTAAAGAATTTGCCTAGAAAACTCTTTAAAAATCTCGATATTACACTCGGTAATACTGTACAAATATAATACCAACGGCACCACCATCGGTGACCGACTTTTTTATTATTCCAAGGCACAATTTTAACATCAGCGCCAGGGACTGTTTGCCCGCATCGTTCGAGGTGTGGCAAGGAGTTGGGCAGGGCTGTATAATATCGCCTAACCTTTTCCTCGTTGTAATCAACGATTTGCTGACCCACAGGAGGAAAGAGAAATCCAATGGCGGACTTTTGATCGCTTAAGTCGCTTGGACTACGCCGAAGATGTTTTGCTTCCTGTCCAATACCGTCAGTGGGCTAAATGCGATGGGCCAACCACTCCAGGAGAATGCAGAACGGGTTGGCCTTAAGATCAACTGGACATATACCGTGTCGTGAGGCAAACGGTAATTGAGGAGGTCGAACAGTTCAACAAGCTGGGCAGTGTGACCTGGACGTCGCTATCAGTATCCAACCAGTAGTTGTGGAACAAAACCAAAATTCATAAGCTTCGAAATGTGGGCGTTGGAAAGGCCATACACTTTGCAAACCGAAAGATAATCCAGCCAAGCCTGCGTTCGAATTGAACCCGCAAAGCGCACACGCAAACAACATGAAGGCCATCGACGCAGTCGGAAGCAAAGTCTCAAGATATGACTTGGCTGCAGCTAAAACACCTACTCTGAAAAAAAATAGCTATCTACTTGCAGTTGCTGCAGCATCCACATTCAGTCCTACAAAATATCCGCACTTTGCTGTCTCAACATCTGCCTCAAATGTCGTAGCATCTACTCTGTATTGTTAAAGGCGAGGTCCCACGATTGCCTCTATGAGCCGAAATTCTACGGAATTTCAACAAATCATGAAGCCAATCGTGTGAACTGAATTACTTTTCGGTACAAATCGTATAAATACCCGATTTAAAATGTTTTGCGCCGAACACAACTGATACTGGAGTCCCAATCGTGTGATCAGTTAAATCAAACATTGTCCCGATAAAAATTTAAAAATTGAGCAGAATTTATTCTGTCTCTCGAGCACCAACCATAGAACCCAAATTTTTGTTCGGCAACAAAAATTTTAAATGTCAGAAAAATTATTTGAAATTTAATAATATTGGTCAGAAATTGTTGAAGCTATCACCAGTGGCCAAATAGCGCAGAGTCACGGCTAAACGTTCGCATGGTGGAATAGCTTTACGCATGTTTGTATCTTGCTTTTGAATACGCTCCGATGTTAGTTGCACCAACTCCTCGAAATTGTCTTCGTCCATACGCAAAAAATTCTTGAAAAGAAAGTTTTGATTGTCGATTTCGCGAAATTCGCGAAGGATCAGTTGGTCGCTTTTGAAGCCATTTGCGTACCCAAATGCTATTTTCGTTTTTTTTCTTGGGTTTTTTCGATTTGGACACGAAGTAATCACGCATAATATTCCAGCCAGTTTTCGCTTGTTCCGCACAAAATAGTTTCTTTTAGTGTTTTTATGCATTTTTATGTTTTGAGTAAAATTATTTGAAATTTATTTTTTAGTGAAATTTTTTTTCGGCACAATTTAAAGACAATCGTGTGACCAGTTTAAAATTCTTTCGGTGCATATTTGATTGGAAAGAATTTGAGACGACCAAATTTGTCGTAATAGAAGCAATCGTGTGATTTAATAAAAACATATTTGCTTTTCTGCTCAATTTTGAGCAAATGGGGGCCGAACAGATTGTTCACTGATCGGCGCATTTGGGGCAATCGTGGGACCTCGCCTTTACACACCCAAATATTAAACTGATGTAAATATATTGATAGCAGTTCTAACCGCTGATGTTGCGAGGTCAGAAAGTGATGCTGTGACAACAGAGAGTAGACTGCTGTGTCAACCGAATGTATTGATGTTCCAACAAGCGGTAAATTCGGTTGGTCACAAATCAGTTGGCTTAAAGGACCATGATGGCGACTTCAGCATAAGCCACACAATGTCCATTCCATCTACAGAGAACTGGATATGAAATATCCCCACTGTCGCTAATGAGATACACATCGTCACGGATGGTTCCAAAACTAAAAGTGGCCCAGGGGCTGAGTTTTTTTTTTCTGAATCTCTGGATATCAATGAGTTGTATTGGCATTCCGATAATTTCAGTGTTATTGAATTTATTCGGTCGACCACTCAGCATCCACGAAAGAGACCTACATCCTTCAGTGATGTCGAATCGAAATGTGTGAAAGAGTGACGTAACCCATCTGCCAGCACAATATACGTATGAGCTAGATAGGAAGGTATCAGAGATGAAATCACAACACTCTGATACTAGCATCCACACTTCCATTTGCGAAATCTATCGCCTTATATACTCTGCAACCGAAATGCAAGCGAAATTGCTTTACAGCTCGGACTCTGTTACAAGAACCAAGAGTGTACACAATTCGCATACTTATAGGAGTACTCAGCGGACACTGTATCATATGTGTAATGGGTGACCGATTGCAGATCACAAGGAGTGGCTTCTGTGGTAGCTATTGGGATGAAGAAGAAATTGAATCTATTGAACATCTTCTATGCAAATGTCCAGCACTACCAGATCTTTGACTTTTTTACCTAACCTAACCTACATATTCCAAAATCCTTCAGAATTTCAACGGTAATTTAGCTGCATATTAAGTCAAGTTTTCGTTTAATTTTACAGCTACTTTTCCAACTAAATGCCGTCAATATATTTTATGAAACTGCCTGAGCCATCAACAGCTTAATTTGCTGCCATAACACTGATGAAAGTGTTCCCTCTTGAAAATGTTATTGCCAACCTAACCAAATTTGATGCCTGATGTGCCATCAATAAAGACAGAATTTAAAAAAAAAAAATATAAACAAACCTTTTAAAAAAACTGCAGGCGCAAAAGTGCAACAAACATTTAACGAAATGCCCGCAGCCGGGCAACCAATCAGGCCACAAAAAATACTACAAAAAAAAACACAGACCGAGAAGAGAAGAAAGCGAGCTACAAAAACAACAACAGAAATTGCATGCCTAATGTCTTAATTTAGATACAGGCATGAACGGGCATGAAGCTCCATGGTGCACTCGGCCAGCAGCGGCAGCAGTTCGCCGCATTTAAATGCGAATCTTTTAGCAGCAGCAGAAGTTTTTCAGTATTTTTTTTTTATTTTCGTTTTGCTTCCAAGACGCGTTTGCCTCTTTAGCCGCTGGCCTGCATCATTCGAGTAACGAGTGAAACTTCCATTTCTGCAGCAGCAACCGCTAAGAAGAACGGCTTTGAAAATCGACAAGCATACATTCCTCCTCCTCTCCGCCACCCATAGCTCCAACCATTTTGGTCATGGTGCCGAACTATACCACAGCTAGGAGGCAACATGCAACATGCAGCATGCATTTCTAACCAAGAGGCAGGGGCCAACATGTAGTACACGAACAAAAAAAAAGGAATGGAAATGGTTATGGTTCGAAGGAGCCAAACAACAACAACAAAGTACCAAAGTCATTTCATCAGGGCATGCAGCGCACATCAATCCGCCGAATGCGTTGTTATATAATTACCGGTTTTGATGGCCTCACGCGCCTCGACTGAGATGTGTGCTAACAACAACAACAACAACAACAACAATAACCACATCTGAGTCTGAATAAAACAAGCATTTTACGCTAATTCAGTGCGGCAGCGCATTCGCATTCATTTGGCTGCTGAAATTGATGAATGCTGCCGCCACTGCAGAGCAACACCAGCAACTGCCTTCTGCTGCTGTTTGGTCCTCAACCTGCTGCTTCTAGGCGAAAGGTTCTCGAAAATTAGCGATGCATCTTCAACATTCAGCAGCATCATTATCATAATTCTTGTTGGCGCTGCTGCCACTTGGTCTTTGGTGGCAAATACTACTTGGTACTTTTAATTTTCAGCCTTTTTGAGTAAAGAATTTTAAAATTTTGAATTATTACCCCTTTTTGGACTATTCTTGGTAAGATAAAAAGTTGCTCGTTATTTATTTGATGTTATGAATATAATGGAGGGCGTGGCCTTTCGTTCAGAAGCTGTTGAAATTTTTAATGACTTCATTTAGAAGTTTGTGAGAGACTTTTCATTTATAAATTACTAGCTTATACTCACGGCTTCGCTCGCAATAATTTTTTATTTTCATGTCAACGGATAAAGGAAATAAATGTGATTTTTAAGTGCCCGAAATTAAAATACATTTTTAAAGTCATCCCTCTGCGCATTCACAACCCAACACCAAATCCAAAATACTACCGATTTCTCGGACCATCAATTTTCACAGCCAGCCTCTGCCCATTTGCCACTCACCATAACATACGAAATTTCAGCGAAATGCATTAAAAAGAGACCCGAGCTTTGGCTCTTTAAAAATGTGTGGGCGTGACAATAGACGGACCATATGCTTTCACAGCCACCCCACTACCCATTCAACACTCAGCTCCGAAACATTACATAAAATATGATTTAAAAAAAGGCAAAAATTTAGGTAAATTAGAAAAATGCCAAACAAGGAAGAAGGGAGAAAAAAAAGTATAATAATGGGTAAAAAAGGGCAGAGAGGAAAAAATTACAACAAAAACTAGAGAGTGAGCCTTACCGAAGCTGAAGTATGATCTATTTAGAAGTATCTTGAACATAAAAAAATTTTGTCTCCAGACCCCATTTTGAGCCATTTCTAGGTGGTTTTAAAGACTCGGACTATGTCCGAAATCCGTCTAAACAAATTTCCAATCAAATCCAAAAAAACAAAATTTCGTCTCATGACCCCATTTCGACCCTTATAGATGTGGTTTCGGAGCCTCGGACCATGTCAAAAATACGTTTCTAAGCATTTTCAATCGAATTCAACAGTAAAAAAACTTTGAGAAAGACTTGGAAAATGTTCCCCAATTTTTGTGGTATATGGAAGTCCCTCCCAGTTTTTGTCTGATTCTCGTACTTGCTCTTACTTCTGAAGTGAAAATCATTTTTCCAAAGTTTCAATATATTCTTTTCCATGCCCGACACGCCTAGTTCCTGCCACAGTGAGTGTGGGGGCAAAAATTAAAATAATGCCTCGCCCTCTTCAGAATGTATACGTTGAATTACAATTTCGTAGTTCCACTGGTGACTTCAGGAGAGGATACTATAATTGATACGGTGATATTTTGAACTGCCATGCACCCTTCTAGAAAAATTCGCATAATAAACTAAAAAAAAAAGAAAAACGGAAGGAATACGACAAAGGTATTGTTGAAAAGTAATAATAGAGGTCCTATGTTAAAACCTATGTTAAAAAAAACTAGTAAGAGAATTATCTTCGGTCTGACCGAAGCTATAATACCCTGCACATGCGAGTACGATACATTCTGAGGCCATATGTTAGAAATTTTATCGAAAATCGGTATTTTATTGATAGTTTTTCGATATTTTATTCATAATTTTTCGAAAATTTATCCATAATTTTTTATCGACAATTTTTCGATAATTTATCGACCTTTTTTCGATAATTTATCGATAATTTTTCGATAATTTATCGATAATTTTTCGATTTTTTATGGACAATTTTTCGATAATTTTTCGATAATTTCGATATTTATCGATAATTTTAGTTTCCTGATACATTTAAAAATTTTGTTCCAATTCCATTTTGTTCCGGACCAATTCCATTTCGTTCCGGTTTCATTCCCATTTCGTTCCCGACCTCATTTCCAACCCAATGCAGAAAACCGCATTCAAATCTGTTAAGTATTTCTCAAGTGAAACGAAAATAATATAAAATTAGCTCCCATTTTGTATGAGAGGTAGGCGTGGCTCTTATCCGATGTTGCCCATTTTCAATACCGTCCAATCATTCGCCAAAATAAGAGGAATCCCAAAATTTGGGATTCCTCTTATACCATACCGGACACACCTCCTTATGGGCGTTACAAACGGTGTGACAAAAACAATATACCCTTGGACACTGTGTGCAGGGTATAAATATAAAGGGTGGTCCAACTTTGCTGTATCTACCACACCAAATTTTAAAACTGTCACGCCTTCTTTTTAAAAATAAAAAAGTTTGGCTCGAGTAGGACATATATGTGAAATTACAGTCGTGTCCAATGGGTGCTTGAGGACAGGCAACCGGATATCGGGACATCTGAACATCCGGACACAAACAATCAATACGATTTCCACAAACAACAATAGACCATTCGATGCGGCTTCTTCTCGGGAATCCAAAAATGCCAAAAACTCGATTTTCATGAAAAGGGATTTATTGTGAAATTATTTCTTTAAATGATCTTATAACATTTTGCTGGGGTGTTGACTTAATCGTTCTAGGCAGGTACAAATAAAAAATATTACCACATATTACCAACCGCCTCTCTCTCTGTCCAGACTATTCCATCCACACAAACCTTTGAAGAAAATATTTTCCATTTGATGGCAATCTCAATCACTTGCCAATATTAATTTCATATTTCATTATTGGCAACAAACCAAAGCAGCGCCACCACACACAAGCAATTCACATTTCGCCGTAGAAAATTACCTAATTTCACAAATAAATTACTTTTCTCCCAAATGGAATCAGCGAGGCACACGTTTGCGGTGTGACGACTGGTGTGAGGACGCACCCAATAAAAACACCTACAAATAATACTAAAACCAAAAAAAAAAGAAAATAACAACAAAATAGCAACAAAAATATAAAATAAGAAGCATACTTGAAGGGGCTACATTGCCATTTCATCTTCGTCATCATTATCCATCGTTGGCGTTTGCTGAGATGCGCAGCGCTGCGCTGCGCCAGTCATTGACAAATTCAATCATTTTCCCATTACAAGCAAACATTATTGTTTCGCAGTGGATCGGCATTGTCGCTGGTGTCGTCGTCCTGCCGCCTCCAACGAATGCCAATGACAAGGCACGTAAGCAATTCAAGCCCGCAGGCAAGAGCCTAGCTAGCTACCTAGAGAGTTGTACACTCTTCCAAATAGAGGGGGGGTGTTTGAAAAAAACTGAAAAGAACGTATCATTACAAAAGGACTTGCCGCGAGCAGGAAGTGCGGCAGTCGTAGGACTTTTTTTGTGTCGCACTCTGAGGCACACAATTGATTGCCGGTGATTTGTACAATGCCAGAATTTAATTTCACAGCTTCGAGTTTCAGAAATTGTATGGCCCCCAAACGCGACTTTGTCTGAGGGTTGGAATTGGCAAAATTTCGTGTGAGCGGTGTGAGGTGTTTTGAGTAGCATGCGTTGATTTTTCTCAAATATGTATACAAAGAAGAAATGAAAAAGTAGGTGCGAAATTTGTGTCTGTGACGGTGTGTGTGTGTGTGTGAGTTCATAATATTGGGCTTATGCCAGTACACCGAAGTGCAATTTGTCTTTTTTTTGTTGGTTTTTCAACTGTCGCTGTGTTGTTTGGTGCTTTGTTGTTTCGTTCTTTGGCGGCTGGGTTCATGGGGGAGTTGGTTGAAACAGGTAAATCAGGTAAAACGGAAACGGGAAGGAAGTGTGGCGGAAATGAGCGCAATTTAAAAAAGTGTAAAAGTTATACATATTATTTCTCAGCTCATATGTCATCTGCAGAGATTTTTCTGTTTGCCCAGGATTACTCAATTTTTCATAGAACATAAAGGCCCCATTTGTTTGTGTTGGTAAAAGGATATTACCTATTTTTTCACAGAACTCATATTTCATTGAAAATTGCGTTAAGAAAGGCATTTTACACACTTCAACAATTTCCTTACTCTTATCCAAGCCATGTTCGTTCGCTCATTGCCTAACTCGCCTAACTTTACTACCAATTAATGAAATTTGAGCCGATCCGATAGTTGCAAAATAGTTCAAATGTCCTTAATATGCGGCATGCAGCTCATTAATCTCTAATTTTGTATTTGGTGTAAGTTTCTACTACGTTGGCTTCTAAACTTTTAGCATATCATCTGGCCAGTGTACTGCCATCCTCAAAATGCCCCCCCCCCCCCCTCAAATGCTTCCTAATGGAATTCAATCAATTTTCATTTACTTCGATTACAATTTCGCACTCGTTGCCTTGCCTTGGAGTGCGAAATGGTGCCTTGCACTAGACCACGTTATGGGGGTTGTAATGCAGTTAGGGAGTTTTAATAGTTGATGCTATCAGCTGGCAGCTGGGGACTTAAGAAATTTTTGTTAATTGTCTGGGGGGCAGACGAATGAAATCGCTGTGTACTGGCTAATGGCTGGCAGAGGAAGACAAATGACTTACTTTCCGTTTTTTCTTTTCTTTTTTCGCTTGGAGGGATTGGAGTTGAACGAGAGTTGGTTGGACAAAGTAAATTGTTACCAAAGAGCAGAGGAAATCGTTTTGAATGCAGATGTGTGTGAAAAAATTTGTTTATAGAATTTATTTTCGAAATAATTTGGAAATAATTTTCAGAATTTATGGACTTACTCAGAGATTCGAAGAGGTTCCGTTTAGAATGGGACCTATCTATTGTGAAAATGTGGAACTAAAAAAGGTTGTTATATGTAGTATTTCAGCCCAATATCTTCTTCGCTACTTTGACACATTTGAAGGGGTGGATGGATGAAGGCGGTATGTAACATAAACATTATTTCGAGTAAATCAATTTCAAAGTTTTAGATTTTGATTTTATCAATAAAAATTTAGTGACATGTCTTCTTTGCCGCTTCTGAATCTTCGAAACTATCACCAACACTTATATTTAGGAGAGATGACCCTTGCCACTTCACTTTTGCCAAAAAGTTGATTTTAAAATTTGCTTCAATTACAAAAATTTCGTTTTCAAAATATAAAAAATATTTTAAATTTCACATCGCATAACAGTTTCCAATTATTGAAATAGAACACTGCGGCCTGCACTGTAACCTACTCATTTCTCATGTAGGCAAATATCAAAAAATGCAAATATTTTATTCAACGCAAAGCTTTTGGCGCCGCCTAGTGTTTTAAATATGAAAGCTTTGTTTTCTGTTTGGGTATTCGGTTTATTTTCAAGTTTTTCACCAAAATTCAGTTTTTTTTTAGTCTCTTTTGAAAAGGACTACAACCACTGTGCAACAAAATATCACTCTTTTTCTCGAGCATGGGGTTTTTTAAGTGGAATGAATACAGTTCATCCCAAATAACAATATAAGTTCGGGGTTTGGTTGGTTTATCGAAATTTAGGAATTTTTTAACTTTCAAGTTTAGAGATCCTTTTTATCCGAAAAACTATGATGGAGTTGTTCGATTTAAGTCATTAAGGGCTTGTTGGAAATAAACCCTAGTATTTACTAAAATATTGACCCTCCATTTTTCAAAACTAGGGCGCGCTTCATAATTATTTTAAACAGAAAATTTCAGAATGAACAAAAAATGTGAAGCGGGAGTTAGAGTCTTAGTCATATACCTCACTGACAAAAATCGAACAACTACCTCCGAAGTTAGCACATAAAATGCATCTACATAATTGCATTTTTTTTTACTAAAGATTGGAATCGGACCCTATTAAGTGCACGCCTTTCATTAGAGACATCAACGCTTGTCAGCTGATAACGAAATCTCGCCTTAAAAATGAATTTATACATCGGTTTCTAGAGCACATATGAATCGTTTTTGATATGCTTGAATTCCAGCTGGGTAGGGCCAAACAGCCGGATTTTCATCAGTCCCACCCTTTCTTTTCTATAAGTTCTCAGTAATGTTTTGTCGAATTTCAATTAAGGATGTGTTACGGAAAAAGCAAAAAAAAAAGGTCTTTACAAAAATTTAGACAACAGTTGTTTGACTATTCACCGAATGGCACTAATTTGGTAGCGCTACACTGAGAAAAAAATCAAAACGAAACGTTGTCAAAACGTTCCGAACCGTTTGATTTTGACAACAAAACGATTAAATTTTTTTGAAACTGCCCAATAATGAATTAAAACGGCACATTGATGAATTGAAACGCAAATGTTATTGTTTTAAGACTGCAAATTTTTGTTTTGCGACTGAAATGTTTATGATTTCATGAATTGAAAATACAAAGAGGTTGTTGGAAAGGTCTATTTTTAGAATGACCTAAAAAAAATTTGAATTTCAAAATAAATTTAATTTTGCATTTTTTTTACCCTAAATTATTTCTTTAAACAAATTTATTTATTGATATTTCATATTTTATTTACGAAATAAAGAAATGTTTTCGATTTTTGTTTACTTACCGAGATTTGAACCCTGGCCATTCAGATTCATAGACGCTCCCCTTAACACGCTTGCCTACCGCTGTGTGTATTTTGCAATGTTTTAACTGCATACATATACTATGAAACTGCTTGGTTAGGATTTGAAGCGGTTTCAGTTCTGAAATATAACTGAAAACGAAACGAAATCGAATCTCAGTCGGAGCAATTTATATTTGGTTTCCTTTCTAACACTTTACTTTTTGTATTCTTTTTTTTGAGTGGTCGCTGGTCACGAATCCGGGGTTTGTTTTGCTGCGCTAACTCTACATTTCTTGAAATCGACGTTCAGTACCTCAAAAATGCAACAAAATTAAAATCGGCAAATGCAGATTGGTTTTTTTTTTCACAAATATATATAAAAAAAAAAATAATAATAAAAAAAAAAAAGAATTGAAAAAAAATTTGGTCTGACTGAGATTCGAACCCACGCTCCAGTAACTCATACCATCTTCAAAAAGTGAAACTGTTTCAGTTGTGTTTTAGAACTGTGCGGTGTTGAATTTTTCGTAACCACAGCCGTTTCAAATCATAACCATGCAGTTATGATTTTTTCCCTCTGTGTAGGTGTCATTTTCTGGTAGTGCTACAAAAATTAGGTAGCAACCTTTTTATATGCTACTGTTGTGAGCTACTTCACATATTTCAAATCACACCAAAAAAATAAATAAACAATTGCGCAAGGAATCGTCCACGATTCCCTACTCATCTGACCAGGAAACTGCTGGGCAAGACCCGCTATATGGCTCAGTGTGACCATCGTTAAGGAATAAATCAATTACGCTGATAGAGTACAAAAATGCTCATTGAGTACTAAAATGTATAAGTATTCAAAACCATTTAAAAATTTTACATTTTTACATTTTTTCTAGTTTGGAATAATTTAAACTATTTTTTTATTATTTTTTACACATATTTAACAGCAAATTTAAATGAACGAATGCAGGCAATTGTAAATCGAATGATATTTGGCCAATTTTAAATTTTATTTGCCTAAGTGCTTCCTGGAATAATACCACATTTGACGAACAACAAATTTAAATGTTTTTTTAGTTTATATCAAATGCACATTTTGTTGAAACTGCTTGGCTTTGCCAAACTCCGTAGCCAAAATATCATGTTAAGCCATATTAAATGGATTTCTCTATTGCCTTAGAACATTTACCAAACAAAAAAAAATAACTCCAGTTGGCCTATCAACTAAAATAACTTCAAAATAAAATCTACATGGTTACACACTTCGGCCACCCTCGGTCACCCACAAATGTACTGCACTGCTGCAAGCATTCGGAGAGAGTTGTGCATTGTAAATATCAGTGAAAACGGAAAAATAAAAAAATAAAAAAACAAAATAATAAAATAGGAAAATAGGAAAATAGGAAATATATAAAAATAAACTTCAACTATGCACAACGGAAGCGCATCGCATATACATTTTCGTATGCAGCAATTGCATCATGCGGCAAGCGGATATGGTAGTATGACTCTACCTTTTGTTTCCTGTTTCATGGTCAATTCCTTTGCTCATGCCATACTTCCGACTAATATCTACTACAGAAGGAACGAGTGCGAGAGAGTGAACCAGTGAAGGGGAGAGAGAGTGGCGTTTTTTTGTTGGTCTTATCGAATGGCTTCACCACGTTATAATAATCTTGATTTTGTGGTCAATTGAATTCCATTCAACATGCCCGGAGGGCGGACATGAAGTTGTTTCTACTTCAGTTCTACTTTATGCTGTACAAATTGTTTCCCCTCCTCCCCTCCTCCCCCCCTTTATTACTTTGACTACTTTTTATTGTTGTAGTAGATGACTTATGAGTTAGGACTTAGCAGGTTCGCCTTGGACTTCTGTGTTTCGGTTGAGCAACAATATTTCTACCACTTTTGGCGAATAATGATTTCTTTTCGAATATGAAGTGTAGCGCAAAATTGCCAGCAAATTGAGTTTGTGGTGAAGTTGGACTGCGGCTTTTTTTCTGCCTAAGGTTGCTGGAAATTTGTAAAGTAAATAATCTGTTTGAGTGTCAATCGTCTTCAAATCACCCAAGTGTTTCAGAAACTTTTATTGAATTTTCTCTTG